>JARQOD010000006.1:348831684-348914833 GCA_033576555.1 Oophaga sylvatica
CCAAAAAGGGGGGTTTGATATACTATTTATAGCAGGTTTTTTTAGGGGTTTTTAGTTTGGCACTTCACACGCTAAAACATGTTTTTCATTGAAAAAAAATAGTTTTTGCATCCCATTTTAAAGCTTAATTTTCCATTTTTTGGCCCACAGAGTATGTGGGGTTTTGTTTTTTGCGTGAAAAAGGGGTGTTTTTATTGGTACAATTTTTGATACATGACATTTTTTGATCGTTTTTTTTTTTCGATTTTTGGGGGCGAATAACAAAAACCAGCATTCAAAAATTTTTCTTTTTGGGGGCATTTATACCGTTCCGGGTGGTTTAAAATTGATAAGCATTTTTATTTTTGTGTTAGATGTTTTAAATGATACCTATTTATATATTTTTTTTTTGTTTTGGTGCTTTTATACAATAAAAAACTTTTTTTATATAAAAAAAAATTATTTTTGCATCGCTTTTTTTCTGAGAGCTATAATTTTTTTATTTTTCCAGGGATGTGTGTTAGTGGTTGTTTTTGGGGGCAAAGAGTTTTCAGCGGTACCTATTTATTTACATTCATCTTTTTGATTGCGTGCTTTCCCATTTTTTTTTCGGAGTATATGATAAAGCATTTTTTTTTCCCTCATTTTTCCCACTCACAAGCACCTCCCGCAGGCCCAAAGGCCCCGGGGGCCATTTTTTGTTTGGGGGGTTGCAGGCTGGAGAACCTCAGAAAAAAACCAATCACTCGCTTTGTTTAGGGTCGCGGAAGCCGCGGGGAGCCCACCCCCTGCCGATGCTTCTCTATGCCCCCGGAACGCTGCGTTTTTTGATGCGTGTTCGGGGGTTAAAGCGTCGGGGGGTCCGTACCCTTTGGCACTCGCACCATGGTTTAAAATGTTAGAAACGCGACCCCGTGCGACAACCGCGCTCCCCCCCGATGTGGGTGATCGCGATGACGTACTATCCCGTCTATGGTCAGCAGATTGGCGGCCCACGCTATGGGTGCGGGTGTCATGTATTGACGCTGAAACCCTGCAGTAATATCCACGATCATTTTCTACACCAAACGCGGGCATTTTAACCCTTGATGCCCCTGTCAGTACTGACAGCGGCAAAGAGAGAATGGAGGGAGGGGGCTTTCTTCCTCTCCTACCGGGAACAAACGCGAGCGATCGCATTGTTCCAGTGTTCCCCATGGAGACCCCGGCTCAAAGATGGCCGCGGGTTCCTTCCGGGTCCTTTCAGTGAGGTGGCTTGCGAGTGCATGCTGAGAGCAGGCACTGGCAAGCCTCCTTCACTGCCTGTAACATCGCTGATCTGACACAGTGCTGCGCAAAATGACAGATCAGCGATTCTGACATGATAGAGTGATGTCCCACCCTGGGACAATGTTATAAAGTTAAAAAAAAAATTATGTGTAAAAATATTTTTTTTAAAAAAAATATCCCCAAATAAAGAAAAAAAAAATATATATTTTTCCAATAAATCCATTTATTTATATAAATTAAAAAAAAACAATAAAAGTACACACATTTGGTATCGCCGCGTCTGAAACGACCCACTCTATAAAACTGTCCCACTAGTTAACCCCTTTAATGAACACCGTAAAAAAATAAAAAAAATAACAAGGCAAAAAACAATGCTTTATCATCATACCGCCGAACAAAAAGTGCAATAAAACATGATCAAAAAAACAGATGCAAATAAAAATGGTACAGCTGAAACCGTCAACTCATCCAGCAATAAATAAGTCCTCACATGACTCTGTGGGCCAAAATATGGAAAAATTATAGCTCTCAAAATGTGGTGATGCAAAAATTATTTTTTGCAATAAAAAGTGTCTTTTAGTGTGTGACAGCTGCCAAACATAAAACCCGCTATAAATAGTAAATTAAACCCCCCTTTATCACCTCCTTAGTTAGGGAGAAATAATAAAATAAAAAATGTATTTATTTCCATTTTCCCATTAGGGCTAGGGTTGGGGCTAAAGTTAGGGTTAGGGTTGGGGCTAAAGTTAGGGTTAGGGTTGGAATTAGGGTTAGGGTTGGAATTATGGTTAGGGGTGTGATAGGGTTAGGGTTGGAGTTAGAATTGGGGGGTTTCCACTGTTTAGACACATCAGGAGCTCTCCAAACGCGACATGGCATCTGATCTCAATTCCGGCCAATTTAGCATTGAAAAGTCAAACGGCGCTCCTTCCCTTCTGAGCTCTGCCATGCGCCCAAACATTGGTTCACCTGCATATATGGGGTATCAGCGTACTCAGGACAAATTGTACAACAACTTTTGGGGTCCAATTTCTCCTGTTACCCTTAGTAAAATAAAACAAATTGCATCTGAAGTAAATTTTTTGGTGAAAAAAAGTTAATTGTTCATTTTTTTTAAACAAATTAAAAAATTCCTGTGAAGCACCAGAAGGGTTAATAAACTTCTTGAATGTGGTTTTGAGTATCTTGAGAGGTGCAGTTTATAGAAGGTGTCATTTTTGGGCATTTTCTGTCATATATGCCCCTCAAAGTCACTTCAAGTGTGAGGTGGTCCCTAAAAAAAATGATTTTGCAAATTTTGTTGTAAAAATGAGAAATCGCTGGTCAACTTTTAACCCTTATAACTTCCTAACAAAAAAATGATGTTTCCAAAATTGTGCTGATGTAAAGCAGACATGTGGAAAATGTTATTTATTAACTATTTTGTGCGATATGAGTCTCTAATTTAAAGACATAAAAACTTAAATTTTGAAAATTGCGATATTTTCAAAATTTTCATGAAATTTTTGTTTTTTTCACAAATAAACTCTAGTCATATCAAACAAATTTTACCATTATATCAGTACAATATGTCTTGAGAAACAGTCTCAGAGTCACCAGGATCCGTTCAAGCATTTCAGAGTTATGACCTCATAAAGTGACAGTGGTCAGAATTGTAAAAATTGGCCCTGTCATTAAGGTGATAACAGGCTTCAGGGTGAAAGGGTTAAAAAGCCAGGTTGATTTTCCTATTCTTTACAGTTACAGTATCATACATGAACCAAAAACACACACACAGTACATACTGGATTTTTCATACTATAAGACACACCAGACCATAAGACACACCTGGGTTTTAGAGGAGGAAATTTGGAAAAAAAAATGAAGCAAAAAATGTGGTCAATTCTGTACTTAATATCTCCTATCCTGGTATATATGGTCTCCTCATCCCCATCTTGATACACATGCACTCCTCATCCCTTACCTGGTATGCATGGATCCTTCATCCCTATCCGGGTATACATGGCCTCCTCATCCCTATCCTGGTAGGAATGGTCCCATCTCATCCCTATCCTAGCAGGAATGATTGCCCCCATCTCTTCTTAGTATTTATGGCCCCATCCTTATCCTGGTATGCATGGCCCCCATCTCATCCTAGTATGCATGGCCCATCCCTATCCTGGTATTCAGGGCCCCCATCTCATCCTAGTATGCATTGCCCCCATCATTATCCTGGTATGCAGGGAGCCCATCTTATCCTAGTATGCATGACCCCATCCCTATCCTGGTATGCAGAGCCTCCATCCTTATCCTGGTATGCAAGGCCCCCATCTCATCCTAGTATGCATGGCCCCATCTCTATTCTGGTATGATTGGCCCCATCCCAGTCCTGGTATGCATGGCGCCATCCTTATCATTGGCCCTCACCCCCATCCTGGTATGCATGACCCCATCAGAAAACATTAAAAAAAATTACACTTACTTTTCCCGGCGCTCCCTAGCAGCATCTTGCTCTGATGCCAGCAGCTTTTTTATGCATGTAAGCAGCGCATGGCAGGGACGTCATGCACTGCTCATAAGCAGAGCACAGCTGCCGGAATACTCACAGCTCTATACGCTGGGACTGTGTGCACAGAGAGCAGTGAGTATTCAGTAGCGCACAGAGTGTCAGCTGGAGCATTCCTGCAGCTGCCGGGCGGTCATGTGTGCCACTACTAAAGAGTAATGAATATTAATTTCTCTCCGCGATCACAGTTGTGAGCGCACGCTCTCATTTGGGAGAGTGGGAACCGCAACTCTCTGACCAACAATAATGATTTTTACCGCCGGTCAGAAGCAGTGTTTGCCATGCTGTCATGCATATGGGACTCCACCCCTTTGTGAGCAACCATCCCTGTTTGGGTCACCACCCCCTTTTGGGACTCCATGCCTTTGTGGGCAACCATCACTGTTTTGGTCACCGCCCCATGGCCCTCTCAGGCTCCTCATCGCCTGTGCCCGGCAGTTTATCTGCCCCAACAGTTTCACACAGTGAGGCTCTGGACCGCTCTGCAAGGCTCTGCCTGGCTCCACACAGCGAGGTTCCGCACTATTCTACATGGCTCTGCATGGCTCTGCAATGCTCTGCATGGTTTCACAAAGCTCTGCACCACTCTGCACAGCTCCGCAAGGCTCTGACAGGCTCCGCTCTGCAGATTTCGTGAACTCGCCGATCCACTGCAAGCCGCCCGAAGTTCGTAGACCCGCCGATCCACAGCAAGCCGCCCAGGAGTTTGTGGACCCACCAATCCACAGCAAACACCTGCTGTAGTCCTCCCAGACACATCCTGGACCGATGCCCGCAGTCTAGCGCCAACTGTAACGTGTCTCCACTATCTGTGGCCGGGGAGTAGTCAATTGGCCTCACTGAGCCCGGTGTGCCTAAACACAGATTAGTGTACATTAACTGTCCGTGACGACCGCACAGGTTCCCGGATACCTCTTATCCTCAGAGGCGTCCTCTACGGAGGTATATCACAGGCCTCCTCACTCTGGCTCAGACTAGCCAGCACTGCCGCCCGTACACAAACACACAGGCTCCATCTTGGGTTTTCAGACACACACCCTTGGGTGGGGTATCTAGGTGACAGGACCCAACCATCTCTCCTAGTCACCTGGAAGCCTTCCCAATATATTGTAAACCTCAGCAGTAGATCTGCTGAGCCAAAACAAGCCCAAGCTTCCATTACAGGGTTACGCACCTCTGTGATACATACCTCCCATTAACCACATGGGCAGTCGCCATACAACAATAGATATGTCATGGAGTGTGCAGATGACATGACTAAGAGTGGGTCAATGTGATGACATAAATACAGAGAACCTGGACAGCAGTGACAGGAAAATTGTGAGAAATTAAAACAAGCATATGCATTTTAAATATATTTACAAAACTGGAAAACCTCAATAAATTCAAGAGAAGAACTTACAATAATATATGTATTTAGTGGTTTGCTTTATGTCTAGTATTAAGTGATAACGTGTGTAAAACAGTGCAATGCAAATTTACCAGGTAAAAAAAGGTAAAATAACAGAAATGGAGGCAAAAATAAATCCTTTAGTGACATCTAGTGGTCAAAAAGGAGAACAACAAACGGCCATTCACAACTTATTATTGCGACTGGTCAATTCAGCACATAGGAAGTTTTTACAATAATGCTGCATCACACTTTTACACTAAATTCTACACATAGAAAGTAAACAAGTATTAAATATGCTCAAAGTTTACTTCAGTGCTCCCAAGGACCGATCCCCGAAGAGTGACCCTGAGAGATACCATAAAATAAACTGATTTTCTATGTAGACATTAAATGACAGTTTTATGTAAGGCACTGAATGACATTTTAATTTTGATATTGTATAACACTACTGTGTGAGAAAACTATTTGCAGCCATGGTTTATGGCTTGGATTCTTTTCCTAAGTCATGTGGCAAGGCTCATTAATTTTGACTTTTAGGAATATGCTACCTCCAATAGTTAGCAATGGAGTTCTAATCCTGTGCCTATCTGAAGAGGCAATTTGCATATTTAAATTCTCAGAAGAGCATTACAGGCATATAGGTCTCCCCACGCAGACTTAGCAGTTTTCACTAGGAGAAACGTTCTCCCTTGCAACCCACTGCGACAAAGCCACTGATAAAGTATTGCAGGGGAGATATATATCACTGAGGTTATTAGCTTCAGTGATATCAAACTACAAAAATACTCCAGCAAACTAAGTGCTGAGAGGGGTTAATCAGCCATTTTTAGGGCTATGTTTAGTGAACAGCTGAAGAGTGGGTGGGAGGTTGTTCACCATATCTCCACCCCCAGAGTGCAGTCCAGAGGATAAAATACACAGCCTTCTGGATCATTCATTTTTCTGTGTGTCTGGATATAAGAGAACCAAAGCTGTGTTTGAGGGTAAGAAAAGTTGAAATTTTTTATTTTGTTTACTGAGTTGGCGGATTCACTTGGCAACATGAACTGTGCCATTTGTTTTTGTTTTATTTTCTCATTAGGCCAGATAAGCCATGTTTATGCTGCTAACCCTACCCTGGTTTACACTGCACCTCAATAAACCACAAAAAGAGGAAAAAATCCACCAATATTCAAGAAAAAACAAAAACAGGAAGAGATGCTTACCTGTCTTAACTAGGCCTCAATACAAATGCACTGACAGGGTGCAGCGGACCCAAGTAAAATGCAACTGCACAGGTGCAATAATACCAAATGAGACAGCCAGCCTTCAATCAGGGATTGGCCGTGTGGCACACCAGTGCAAAAAAATAATCCGTATGTGACATGTTCACACAAGGAATGCAAAGCATCTGGTTCACAGCCTATTAATGACGCCCTATGGCGGGCTGCCCAGTGCTAACTATAATGCATCCTGTGTGAACAGAGGCCACAGTTTACAGAACCATTTGGACCTAACTGCACCCTGAAAAATATATATATATAAAGTGCACAAAAACATATCAATATATGTAAGGTATTGGTTGATATTCTGGCCATAATACATAAGCTGGCAACCCACGTCAAGGGTCCTTACACTTGCCAGTTCTACACTAACAGAAAAACTAAAAAAAGAGGAAAAAATCCACCAATATTCAAGAAAAGCCAAAAACAGGCAGAGATGCTTACCTGTTTTAACTAGGCCTCAATACAAATGCACTAAACAATAAACCAGTGGAAAATTTAATGAGACAGCATTCCTGTGTCTACCTCTATGAGCAGCAGAATGAGCATATCTACTACAGTTGGTGCTAGAAGTGTGGGCAAGATCCCCAGGAAGCAAGTGTGACGGTGGTGGACAAACAACATGTCCTGGGAGAAGACGGCTATAAGGATAGAACAGCAGTCTGACAAACTGGAGGAGCTGACCAAGCACTGGATCCTAAGCAGCAACAGCAACATCAAGAGCAGCAGCAAATCCAACAGGAGACAAATAAACTTTTGATGCAGCAGATCCAACAGAAGCAGTGGAAGATGGAACCCCTGACACAAGATGTCCATAGCAGAGAGACTGCACCTCCCCCAAGACCAGTTGATGACTCATACGTCGGGAATGCAGTAAGATGATGCATGCAAAAAATGACCCCAGATGATGATGTTGAAGCATTTTTGACTGTGTTCAAAATGGTAGCAAAACAGGAGAAGCTGCTGCTGGAGCAGTGGGTGGAGGTGCTGGCTCCCTATTTAACTGGTGAACCCCAAAAGGCTTATTATGAACTGTCCTTGCAGGATGCACAGGAGTATGCCAAATTAAAAACTGAGATATTGGCACACTCAAGAGTGACTCTGTTGGTTTGAGCTCAAAGAGTCCACCACTGGGCGTATTGTTCTGACAAAACCCCTTGCTCCAAGATGTTCAACCTACTACATCTGGTACAGAAGTTTGGCAGCTGGAGTCATCCACCCCAGCCCAGATGGTCGAGCAAATTGTTGTGAACAGATTCATCCACTCCTTCCTAAGCCATTGCAGACCTGAGTTGCCCAGGGAGACCCCTGGAACGCGGATGACCTGGTTGGCCTAGTGGGAAGGTACCAGGTGGTCAAGCAGTTCTTAAGGAAACTGTGCAATGTTGCATCCCCATACTGGGGTATGCAGGAAGAGGTTGACTCTCAAAAGAAGGGCAATAGAGTCATAACTGGGGGGAATCCGAGGTCCCAGGTGGTCGCTGAGGGGTTGCCAAAGGCAGCTTGAAAGCGCTTAATTTGTTGAAGATATTAGGGTCCTGGCATATAGCCATCTGTTGTCCTATGTCCACCGAACAGATGGACTGCAGCATAGCGAGGTGCTATTCGTATTATTCCTGCATTTTTTTTCTGTAAGCATTTGCACCAAATAAGTAATAGCAATCTGCTTTGATTTTTGCATTTTTGTAATGCATTTTACGTGAAGAATTGATGCAGCATTTTGAATGATTTTAAACCCCTTACCGATATCCGCCGCACATATACAGCGCAAATCGGGACCCAGTGTATGGTGCGGGTTCCCACTGTATACGCCCCCCATACCCAACAGATAGGAGCTGGATCTGCCTCTAGCAGCCAAAGGTGAAGCAGTGCTCTGCCCAAGACTGATAGCATATTAAATGGCGCTGTCAATCTCTGACAGGTACATTAATAGCATGCCGACACTGAGGCATGTCATTCTATGGGCCCATCGGCCGCTCCTCGACATGACCGTGGAGAGCTGATGGTTTGCTATAACTGCAGATATTCTGTTGAAGACTCCTGTTTCTGCCATCATGGAGCTTTGTTGAAACGATTTTGGTTCTTGTCAAAGTAGACCATGATTTTTATCATATCACAGGTTCAGGTTCTGTAATGGGAATAACAAATACAGTGAAAAAAAAAGTTTATAAAATATGAAAAAAAATTAAAAACAAAAAAATCTGAATCACCCTCTTTCTACCCCATTGAAAATAAAGATATTTTTAAAGAAATTACAAGTGGTATCTCTGCATATATAAAAGTCTGATCTATTAAAATTTAGAATAAATTAACCAAATTGGTAAACACTGTAAACATAAAAAATTAAAAATACAATGCCACAAAAAAATGAAGCATGAAGTGATCAAAGTTACAAATCAATCCAAAATTATATTTTTAAAAAAGTCGGCTCTTCCCACAAAAATTACGCCCTTGCATAAACTCTACCAAAAACAAATTTTTATTTACAAATTTCTGATTTTTCTTTCACCACTACAATAATACAAATATGACAAATTTGGTATTGCCATAATGAAACTGATGTGGAAAATCATATTGCCTAATCACCTTTACTACACAATTTAAGCCATAAAAAAGTTCCAAAAAGTAATGTCAGAATTGCATTCTTTTTTCCCAAATTCACCACACTTGGAATTTTTGTTCCCACTTTCCAGCACAGTATGTGGTAAAATGAATTGTATCAATCAAAAGTACAACTGGTCCCACAAACAACAAGCCTTCATATGTCTGTCTCTACAGAAAAATAAGAAAGTGGATCTTGGACGAAAGAGAGGAAAATATAAATATAAAATGTAAAAATGGGCATTGGCCATGTCGGGAAGAGGTTAAAAACATAATTGCGTTTATTACTTGCTTTTTTTCTGGTACTCTACAGAAGCTTATAGGGAAAATCAAGACCAAATTTTGTAGCATGTTTAACTAAAATTGGGGGATGAGTTTTCATGAAATTACATCCACTTTCTGGAAATGCAGGTTTTCTGCACAAAAAAATTGCATTTATGCTACGTGTATCTACCTGACTCCAATCTCTTCCCACTCAGGGCAGTCACGGACCACTCCTACGAGCAATTCTATGGCTTTTAATGATGTCACATTGACAAGGCAGCTACTTCTCATCTGCTGTGCTGTGTTGTCGGTGCATCTCTGGCGAGGTCATGCTGATTGGCAGCCAAATCCCTGTTGCTTATTGGCTGTCAATCAGCATGACATCAACTGTGATGTCTTGTAGACAAAGCAGAGAGGAAGAGTTAGGGTGAGTTTCCACGATCAGTAAACGCTGCGTGTTTGGCGCTGTGCGCTGGCGCAGCGCCAAACACGCAGCGTCCAGATGTTACAGCATAGTGGAGGGGATTTCAAGAAATCCCGTCTCCACTATGCGTAACAACACGCAGGTGGCAGACCTGCGTAAACGGACATGCGGCGCGTCTTTTCAGACCGCAGCATGTCCTCGCGTGTTGCGGCGACGGTGCGTCGCCGCAACAGAATTTAACACAGGGCTATGTAGCCCTGCGTTCTTTCCGGAGGTGTTCCGGAGGTGTCCTGAACACCTCCGGAAAGAGCGCGCGTCAGAAAGGGGGCGGGGCTTAGACGGAGCGGAATTTCCGCTCCGTCCAAAGCGCTGTGGTTCCGGACCGTGGAACCACAGCCTAAGAGCTATACTGTAGATGTGAGGTCAAATGAAGCAGCAGAATTGGTATGTTGGGTCAGTGACTCCTCTGAGAGGGTAGAATAGAATAGAAAGAAAGTTAGAAACTAAATGCCTTTAAATTCTCAGAAAAAAAATACAAAAGTCCCGAATAACCCATTTAAAGTAAATAATGCATTTCTTCACAATATGAAATAAACTTTAGCATTTGTAACTCTGCCAACCTCTAAAAATATGTATTCAGCAGAGATAAACGGTGAGTTACTGTTTTCATTTTTTAATCAATGTCGCAAATGTAATCTCTGCCTTCTTAATTCAGTTGTACAATGAACTTCATTTTATGGCACTGCACAGCCAGCAATGTGTTGTCCAGCAGATACAAAGCAATCAACTAAAATGGTCGTGAAATTGAGAATTTGGCTCGAAAACTCTGCACCATTTAAGCAATGTTGTCAATTCTTTTTGTGTGTCATTTAGAGATTTTTGCTGACATTTTTCCCACCTGTAAAATACGGTAAATGACACTAAAACTGAACTGAAAAGTGAATGAGTATTGCATATCTAAGCAAGCAGGTAAATAATTGTATCTACTACTATGCGTGAGGCGAAAATGTAACATTTTTAGGCAGTTTCGAAAATGTATTAGGCCTATTGATGATAATTACAGTAATTGCAGTATACAATATATACAAGTTAGCACCTATTGAAAGAATCTTTGGATTAGTGGGAGCCACAACAATCACAAGATATTATTATTACTTATTTATATAGCACCATTGATTTCATGTACATGAGAAGGGGTTACATACAAAATACAAATATCACTTACAGTAAACATACTAACAATGACAGACTGAACAGCGGGGAGAGGACTCTGCTTTTGCAGGCTTACATTCTACAGGATAAATCTTTTATTTATGGCACAATGCCTTTCAGTGGCTGTGCATCTTTTACCACCATGATGTTTTTGGGTACAATATTCTGTGATGAAAAATAATAAAATTAATCAGGTCTCATTTTTTAAAAGTACTAAGGATAAACATTATGTAATTATCGCCCTCCAGTGGCGGGGTGGCTGAAGGCAGAAACAATGTAATCAACAAATCTATCACCCAACGAACAAGCAAAATGCT
Source organism: Oophaga sylvatica (assembly GCA_033576555.1). NCBI lineage: Eukaryota > Metazoa > Chordata > Amphibia > Anura > Dendrobatidae > Oophaga > Oophaga sylvatica. The sequence goes on from JARQOD010000006.1 coordinate 348,842,951, forward strand.
CAGTCATCAGGTTAAATGATCTTTTACTCAGCAGAAAAATCATCATTCACTGCGGTGCATTGTCCTGTATAAACAGGACTCTCACTACTGAGAACCATGGCAGCCTATGTCCACTTTGTGATATAGTGTAGATTTCTCTGTGAGCATAGTTTACTTTGGTTGCCTGTGTAAATCGGCATTTAACCCTTTAGAGTCGGAACCATTTTAGCCTTAACCCCTTAAAGACCAGAGGTATTTTTCATTTTTTTCTCCCCTTCTTCCCAGAGCCATAACTTTTTTATTTTTCTGTCAATATGGCCATGTGAGGGCTTGTTTTTTGCGACTCAAATTGTAATTTTGAAAAACACCACGGGGTTAGCTCTTGCGTGGAGCCCCTGATCGGGGGAGATTATCAGTGGTCTTGTATGTCTTCCATTTTCTTATTATTACTCTCATAGTTGATTTCATCACACCAAGCTGCTTGCCTATTGCAGATTCAGTCTTCCCAGCCTGGTGCAGGGCTACAAAATAAATCTTACTAAATCAGACAAGGTGATTTTCTGGATTTGTTTTCTCATTTTGACTCTCATAGTTGTTTTCTACCTATTATGTCAATTACTGGCCTCTCTCATCTTTTTAAGTGGGAGAACTTGCACAATTGGTGGCTGACTAAATACTGTTAGGATTCAAGTTCCAGCTGCTGCACATGGGGAGTCTCGAACACAGTCCCGCTGCAGTCTCCCATCCATCTCCGTCCACAGTGGAGCCTGCTCAGCAGAGATGTCGGTCCCAGCTCTTGCCTATTCCAATACTGTGCAGAGACTTGCTGCTGCCTCTCCTGGATCTGCTATTATAGCCAGTACTGGAGCAGACATCTTTGGGACGAAGTCCTGCGTTTCCCCTTCTGAGCATGCCCAGGGTAAGATCTCTCATTGGAGATCAGGGGTCACATGTTCAGGTATTGCAGCAGCTCCTATTGGTCCACCAGGAAGGCCCTGAAAATACATGTGTTTTGGAACAGTTTCTCATTGGTCCTTGTTTCTGGCAGGTCCTGTAGCTGCTACTATAAAAGGGTGGCATGGCTGGGACGCCATTCGCTAGTATCAATTGCATTATGTGGTTTGCGCCAGTGTGATCATGTACGCAAGTGGTTAGGGCTCGGCTGAAATAAGCCCCTAGAATACCGGCTTCTCCGGTGAGGAGATTTGGCTGCACATGGTTAGGGCTTGGCTGAAATAAGCCCCTAGAATACCGGCTTCTCCAGTGAGGAGATTGCTTGAATGCGTTGCTGTCTGCATGATCACGGACTGCTATCCGCACAGCAGTTATCTGTGTATCCCTGTGAGTCTAACAGGACACAGTCTTTTTCTCAGCAGCTCTGTGACGCAACAGGGTTTGCTTTATAACGCTGGTTTAGCGCCCTAGCATTTTACTTTGCGGCTTACTGAAGTTAAGTGAGCTCGTACTTATCGCCATATAGCGCTGTGGCATTCCCATTAGCGGCTCTGGGGATTAACAGAGTCGCACTTACTGCCACAGCGTGCTACGGCATTTATTTTAGCGACTCTGCGGGATAACAGAGTTTGCTACTCTCGCCATCTTACTAGCAGCGGGCTTCGCCTGCACGGTGGACCTCGGGCTGCGAACGCACCTCTCAACAATATCTGTTAGGTGCGTTCCGCAGACCCTAACATAATACTAGCGCCAGGGTCTGGCTAGTAAAATGGCGGACGACCAGCGTCTACAGCAGTACATCCAGCAGCTGGAGGGTAGGTTGGCGGTCCTTGAGCGCACAACCTCAGCTGTGGATGTTACCGCAGTCGCTGTTCAGGCTGCTAGCATAGCTGCAGCCTGTTTGTCCACCACTACCTCTGCTCTGACATTATCCCACCTCCCACTTCCAGACAAGTTTACGGGTGACAGTAAACATTTCGGGGATTCGTGAGTCAGTGCTCTATACAGCTTGAGCTTCTGGCAACACGTTTCCCCACGGAATGGGCACAAGTGGCTTTTATTGTGTCTCTTCTGTCGGGCAGAGCATTGGAGTGGGCAACGCCGCTGTGGGAGCGCGACGATCGTGTGGTGCGGAGTGCCCCTCGGTTTTTGGAGGCTCTGAAACAGGTCTTTTTAGGACCTCAGGTCACGCACGATATGGCACTCCAACTGCTGGCAATGTCACAGGGCTTGTCCATGTCAGCCAGTTCTCAGTCCAATTTCGGACTTTGGCCTCTGAATTAGAGTGGCCAGATAAAGTTCTTATTCCAGTGTTCTGGAGAGGACTGGCAGACCATGTAAAGGATGCTTTGGCTACCAGGGAGATTCCTGCCACACTGGAGAAACTCATTTCTATATCTACCCACATCGACCTCCGTTTTCACGAGCGGAGGTTAGAGCGGACCCAGTGTAGGCAGAGGTTTCGGCTGGCACCCACCTTTGCCAACCTCTTGAATTTCCAGTTCGGGAGTCCGACTCCCCAGAGACCGTGGGGACTACTCGAGTGAGATCTAAGTCTCGGACCACTCGAGTATCCGTGGTCTGTAGTGTGTGTCAGCAGCAAGGACATTATGCCAACCGATGTCCTCAGCGAATGAGTAAATGGTCATGTTCCGTGACCATGGGTGCAGGGTCATTAGACGCGAGGGATTTTGCTCCGAAAGTGCTCCTTAAAGGGTTAATCTCTCTAGGTTCATCCACTCTTCCCGCCAAGCTTTGTGTGGACTCTGGGGCAGAGGGGAATTTTATGTCCTCCTCCTTTGCCTCTCGCCATTCCATACCGCTGGCAACGCTCGCCGAGCCAATATCGGTGAGAGTATTGAATGGAGCAATCCTGCCCTCACAAATCACCCACCAGACTGTCTCACTACCTCTGTCTATGTCCCCTTCTCATCAGGAGAATATATCCCTTTTTGTTCTTCCTGAGGGAATGGATGAGGTTTTGTTGGGATTACCCTGGCTTCGCCACCACTCTCCCCATAGTGAGTGTCTTCTGGGAGAATACTGGGTTGGGGTGATCATTGCAGAGACAGATGTCTCAGAGAGGACGTACAGGTTTCCACCATGGAGATACCTATAGACCTTGCTTCTCTCCCCAAGGATTATCAGGTCATACGCGGACGTATTCTCCAAAAAGGCAGCGGAGACTCTTCAGCCTCATCGCCCTATGACTGTCCTATAGACCTCTTGCCTGGAACGGAGCCCCCTCGGGGAAGAGTGTATCCTCTCTCTCTTCCTGAGACGGAGGCCATGTCACAATACATCCAGGAAAATCTGGCAAGAGGGTTCATTAGGAAGTCAATGTCACCAGCAGGGGCAGTGTTATGTTTCGGTAGCTGAGGAGTGCAGATAAAAAAGGCAATACATCAGAGCAGTTGGAATCTATGAGATTGCAGTACCCTGACTAACCACCACAACTAGAGGCAGCCGTGGAGCGTTCCTACGTTGGTCCTAGACGCCTCGTCACAGCCTGAGAAACTAACTACACCTAAAGATAGAAAGAGGAAAGCTATCTGCCCCGGAGCAGATCCCCAAAGAACATAGAAAGCCCCCAAACATGTAATGGTGGTTAGACAAGAAGAAATACTGACACAGACAGAAAATAGTATGAGCAAACGCTGGGGCCCAAACTACCTAAATAGAAAAGGATAGGAAGGGCACTTACTGCAATCCCAAAAAACCCTGAAAAGCACCAACTCTACTAATTTCAAAAACACCTGAGATCACACGACCTCTACCACCTAAATTAGTTCTCTGGTGTAACAAAATCAAAACAGCAGCCACTGAAAAAACTGGAAAAAGCAAATGTACAAACATCAGTGGCTGAACTAAACTGAGAGGGCAAAAGCCCCCGGAGGGGACCCTGAAGGCCCCCACAGAAGTGCAGGACAAAATGCAAAAATCAAGCACAAAAACAAAAAGAAGAAAATGTCTTATCTGTTAGCAGGAGATGCAGACACGACACAGCAGGCTACAAAGGAAACAGGAATCAAGGATTGAGACCAGAACAATTGATCACCGGCAACCCTGATGGGAAGGCGACTCCCTTATATAAGACCAGTCAGTAACACCTGATTCCCAATCCTCACAATCTTCACTGGACAGTCCAGTACCGCTTGTAACCACCAAAGGGAGCCTCTGCTCAGAACTCATCTCAAGAACATTCACAACAGTACCCCCCCCTTGAGGAGGGGTCACCGAACCCTCACTTGAGCAACCAGGTCGGTCAGGATGAGTTCTATGATACGCACGGATGAGCCTCCTAGCATGGATGTCCGAAGCAAACACCCAAGAATTGTCTTCCTGACCATAACCTCTCCACTTAACCAAATACTGGAGTTTCCGTCTAGAAAAACGAGAATTCAATATTTTCTCAACCACAAACTCCATATTGCCCTCAACCAGAACAGGGTCAGGAGGCAAAGCAGTAGGAACCACTGGCTCAACAAACCTCTTCAACAAGGACTTGTGGAACACGTTATGGATCTTAAATGTCCCTGGAAGAAGCAAACGAAAAGAAACAGGATTAAGAATCTCCATGATCTTATAACGTCCAATGAACCTAGGCTTAAATTTAGGAGATGCCACTCTCATAGGAATATTTTTTGAGGACAACCAGACCAAGTCCCCCACTTTAAACCGAGGACCATCAGTCCTATGCCGGTTAGCAAACCGCTGGGCCCTCTCCTGAGAGAGAGACAACCTCTCCACTACCTGGTCCCAAATCTGTTGCATACGCTCCACAACAGAGTCAACACCTGGACAGACAGAAGCCTCCGTCTGTCCTGAAAAAATCGAGGGTGAAACCCAGAATTACAGAAAAATGGAGACATCAAAGTGGCAGAGCTAGCCCTATTATTAAGAGCAAACTCAGCCAAAGGCAAAAAAGAGACCCAGTCATCCTGATCAGCAGACACAAAGCATCTTAGATAAGTCTCCAATGTCTGGTTTGTTCTCTCAGTTTGACCATTGGTCTGAGGATGAAACGCCGAGGAGAAAGACAATTGAACACCAAGTTTAGAACAAAAGGTCCTCCAAAATCTGGAAACAAACTGGACTCCTCTGTCAGACACAATGTTCTCAGGAATGCATTGTAAACGAACCACGTGCTGAAGGAACAAAGGCACCAATTCAGAGGAGGAAGGCAACTTAGGCAATGGCACAAGATGTATCATCTTGGAAAACCTATCACAAATCACCCAGATGATGGTCATTCTCTGAGAAACAGGGAGGTCGGAAATGAAATCCATAGAGATATGGGTCCATGGTCTCTTGGCACAGGCAATGGCATCAACAAACCACTAGAGCGAGAGCAAGGCTTGGAGCGAGAGCAAGTCCCGCAGGACTGCACAAATTCCCTGACATCACGAGACAAGGTAGGCCACCAAAAGGACCGACTAACCAAGTCTCTGGTACCAAAAATTCCGGGATGACCGGCCAACGCGGAACAATGAATCTCAGACATCACACTCTTTTTCCACTGGTCCGGGACAAACAATTTCCCAACAGGGCAGCGCTCGGGCCTATCCTCCTGACACCCTCCAGAGCAAGTCTCAAATTGGGCGAGATGGCGGAAAGAACTACACCCTCTTTCAAAATAACAGAAGGATCAGATAACTCAGGAGAGTCCGCAAGGAAACTCCTCGAGAGGGCATCCGCCTTAACATTCTTAGTGCCAGGAAGAAAGGAAACCACAAAATTAAAACGTGTGAAAAACAAGGCCCACCTGGCCTGTCTAGGACTGAGTCGCTTGGCAGATTCCAGATAGACCAGATTCTTATGGTCCGTAAGGACCACCACCTGATGTTTGGCTCCCTCCAGCCAATGTCTCCACTCGTCAAAAGCCCACTTCATGGCCAATAACTCCCGATTACCCACGTCATAATTACGTTCAGTAGGAGAAAATTTTCGAGTGAAAAAGGCACAAGGGTTACTTTTAGAGGTCTCTGGATCTTTTGGGACAAAACGGCACCTGCCCCAATTTCAGAGGCATCAACCTCCACCTGAAATGGCAGAGAAACATCAGGCTGCCGTAGAACAGGAGCAGAAGTGAATCTCTGCTTAAGTTCCTGAAATGCAGAGACTGCCTCAGGAGGCCAATTCACCACATCAGAACCCTTTCTGGTCAAATCAGTTAATGGTTTAACAATAACCGAGAAATTACCAATAAATTTACGATAAAAATTGGCAAAACCCAAAAATCTCTGAAGAGCCTTTAATGAAGTAGGTTGGACCCAATCACAGATGGCCTGAACCTTGACCGGGTCCATTTCAATAACAGATGGGGACAAAATGAATCCCAAAAATGAGATCCTCTGTACGCCAAAAAGACACTTTGATCCCTTCACATACAGAGCATTCTCTCTCAAAATCTGGAATACAGTTCGAACATGTTTCACATGAGAGTCCCAGTCATTGGAAAAAATCAAGATATCATCCAAATAAACAATCAGAAATTTATCCACAAAATCCCTGAAAATGTCATTCATAAAGGACTGGAAGACAGAAGGAGCATTATTGAGCCCAAAGGGCATCACAAGGTACTCAAAATGCCCATTAAATGCCGTCTTCCATTCATCCCCGTGCTTAATGCGAATAAGGTTATATGCCCCCCTGAGGTCAAGCTTGGTAAACCAAGTAGCGTTTTTCACCCTGGAAAACAGGTCAGAAATCAAGGGTAACGGGTATTGATATTTCACAGTAATATTGTTCAAAAGACGATAATCAATACACGGCCTTAATGAACCATCCTTTTTGGCCACAAAGAAAAAACCGGCACCTAAGGGTGAAGAGGATGGTCTGATATGACCCTTCTCCAATGACTCCTTGATATAAGACCGCATAGCGTCATGTTCAGGTACAGACAAGTTAAAAAGGCGACCTTTAGGGAATTTACTACCAGGCACTAATTCAATAGCGCAGTCATAGCTCCTATGGGGAGGCAAGGATGCAGATTTACTTTCGCTAAACACATCGAAAAATCAATCAAAAAGTCAGGAACATCCTGAGCCTGGGGGGAGGCAGAAAAAACAGGAGTGTTGGTATTAACACATTGGCAGCCCCAACTGGTTACAGACACAGATTTCCAATCCAAAACAGGATTATGAGACTGTAACCAAGGGAAACCCAGTACGATAATGTCATGCAGATTATACAGAACCAAAAATTTGCAGCTCTCCTGATGATCAGGTTCAACCCTCATTATCACCTGAGTAGAGAACTGAGGTTTATTCTCAGCTAAAGGGGTAGAATCGATCCCCAGTAGGGGAATAGACTTCCGTAGGGGTATCAAGGGAAACCCACAACGTTTAGCAAAATCAAAATCCATCAGGTTAATAGCTGCTCCCGAATCAACGAAAGCCTGAGCAGAAAATGAGGACAGAGAGCATATCAGAGTAACAGTTAATAAAAACTTAGTCTGAACACTACCCAAGACAACTGAGCGTGCAAAACGTCTTACCCGCTTAGGGCAGACTGAAATAGCATGAGAGGCATCACCACAGTAGAAACATAACCCATTGCGCTTTCGAAACTCATGACGCTGTGCCCCAGAAACCACTCTATCACACTGCATGGATTCAGAAGCAGGTTCACAAGGCAACACTATTCCACGCATACTTCTCCTCTCACGCAAACGTCTGTCAATTTGAATCGCTAATGACATAGAATCATTGAGACCAGAGGGGACAGGGAATCCCACCATAACATCCTTTACATTATCTGACAGACCCTTCCGAAAAAGAGCTGCCAAAGCGTCGTCATTCCATTTGGTCAGGACTGCCCACCTACGGAATCTCTGACAGTATAACTCAGCGTCATCAAGCCCCTGATTTAATGCCAACAAGGCTTTTTCAGCTTGATCAGTGACATTAGGCTCATCGTACAATAACCCCAAGGCCTGAAAAATGCATCAACATCACTCAAAACAGGATCCCCAGGTGTCAGGGAAAAAGCCCAATCCTGAGGATCGCCGCGCAGGAGAGAGATGACAATTTGAACCTGCTGCGCTGCGTTCCCTGAGGACTTAGATTTTAAGGCAAAAAACAATTTACAATTATTTTTGAAATTCAGAAACTTGGCTCGATCCCCCAAAAACAATCTGGCATGGGAATCCTAGGTTCCACAACAGGCAACCTAGCAAGATAGGTAGCAATACTCCGAACCTCAGTGGAAAGCTGATCCACACGGCCAGACAGCTGCGCAAACTCCATTGAGAGAAAAAATCCTCCCCAGCACCCAGAGATACAGAGGGAAAAAAAAAATGCAACAAACAGAAAAATATCTCTGACAACTCTGACAACCTTTTTCTTTCACAATATTTTTTCCCTTCTGTGAGTACCATAATATTTTCAATTTTTAGTCCGGTGATACTGTTATGTTTCGGTAGCTGAGGAGTGCAGGTAAAAAAGGCAATACACCAGAGCAGTTGGAATCTATGAGATTGCAGTACCCTGACTAACCACCACAACTAGAGGCAGCCGTGGAGCGTTCCTACGTTGGTCCTAGACGCCTCGTCACAGCCTGAGAAACTAACTACACCTAAAGATAGAAATAGGAAAGCTATCTGCCACAGAGCAGAACCCCAAAGATAATAGAAAGCCCCCAAACATGTAATGGCGGTTAGACAAGATGAAATACTGACACAGAAAGAAAATAGTATGAGCAAACGCTGGGGCCCAAACTAACTAAATAGAAAAGGATAGGAAGGGTACTTACTGCAATCCCAGAAAACCCTGAAAGGCACCAACTCTACTAATTTCAAAAACACCTGAGATCACACGACCTCTTCCACCTAAATTAGTTCTCTGGTGTAACAAAATCAAAACAGCAGCCACTGAAAAAACTGGAAAAAGCAAAAGTACAAACATCAGTGGCTGAACAAAACTGAGAGGGCAGAAGCCCCCGGAGGGGACCCTGAAGGCCCCCACAGAAGTGCAGGACAAAATGCAAAAATATAGCACAAACACAAAAGAAGAAAATGTCTTATCTGTTAGCAGGAGATGCAGACACGACACAGCAGGCTACAAGGGAAACAGGAATAAAGGATCCAGACCAGAACAATTGATCACCGGCAACCCTGATGGGAAGGTGACTCCCTTATATAAGACCAATCAGTAACACCTGATTCCCAGTCCTCACAATCTTCACTGGACAGACTAGCACCGCTTGTAACCACCAGAGGGAGCCTCTGCTCAGAACTCATCTCAAACCCATTCACAACAGGTGCCCCGCTCCTACATTTGCTCCTGGTGACATAGTGTGGCTCTCTGCCAGAAACATCAGGCTACGTGTAGAGTCCACCAAGTTGGCACCTCGCTTTTTGGGTCCCTTTAAAGTTCTTGAGCAGGTGAATCCGGTGGTTTACCGCCTAGCCCTTCCGACTCGCCTTGGTATCACCGACACCTTTCACATGTCCCTCCTGAAACCCGTGGCCATTTCCCGGTTTTCCGAGTCATCTGCCGGGACGTCGGGTTCATCTGCCGATGATCATGAGATGAACGCCATTGTTGGGTGCAAGGTGGTACGAGGAAAAAAAAATTATTTGGTGGATTGGAGGGGTTATGGGCCTGAGGATAGGTCCTGGGAGCCTGCCGAGCATGTTCACGCTCCGCAGCTCATCGCTGCCTTTGAGTGCGGCGAGGCCCAAAGAAGGGGGGGTAATGTTAGGATTCAAGTTCCCGCTGCTGCACAAGGGGAGTCTCGAAACCGTCCCGCTGCGGTCTCCCATCCATCTCCGCCCGCAGTGGAGCCTGCTGAGCAGAGATGTCGGTCCCAGCCTCTTGCCCATTCCAATACTGTGCAGAGACTTGCTGCTGCCTCTCCTGGATCTGCTATTATAGCCAGTACTGGAGCAGACGTCTTTGGGACGAAGTCCTGCGTTTTCCCTTCTGAGCATGCCCAGGGTAAGATCTCTCATTGGAGATCAGGGGTCACATGTTCAGGTACTGCAGCAGCTCCTATTGGTCCACCAGGAAGGCCCTGAAAATACATGTGTTTTGGAACAGTTTCTCATTTGTCCTTGTTTCTGGCAGGTCCTGTAGCTGTTACTATAAAAGGGTGGCATGGCTGGGCCGCCATGCGCTATTATCAATTGCATTATGTGCTTTGCGCCAGTGTGATCATGTATCATGTGGTTAGGGCTCAGCTGAAATAAGCCCCTAGAATACCGGGTTCTTCGGGGAGGAGATTTGGCTGCACGTGGTTAGGGCTTGGCTGAAATAAGCCCCTAGAATACCGGCTTCTCCGGTGAGGAGATTGCTTGATTGCGTTGCTGTCTGCATGATCACGGACTGCTATCATCACAGCAGTTATCTGTGTATCCCTGTGAGTCTAACAGGACACAGTTTTTTTTCAGCGGCTCTGTGACGCAACAGGGTTCGCTTATAACGCTGGTTCAGCGCCCTAGCATTTTACTTTGCGGCTTACTGAAGTTAAGTGAGTTCGTACTTATCGCCATATAGCGCTGTGGCATTCCCGTTAGCGGCTCTGGGGATTAACAGAGTTCGCACTAACTGCCACAGTGCGCTACGGCGTTTATTTTAGCGACTCTGCGGGATAACGGAGTTCGCTACTTTCGCCATCTTACTAGCAGCGGGCTTCGCCTGCACGGTGGACCCCGGGCTGCGAACGCACCTCTCAACAATATCTATTAGGTGCGTTCCGCAAACCCTAACAAATACTTTTTTCCCCACTGTAAATAGATAGATAGAAATAACAGATAGATGCCCTATAGACATATACTTTCACAAGCCCCCTACATAAAATAAACTTGCACTCTTTAGTGCCTTCTGTGTGGCAATAAAAGGACTTTAGCCAGGTTTATCCTAATAAATAATATAATTAAAAAAATGACTTGGGGTTCCTTCCAATTTTGATAACCAGCAAAGGTAAAGCAGACAGATGTGAGCTTATATTATAATGCAGGGTTAGGTCCCTGGTTATTGGTCCCTTCCCAGACTAAATATACCAGCCACCGCAGAAGAGGCACATCATATGAGATGCGCCAATTCTGGCACTAAAGTCATCTTATTAGTTATTACACAAAAACAAGCCGTGATACAGCTCCATCAGTGAAAATAATATAGCTGTAGCTCTCAGAATATAGCAATGCAAAAATAATTATTTTTTCTATAAAATAGTTTAAAAGCACCAAAACATAAAAAAATATAAATGTGTTATCGCTGTAATCGCACTAACCCGAAGAATGAAGCTGCCTTACCAATTTTACGACACGAGGAATGACATAAAAAATCCTGAATTGCTGGTTTTTGATCATTCTATGTAACGCTTCCCACGGCTGCGGGGCGTTGGGACATCGGACATCAGGCCATAGTCATCCTGCATCAGACATCTGGCAGCGACCTGAAAAGGAACCCCAGCGGTCTGGTGCAAGCCCCGCCAGCCTCAATGGGAGCCGGCCGGGGATTGCACCGAAGCTGAGCACAGAGTAACAGAAACTCAGCACACACACCGGACTCCTCCTTCCAAGATGAACTCAGGTTATATGGCAAAGAATCACAGTCACTGGCACAGGGTTCAGGACACAGAAGGACTTCAGGAACATAACACAGAGGACACAGTTCAGACATGTCAGGTACAGGATCCATCCAGGATCAGGGATTCAGGAAACAAAAACACAACAGGAACAGGCCTGGATATGTAGCCTCCAGGAAGGGTGATCTGGGTATTCTGCCCCCAGAGCTGGCGGAAACACAAGACACAGTTCAGACATTCAGGTACCGTAACAGATCCAGGATCAGGGATTCAGGGAACAAGACACAACAGGAACAGGCCTGGATATGCAGCCTCCAGGAAGGGCGATCTGGGTACTCAGCCCCCAGAACAGGCGGAAACACAAGACAGGACAAAGGGAATCAGCTCTCCAGAACTGATCGCACTCAGCTCACACGGCTTGGGTTCAGGAACTCAATGCAAAGCTCTGGCAACGCATCACAGGGCTAGGGAACTTTATATATGAGCTGCTTCACAGCGATAGGCTGGAGCAGCAATTCTAGTGCACACCCATTCCTCATAAAAGCAGGACAGGTGTGGGCCGTGCACCCTATGCAGAGCCAGATACAACTCAGCACAGAAGGACACCTGACAATGGCTGCAGCCTCAACACACGTAGTGTAAGGTTCTATGTATATATTCCTGAAACTCAGTTTGTTCGTCAGCCATTTTACTTTCTGTCTTGCTGCAGCTATCTTGCCCTCAGTCAAAATGGAGTTTCCAGCTTGCATGTTCCCGCCCTGATTCTCTCCTCTTCTTCCAGTAATCCTGTCTTAAAAGATCTGGAAAATGGAGGCCCGCATAAAGGAACTTTGCGGAGTGATGATAATATCCTTGCAGATTTGCAGAATATAAAGACCCGTTTTACAAATCTACAGGACCTCAATAATCACAATTTGCAAGTGGTTGGACAGACTACCCAGGATTTGCGAGCCAGGATTGAGGTTCTAGAGGGGCGAGTCCAGGCTCCTGCCGTAGCCCCGAGTGCTGGGATTCCCAAGTTGCCCCCTTTTCGTTTTGGCGGTGAACGTGAGAAATTCAGGGGATTTATTAATCAATGCAATCTTTTTTTTTCTGCACATGCTTCACAATTTCCCACTGAACGATCTAAGGTGCTTACTATAATTATGTTGCTTACCAACAAGGCTTTAATGTGGGCAAACCCTCTGATTGAGACTGAGGATGATTGTTTGAATCACCTTGATGATTTTATTTCAGCCATGGGGCAGGTGTTTGATGACCCCAATCGAGGTGCAACAGCTGAAGCAGCCATGTTAGCTTTGCGCCAAGGTAAGCACTCGGTAGCTGAATATGCCTTGGATTTCAGGAGATGGGCCCTTGATACCACCTGGGACAGTTCCGCCAAAAAATCTATTTTTCGAAAGGGGTTATCTCCACTGATTAAGGATGAACTTGCTCGTGCCGACCCTCCCACTGCGTTAGGTGATTTATTAACTACTGCATCCGTATTGATACTCGTCTGACTGAACGCAGGCAAGAGAGATGGTTCGAAAGCAATCGTACTAACCTTTTCCTACCTTCCTCTCCAGCTAAGGAACCTTTGAGTAGGATTACACGGGAACCTGAACCTGAACCCATGCAGGTAGACTCTTTACAACGACGGGTTAGTGATGCACGCAAGGAACATCGTTTTAAGGAGAATCTATGTTTCTATTGTGGTAAGTCAGGGCACTTCATTATAAACTGCCCCAGCCGTTCTCGTAAGACTACTGCAGCACTCATTCATTGTGAGTGTTGCGAGAGGGGATCTGTCAGGTCCGAGCCTCAGGCTCCAGAGAGATCTGCAGCAACAGATCTTGATTTCTCGGACTTAAACTCCGTTACCTCTGAGGACGTTGACTGTGTAAACGCTGCCATTTTTCAAGTTTCCTCAGCGGTGTCCCAGCTGAGTTGTAAGAAAAACAATTCTCATTGCTTTCTTTCCATCAAACTCTGGGTTGACTCAGCTTGGGTGTCTAGCTCTGCTATGATCGACTCAGAGGCAAGTGGAAATTTTATGGATGTCTCCTTTGCTCTGAAACAGGGAATACGTTCAGTGAAGAAGGCTACTCCAGTACAGATGGAAACTGTGGATGGCTCCCTGCTGACCTCTGGACCAGTGGATCAGGAAACAGAGCCTTTGAGGGTTCTTATGGGTAAAGATCATCAAGAGAAACTGTCCTTTATGCTTATCTCTTCTCCCCACTTTCCCATTATTCTAGGGCTACCATGGCTGCAGGCTCAGAATCCTACCATTAACTGGGAGACCAAGGAATTACACTTTCCAGAGAAACAGATGAGTCCAAAAGTTTCAGCTTGCTCTGTTCCTAAAGGAATCATGTCAGTCCCTGAACTACCAGCTGTATACCAGGACTATTGGATTTATGTGACAAGAAGAACGCTGACCAGCTTCCTCCTCACCGTCCATATGATTGTCCAATTGAATTATTGCCTGGAGCAGAGATACCTTTTGGTAAGATCTACCCCCTGGCGGGGCCCGAGCTAAAGGCTTTAAAGGATTACATAGATGAAAATCTAGCCAAGGGCTTCATACGCCCCTCTTCATCTCCTGCAGGTGCACCCATCTTCTTTGTAAAGAAGAAAGATGGATCTCTGAGACCATGCGTAGACTATAGGGAACTCAATAAGGTTACTATTAGAAACCGTTATCCATTGCCTTTAATCCCTGAGTTATTGGAGAGAGTGCGACATGCCAAAATTTTTTCTAAACTAGATCTTCGTGGGGCCTATAACTTAGTCCGTATTAGACCTGGGGATGAATGGAAGACTGCATTCAGGTCACGCTATGGACACTTTGAATATCTAGTTATGCCTTTTGGTCTGAGTACCGCCCCAGCCACTTTCCAACACTTGGTGAATGACATCTTCAGGGATCTCCTAGATACATTCGTGGTAATTTATTTGGATGATATTCTAATTTTTTCTAACTCCACAGAGGAACATCATGGACATGTGAGAATGGTCTTGGAACGTCTAAGACAAAATCATCTTTACATCAAACTTGAAAAGTGTGAATTCCATAGGACCGAAATTCAATTTCTGGGGTATGTACTGTCTACACAAGGAATTAGTATGGATGGAAGCAAAACCCAAGCCATCAAGGATTGGCCAAGTCCTAGAAATGTGAAGGAGGTACAGCGCTTCATCGGGTTTGCCAACTTCTATAGACGTTTCATTAGAAATTTCTCTGAGGTAGTGTCACCTATCACTCAACTTACCCGGAAAGAGTCTAGTTTTTCCTGGACTCCCCAAGCCCAGGAAGCATTTTCCCGTCTAAAAGATAAATTTACCACTGCACCTATCCTATTACATCCCAACCCGAGCTTGCCTTCATAATAGAGGTGGATGCTTCAGACTGTGCCGTTGGAGCTATACTCTCTCAGAGAACAGGTGAGAAGAATGTCTTGCATCCCTGTGCCTTCTTTTCCCAGCAGTTGTCTTCGGCTGAGAGGAACTACGATGTGGGCAATAGAGAGTTGTTGGCCATTATTGCCGCCTTCAAAGAATGGAGACACCTTCTTCAGGGAGCTGCACAGCAAATAGTCGTCCTGACAGACCATCGTAACCTTGAGTTTATCAGGTCGGCTAAGTGCCTGACTCCTCGCCAGGCTCGCTGGAATCTTTTCTTAAACCAATTTAATTTTATCATCTCTTATAGACCAGGATCGCGCAATGGAAAGGCTGATGCACTCTCTAGGATTTACTCAGCAGAGACACGTCCAATTACTCCTCCTAAGACTATTCTTCCTGACTCTAGATTCCTAGGAGTAATTCATAATCAAGACCTACTTAAGGACATCAAGGAAGCATACCATGCGGATTCCTTTTTGGCACAACCCACAAGGGACGTAAGTCTTGTCTTTAAGAATGGTGTGTGGATTCAGGGACAACGTCTGTATATTCCTGAAACAGTCAGATTAAGAGTATTGCAACTCATTCACGATTCCAAGATAGCTGGGCATAGAGGAATTCTAAAGACACAGGAATTTCTTTCTCGTTTCTTTTGGTGGCCCACTTGCAGGAAGGATGTTTTGAATTATGTCACTTCATGTGAGGTCTGTGCAAGATGCAAAACACCTCGCTCCTCACCAACTGGTCTGTTACAGCCTCTTCCCACCCTGTCCCGCCCGTGGGGATCCATTTCTATGGACTTCATTGTGGAGTTACCAACCTCTCAGGGGAAGAACACCATTCTAGTGGTGGTTGACCGTCTAACAAAGGCAGCTCATTTTATCCCTTGTGTCGGCTTACCCACTGCAAAACAGACATCAGATTTGATGATTAAAGATGTGTTTCGCTTACATGGAGTACCGGATGAGGTTATTTCGGATCGAGGGGTGCAATTCACTTCTAGGTTTTGGCAAAATTTCTGTGCAGCATTGGACATTAAAGTAAACCTTTCTTCTGCTTTTCATCCCCAGACTAATGGACAGACCGAACGAACCAATCAAACCCTGGAGCAGTATCTCCGCTGCTTTATCTGCCACCTACAGGATGATTGGGTGGATCTACTTCCATTAGCTGAGTTCTCGTATAACAACTCTCAGAGTGCCTCCACTAAACAGTCTCCTTTTAACTCTAATCTAGGTTATTATCCTAACATTCTACCACGATTTCCCATAGAAAACGCCTTTACCAGCAGTGGCTGAAAGAATCACGTCTTTACAGAAGAATATGGATCTTCTAAAGGAAAATCTGGAATCGGCTCAAGAAAGGTACAAGAAAGCAGCAGATAAATTTCGTAAACCTGCACCAGCTTTCAAGGTAGGAGACTTGGTCTGGCTGTCAACCAGAAATCTTAAGTTAAGGATTCCATCGTCTAAGTTGGGACATAAGTACATTGGACCCTATAAAATCAGTAAAATTATAAGTGCCGTTGCTTGTCGTCTTCAACTGCCCAGAACTATGAGAATCCACCCTGTCTTTCATGTATCCCTACTAAAGGCTGCGACACCCAATACGTTTCCTGGACGTTCCTCTCCTTGCCCTGACCCAGTGCTAGTCGATGGTCAGGAAGAATTTGTGGTGGAAAGGATTTTAGATTCCAGGTTGTATAGAAATCAGTTACAATATCTGATTAAATGGCAGGGCTACCCAGTGGAGGACAACTCATGGGAACCGGTCAATAACGTTAATGCTCCTCGCTTGCTCCGTCAGTTTCATCAGAGGTACCCACACAAGCCTGGTCTGAGGTCATCCGGAGGTTGTCCTTAAGGGGGGAGTAATGTAAGGTTCTATGTATATATTCCTGAAACTCAGTTTGTTCGTCAGCCATTTTACTTTCTGTCTTGCTGCAGCTATCTTGCCCTCAGTCAAAATGGAGTTTCCAGCTTGCATGTTCCCGCCCTGATTCTCTCCTTTGCTTCTTAAGCAGCCACAGCTGAGCAATCAGTGCTTCAGAATCTAGCCTGCAGTGAACCTGTGACTTGACTCCTGTAAGCCTTGGACCTTGTACTCCAGCTATTCCTACTGAGGAACTCTGAAGCACTTGTGGACTCTGAACCCTGCTCTTTGAAAGACCCACGTTTGCATGGACTTACGGTAACAGAGAAGAAGATCCTGAATCTGTATTGGAGAGTGATTGCTGAGCTTGGATTACTCTGGCCTGCTGTGTCTCCTGTTTCTGTGTCTGCAAACTGTGTGACTATTTCTGCCAACTTGTATGAAGTAATACAGGACTTTTCTATATCAAACCTGTGACTCCTGTGTTTTCATCGCACCCAAGCACAAGACGCTATATGAACTGTACTACATACATTACACGTAGTAAGTCATGCACCACTGCAGAGGACTTTGCAACCTACGGGTAGCTTCTACAGCAGGCCAGGGACTGGACATGCGGGTGGTCATGCAACGCAGCGGAGACACTCACGCAAGTACGGCTACGCAGCAGAGCTGGGAACTGAGCAGCATCCATACAGGTAACAGACAACAGTATCCCAGCTGGTTAGGGGGAAAGAAGCAAAAAGGGTTAAAGCAAAGACATGCAAAGTAACGCTGTAAAACAAGGTACAGATAATACCAGCGTTACAGTATCCCCCTCCTCAGGCCCCCTCTTCTGAAGACCCAAGTAAAAAAAAATTCCCCAGAAAATTCACTTGGGTTTGGCAGTAAGTCCCATAGTTCACAATATGGCAGCAGAGTTCATAGCACGAAAAGTCCGAATAGAAACTCAGCACACACACCGGACTCCTCCTTCCAAGATGAACTCAGGTTATATGGCAAAGAATCACAGTCACTGGCACAGGGTTCAGGACACAGAAGGACTTCAGGAACATAACACAGAGGACACAGTTCAGACAATCAGGTACAGGATCCGATCCAGGATCAGGGATTCAGGAAACAAAACACAACAGGAACAGGCCTGGATATGCAGCCTCCAGGAAGGGCGATCTGGGTATTCTGCCCCCAGAGCTGGCGGAAACACAAGACACAGTTCAGACATTCAGGTACCGTAACAGATCTAGGATCAGGGATTCAGGGAACAAGACACAACAGGAACAGGCCTGGATATGCAGCCTCCAGGAAGGGCGATCTGGGTACTCAGCCCCCAGAACAGGCGGAAACCCAAGACAGGACAAAGGGAATCAGTTCTCCAGAACTGATCGCACTCAGGAGCAGGAGCTAAACACACAAACACACACGGCTTGGGTTCAGGAACTCAATGCAAAGCTCTGGCAACGCCCCACAGGGCTAGGGAACTTTATATATGAGCTGCTTCACAGCGATAGGCTGGAGCAGCAATTCTAGTGCACACCCATTCCTCATAAAAGCAGGACAGGTGTGGGCCGCACCCCCTATGCAGAGCAGACACAACTCAGCACAGAAGGACACCTGACAATGGCTGCAGCCTCAACACACGTAGTAAGTCATGCACCTCTGCAGAGGACTTTGCAACCTACGGGTAGCTTCTACAGCAGGCGAGGGACCGCACATGCGGGTGGTCATGCAACGCAGCGGAGACACTCACGCAAGTACGGCTACGCAGCAGAGCTGGGAACTGAGCAGCATCCATACAGGTAACAGACAACAGTATCCCAGCTGGTTAGGGGGAAGAAGCAAAAAGGGTTAAAGAAAAGACATGCAAAGTAACGCTGGAAAACAAGGTACAGATAATACCTGCATTACATTCTACCTCGCAAAAGTTGGAATAGAAAGCAATCAAACAATGTTATGTGCACAAAAATGGTACCAAATGGCAACTCGTCCCGCAAAAAAATGAGTCCTCTCATGACTTTGTAAAGGGAAATAAAGGAAAATTATAGCTCTCAAAATATGGCAATGAAAAAACTTGTTTTTGCAATAAAAAGCGTCTATTAATGTGTGACAGCATCCAAACATAAAAACTTTATATAAATCTTGTATCGCTGTAATCACACTGACCTGAAGAATAAAGTTGTCAAATCACTTATACCACTCGAGGAACAGCATAAAAAGTAAATAAAACCAATTCTTCACCTGCTGTTGATTTTTTTCACTTTGCCTCCCAAAGATCGTATTAAGGCTCAGTGCACATTTATTCTGCACTCTGCGCTGAGCGCTTACATCGGGGCTTCCAAGTAAATCTCTAAAATAAGTGATTTAGACAGAACCCCCAGTGGAAGATTCCCTATAATTAGGCAGATGGTTCCATTTTGGAAGCCATCTGGCCTATGATCTTTCGGTGTTTGTCTTTATGTGTGCATAAAATCGCAGTCAACCACAGTTTTGTGCACTTCTGAGAAAATGACACTGCTGAACAGCGCCAGACAGAGTCCAGAGTAACTTTGCTGCCTCATTATAGTGAATGGATCCCTCAGAGGGTTCATCTGAATCACGTCATTCGGAGATTTAGATGGAAAGCCCAAAGTAAGTGCTCAGCATAGAGTGCTGGATAAATGTGATCCAAAATGTCATGTTAAATGTTCCCAATAAAAGCTTCAACACAAAAAAAGCAAGTCCCCACTCAGGTCTGTCATCTGTTAACAGAAATATAGGAGAGTTCCATATTACTGATACTGAAAAGTCTCTGTAAAAGCAAAATGGCTCCTTGCCCCGAAAGAAATTCAGCAAATTCTACGCTCGCAAATCCAAATGCCCCTCTCCCTTCTGAGCCCCACAGTGTGCCTAAACTGCATTTAGCATCCATGTTTGGCATTTCTGTAGAGATGAGAGCTTGCTTAATTTACGGGTGCATGTCTCCAGGAGCATGAGCTGGGCACGACGCTCTGGTTACTATAGCGACAGTTTGCAATTTTCACTCAGCAACATCCACTGTTGCTTGTTACTGGAAAACATCCATGAAGTCAAATCATCACTACACCTGTAGATAAATTCCCAAAGGGGATAATTTCCAAAATGGGTTCACTTGAGGGGGTATTCTGCTCTTCTAGAACTTAGGGGCTCTGTAAATTGAGCTATTCTAGGAAACTGCGCTCCGGGAGGAAAATAGCGCTCTGTCCCTCCCGAGTCTCACTGTGTGGCTAAGCAGTATGTTCCGCCAAGCGGTGGTGCATGTGGATTTGTGGACCCACTGTGCCACAGGGCTGGGCCTGCCTAGGAAAAAGCATAGCTAAGCTGCTACCACGTGTTTTTACTGGAGTTCCTCATGGTAGATTTAGACAGATAAGCTGACAGCAGCCAGGTACCACTACTAGACAGATCCCAGAACAGTAGTTGCTAACCACATTGGTCAGATTTGCTGACTCTAATTAAGGCTATGCTATTTTCAGACACATTTATCTAGGATACTGGAAAGGGAATGGCTGCATATGGACCAGGGAACAATTTTCAAGCACTGGCTGCATTGTGATGAGGGGGACTTCTGATACAGGAGCGGCTGCACCAAGCCTAGGGGACAACGGATTTATGACTGGTCACTCCAGGACCAGGGGACAATGTTCAGGCTTGGCCATGCTGGAACCAGGGAACTTCGGGAACAGGACTAGCCACACCGGGACCAAGGGACAATGTTCAGACACTTGCCACACTGGGTCCAGGGGATGAGGTTCAGGACTCTGGCCGTACTGGGACCAGGGAGTTGAGTTCAGGACTATAGATTGCACCGGGTTCAGGGGACCGCACAACTGCAATGGAAGAACACCAACTACCTAATGACTCAACTCATTGCTTGGCGACTCCGAAAGAGAGAGGGAGTCTTCTATAAAGGATGACTTCCAGCACTTAGCTGGGAGCCATCTTGCAAGTGTACACATTATGCTACATGACTCCCAGCAACATGCTGAGGGCATTTAGGAAAATACGTGTGCTGCCCCTTCAAGAAAAGGGGAATGCACGTGCGTGCACACTAGAAGCTGCTGTGCACACACCAATAGGAAGCACGACAGGGACCATGTCAAGGGCCGGTGAGTAAGCCAGTGTCCTGCATGGAGGGATAAGGAGACAACATGCAGGGGTGCAGGCAATAGCACTACACAATACTGTACACATATGGAATATTTCCATGTTCAGCAGAAATTGTGGGACAAATTTTGGTGCCAATTTTAACTATTTCCATGTGTGAAAATGTAAAATCTGGGGGTAGAATAAAATTTTGGTGGTAAAAATGTAATTATTTTTTCTTCACTGCAAAATGGTATACGATTCTGTGATACACCTGTGGTGTCAATATGATCACTGCACCCCTATATGAATTCAATGAGGTGTAATTTGTAAAATGGGTTCTCTTGTGGAGGTTCGGCTGTTCTGGCACCTAAGGAACTGAGTAATGGCACATGCAAACCATACCAGTAAAATTTGCACTATAATTTGACGCTCCATCTCTTCTGCACTTTTGACAGTGCCTGACAAGTACAGTCCCTGACAGAAGTTATGTCGCTTATCTATGTTATGTAAATCAAAGCTTATAACCTGACATTAAATTCATCCATTGGTTTTATAAATTACTCTTTTGAAAGCTGAAACCCTCCCAAATTTGGTTTAGGTTAAGAAAATAAATTGGCATCAATGCTGAAATATTGATCATTTAATGCTGTAAATATATGCCCCAGTGTCTCCTGTGATGTATGTGCCTCGGCGTTTCCTGTGATATATTTGTCCCAGCATCCAATGTATGTGCCCCGGCATCTCCTGTGATAAATATGCCCCAGCTTCCCCATAATGTATGTACCCCAACATCTCCTGTAATGTATGTACTCTAGCGTCTTCTCTGATTTATATGCCTCAGCGTCTCGTGTGAAGTATGTGGCCCTGCATCGCCTATGATCTGTATGATCCAGCATCTCCTGTGATGTATGTGATACAGTGTATCCTATTTGATATATTTGCTACAGCTCCAATGTCTCCTAAGTGATGAACATAAAGCAGTCTCAGAGTCTGCTATGTGCTCTATATACTGCAGGCCAGGGCCGGCTCCAGGTTTTTATGGGCCCCGGGCGAAGGAGCCTCAGTGGGCCCCTTTAACACAGACCACGATTCATGATGCACAGATACGGCAGAGAAATATGGGTATAGTACAATGCCAAACACTTCACTTCTTCCATTACATGAGTGATATCTATTGTAAATTGTACAATAGCTCAAAAACTGCCAAATCCTCACAGCGCACAGAACAGACTGGACAGTACAGTCCTCCATACAATATTATGGGCACCACAGTCTCCCCCTCATCACCCATATAATAACCCATGCAGGATGTCACCCCGCCATCCCCCATATAATGCTCCATACAGAATACTGGACCCAAAATAATGCTCCATACAGAATAATGGACCCAATATAATGCTCCATACAGAATACTGGACCCAAAATAATGCTCCATACAGAATACTAGACCCAATATAATGCTCCATACAGGATAATGGTCCCCATATAATGCTCCATACAGGATACTGGTCCCCATATAATGCTCCATACAAAATATGGAGCTCTCCTCTGCGCAGTACTGCATTCTGCACTGTTACGGCTCAGGAAAGGGCGCTGTGGAAAGCCTCCCCATTATCATCAATGCCTGCCCATCATCATCAATGCCTCCCCATCATCATCATGGCCTCCCCATCATCATCATGGCCTCCCCATTATCATTAATGCCTGCCCATCATCATCATCGCTTCCCCAATATCATCAATGCCTGCCCATCATCATCATGGCCTCCCCATTATCATCAATGCCTACCCATCATCATTATCGCCTCGCCAATATCATCAATGCCTGCCCATCATTATCATGGCCTCCCCATCATCATCATGGCCTCCCCATTATCATCAATGCCTGCCCATCATCATTATCGCCTCGCCAATATCATCAATGCCTGCCCATCATTATCATGGCCTCCCCATCATCATCATGGCCTCCCCATTATCATCAATGCCTGCCCATCATCATCATCTCCTCCCCATCATCATCAATGCATGCCCATTATCATCAATGCTTGCCCATCATCATTATCGCCTCCCAATATCATCAATGCCTGCCCATCATTATCATGGCCTCCCCATCATCATCATGGCCTCCCCATTATCATCAATGCCTGCCCATCATCATCATCTCCTCCCATTATCATCAATGCCTGCCCATCATCACACACAGACAGCACCACAGCACACAAGCACTCTCTCACATACATACATACATACATACATACACACACACACACACACAAAGCACCGCACTACATACACACAGACACACACACAGAGACGTCTTACCTGTCTGGCGATCGCGCCCTCTCTGCCACAGCCAGCCGCTGAATGATGACGTCATTCAGCAGCCTGCTGTGAGAGGAAGCGCCGGCGCCCCCTGGAGCCCGGATCTGCGGCAGCGGAGGCACGGAGAGGTGAGTATTGTGCCAGCTCCTGCCGGGGCCCTAAGCAAGCGGGGGGGCCCAGCGGCGGCGCTGACACTGCTCTCCTCCGCTAACGGGCGGGGGGGTGCCAGACGGCGAGTGGGCCCCCCTGCCTGCTCAGGGCCCCGGCACTTGCCCGGGTGTGACGGGTGCTGACGACGGCCCTGCTGCAGGCCCCCCATGCCTGAGTACTACAAATGCAACGTGAGTAGTGATTTTCCCATGAGAAGACCTGCAGTGTAATATGCCTCTAAATTCAGAACAAGTTCTTTTGAAACTTCATCGCAAAGAGTCCACTGCGCTCCAGACCTACCAAATCTGTCAAAGCAGTTGCGAGTAGCAACACCATCAATACCACATAATATCATCGAGCTATTAAATTGTATATATTTAATCCAGAGAGGTAGGCAGTGTTTATAAAAAAATGTATAAAGATGTTATAAAATGGAAACAAATCATTACGTTATATACAATCACATAAAATAAAAGTGATAACAAAAGAAAAAATACTAAACTTGTGTCACGGAAATGGCTCAGAGCTTAGTGGAAGGAAGCATTCCTCTTAGGAAAACAGACAGGACCACCACAAGCTGTACTTTCCAGGACTGAAAAAATGACAAAAACCCAAACTTTGATTTTTATTAGATCAAGGTTACGCTCACATACCTCTCCTTGGTGAGCTTATATTGGGGACTGCTCAGGGGATGTGCTAGGTCTTTAGAAGATTATGAGATCCCCAACTTTCAGTATATCTTCGCCCTTGAGGTACCAGGCAGAAGATATTGTTGTTATGTTTTCTATCATGATTTTTCCTTTCTATTGAGTTGAAACATGGCATTGATAGCTTCATCCATCTTATCAATATATAGTTGGGGATGTTCGGCCTGCCTTACGGTGATATGAGTGAATGCATTATTTTCGTCCTTCGCTACGACATCAAAAATATAACTTCCACAAATATTGGATTGCAGCAAACACAAATATTCATCATTGAGAACTGGCTGCAAAGTGTCTGAGATAATTCCTTTGCACAGAGGTAGCCCCTGTACTTCACCTCTGAGTATACAAATCCTAGACTTAGTGGCTGGTCCTCAGCAGATCTCCTATCTGTTTATGACAGGACGTCCTACTTCAATGGAGGTTGAAGTGTGAGCGCTTTCTCACTTAACCAGTTATAATTAATCCCATATATTCAATGTAAGGATGATATGCTTCTCTCTGGAGATGTCTTAAAGGATTTTACAATTTTTCTCTACGACACTTCTCATCTGATGTTTCGGAGTGTGAAAAATATGTTTTTTAAGAGAAAATAATTTGTAATTTGAATAGAGGATAATAAACCAACCTGGGCGCAAAACACCAGTCCAAATCTCTAGCTGCAAATAATATGACAAACCAACCCCTATTGTCCAATCATGAATACACAATGTGAATTAATAATAGAAATTCACGCTAAAGAGATAATAGCAGTAGTATATAAACAATTGAGTCATAAAATGCGTTTGCAACAAAGAAGGAAAACATTTGTGGGAAAAAATGTATTTATAGGAACCTCGAGGAATGAAATAAATTCACATAAATCATGTAAAATGATAATCACTTAGATATAACAGTCAAATTTCCACAAGGAAAATAATAATGATGCTATTACATATTCAATCATAACTTGCCCTGTAACTAGTGGAAAAAAATGTAAGTATTAAGAAACCAAAATATATTTATCAAATTACAAATCTTGTGAATAAAAAATTCACGCTAAAGAGATAAGGACAATATGAAATTTAAAAAACAAGTGGTGAACACTACCTACAGTACATCAATAGTTGCATATATATATATAGGTTATTGCACATAGAAATCAGAATACCTTTTTCAAGATATGATCGTAGCTGAGGGAATTAGTTCCGGCAATACAAAGGTCCTAGTGGCACATTGAAATCAGAATACCTTTTTCAAGATGTGCTCGTAGCTGAGGGAGTTAATCCAAGCAATGAAAAGGTCCTAGTGGCGATCCAAGGGGATAGTCCATGAAAAAATGTAGCTCTCTTGTCTGTATGCAAAAAATGCAAGATGGAGGTCACGTGTATTGGGGCACCGTCCCGGTCGGTGGCGGAAGGCCCTTTTAGATTTAAATATTTTTATAGACAATAACATGATTCAGACCCAGATGTACCATAAACCTACTGATTCAAACAACTACATTTCATTAGATAGTTGCCATCTTCCTAGTTGGCTCTTGAATGTTCCTCAATGCCAGTTTATCAGGGCTCATCGGAACTGTTCAAATTTTCATAATTTTAATACTGAGGCCAATATTTTAATTGAACAGTTCCAGCAAAAAGGATACAAAAGAGAAATGTTAATAAAAACAAAGGAATTGGTAGAACAGGTGCCACGAGAACAACGGATATTACAGAGAGTGAGATCTGGCAACAATATGATCACTGAGGAAATTCCCATCATAACACAATATAATGCCAATAGCAGAATTCTGAGAAAAATCGTGTGCAAATACTGGGGCATTTCATTTTATTTATAGGAAGGCAAACAATTTAGGCAACATGATAGCCCCTACAGTTCCCAAAACCTTTAGCTGTTGGTTCCTCTTATACAGTTATATGAAAAAGTTTGGGCACCCCTATTAATATTAAGCTTAATGTTTTATAAAAATTGGTGTTTTTGCAACAGGTATTTCAGTTTGATATATCTAATAACTATTGGACACAGTAATGTTTCTGCCTTGAAATGAGGTTTATTGTACTAACAGAAAATGTGCAATCTGCATTCAAACAAAATTTGACAGGTGCATAAGTATGGGCACCTGACCAGAAAAGTGGCATTAATATTTAGTAGATCCTCCTTTTGCAAAAATAACAGCCTCTAGTCACTTCCTGTAGCTTTTAATGAGTTCCTGGATCCTGGATGAAGGTATTTTTGACCATTCCTCTTTACAAAACAATTCCAGTTCAGTTAAGTTTGATGGTCGCCGAGCATGGACAGCCCTCTTCAAATGATCCCACAGATGTTCAATGATATTCAGGTCTGGGGACTGGGATGGCCATTCCAGAACATTGTAATTGTTCCTCTGCATGAATGCCTGAGTAGATTTGGAGCGGTGTTTTGGATCATTGTCTTGCTGAAAGATCCATCCCCTGCGTAACTTCAACTTTGTCACTGATTCTGGAACATTATTGTCAAGAATCTGCTGATACTGAGTGGAATCCATGCGTCCCTCAACTTTAACAAGATTTCCGGTGCCGGCATTGGCCACACAGCCCCAAAGCATGATGGAACCTCCACAAAATTTTACTGTGGGTAGCAAGTGTTTTTCTTGGAATGCTGTGTTTTTTTGACCCCATGCATAACGCCTTTTTGTATGACCAAACAACTCAATCTTGGTTTCATCAGTCCACAGGACCTTCTTCCAAAAAGAAATTGGCTTCTCCAAATGTGCTTTTGCATACTTCAGCCGACTCTGTTTGTGGCGTGCTTGCAGAAACAGCTTCTTTCTCATCACTCTCCCATACAGCTTCTCCTTGTGCAAAGTGTGTTGTATAGTTGACCGATGCACAGTGACACCATCTGCAGCAAGTTGATGCTGCAGCTCTCTGGAGGTGGTCTGAGGATTGTCCTTGATTAATCTCACCATTCTTCTCTGCCTTTCTGATGTTTTTCTTTGCCTGCCACTTCTGGCCTTAACAAGAACTGTCCCTGTGTTCTTCCATTTCCTTACTATGTTCCTCACAGTGGAAACTGACAGGTTAAATCTCTGAGACAGCTTTTTGTATCCTTCCCCTGAACAACGATGTTGAATAATCTTTGTTTTCAGATCATTTGACAGTTGTTTTGAGGAGCCCATGATGCCACTCTTCAGAGGAGATTCAAACAGGAGAACAACTTGCAAGTGGCCACTTTAAGTAGCTTTTCTCATGATTGCATACACCTGGCTATGAAGTTCAAAGCTCAATGAGGTTACAAAACCAAAAAAAGTGCTTTAGTAAGTCAGTAAAAAGTAGGTAGGAGTATTTAAAACAGGAAAATGATAAGGGTTCCCATACTTATGCACCTGTCAAATTTTGTTTGAATGCAGATTGCACATGTTCTGCTAGTACAATAAACCTCATTTCAAGGCAGAAACATTACTGTGTCCAATAGTTATTAGATATATCAAACTGAAATAGCTGTTGCAAAAACACCAATTTATATAAAACATTAAGCTTAAGATTAATAGGGGTGCCCAAACTTTTTCATATAACTGTATAAGGCAACCCTCCTCTGGCTTTTTTCCTTGTAAAAAATGTTTACCATGTAAAAAACTCAGAACCATTAGGCAATCTAGTATTGCTCACCAATCCATAGAAATTGACATTAAAGATTTTATCACGTGCTCCACAAAGGGGGTGATCTATGGCATTACATGCCCTTGCAGCAAATTGTACATAGGACGTACTATACACCCTATGAGTGTTAGAATAGGGGAACACCTGTGGAACATCAACAATAAATTCATGGGTCACCCGCTATCGCAACATTTTTTAAAATATCATGGAGGCTCACTCAGTAACATAAAGGTCACGGGCATCAACATTGTAAAGAAGAACTGGAGAAGAGGGAAATTCATCCATCAGATGTTCACAGAAGAAAGTAAGTGTATTTTTTAGATGAACACTTTGGCTCCTAATGGTCTGAATAGCGAGATCAAATTATTTGCTTTTAATACATGAATGAAAGAACATCTTCAGTAGGATATATAAAGTGCACATGATGCGCACAGGACTATCCCTGACGAAGGAATCAGAAGCATTCCGAAACGCGTAGGATATTGTGGTCCTCTGTGCGCTCCATAGCCGGTCATGTGCTCTGACACGTGACAGTGACGTCACGCAAGGTCCTGCAGCTTGTCTGCACCTTGCCGGCTTGATAATACAAACCGTGCCGATGCTGCTCTTTTCCGCAGCGCGACTCATCTTAGGGGCTTCAGCCTCCGGCCGGGACCTTGCCCCCACCACACGTGAAGCAAAAATAGGAAGATAGGGAGACTAGTGCTCAAGTTATGCTCATCAGAAAAATCTAATCATAAAAAATAATAATTACTTTATTGAATTCTTATTAAAAAAGCAACGAAAGAAAGAAAAACAAAAAACCAGGCATACAATTGCTGATCGAGCCGCAAACAAGTGATCAAAATATAGCGATGAATAATGGCCTACAAATACCCTAGTAGGCCCTAACCAACAGCCCTGCCTGACAGTGGAGGTTGACACACTCCTAGAAACGCCATTGGTGCCCCCGCTCCACGGCGGCTGTCCCTAAAGTCCCTATTGGACCCTAAATGATATGGATAATCACCAACCAAAACACCTTTAAAGTAAACCAAATAGGGGCTATGTAACCAAGTGTTCTAGCTAGGCAGTCCAGGGATATTAGTAAAAATATTCAAAAAATTGATCACCACAATAAATATCAATGATACAACATAATTTCAGGGAATTTGAACAGTAACTGAAAAAAACATTAATTTTAGGGAAAATAAATGAGAGATAAGAAATCTTCCAAGTCCCTATTTAGAGGACCCTGCCTGACAGCGGACGGTGAACACCCTAATGTTAGCACGTTTTTGTGCCCCCGCTCCACCTCGGCTGTCCCTTATTCACCCTACTTCTCACCTCATCAAAACATTAAGTTTTTATAAGATAGTGGGGGAGGGGAGGAGAATTGGGACAAAATGAATCAAGATACGGTCCCATAGACTGCTCTACACAGACCCTGACTTATGTGTTAAACACAACAATGAGTGAAAATAAGGGGGCACACTAAAATATATATTGCACATCTGTGCCTGGAGTACTGCCAGCCAAACTATTAGAGAGACAGCACGTGTGCACCAAATTAATCATATTGATTAGTGAACATAGGGATGTAAATGTTCTACTTATTTATACTATAAGCACATGATAGACATGCTCACCGTCTCATCAATAAGTGTGCAGTACACCAATAAAGTTGCAGATATTGCACAATGTCCTCTTATTTTAATGAAGCAAGCAATACACTAATCCACGTGATTAAGAATCATTGCACAATGCCCTCCTATTGCACAGCACCCAAAATATAAGCAAAAAAAATCAGATTTTAAGACAGACTTAGCTTATGTTGCTAATATCTGCCTCAATGCGTTTCCCTCCCATGATGAAAGTTCCTCAGGAGGCATATGGAGGTTATGGTGTTCACTTCAGAGCATCCAGGATGATAATGACGCCTGGTTGCAGGGGTCAAATGTTGTATCATTGGTATTTATTGTGGTGATCAATTTTTTGAATATTTTTACTAATATCCCTGGACTGCCTAGCTAGAACACTTTGTTACATAGCCCCTATTTGGTTTACTTTAAAGGTGTTTTGGTTGGTGATTATCCATATCATTTAGGGTCCAATAGGGACTTTAGGACAGCCGCCGTGGAACGGGGGAGCCAATGGCGTTTCAAGAGGGTGCCAACCTCCGCTGTCAGGCAGGGCTGTTGGTTAGGGCCTACTAGGGTATTTGTAGGCCATTATTTATCGCTATATTTTGATCACTGGTTTGCGGCTCGATCAGCAATTGTAAGCCTGTTTTTTTGTTTTTCTTTCGTTGTTTTTTTTAATTAGAATTCAATAAAGTAATTATTATTTTTTATGATTAGTTTTTTCCCCACCACACGTGACCTCCATCTTGCATTTTTTGCATACAGACAAGAGAGCTACATTTTTTCATGGACTATCCCCTTGGATCGCCACTAGGACCTTTTCATTGCTTGGATTAACTCCCTCAGCTACGAGCACATCTTGAAAAAGGTATTCTGATTTCTATGTGCCACTAGGACCTTTTTATTGCCGGAATTAATTCCCTCAGCTACGATCATATCTTGAAAAAGTTATTTTGATCTCTATGTGCAATAACCTATATATATATTTTATGCAACTATTGATGTACTGTAGGTAGTGTTCACCACTTGTTTTTTAAATTTCATATTGTCCTTATCTCTTTAGCGTGAATTTTTTATTCACAAGATTTGTAATTTGATAAATATATTTTGGTTTCTTAATACTTACATTTTTTTCCACTAGTTACAGGGCAAGTTATGATTGAATATGTAATAGCATCATTATTATTTTCCTTGTGGAAATTTGACTGTTATATCTAAATGATTATCATTTTACATGATTTATGTGAATTTATTTCATTCCTCGAGGTTCCTATAAATACATTTTTTCCCACAAATGTTTTCCTTCTTTGTTGCAAACGCATTTTATGACTCAATTGTTTATATACTACTGCTATATAAACTGCTATTACTTTTCTTGATTCTACAGGCTTGTTTTAGTGCAGGGTATTTATTGTGCTTTATGACATTTTACATATTTCATAAGTGTCATGTGTCACGCTGTCTCAGGATAGAGGTGGACCGGGGTCTATGCTGACCCTAAACTGAGGTCCTGACTAGTCCCTCTACCTGGAGGTACTGTTAATGGTACAGAGGTCCAGGCCCGCCAGCGTAACCCTGTCTCCTGTATATCCCTGACCACTGTAATCTAGTCCTGAGAAGGACTCTGATTACCACCACAGGGAATGGGCAAATAACAGCTTACAAACAGGATAAGACAAACGAGACAGACAAGGAGTAAAGTAAATACTGCCTTGCATGCAACAACTTCAAATACAGAGGGAACACAAAAGGTTAAGGAGATAAACAATAAGCGAGGAGAGGATAAACCACAACAGGCACTCTTAGCTTAAGTCTTCTCAGAAACGATCCGCTCTGCTGGTCTGAATGAATGCTTTCACCGACAACTCGCAAGCAGACTAGCAGGTATATGAAGGAAGCTAATTAGTTCCTAAAACACTGCAGCCGGGCGAGGCTGGGCTTAGTCTAAGCACAGAGAAAGTCAGAATTAACTCCCTCACTGCCAACAAACACCAAGTACCAACAACTCAGCTGCGAGAAGTCAGAATGTGAAATCGCGACGATCTTCGTGGCGATACACCCGTGACAGTACCCCCCCTTCTACGAGGGGCCTCCGGACCCTCAGGGCCAGGTCTGTCTGGGTGAGTTGTGCGGAAGGCCAGAACCAATTGGTCTGCGTTAATATCAGACGCAGGAACCCACGTCCTCTCCTCAGGACCATACCCCTTCCAATGAACCAAGTACTGAAGGGACCGGCGAATCCGACGTGAGTCAATGATCTTCGACACCTGAAACTCCAAGTTACCATTGACCACCACTGGAGGAGGAGGTAGAGGTGACGGTATAACTGGCGCCACGTACCTCTTAAGCAACGATTTGTGGAACACATTGTGGATTTTAAACGTAGGAGGGAGGTCAAGACGGAATGCCACCGGATTAATTATCGAACTGATCCTGTATGGCCCGATGAACCTGGGACCCAGTTTCCAGGAGGGAACCTTAAGTTTTATATTCTTGGTAGACAACCATACCAGATCGTTCACACTTAGGTCCGGACCAGACACTCTCCTTCTATCAGCCATATGTTTGTATCGGTTCCCCATAGTACTCAGATTATTCAGCACTCCTCTCCACACTGAAGCAAGTGACGACGAAAATCGTTCCTCCTCAGGAACCCCAGAAGAGCCCCCCCCATCGAAAGTACAAAACTGGGGTGAAAACCATATGCCCCAAAAAACGGGGACTTACCAGTGGACTCGCTCCGCCTATTGTTAAGAGCGAACTCTGCCAGAGGCAAGAAAGAAGACCAGTTCTCTTAGTTCTCTGAGACAAAACACCGGAGATATGTCTCCAAGCTCTGATTCAGACGCTCTGTCTGACCATTGGTCTGCGGATGAAAAGCCGAAGAAAATGACAATTGCATCCCCGCCGTGAACAAAATGCCCTCCAGAATTTGGACACAAACTGAGACCCCCGATCCGACACCACATCGGAAGGCAACCCGTGAAGTCTCACAATCTCCCCAATGAACACCTGCGCCAGAGTTTTAGCATTAGGAAGAGCAGGAAGAGCAATAAAATGTGCCATCTTACTGAACCTGTCAACTACAACTAGTATGACAGTTTTACCTGAAGACGGAGGGAGGTCCGTAATGAAGTCCATAGACAGATGGGTCCATGGACGCTCCGGGATTTTCAAAGGTACGAGGGTCCCAGACGGATGGGTATGTGGGGTCTTAGAGCGTGCACAAACCCCACAGGACGCGAGAAAAGTTACCACCTCCTTATTTAAGTTAGGCCACCAAAACCGACGTGAAAGGAGATCCACAGTTGCTTTACTCCCTGGGTGTCCTGCCAAAGCAGAATTATGATGTGCCTCGATAACCTTTTGTCTTAACTGATCTGGAACAAACAGTTTCCTGGAGGTCCTACAGGGGCGTCCCCCTGAGCCTCCAATACCTCCTCCTCAAGCTCAGAGCATACAGCCGACACCACTACTCCCCCTGAAGGATAGGAACCGGGTCATCCGTCTTCCCGGCCCCAGGGAAACTGCGAGATAAGGCATCAGCCTTTACATTTTTTGACCCAGGACGATATGTGACGACAAAATTAAACCTGGTAAAAAACAACGACCACCTAGCTTGTCTGGGATTCAGACGTTTTGCAGACTCTAAATACAGTAGGTTCTTGTGATCGGTAATGACGGTGACCGGGTGGACTGCCCCCTCCAAAAAATGACGCCACTCTTCAAAGCCAACTTAATGGCCAAGAGTTCCCTATTACCGACATCATAATTCCTCTCAGCGGACGACAATTTTTTAGAGAAGAAAGCGCACGGATGCCATTTACCAGGGGACGGACCTTGAGATAACACCGCACCCACCCCTACGTCAGACACATCCACCTCCACAATGAACGGCTGTGAAGCATCCGGTTGAATGAGTACAGGTGCCGAAGCAAAACATTTTTTCAAGGAGGAAAATGCTTGACAAGCCTTGTCAGACCACCTTGAAAAATCCGTCCCTTTTCTTGTCATGTCAGTGAGAGGTTTAACAATGGACGAGAAATTACGAATAAATTTCCGGTAGTAATTAGCAAACCCCAGGAAACGCTGCAGTGCCTTAAGATCCTCTGGCAGATCCCACTCAAGCACTGCCCTCACTTTCTCAGGGTCCATACGGAAACCGGAAGCTGACACCAGGAACCCTAAAAACTGAAGTTCCTGTACGGCGAATACACACTTCTCCCATTTGGCGTACAGTTTATTATCTCGCAAGATCTGCAACACCTGTCTCACATGCTCCTGATGAGACACAAGATCCGGCGAGTAAATTAAGATGTCATCCAGATAAATGACAACAAACTGTCCCACTAGGTGGCGAAAGATGTCATTAACAAAATGTTGAAACACCGCCGGGGCAGTAGTCAGACCGAAAGGCATGACAAGGTTCTCATAATGCCCCTCCGGAGTGTTAAACGCCGTCTTCCACTCATCCCCCTCCTTCATCCTAATCAGATTATACGCCCCCCTGAGATCCAACTTAGAGAACCATTTGGCGCCAACAATCTGATTGAAGAGATCTGTAATAAGTGGGAGCGGATACGGATCTCGGACTGTAATCCGATTAAGCTCACGGAAATCCAAGCAAGGGCGTAGGCCTCCATCTCTTTTCTTCACAAAGAAGAACCCCGCGGCCACCGGGGAAGATGAAGGTCTAATATGCCCTTTAGCCAGACTTTCCGAAATATAATCCTTCATAGCCTGCCTCTCAGGACCAGAAAGGTTATACAACCTAGATTTAGGTAATTTAGCATCAGGGAGCAATTTTATAGAACAGTCATACTCTCGATGAGGAGGTAATTCTTGACACCCTTCCTCTGAAAAAACATCCTCAAAGTCCACCAGAAAAGGTGGTAAGGTTCTAGGCACGACCGCACAGATGACCGTGTTCATGCAGTTTTTATTGCAAAATTCACCCCACTGGCTTATCTCTCTGGATTGCCAATTAATAACTGGGTTATGTTTAGTTAACCAAGGAAGACCCAACACAATAGGAGTGGGAAGACCCTCCAACACATAAGAATGGGTAAGAATACAAGGACAGAACAATGGAAAGGACACCATTGTAGGCATTTACTACAGGCCGCCTGTGCAAGCTGAAGATATGGATGAACTCTTTATGCATCAAATGGCCAAGTTCTCCAAAAAATATGACATAGTGGTCATGGGAGATTTCAACTATCCAGACATTTGTTGGGAATCTCTCTCAGGCAAAGCTAACAGGTCCAGGAAATTCTTATCCTCTCTTGCTGACAACTTTATCTTCCAAAAGGTAATGGAGAAAACAAGGGGATCTGCCACCTTGGATCTAATCCTCATAAACAGGGAGGAAATGGTGGAGGAGGTAAGAGTGGCTGGGACTCTAGGAGGTAGTGACCATGCTATTTTAGAATTTTGGATAACAAGAGGAGGAAGACCTGTGAAGACTCAGACGTCAAGGTTAGATTTCAGAAAGGCAGATTTTAAGGAACTCAGAAAGAGAATTGGAGGGATCCAATGGCTGGATATCCTTAAGGACAAAAATGTCCAGGAAGGATGGAAAATCTTGAAAAATGAGATTCTCAAAGCACAATCGTTAACAATTCCGAAAAGAGGAAGAATGGGAAGCATTTAAGGAAACCAGGATGGATGAACATAGAACTTAAACACATGCTAAAAAGGAAGAAAGAAATGTTTATCAAATGGAAAGAGGGAGGCATATCTAAAGAAGAATATAATGCCGTCTGCAGAACCTGCAGGGCACACATCAGATTATCTAAAGCTGACAATGAATTAAGGCTTGCAAGTGACGTCAAAAGCAACAAAAAAGGATTTTGGGGATACGTCAAAAGTAAAAGAAAAGTCAAAGATGCTATAGGATTTTTACAGGATGAAAATGATGAAATGGTAAGTCAGGATGTTGAGAAGGCTGAACTTTTAAATTCCTATTTTGCATCTGTTTTCTCTCAGAAAGGAAATGTAACATCAAATGATCTTCACTGTCCTATTAAAGGAATAGAAGAATCCAGGATATCTATAAACAGAAAGACAGTGAGGAAACACTTAGCTAACCTAAATGAATTCAAGTCTCCAGGTCCAGATGAATTACACCCAGGGTACTGAAGGAGATAGCAGAAGAAATTCTTGAACCACTGTCCATAATCTTTGAAAATTCTTGGAGAACAGGAGAAGTCCCAGAAGACTGGAGAAGAGCAAATGTTGTTCCTATCTTCAAAAAGGGGAAGAAGGTGGACCCAGGGAACTACAGGCCGGTGAGTCTGACTTCTATACCAGGAAAGATCTTTGAACAAATTATTAAAGAACATGTATGCAAGTACCTGGATAAGAATGAAGTGATTAAACAGAGTCAGCATGGGTTTGTAACTAATAAGTCATGTCAGACTAACTTAATTTCCTTCTATGACAGAATCACTGACTGGGTGGATCAGGGAAATGCTGTAGATATAGTATATCTTGACTTCAGCAAAGCATTTGACAAAGTATCTCACACAATCCTTATTGAAAAAATGACTAAGTATGGAATGGACAAGGCAACTGTTAGGTGGATTCATAACTGGCTTAGTGATCGGACCCAAAGAGTGGTTGTAAATGGCTGCACATCCAGTTGGAAGAATGTCTCAAGTGGGGTACCACAAGGCTCTGTTTTGGGCCCTGTATTGTTCAACATCTTTATCAATGATTTAGATGAAGGAATTGAGGGTAAACTGATCAAATTTGCTGATGACACAAAGCTAGGAGGGGTAGCTAATACTAGAGAAGAGAGAGAGAGGATTCAAAAAGATATACATAAACTGGAGCAGTGGGCAGCAACTAACAGAATGGATTTTAACAGGGAAAAATGCAAAGTACTACATCTGGGCAATAAAAATGAAAAAAGCATATACAAAATGGGAGGAATAGGGCTAAGTAACAGCACATGTGAAAAAGACTTGGGTATACTAATTGATCACAGACTTAACATGAGTCAACAGTGTGATGCAGCAGCAAAAAAGGCAAATGCAATTCTAGGATGTATCAACAGAAGCATACAGTCTAGATCACGTGAGGTCATTATTGCCCTCTACTCCTCTTTGGTCAGACCTCATCTGGAATACTGTGTCCAGTTTTGGGCACCACATTTTAAAAAAGACATCAACAAACTGGAGCAAGTTCAGAGAAGAGCCACCAGAATGGTGACCGGTCTGCAAACCATGTCCTATGAGGAACGGTTGCAGGATTTGGGAATGTTTAGCTTGCAAAAAAGAAGACTGAGAGGAGACTTGATAGCTGTCTACAAATATCTCAAGGGCTGTCACATTGTAGAAGGTTCATCTTTATTCTCATTTGCACAAGGAAAGACTAGAAGCAATGGGATGAAACTGAATGGGAGGAGACACAGATTAGATATTAAAAAAACTTTTTGACAGTTAGGGTGATCAATGAGTGGAACAGGCTGCCACAAGAGGTGGTGAGTTCTCCTTCAATGGAAGTCTTCAAACAGAGGCTGGATAGACATCTGTCTGGGATGATTTAGAGAATCCTGCTTTGAGCAGGGGGTTGGACCAGATGACCCAGGAGGTCCTTCCAACTCTACCATTCTATGATTCTATGATTCTATGATTCTATAACAAGACAATAGTTCTTTATGTATTGCCCCCACTCGAAGGTCAATGTTATGCACGGCTTGCAAAAAGCTACCTTGACCGAGAGGCCTGGCGTCGATAGAAAATATGGGGATAGGTTTGGCTAATACATTCAGTTGCATACCATGAACCTGGGCAAACCGAGCGTCCACCAGATTAGCCGCGGCCCCACTATCCAGAAGAACAGAAATCCTTTCAGTTCTTGTACCCACCACCACCTCCGCTGGTACGAGAAACTGAGACGGACCTGGGGACGAAATACATACTCCCAGATTGTCATCCACCGCACAACCTGGGATTAATAGTTTTCCGGCGACTTCTTGCTCAGTACAGTATGGGATGGACACCCCTCAATAAAATGTCCCTCTCTCCCGCAGAAGAAACACTTTCTTGTCTTGCGGCGCACCGCTGATCCCCTCCCTCGGAATGATGTCCCTCCCAACTGCATAGGTTCCTCGGAACAAACCAGGGGAACCTCAATATTAGGGACTTTAGAAGTAGGTGGAGTCATCACAGGGGCGGAGTTACCCCGCACCTCTCCCGAAGCCGTCTATCAATGCGAATTGCAAGAGCCATAGCGGCCTCCAGTGACGGGGGAGAATCATACTGAGCCAACACATCTTTTAATTTATCAGATAAACCTTGACAAAACTGGCTCCTAAGAGCCGGGTCATTCCACTGAGTATCCGTGGCCCACCTACGGAACTCTGAAGAAAATTCCTCCGCCGGACGATCTCCCTGCTGTATCTTACGTAACTTCATTTCAGCAAGGGAGACCCGATCCAGGTCATCATACACCAGACCCAGGGCTGTAAAAAATTGGTCCACTGACTGGAGAGCCGGGGAGCCAGGGGGGAGAGGAACGCCCAGGATTGAGGGTCCCCTTGTAAGAGCGAGATGACAATTCCCACCCTCTGATCCTCACTCCCCGACGACAGAGGCCGCAGCCGAAAATACAATTTACATGCCTCCCGGAAAGTAAAAAACTTGTCCCGCCCACCAGTAAACCTGTCCGGGAGTGCCACTTTAGGTTCAGATCTGGCTTGCTCCCGGGGGTACAAAACCTTGGATTTAACGTCCGTCAGCTCAATGGACAAATTCTGCAATTGCTGAGCTAGATGGGCTACTGGATCCATGGTGGCTGGGGAGAATCTTTAGTATGGTCGGTGAAAATGTCACGCTGTCTTAGGATAGAGGTGGACCGGGGTCTATGCTGACCCTAAACTGGGGTCCTGACTAGTCCCTCTACCTGGAGGTACTGTTAATGGTACAGAGGTCCAGGCCGCCAGCGTAACCCTGTCTCCTGTATATCCCTGACCACTGTAATCTAGTCCTGAGAAGGACCCTGATTACCACCACAGGGAATGGGCAAATAACAGCTTACAAACAGGATAAGACAAACGAGACAGACAAGGGGTAAAGTAAATACTGCCTTGCATACAACAACTTCAAATACAGAGGGAACACAAAAGGTTAAGGAGATAAACAATAAGCGAGGAGAGGAAAAACCACAACAGGCACTCTTAGCTTAAGTCTTCTCAGAAACGATCCGCTCTGCTGGTCTGAATGAATGCTTTCACCGATAACTCGCAAGCAGACTAGCAGGTATATGAAGGAAGCTAATTAGTGCCTAAAACACTGCAGCCGGGCGAGGCTGGGCTTAGTCTAAGCACAGAGAAAGGCAGAATTAACTCCCTCACTGCCAACAAACACCAAGTACCAACAACTCAGCTGCGAGAAGTCAGAATGTGAAATCGCGACGATCTTCGTGGCGATACACCCGTGACATCATGCTTGCATAGTAGGAACACTCGCTGTTGTCTGTGGCATTTATTATTGTAGTGTTTTCTATCTTGCCTTGTGATTAAGAAAAATTTTTCTATATTCTTGAAACATTTATTTTCCAACACAACTACCGTAAGTATTTTTCAAAATACCACATACAGTGGGGAAGATAAGTATTTGATTCACTGCCAATTTTGCATGTTTTCACACCAACAAAGAATGGAGAGGTTTGTAATATTTATCGTAGGTACACTTCAACTGTGAGAGGCAGAATCTAAAAATAAAAAAAAAGAAAATCACATTGTATGATTTTTAAATTGCATTGTATTGCATGATGTAAGTATTTGATCACCTACCAACCAGCAAGAATTCTAGCTCTCATAAACCTGTTAGTTTTTCTTTAAAAAGCCTTCCTACTCTGCTCTCATTATCTGTAATAATTGCAACTGTTTGAACTTGTTACCTGTATAAAAGACACCTTTCCACACACTCAATCAATCACACTCCAACCTCTTCACCAGGACCAAGACCAAAGAGCTGTCTAAGGACACCAGGGACAAAATTGTAGACTTGCACAAGGCTGCGATGGGTTACAGGACAAGAGGTAAGCAGCTTGGTGAGAAGCCAACAACTGTTGGTGCAATTATTAGAAAATGGGAGAAACAGAATGACTTTCAATCTTTCTTGGTCTGGGGCTCCATGTCAGATCTCACCTCATGGGGTAAGGATGATTTTGAGAAAGGTAAGGAATTAGCCCAGAGCTAAAGGGGAAGAACAGGTCAATGACCTGATGAGAGCTGTGACCACAGTCTCAAACATTACCATTAGTAACACTACGTCATCATGGATTAAAATCCTGCATGGCACGCAAAGTCCCCCTGCTCACATTAGCATATATCCAGGCCCATTTGAAGTTCACGAATGTCCATCTGGATGAGCCAAAGGAGACATTGGAGATGGTCATATGGTCAGATAGAATCAAAATAGAACTTTTTGGTATCAACTCCCCATGCCGTGTTTAAAGGAAGAAAAAGGATCCGTACAACCCCAAGAACACCGTCCCAACCGTGAAGCATGGTGGGGGAAACATACTTTGTGGGTGTTTTTTTGCAAAGGGGACAGCATGACAGCACATAGTGAAGGGAGAATGGATAGGGTAATGTATCGCTAGATTTTGGCCAACAACCTCCTTCCCTCAGAAAGAGCATTGAAGATGGGTCGTGGCTAAGTCTTCCAGCATGACAATAACCAGAAACACACAGCCAGGGCAACTAAGGAGTGGCTCCATAAGAAGAATTTCCAGTCTCCAGACCTGAACCCAATAGAAAGTCTTTGGAGGGAGCTGAAATTCAATGTTGCCCAGCGACAGCCCCGAAACCTGAAAGATCTCGAGATCTGTTTAACGGAGTGGGCCAAAAATCTTGCTGCAGTGTGTGCAAACTTGGTCAAGAACCACAGGAAACATCTGACCTCTGTAATTGCAAACAAAAGTTTCTGTACCAAGTATTACGTTTTGTTTTTCTATTGTGTCAAATACTTATTTCAGACAATAAAATGCAAATTAATTATGTAAAAATCATACAATGTGATTTTCTGGATTTTTTTTAGATTCTGTCTCTCACAGTTGAAGTATACCTATGATAAAAATTACAGACATTTTCATTTTTTGTAGGTGAGAAAACTACCAAATATTTACCAAATCAAATACAAATAGAAGAAGTTATATATCCTGTGCTTGGGCACATACGTTGCTTTTTAAATGGGAGATAACATCATAGAGTAGATGCTTAAAGGGGTTGTCTAGGGAGTGATATTTCTTTTCTAAATTACTGAAATTGAGTTTAAAAAAAAATAAACTGTAACCCACCTTATTGATTTCTCCACGGCTCCCAATCTGATGCTGTTCAGTCTCTAATTTTGGCTGCAGCAATGATGTAGCTATTGATTAGCTGCAGTGGTCACTTGTTCCTGTGATGGGATGTCAATGTAGTATTCTCAGGAACGCCGGATGCAGTGGCGGGACACAGACAGCAGAGCAAGGGTTAACAGGTTTATTTACAGGGGAAATGCTCTGCGCAGATAGGTAAAGAGTTAAACAGTATTAAAGAAACAGAATTAAAGGCACAGTACAATACAACGGTTCAAATCTTAGCAAACTAATAAGGAAGTCGACACTGCAGCTCCTGCTGCAGACTCACAGGTTCCGGCAACGGCCGACGCAGGGTCCTCATTAATGGGAGCAAACAGACGATACCCTCCGTCTTCTGGTAACAGTGGTCGGTCTCCGGCACCTTCCACTGCCCCTTGTCCATATACTGGAGTTTCCGGAAAGGTTACGGGCAACGGTGCTGGCTAATCCCGACGTGACTCCTGGACAACTCTCCTGACAGTCTCAGTCAAGCGGGCCCAAAGTGGCCAACGGTAAAGGGGGTCAGGAACTGGTGTGGGCCCCACATGGCCCAGGAGTTGTTTAACAGCATGGTCAGGGTGCAAGGGTCTGTCCTGTACTCGGTCACTTTTATGGGGGACGTGGGTAGTACTCACGGACACGGAGACCGGACTCACACTGTGCCTCTCTTTCTCTCTGGTCCCCGCTGTTGGTGACGGGTGATGACAGGCACTGGCTTGCACGCTGCTGGTGCTCTCAGAGCTGGGCGCTTCTCCCTCAGGTTGCTGCACGACTAGCTCAGCTCTGCTCATTGGGCTCGGCTTAGCTCTGAGTATGCAGCTTGGCTCTGTACGGTTCTGCTCTGCTCCGTACAGCTATACAGCGGTACATTCCTCCAGAGTGTTGCTGGGAACACTTGGCTCTGCACGTGATGGGGCCCTCTCTATGTGATCCGTCGCAGCATTGGTACCCCTTGCAGGGGACAAGGTAAGCAGGGCACGCCACTCACTGTTCTGCACGCTGCTCTGCCCTGGCAACACACTGCTCTCTTTCGCGCGCTTTCTTCTCCCTTCTCTTTGCTGCTCTGTGTACTTCCCTGGCCCTGCCCGCCCCCGCCTGTCAACAGGAAACCCCGTCTCCCTCCTCCTTCTCTCAGGCAGCAGGGGTAATTCCGTCCCACTCAAGCTTCCTCTCAGAAACAGGGGATGCAGCCCTTTCAGTCCTGGACCAGGCATGCAAATGCCTGTGGTCCAGTCCAATTCCCTACATCATCACTACAAACAGAATTACAGATGATAGGGCATCGAAAAGTGCTGAAATGTTATCAGT
This sequence comes from Oophaga sylvatica, assembly GCA_033576555.1. NCBI lineage: Eukaryota > Metazoa > Chordata > Amphibia > Anura > Dendrobatidae > Oophaga > Oophaga sylvatica. The sequence continues at coordinate 348,884,863 of JARQOD010000006.1, forward strand.
TCAACATCACATCAGTCATGGGGCTACAGTGGGTTTGGAAAGTATTCAGACCCCTTTAAATTTTGCACTCTGTTTCATTGCAGCCATTTGGTAATAGCAAAAAAAGTTCATTTTTTTCTCATTAATGTACACTTTGCACCCCATATTTACTAAAAAAAAACAGAAATGTAGAAATTTTTGAAAATTTATTAAAAAAGAAAAACTGAAATATCACAAGGTCATAAGTATTCATACCCTTTGCTCAGTATTGAGTACAAGCATGCTTTTGAGCTAGTACAGCCATGAGTCTTCTTGGGAATGATGCAATAAGTTTTCCACACCTGGATTTGGGGATCCTCTGCCATTCTTCCTTGCAGATCCTCTCCAGTTCTGTCAGGTTGAATGATGAACGTTGGTGAACAGTCATTTTCAGGTCTCTCCACAGATGCTCAATTGTGTTTAGGTCAGGGCTTTGGCTGGATCTGTCAAGAATGGTCACTGTGTTGTTCTGAAGCCACTCCTTTGTTATTTTAGCTGTGCGCTTAAGGTCATTGTCTTGTTGGAAAGTGAACCTTCGGCCAAGTCTGAGGTCCAGACCACCCTGGAAGAGATTTTCATCCAAAATATTTCTGTACTTGGTCACATTCATGTTTACTTCACTTGCAACCAGTCGTCCTGTACCTGCAGCTGAAAAACACCACCATAGCATGATGCTGCCACCACCATGTTTCACTGTTGGGATTGTATTGGGCAAGTGATGAGAAGGGCCTGGTTTTCTCCACACAGACCGCTTAGAATTATCACCAAAAAGTTCTATCTTCATCTCATCAGCCAGAGAATCTTATTTCTCATAGTCTGGGAGTCCTTCATGTGTTTTTTAGCAAACCCGGTTGGGCTTTCATATGTCTGGCACTGAGGAGAGGCTTCCATTGGGCCACTCTGCCATAAAGGCCTGACTGGTGGAGCGCTGCAGTGATAGTTGACTTTGTGGAACTTTCTCCCATCTCCCTACTGCATTTGCGGAGCTCAGCTACAGTGATCTTGGGGTTCTTCTTTACCTCTCTCACAAATGCTCTTCTCCCACGATTGCTCAGTTTGGCTGGACAGCCAGGTTTAGGAAGACTTCTGGTGGTCCCAAACTTCTTCCATTTAGGATTATGGAGGCCACTGTGCTCTTATGAACCTTGAGTACTGCAGAAATTATTTTCTAACCTTGGCCATATCTGTGCCTTGCCACAATTCTGTCTCTGAGCTCCTTGGCCAGTTCCTTTGACCTCATGATTCTCATTTGGTCTTACATGCACTGTGAGCTGTGAGGTCTTATATAGACATGTGTGTGCCTTTACAATTCAAGTCCTATCAGTGTAATTAAACACAGCTGGACTCCAATGAAGGAGTAGAACCATCTCAAGGAGGATCACAAGGAAATGGACGGCATGTGACTGAAATATGAGTGTCTGAGCAAAGGGTCTGAATACTTATGACCATGAGATATTTCAGTTTTTTTTATAAATTTGCAAAAATTTCTGCATTTCTGGTTATTATCAGTTAAGATGGGGTGCAGAGTGTACATTAATGAGAAAAAAAATGAACTTTTTTGCATTTACAAAATGGCTGCAGTGAAACAAAGAGTGAAAAATTTAAAGGGGTCTGAATACTTTCCGAACCCACTGTATATGCCAAACCTAGGGCTCCATGACAACCTTACCTGTCAATCACTCCATGTTCAGTTGGTTGCAAGTACAATTGCAGCTTTTTTTCTCATAAGGCATTGAAGTTGTGGTGCAAATTATGATAATGATGTTGTGATGCCATTGATCTTTTTCTTGGTAAGAATAGACTATAAAGGTTTTCTATATACATTTTTCAATCCTCTCTGGTCTATGTTGGCAATGTTATTGCAAATATTTAACATTTTAGAAAACACTGCACTGAAAACACTTGTCGTCTGGGGATTTTAAATCAGGATAAGATCTTTCGCTCTGGTGAAAGAGAGGAGCCGCTCAGGGAAGGACAAAAGAAACACACACACTATAGCCCCGATTCTTTGGGACCAATGTGAACAACAATGGTCTTGATAAGTGGGTATGATGGAGTCAGATGCTCTTGATTCATTAAGAGGTGCACACCTCTTTATGAATCCAACGTGTCAGACAAGTGGAGTGTGCCTCTTTGTGCACTTCACCACCAATATTACTCCAGACAGAGGAGAATTCATCATGAATTGGATGCACTTTGGCATCATATCCAAGTTCAAAAGTCCAAATTTTTGCTCAATTCTGAATTGCGCAACAATTGTGCAAAGTGATATATGCCAGAATCCTGGCATAATTACTTTAATGAATACGGGCCTTGATATATATAAAGGAGTTTTTTGGTATCTGACCTTCGAGATCCCTTTATTACAGTGGTGGCTGGCAGTGATGAGCTAGCATACTCAGTAATGCTCAGCACTCGCCCGAGCATCGCTGTATTCACGGTGCTTGGCGAGCGCTGGGCATTTCCAGGATTGCTCGGCAGGAACTCTGGTCCACGCCCTGCATGTTTGCCTCTCTTTAGAGCGCCAATCAACATGCATGGATTGTGTGCCATGCACTGTAATGCCGTAGCCATGTTGGTTGTGTAATTACAGTGATTGGTTGGCCGCACAGCAACATCAGGCCTATATCAGACCTGGTGCCGCCATTGCTCATCACATTCAGCTCTGGACTCAGCTAGTGTAGGGAGAGTTGTGCCAAGGTAGGGTCAGATTTGCGGGTTTCAAAGATAGTGTGGGTATACCATAATTGAATACACAAATCCAGCTAAATCAACAATCCTTCTAAGGACTACTTACGGGGTATTTAGATTGTAGTGATAGGTAGACAGGAAGTATATGTGGGTATATAAATATCAGTGCAAGGCATGCAGGCACTGTATGTGGGTATATAGCTTTCACTGCTAGGCAGGCATTATATGTGGCATACTTAATTGCATACATCAAGAGGGTCCATTCCAATACTGTCTGCTGCTGCTGCCTATTGCATATATTGACCGTATATACATAGGCCCAGGTATCAGTGGCAAGGAATAATTTTTGGTGCATCTTAATCCTAATTATTTAATTCAAAATCAATCTTTTTTTCTCCATTTGCTTGTTGAGACTGCAGAATACAGCCAGATCCTTTTCGTAGTACAGCGTGAATATCCAGCTATTTTAAACGGGTTTGACCGTCCCAGCGATCACATCTGAGTATGCAGAAAATTCAGCCATTTTTGTGGAACTGTGAAAAAAATTTCAGTGTCTTATACAATTTCTTGACATCATTTTGTTGCCAAAAAAACATAGCTGCCAAAAAAATATTTACCTACAGGGCAGATATGAAACACTGGGTTCTGTCAGCCACATGGATGGCATATAATTGCGCTCAAAATTGTGCCAATACAAGCCTCCATAGAATTGTTTTTGTTATCTCTTACCCTACTTATTGACACAATTTTACAGACCAAAAAAAAAAGTGTGGTATGTCTGTCACATGCCGCATCTATCTGTGGACTACAAATTGTGGCACTTCAGGCCTCCATTCAACTGCTTTGCTGTGTGTTACACTAGTTCTTGACAGTATTTTGCTGTAAAAAAAATAAAAAGACAGGCCACATATTTAACAGTGTGGTGACTCCGTCACACACCTCATCTATCTGTGGGCTACAAATTGTGGCATTTGAGGCCTCCATTCAACTGTTTTTGCTGTGTGTTACCATAGTTCTTGACAGTACTTTGCTTTAAAAATGCAGGCCACATATTTAACAGTGTGGTATCTCCGTCACACGCCTCATCTATCAGTGGGCTACAAATTGTGGCATTTGAGGCCTCCATTCAACTGTTTTTCCTGTGTCTTAGTCTAGTCATTGACACCATTTTGCTGAAAAAAAAATTGTTACCCACTTCTCTGTATTGTGAAAAGCTCTGTGCTCACAATGAAAGAGGATGCATTGCAGGCGGAGCACGATGAGAAGGAGCAAGGAACCATACAGGGTGATTACACACAGCCCAGCCTCATGTTATCCCAACGTGGATGGTTGACAATGAGGAAGAGGAAGTGGAAGAACAGGAGCTAGCTTCATGCGCTATAGACGCTACTACAAGCACAACTTTCATACTGTCTGTTCAGCATGGACGGCCTGAGGACAGGTGTAATGCTGCTGCGGTGCAGTATTGTGCAACCTCCACCAGGGGATGCTGGTGAGGGAAGAGAGGTTGCACACACAGCACAATATCACAGAACAGCAGCACAAGCGCCACCCGGTGGCGAAAAGAGTGTTCAGTCGAGCCAAATCAGCAACAGTCAGGACAAGAAGTACCAGAGGTCACTGCAATTCATGTGGTCAAATACAAGCCAAGAGTCAAAGTCGGATGGGAGCAGATATAACTGAGACCAGTCGGGTCACATACCAAGGGTCCAAGTACAGGAAGCGAATACTAATACAAACAGGGTGGCAGGAAAGGGAGGTCAAGGGAACAGAGTAAGCTGGCAGAGGAAAAAACACGGTATCAAGGAGTCAGCTGCTCTAGCCTGCAAGCATGAACTATCACTGACATTGGTCAGCAGCACACAGCAGACTGAAATAGCCCCACAGAACCCAAGATGAGGCAGAGAATGTTAATCCTCGCATGACCAGACCAGGGAGAGAATAACATGAAACAAACCCCGGCCTGTATCATGACAGCAGGGAGGAGGAGGAGGAGGACAGCATGGCCAGTCGTCCTCTTGGTGAGGAAACGGATGTCTTGCCTGTTAGCAGTCTGGCCCTCATGGTTGACTTTAAGTTGTGCTTCCTTTCCAATGACCCTCGCATTCTGAAAATTTTGGGTGACACTCATTACTGGCTGGTGACACTTCTAGACCCACGCTACAAGGAGAACTTTCAATCTCTTCTTTCAGAGGCAGACAGGTCTACTAAAATGGTGCAGTACCCGAGGGCCCTTGTTGTGGAATTATTAAAAAAATTCCCATCTGAAAACGCTGGCAGCAGAGGTCACAGTTCGTTGGACAACCAAGGAGTACAAGCGAGAGAGACACAAATTCAATCCAGCAGAGGCAGGGGAACACTGGTAAAAGTTCTGTGAGAGTTTTCTCAGACCTTCCCATCGCACTGGCCCTGAGGCGCGAGGTACTCTGACAAGGAGTGCAAATTTTTGGAAGATTCTGAGGGAGTACCTTGCTGACCGTACCAATGTCCTCCGTGATTCTTCTGTGCCTTTTAATTATTGGGTATCCAAGCTGGACACGAGGCATGAACTGGCTCTCTATGCCTTGGAGGTCCTGGCCTGCCCTGCCGCTAGTGTTTTATCAAAGCGGGTTTTTAGTGCCGCTGGTGGAATTATAACTGATAATCACTTCCGCCTGTCAACTTAAAATGCTGACAGGCTGACTATTATAAAAATGAATAAGGGCTGGGTTGGGCCAGACTTCTCTACATCAACGAATGATAGCAGCGAAACATAACCTCCAATACAGTGTCTTTTTTTGGAAGATGTATTCCCATGCACCTATTCACACCCACACATGGGTATACGCTTCCTGATTTTGGCTGTTTGGTATTATCCTCCTTCTTCTCATCATCCTCATCATCCACCTCCACTAGATCACCATGGTGACCGTGGTACGTGATGCAACAGCCATGTTATTGTGTTAAAGGGTGTTTATGATGCCCGTAACAAAAATGTCTGCACAGTATGTTGATGTGTACCCGCCAGGGGAAATGTACCCCCCAGGGCGTTCCAAGTATAGGAGACCTATTCCTTTAAACTGGGAAAACAGTTTTCGGAGGCCATCTTCCATGTCTCTTCAGATACCACCATTAGAACACGAGGGTAAAAGTGTTCCGTGATGCAACAGGCACTATATTTTTTTGCAAGGGTGTTTATGATGGCTGAAAAAAAAATATTTACACAGTAGGTTGATGTTTACCCCCAAGGCGAAAATATTTGTCAGCCCATACACTTAGTGTATGGGTATTCCAAGTATAGGAGACAAACTCCTTTAAACTGGGAAGACATTTTTCGGAGGCCATTCTCCAGGTCTCTTCCGACACCACCACTAGATAACCAGGGTGAACGTGTTCCATGATGCAACAGCCACGTTATTGTTTTGAAGGGTGTTTATGAAGCCAGTAACAAAAAAGTTTGCACAGTATGTTGATGTGTACCCCCCAGGGGGAAATGTTTGTCAACCCATACACTTAGTTTATGGGCATTCCAAGTATAGGAGACCCGTTCCTTTAAACTGGGAAAACACTTCAGAGGCCATCCTCCACGTCTCTTCAGACACCACTACTAGAACACGTGTTCCATGATGCAACAGCCATGTTATTGTTTTGAAGGGTGTTTATGATGCCCGTAACAAAAATGTTTGCACAGTATGTTGATGTGAAATGTTTGTCAGCCCATACATTTTGTGTATGGGCATTACAAATATAGGAGACCAGCTTCTTTCTCATGGGAAAAATTTTTTAGTGATCGTTTCTTCCCTAGTGGCTGGTAATTGAAAATGACCCATGAAAATATTACAAGATGAAGATGCATAACTGCCAAACCAATTAGAATACATAATTAGTTACATATGCGTAATATGTTTAATTCGTACTTTGTTGCAAATATATGAGATCATCAAAGAGAAAAGAAGTCCAAAAGTTGTGGTTTCATTGTTGCAAATATATCAAATAAAACAAATGACCTACAGATGTGGACAAAATTGTTGGCATCCTTCTGTTAAATTAAGAAAATAATTAACTTTCATTAATTTTTAAATACATTGATTAATGAGGTTAAAATACACCAGTGAGCCTGTTTATTTCTAATAAGTTTAATCTCTAGGACCTGTATATATAGCTGATCAATCTGTTTTCATTGCTAAAGCTGTGCCTTCTCCCATGGTGCAGTCCAGTGTTGAAGCAGCGTAATCAAGTATCTATTTGCTAGGATATACACAGGCTTCACAAGTGCTAACTAAATGCAATCATATAGCCACCCTAACAAGTTTCACCATAACAGGCTTCCTCAGTGGGCTGGAGCAATAATGGGTGAAAAATGGAGGTACCCACCTTTTAAAGCATTTGCTTAAACACTATAGGTCCATAAAGGACCAATAGAATAACCTCTACACACCAATCAAGATCACCATTCATGTGGACCAATCTAGGCTCATAACATTTTCATGGCCAACCAGAGGGTCATGTTTTATTGCATCCCTTAATAAAGGTTTATTTACCATCTGGGTAATTTGGTAAAACAAATTTTTCATCCCTAAAGGGGTGTATACACTTATTGATTGTTCCATACATCGGAATTGACATAGGATGCGCATGTAGATCCTACGTCAGGAAAAATACAGGATGGGCCATTTATATGGATACACCTAAATGGGAATGGTTGGTGATATCAACTTCCTGTTTGTGGCACATTAGTATATTGGAGGGAAAAACTTTTCAAGATGGGTGGTGACCATGGTGGCCATTTTAAAGTCAGCCATTTTGGATCCAACTTTATTTTTTCCAATGGGAAGAGGGTCATGTGACACATCAAATTATTGAGAATTTCACAAGAAAAACAATGGTGTGCTTGGTTTTAATGTAACTTTATTCTTTCATGAGTTATTTACAAGTTTATGACCACTTATAAAATGTGATCAAAGTGCTGCCCATTGTGTTGGACTGTCAATGCAACCCTCTTCTCCCACTTTTGCCACACTGATAGCAACACCGCAGAAGAAATGCTAGCACAGGCTTCCAGTATCCGTTGTTTCAGATGCTGCACATCTCGTATCTACACAGCATAGACAATTGCCTTCAGATACCAGATGTGCAGCATCTGAAAAAATGGGTACTGGTGAGCTCAAATTCTCACAAACTTAAAAATCAAGTAAAAAGCCTTTGCAGAGGGTTGGAAGACGCTAAAGGAGAGCCAACCCTATTGCAATCGTGTTTTTGGAAGGAGATGTCCAACAAGTACACATAGATCTTATGGTAAAGTATCTACATAATTTTCAACATACAGTATATAATGAGCAGATAGATGGTAAAGTTTTGGATACACAGAGCTTTTGACAAAATGTTTCCATGGCATGCATGAGCTGATTATAAACTATTTTCACTTTTGAACTATGAGTGCTGTCTACTTCAAATTTTATACAGCATGGTTGATGGGTTGTAATCACTTTCTAATTTTTTAAGCTTTTGCTGCTTTAACTTTGTCATAAATAGGTAGGTGGGTAGATAGATAGATAAATAGATAGATAGATAGATAGATAGATAGACAAAAAGAACACAGCAGCACATGTGCATGAATCTAGGCCATGTGAAAACAGAAAAACATTAAAAACATTTAATTTAGATTAAACTTCTCAAAATTTTCAAAATTTTTTTTTTTTTAAAAAAAAATGTTTTTAACTTACAGTAATAGATGAAAAATGAAGGTTCTTAGAGCACAAATTGGCCAATTCATGTATGCCCATCAACCACGGCAAGGTGACCTCCCTCTGATGGGTCCCTGCTCTACACTACAAGCCACTTCTGGGCCACCAGCCTACAACTTTGGACAAACATGTCTCTACTGGGCTAAGCCTACAATTTATGGGCTGGTACAGCTGATTGCGGCACATGCAAGGCCAATGGGATAGGTGCAAGATCAGACTGGAGGCAGCCAGCATCCAGTTACTTAAATAAGCAAAGAAAAAACGATCAGCACCTCCTAGTGTGAACATGTGCAAGCTGCAAAGACTGCATAATATAGACAAAAAAGAACACAGCAGCACATGTGCATGAATCTAGGCCATGTGAAAACACAGTAAAACATTAAAAGCATTCAATTTAGATTAAACTTCTCAAAATTTTCAAAACATTTTTTTAAAAAAAATTTTTTAGTAATAGATGAAAAATGAAGGTTCTTAGCGCACAAATTGGCCAATTCATGTATGCCCATCAACCATGGCAACGTGACCTCCCTCTGATGGGTCCCTGCTCTACTCTACAAGCCACTTCAGGGACCCATCAGAGGGAGGTCACCATGTCATGGTTGATGGCATACATGATTTTTTTGAAAATTTTGAAAAGTTTAATCTAAATTGAATGTTTTTAATGTTTTTCTGTGTTTTCACATGGCCTAGATTCATGTACATGTGCTGCTGTGTTCTTTTTTGTCTATATTATGCAGTCTTTGCAGCTTGCACGTGTTCACACTAGGAGGTGCTGATCGGTTTTTCTTTGCTTAGAAAGATGGATAGATAGATAGATAGATAGATAGATAGATAGATAGATAGATAGATAGATAGATAGATAGATAGATAGATGCTGTGTGTATGTAGAGAAGAGAGAATAAATTTGACTTGAATTTTCCAAAACTTTCCATTTACCAAAATCCAGATATTTTGTAATTCACTTCTGTGCGGTCGATCCTGAGCTGGCTGCCATTTTCCTTGATTATAGAGTTCAATCAGAAGGTTAAAGAAAATAAAAAAACAATAAATCTAATACTCACCTTATCGCTCACCTCTCCAGTCCCTCGGCTTGTACTGGAATTCCTGGGTCTCACATGCTAAGATGTGATTACTGGTTTTCATGAGGCCCCAGTTGGTTCTGTGCTTTTCTTGGGAGGTTATGGCGCATATTGTGACATTACACCATAACCCTCGCAGGCTCATAAAAGCCAGAGCTCCTGGAGAGGTGAGCAGTAAGGTGGGTATAACATTTTTTTACATGTTACTTTTATTATACTTTGGGGTCTGTATAAGGGCATGGAAATTAAATTCATTGAGAAATGGATTCTCCCAGGAAAAACTGCTTGAACAGGAGAATTCAAATTTTGCCTGATCTGCTCATCTATATGTAGTTGAACCACGCATGGACTTTCCTTTAATATAAATGGCAGCATAAAGAATCATTCAAATTATGAATTGTCCCTGACAGCACTTTAGGCTTTTATTATCTATTTTGGCATTGTCAATATTACATTGTATAATTCACTTATAAGAATGCAGATTGATGATGTTGCTAGATTTGAATCATTTTAATCATATTTTATGGATTTACAATCCAGATTTCCATTTCAAACTCCAACCTGTTGTCGGTTTAATATTCTACTTGTGGCTTTCTATTATAGCTTGAATACAGATGTTACAGTTAAAGTACCTATATGATATCCCAATTTTGCCTTTGTTCTGGGAAAAAAAACTATTCCTGCAATTTATACAGTAGACAATATTTCACTTTCAGAGTCTTTCCCCTTCTTCACTTCTCTTTGGTCAATGTCAATAACATTGTTTTGTCCTGTTTTAAAGATTAAGTCTTCATTGTCGTTATGGCTTCTTATGTCATCTACTTCAACATATTTTCCTTTTGTCTTCTGTTTAGCCTTTTGAAGAGCTTCCTTCAAATGTTGCTTGAGTTCAATGTTAGGACTAAATATATAATCATAGGCAGTGGTAGCACAGATTGCTCTGATAATTGGTCCTATCCAGTAAATCAACATGAAAACAAACAAGTATGGAAAATGATCTTCATTGTCATACATATGACAGGGATATATAAAACATGGATGAGTAGTCCTACTTTTTCACTTTTAAGAGCACAATAACAAACCAAAGTCAAATCAAGAAATGTATTTTCCCATATTTCGAATCTCATATAAGGCAACCGCTTTGAACATGCTTCCATTTAGTCTACTAAACTCAGGACTGAAGCAACTAAGACACATTACAGACGTTAGGCAGCCAACACTTCACTACACTACTCATTAATTTGTACCAAGCCAATGTTACACTCTGGATATAGCTGTAGTGATGTGGGCACAGTTCGATGTAGATTGTGACCAGCATCTATGACAAACTGGGAATCCATCACTGCACAGTAAGGTTAAGTTCTGACAATGAGCTTTTGGTGAATTTTTGCTGCATCTTATAGTTCCAGCAAAGTGGATGAGATTTCTAAAAATCTCATGACCGCTGTGCTTTTTTTACTCAGCATAAACTGTACTGAGTTCAGGTTTGAAATCTGCAGCATGTAGGTTTCTCTTGCAGGTATGCTAAGTGTTATGTAATAATAATCTTTATTTAATAATAATCTTTATTTATATAGCGCCAACATATTCCGCAGCGCTTTACAGTTTAACAGTTTCAAAACACAAATCATAGGTAACAACTTAACAATACAATAATTAAAGCAAAATAAGCCGACCCTGCTCGTGACAGCTTACAATGTACAATGAGGTGGGGGAGATACAAAGTATAGGTGTTTATATACAATGGTGCATTTACAATGATGGTCCAGCCATCTTGAGGGAGTGAGGGATGGATGGAGATAGTGAATGGGCTACACATAGACTGTACCGCATCTTTATGGAACTAAAACCATTTCTGAAGAAACGCGCACAAATGGACAGCGATATTTTTTTCTTATCTAAATGCAAAAAGGAGAATTTAATTCTGTGCTGCTTTGTGTATAAATATGTGATTCTTCAGATTTTGTATTAGTCTACGCCTGATGAAGAGACCTGAGTAGTCTCGAAAGCTTGCAATTTGTTACCATCTTTTCAGTTAGCCATTAAAAGGTATCAACCACTGAGGACTCTCAACTCTAAATATTTTTCTGGGCTACACATACACACTTAAACATAGAACGACTTTGGTTAGTGAATGTGATAGGCCACTCTGAACAAATGTGTTTTGAGAGAGCGCCTGAAACCATGCAAATTGTGGATAGTCCTAATTTCTTGGGGTAGAGCATTCCAGAGGATTGGCGCAGCGCGAGAGAAGTCTTGGAGTCGGGAGTGGGAGGTACGGATTAGTGCAGAGGTTAGTCGAAAGTCGTTTGCAGAGCGCAGCAGTCGGTTAGGCCGATAGATAGAAATGAGGGAGGAGATGTAGGGGGGTGCTGCACTGTGGAGAGCTTTGTGGGTGAGAACCAGTACTTTGAATTGGATCCTATAATGAATGGGCAGCCAGTGTAAGGACTGGCGAAGAGCGGACGCGTCCGAGTACCGATTAGCCAGATGGATGACCCTGGCTGCTGCATTAAGGATGGACTGGAGAGGGGATAGTCGAGTAATGGGGAGGCCAAGTAATAGAGCGTTGCAGTAGTCCAGGCGGGAGTGGATCAATGCTACAGTGAGGGTTTTTGTTGTTTCCATGGTAAGAAAAGGGCGGATTCTAGAGATGTTCTATAGGTGTAGACGGCAAGAGCGGGCAAGAGATTGTATATGGGGTGAAGGAGAGATTGGTGTCAAACATAACACCCAGACAGCGAGCTTGCTGCTGGGGTGTTATTATGGTGCCGCCCACAGAGAGGGAAATGTCAGATTTAGGGAGGTTAGTAGACGGCGGGAGCAGAAGGAGTTCAGTCTTGGAGAGGTTACGTTTCAGATAGAGAGCGGACATGATGTTGGAGACTGCGGACAGACAGTCGGTGGTGTTCTGTAGAACAGCGGGGGTAAGGTCGGGGATGACGTGTATAGTTGTGTGTCATCGGCATAAAGATGGTACTGAAAGCCAAATCTGCTGATGGTCTGTCCAATTGGGGCCGTGTAGAGAGAGAAGAGAAGGGGGCCAAGGACTGAGCCCTGGGGTACACCGACTGTGAGAGGAAGAGGAGATGACGTGGAGCCAGAGAACGAAACACTGAAGGAGGGTCAGAAAGATAGGAGGAGAACCAGGAGAGAACAGTGTCCTTAATACCTAGTGACTGGAGCCTAGACAGTAGGAGACAGTGGTCAACAGTGTCGAAAGCTGCAGAAAGGTCAAGTAGAATGAGCAGAGAGTGGTCGCCGTTACGTTTTGCTGTAAGAAGGTCATTGGTCACTTTTATGAGTGCAGTTTCAGTCGAATGTAGGGGGCGGAAGCCAGACTGTGAAGGGTCTAGGAGGGAGTAAGTGGAGAGGTAACGGGTGAGGCGGGAGTAGACTAGGCGCTCCAAAAGTTTAGAGATGAAGGGGAGATTGGAGACCGGTCTGTAGTTGTTTGTGCAGGAAGGGTCAAGAGCGGGTTTCTTTAGTAATGGAGTAATGATGGAGTGTTTGAAGGAGGATGGGAAAATGCCAGAGGAGAGTGAGAGATTAAAGATTGTAGTTAGGTGAGTTGTGACAACTGGAGAGAGAGACTGGAGGAGATGTGAGGGGATGGGTCGGTAGTGCATGTAGTCGGACGAGAGGAAGAGAGGAGTCTGGAGACTTCTTCTTCTGTGATGGGATCAAATGTGGAAAGTGAGCCAGGGGAAATGCAGGGTGGGATGGGAGTCACAGCACTTGGTGGTTGAGAGCAGATTTCCTGACGGATAGTATCTATTTTTTCTATAAAGTGGGAGGCCAGGTCGTCAGCACAAATGTCTGTGATAGGGGCTTGTGCTTTTGGCCTGAGGAGGGAGTGAAAAGTGTCAAAAAGTTTCTTGGGGTTGTTGGCTAGTGAGGAGATCAGTGTGGTGAAGTAGGTCTGTTTGGCGAGGTGAAGGACAGCATTATAAATTCTTAACATGAATTTAAAGTGGATGAAGTCTTCTGGTGTGCAGGTTTTTCTCCAGAGGCGTTCAGCACTCCTAGAGCATCGCTGAAGAAGTCGAGTTTGCAATGTGAGCCAGGGCTGTTTTACTGTGTGTTTGGAGGTTCTGAGGGTGAGCGGTGCTACTTGGTCAAGGGTGCTTTTAAGAATGTCATTGTAGTGATGAACAGCCAGATCAGGACAGGAAAAAGAGGAGATTGGGGACAGTGATGAGTGTAGGGAGTCTGAAAGTGTCTGAGGGTTAATGGCTTGTAGATTTCTGAATGTGTGGTAGGTAGGAGTGCGCTGTGGTGGTGGAGGATTTGTGAGCGTGAAGGAGAGAATGTTGTGGTCAGAGAGTGGAAGCGGTGAGTTATTTAGGTGGGAGATTGAACAGAGGCGGACAAAGACTAGGTCAAGGGTGTTGCCATCCTTGTGTGTCTCAGAGGTTGAAAGCTGTGAGAGGCCTAGAGAAGTGGTTAGTGATAGAAGCTGAGATGCAGATGTGGAAGTAGGGCTGTTAATGGGGATGTTGAAGTCTCCAAGGATAAGGGTTGGTAGTTCTGAGGACATGAAGTGCGGCAGCCAGGCTGAGAAGTGGTCAAGGAACTGGGTGGGTGAGCCTGGGGGCCGATATATGACCGCTACTCTGAGGGAGAGGGGATGGAAGAGCCTGATGGTGTGGACCTCAAAAGAAGGGAATGAGAGTGATGGAATTGGGGGGATGACCTGGAAAGTGCATTGTGGGACAGGAGTATGCCAACTCCACCACCATGTCTGTTTGTGGGTCTCGGGGAATGGGAGAACTGTAAACCACCATAGGAAATGGCAGCAGGGGAGACAGTGTCAGAATCCTGAATCCAGGTTTCAGTGAGGGCCAACAGATTAAGAGAGTGGTTCAGAAAGAAGTTGTGCAGGAAGGATAGCTTGTTGCATGCAGACCGTGGATTCCAGAGGGCACAATTGAAAGAAGGAGATGAGGGAGTGCAAGTAATATTAATAAGATTATTATGGTTTCGGTATGAGGTAGGGTAGGGATTGAGGTTGGGGGATGGTGGACCAGGGTTGGGGGAGATGTCCCCTGAAATCAGTAGGAGTAGGAAGATAAAGAGCAGGTAGTTGTTGGAATTGTAAGTAGGTTTTTTCTGTGATGTGTTTGGGCAAGATGGGCTGAGGTTTTTCAGGAAGGTGAAGAGTGCATGGGAGCTGTACATGGGAGAGGGAAGGATAGAGGGGCTGATGTGTATGAGTCGTGATGGAGGGGGGATGGGGCGGTGAATGTGGATGGCAAGGGAACACAGGAGGAAATAGATAAAGTACATAATGAAAAATAAGGCAAAGTGTGGGGTACCTGATTCCAGCCCTGATTAACTGCCATGAATAACTGCCGTTTTCAAGATGCTTTTCTTCTGTGATGCTTAACTTCTGGGATGCATGCGCCCCCACAATGCATGCGCCCCTTAGACTACTCCTAAATATATAGTCCACACTACAGGGTCAGGAAAGTGGGATTGTGGGAGCTGCTTTGGGATAATTTGCCAGCTGGGGCCAGCACACCAGGGGGTGGTTAGATCATCAAAGGCACTAGACCTGGCAACATCTATATGTTATAGCACTTTCCACCTGATAGCATCTACAGAGGCTCCAGTCACAGGAATACACAGCAGTAAGTATTAAGCACAGTGCAAAAAATAAATTATACTAAAGTTTTACTAGGCACATTAAACTATGTTGCAAAATGGTACAGCAGTGGTTGGCAGCAATCAGAAGTATGGAGTGCATACTATTGCTATATATTTCCACATGCAAGACAGAAGGGGCTTGTGTCATTCAGCTGCTTGCTGACAATGAATGGAGTGCATACATGCAGAGAGGATCAATTCAGAGGATGAATGATTTGGTTACCATTGCTATATATTTCCACATGCAAGACAGAAGGGGCTTGTGTCATTCAGCTGCTTGCTGACAATGAATGGAGTGCATACATGCAGAGAGGATCAATTCAGAGGATGAATGATTTGGTTACCATTGCTATATATTTCCACATGCAAGACAGAAGGGGCTTGTGTCATTCAGCTGCTTGCTGACAATGAATGGAGTGCATACATGCAGAGAGGATCAATTCAGAGGATGAATGATTTGGTTACCATTGCTATATATTTACACATGCAAGACAGAAGGGGCTTGTGTCATTCAGCTGCTTGCTGACAATGAATGGAGTGCATACATGCAGAGAGGATCAATTCAGAGGATGAATGATTTGGTTACCATTGCTATATATTTACACATGCAAGACAGAAGGGGCTTGTGTCATTCAGCTGCTTGCTGACAATGAATGGAGTGCATACATGCAGAGAGGATCAATTCAGAGGATGAATGATGTGTGGTTTTCCACATAGAAATTGCATAAGGCAATGTTCACATGTTGAGTATTTGGTGAGTTTTTTACCTCAGGATTTTTAAGGAAAAACAGGAGTGGAACAATCAGACGAAAAGTATAATACACTGCGCAAATAAATGAAGGGAACACTCAAATAACACATCCTAGATCTAAATGGATGAAATACTCTCATTGAATATTTTGTTCTGTACAAAGTTGAATGTGATGTCAACATAATCACACAAAAATCATCAATAGAAATCAAATTTTTGAACCAATGGAGGCCTGGATTTGGAGAGACCCCCAAAATGAAAGTGGAAACAAGTCAAAATGAAAATCAAAACAAGACAAAATTAAAGTGGAATCAAATCAAAATGATGCTCAGTATTGTGTGTGGCATCCTACAACGCCTGGGCATGCTCCTGATGTGGTTGCGGATGTTCTCCTGAGGGATCTCCACCCAGACCTGGACTAAAGCATCCGTCAACTACTGGACAGTCTGTGGTGCAACGTGACGTTGGTGTATGTAGCGAGACATGTTGTCCCAGATGTGCTCAATCGGATTCAGGTCTGGGGAACGGGCAGGCCAGTCCATAGCTTCAATGCCTTCATCTTGCACAAACTGCTGACACATTCCAGCCACATGGTGTCTGGCATTGTCCTGCATTAGGAGGAACCCAGGGCCAACCGCACCAGCATATGGTCTCACAAGGGTTCTGAGGATCTCATCTCGGTACCTAATGGCAGTCAGGCTACCTCTGGCCAGCACATGGAGGGCGTGTGGCCCTCCAAAGAAATGCCACCCCACACCATTACTGACCCACTGCCAAACCGGTCATGCTGAAGGATGTTGCAGGCAGCAGATTCATACTCAGCATATGTGACAGACGTGACAGAGTCTGGAGAGCGATCTGCTGCCTGCATACAAAAACCGCAGAGTGAAAAACTTGCTAAAAATGCATGTAAAAAAAAACTAACTCAAAACCGCAATATAAAAAGAAGCAAGTAACCTAATTTACCTAACAAGTGCAGGCTAGTGATAGGCGAAAATGTGGAAATTCGGGTACGGTGCATTCGGCTGATCATTTAAAAAAGTTCGGTCCAGGTACCAGAACAGTACCTGAACTCAATCCCAAACCCGAACCCCATTCAGATGAATGTAGGGCCTGAACATTCATTGTTTGCCATGCTGTCATCTGAGTAACAGCACGGCAAACACGGGCTCAGATTGGCAGTAAAATCGTTACCACCGGCCAGACAGCTGTGGTTTCCTCTTCAGATATCAGCATGTCAGCCAGCAGCTGTGACTGACAGTAAAAAGGGTTACATTTAGGTTAAATTTAAAAAAAAAAATATGGGCTCTCTTCTATTTTTGATAACCAGCACAGCCAAAACCGACAGCTGTCAGCTTTATCATGCCTGGTTATCAACAATAGAGGGGTCCCATGCTGTTTTTTAAAATTATTTTAAAAAATAATTAAAGAAAGGCATAGGGTCCCCTCAATTTTGACGACCAAAGCAGACAGCTGGGGGCTTTATTCTCAGACTTGGAAAGGGCCATGGATATTGACCATCTGCAGCCTACAAATAGCAGCCCGCAACCACACCAGAGAAGGTGCATCTATTAGACGCCTCTCCATTGCTAACCCCTGGGCTTGATATCAGAGGGCATAAAACAACTGACATCCACCTCAAACCTATTATCTACATAATATAATATCTAATAGATGTGCCTTTTCTGGGCCAGCTGCTGGCTGCTATTTTCAGGCTGGGGAGGGGCAATATCCATGGCTCCTTCCGAGTCTAAGAATACCAGCCCCCAGCTGTCTGCTTTAGCTTAGCTGATTATCAAAAATGGGAGAACTCCATGCCATTTTTTTCAAAGTTTTTACCTAAATAATTTAAAAAACCAGCATGAGACCCTCTATTCTTGATAACCAGCCATGATAAAGCTGTCAGCTGGGGTTGCAGCCCATTTTTTTTAAATCATTTATTGCACAGGTGCCAGCTGATGAATACAGGTGTAGGATGATGAGAGTAGCACTCTCATCAGTTGATGCCTATGACCGGCGGTAATAACTTACTGCCGATCTGAGGTGCCAATGTTTCTCGAGCTGTCACATAGATGACAGCGTGGAAGCAGCAAAATTTGGGGGTGCCAAACCCAAACAGTAACACGACTTCCTGAAGAAGTCCATGTTCGGGGTCCATGCAAGGACGCTAGGTGTTCGTTACAGGCGACGCTATACTAGTGTTTAGGTCACACATTATAGCCTGACACAATCTCGATGCAAACATGTCCAAGTACTATAAGTGGACACAGTGTTGCTAGTTAGTGGAATAGGATAGATATATGGGGATAATGGGAATCAGTTTTTGTCCTAAGGCCGGAGTCACACTCAACGATAAAAATTCGGTCAGTATTATACGGCCGTAATTCGCCGAGAAGTCCCTAGAAAAGTAATCCGTATGTAATCCGTTTGCAATGCGAGGATGCAATTTCCTCGCATGAAAACATCCGTGTGTCATCCATATGGCATCCGTATGCTATCCGTATGGCGAGATTTTCTTGGCAGCTTGCAAAACTGACAAATAACGGTTTTTAGGCCTGAAACCCATTTAAATAATCATCAACAACCCTATTTATTGGCTCCTCAACAGGTGGCACCCTCCAATCTTTGGCTTTCACTCCGTGCTTGTGTTGCGTGAGCTGTGCTTGTATAACTGGGTATTGTCACGACGTTTTGGTCAGCCATACCAAGTGATTGTGCATCACAGGAGGCATAGAAGATTTTGGGGTCCACCCCCTTTTTGAGGCGACGGGGACAGTGAAGGCCATTTCCCACTGTCTCTATGCTTCTCTCAAAGCAATGCCGACAAGTTTTTTTCTTATTGTCGGATGTCCCTTGGCACTTTTGATATATTGTTGGAGATTGTGCGCCCTGGGATAACATTTAAGGACACAAGGATGCGTAAAACAATATCTGCCGAGGAGCGCCTAACCTTACAACGGTATGTATGCAACCGATATATTGATGATGTATTTGAGATATTTATGTATTACCTGGCCTTACATCTTTGTTATTTAGCCCTCTATTGATCTATGTGTGACCCCCCCACAAGTTTTCTCATCCAATATAACCTTGGATATGACCCGAATAGCACACACCTTGCATTTGTATGTTTTTGTGGCAAGGTTTGTTATTAATGGACTCAAACTGCCATCAATGTATAACCATGTACTTAACTGGATGGCTTATAATGTATATTTTCTGCTTACCCTATAGATTTCTTTCCACGGGGATGTCATATGCAGCATTGCATTTAGAATTTTTACTTGGAAAGTCAACCATCTCTGGGATTGTGTGGTCAACATGCGCAGAAATCTGGTCCCGACTCCATCACCTGGTCATGCCTCAGCCGCAAATGGAAGATTGCATGCGTATAGCTCGTGGTTTTCAGGAGACCTGCCAGTTTCCTAACTTTCTAGGAGCCCTGGATGGGAAGCACATCCGTGTGCGTTAGCTGCGAACTCACGGTCCCAATATTACAATTATAAACAATATTTTTCCGTAGTTCTGTTGGCCCTGGTTCACACTAGCTACAGGTTTGTAATTGTCGATATTGGGGCCTATGGAAGAACTGGAGACTCCAGAGTCTTCAATTCTTCCATTATGGTCGGCGGCTGCTCAACAATGAGTTGAACATCCCACCCCCATGTTACCTACCAGGGAATAATATTGAAGCCTTGCCTTATGTCATGGTTGCAGATGAGGCTTTCCAGTTGACGCGGAACGTCATGAGGCCATATCCACGGAGAGCCCTCAACCACAGGCGCACTATATTAAACTTTAGACTTTCCCATGCACGACGTCTTGTTGAGTGTGCGTTTGGTATTCTGTGTGCCAAATGGCGGGTTCTCCAGTCCGCAATTCAACTTGGTGAAGCCAAAGTTAATGTGGTAATACAGGCGTGTGTTATACTGCATAATTTTACAGGATACCATGATTGCCCAGCAAATGTTGATGATGAGGTTGAGGATGTAAGTCCCGATCCTACTAATAGAAGACCTGTCCATCCTCTACGTCGCCAGCCTCTGGCCTAAGAGTGCATGATGTGTTAACAAATTTTTGTTTCCCCTGTGGGATCTACTCCTGGCAACAGAATGTGATGTCTATGTAGTACTTATAGCAGTTTCTCACAGTGTTTTTGTAATGTTTGACCCTTTGAAGCCTATAAGTGTTTAGAAGATACCCTTAGTTCTAGGTTGATAATAAAATATTGCTTAAATAAAACATGACACGCATTGCTTTTTTTGTTGTGCAAATGTATCTTTTCTTTGCATCACATTTTTTAAGCCATATTGCCAACATATGGCTGTAACGGCCTAACATTCAGGCCTCATAATATCCAAATGTCGTAAAACGGACAAAGAATATGAGAAAGTAATACAAAATGTACAAACATCATAAAAAAAATATCAACAACAGGCCACTACATTGCCTCATTATAGGTTGTGGTAAGTTGGGGGTGGGGGTGAAGGGGGATATATATGATATATGATACCCACGGTTAGCTTTGTTATGGGACGCACTATTCAGCCATATCTTTATCTGATATGGCAATTTTGGGGTGACAGATTCCCTTTAAAGGAGCAGTCCAAGACTAAATATTATTTTACTCCTAAATGCTATCTATTTAATGTCAATCTATTTTTCTACTATACTTTAATAAAAAACTTCCCTATCCTTCCGTCACTACCCTAACTGCTATATTTTTTATACTACTTCTCTCTGCCCCCTCCCCCCTCCCTGATATGAGGTATAGTGACTGTGATGAAGGAACAGCCACCATCTTGGATATGGGACATAATGCTCGCTTCATGTCTGAGATTGGCCTGTACCAGCCTCCATTTTGTCTGAATTCACAGGGCCACAGGCAGCTGGCTGCACCTGGCCCCATGGCCTGTGGGCATATTCAATACAACAGGGTTTAGTGTCCACTGTGAATAACCAGGTCCTTTTAGTATGCTAAACAGATCAGGCCAAAAAACAGGACTTCAAGCTTTAGTCTGGAGCCACACCAGCATGGGGTCTGGGGATTCCTGGGGGCTTCAATTTGATTATACCTGTCAGCTAGAGGATTTGGAATTATGAGCACGCCTTTCGAGGTACAGTCTCATAAAAAAATATCTGCGTGATCCTGCGGACCTCGGGCATCTGACAGTGCGACTCCCGAGTCGGTGATGGCTCGAGGACCTGAGATATAGAGATTGGGTCACCGTGGAGGGCCAAATGGGCCATGTTTGATCTCCACGCGACAGGCAAAATGAACTGCATCCACTGGTACCTCTCGTGTCCTGATCCGATCGTCCTGGAGAAAGTTAACCCCTTTCTTAGATATTGGGAATAAATTCTGCAGGGAGCTAAGGGTGGAGATTATTAGCCCACCCTCTGGCACCGGGGGGAGGGACCTCGCAGGTACAAGAACTGTGAGCAGATGGCAGACCCTAGCCATTCACACAGAAGAACAAGACGTTGAAGATCTAAGAAGGAACAAGGGACAGATCTGCCAAGGGAGCAGTGGCACACGTTTTGGGGACTGTTCGGCAACTAAGATTCGTACCTGTGGTTCGCAGAGCTCCCGGTGTCCACATGGAACCTTCATCCTGGTAACATTGACCTTTAGCTAATACCTCTACGCCTTGTACATTATTGTTGTATTTTACTCTGACTGCAAACCCACTGTAATTCCATTGTATAGCTTACTGTATATTTCTGTAATTATCTAGAGCGCCCTTAAGGCAATTAAACCATAAAATTAATTTTGGGCTGATGCTTTTACTCTGATCATGAATCTTAGAATACCCATTGGGTAACAGGACATCCTCCCCGGCGGCCATTTGCTCTAGGTGCAGTTTCCTTACCGACCTGAGAGACAAAGGGGGAGCCGGAGAGCTGTGCCTGTGTAGTTACTCGCATTGGTGAGTGGGAGGAACAGGGTTTCCTCCACAGTGACGATGCGGTTTTTTCGACGGCTGAGATCAAAAGTGACGAATCGGCAACAGAGAGCACGGTCATTGCACATTGTAAGTAAGGCTGCGTCTAGTTACGTGCTCTTGAATCCCATCGGGGCTCAAGTCCGAACCGCTCCACAAAACAGGATTCAGACGTATGGACCGACGGGGCCATAGACTATAATGGTGCTCTGTTGTGTATCATTTTTGGGTGTATACGCATACTGGAGGCGTACACTCAGATGCAGTCTACTACGCTTGAAAATGATGCACGGCAGAGCACACATTCGCTCTGCCAGCACCATCATAGTCTATGGCCCTGTATTCACATAAGTTCAAATCCCGTTTTGAGGGGAGGTTCGGACCATAGCCCTGACGGGACCCATGAACGTGTAACTAATGCAGTGTTAAAGGACCCTAGAGAATAAAGAATAAGTGAGTGGAGACCAGCACTGCCACGCAAGTGAAGGTTCATGTATGAGACAGATTAGTTGAATTAATAAATATTATATTTGGGATATACTCATGAAAACTAAAAATATTTTAACCACAAGATGAAAAGGAACATTTTATAATAACTATTTATGTGAGAGGGATGTAAAGGGTTACCCAGTGGTTGTCCCACTTCCATGTAATAACAGCTGGGCCAAGGGATCTTGCTGGGTTCATGCTCGCTCCAGTGTAGTTTATCTGAAAGAACATAAAGAGGTACTCACAATAAAAATAATGGTAGATCCATTTGGTATGGTTCGCTCCATGTGTCCAAAGACCCACCAACTGCGATGGTTAATTGCTAACAATTTAATTTCCCAATGGTGAGACCATTGGCCTGATCTAGGTGGAAAGAGATTCAGACACATGGCAGCCACCCCATTACTGTACTGTCTGGCTGTATTCTAGATGATACTACTTACAATAATTGGCATTGTGAATGTCCCCTCTTTGGATCAGGCAGTCCAACTAACAGCAATAATCGCTTTAAGCAGAACCCCCGAATTTTATGATCGCAGCAAGACGTAATCGAAGTCAGCGATGTCGCTGTGTGTGACATGTAGCAGCGATGTGGCCCCTGCTGGATGTCGCTGATCGTGCACAAACGTTCTGGACCGTTTTTTGATAGTTGGCGTCCGCTGGTGAGCCTGAATCGCTGAGTTTGACACCCTTTATGAACGACGAGCGACCTCGTTGGCGACTTATGTCAGCGGCGCAAGCGGGACTAGGTTTTAACGCCCTCAGCTCCGATTGGTGGCACAACATCTAGTTCTTTGTGCGTTGTTGCGAGGATACTATCGTGTGTGGGGGTTTTGCGATCCAGTCAGAGTCGCTACAGCGCTTCATCTTTGCCATTTATACAAGACATTTTTGGGATCCTGAAAAAATGAATCCAGGGCAAAGCAATAGCGGCACAGACTGGATCGCAGTAGCTGCAAAGCAGAAGGCTAGCAGGACGCAGTATAGAGCGATGCTGGAAATTCGTATGAACCACTTGTGCTCGAGAACAATGGAACGGAGCGCTAATACGTCGTCTTTTATGACATGGACGTCCAATCACAAAGCGAGAGCTGTGACTTTTGACATACAGTGACCACCAATCTGTGCTGAGTGGCATGGAAAAGGTTGCACTCAATCTTTAACAATACATGCTGTGTGACAGGTCCCAACGACCGCCGAGGTCGTTATACAGATCGCTGATCGCTGATGTGTCGTTTATGAGATCTTCCTGTTTGGAAGCTACTAGCAGCCTTATAGCGATGTACAAACGATCTCTGCCAGGTCGTGTAGTTGTCGTGATCGCTAATGCGATCGCTTAGTGTGACAGTACCTTTAGAAATGGTGAACATCACGGTGAAGGCAACTGCCATAAAAATTG
Organism: Oophaga sylvatica; assembly: GCA_033576555.1. Taxonomy (NCBI): domain Eukaryota; kingdom Metazoa; phylum Chordata; class Amphibia; order Anura; family Dendrobatidae; genus Oophaga; species Oophaga sylvatica. The sequence continues at coordinate 348,908,607 of JARQOD010000006.1, forward strand.
GGACTCTTCCATACAAACTTTTTTTATTTTAGCAAACCCATGTAAAAAAAACTGTGGCCCTGGTTTATCAACACTAGTGATATACAAACCAGTGCTATAAAAGGTGAGCTGGAGTAGGATGCACCAAATTAATAAAGAAATTGGTCGGATCTTTCAGCTGCTGTTTCCACAGCATTAGAAATGTACTCCAGTCAAAGACTAGATGGCATCTGTTGCAATTTACAGCAATTTTTAGGTGTATGCTATGATGATATTTATTGTCTGCACTCAGCCACGCTCCTTCCTGCTAAGTCCCACCATTTTGAGCTAGCCCCACCCACTTAAAAAAAGAGCCAGCGTAAAAACACAAAAAGCTACACAATTTGTACGCAGCTATGAGAGGCCCAAACTGTTTTTTACAATATTTAAAACTGTTTTACATAAGATTTCTGCCAAAAACCTGTTGAATTTGTCACTACATGTTTTCAATAGCGTTTTTTATAAGTGTTTTAGTTAGTATTTTTATGTTGTAAAATTTTGAAGACGCATTCTTCTTTATGTTTTGGCCATTCTTTTGGAAACTTATTTGAAAAATAACATATTTAGATCAGGCTATTTTGCCAAATATTTGATGACGTCTAAAAATATTCGAAAAGAGCCAAAAAAATAAAATGCTTCCTTATGTTCAATATTTAACTATATTGCTTAAAGCAATATTGTTTCTGAGAAATTTTTTTTACAAAATATGAGTGATAAACCACACTTACTTGCATACGTTGTATGTTGTCGTATTTTTTCTATTCAGTTTTGTCACAAAATCAGAACAATTCCTAGTACCAACAATGTGGAAAAGATTCCTGGAATCCCTTGCACATGTTCATTATTTTTTTCATTCTTATTTAAATCTGCATCCTGTCAATTTTTTTAAGCTATTTTAATGCCGATTTAACTCATACTAAAGAGTGGGAAAATTCTGCCACAAAACGCATGTCAAAAACACAGCAAAAAAGCATGTCTTTTACGTCACTTGTCTTACCTATTGCATTTTTTCTGTGCTGTGTGGTGTATAAATATGTGATTCTTCAGATGTTGTATTAGTCTTCGCCTGATGAAGAGACCTGAGTAGTCTCGAAAGCTTGCAATTTGTTACCATCTTTTCAGTTAGCCATTAAAAGGTATCAACCACTGAGGACTCTCAACTCTAAATATTTTTCTGTCTTTTACGTAGTGTTTTTTCTGCCAATACATCAGGAATTGTAGCAGAAAATTCATGAACATGTGCACATACCCAAAATGTGTAAAACAAGTGTCACTAATAGGGATGAGCAGACCTGTGGAAGTTCGGGTTCTGGTACCCGACTAAACTTTAATCCAAAGCTCAGTTCGGGTACCTGAACCTGAATCCGAACCCCCTTGAAATTAATGGGGACCTAAACTTTGAAGTTGGAAAATCTCTCTCTAGAATTACACATGATATGAAGACATCTTCAGTTCTTTTAAGTGCATTAACACTATGTCATTCCAGAATTTATTTTTGAAATTGCAACTTACTCAAATAAATGTCCAATTATAACAGAAATCCCAATTGCAAGTGCTGAAGATTTGTCCTTGTTCTTTGGATCACAATTTGAACAATTAGTAAAAACTAACAGGAATGTAATGATAATTTCTATTAAGAGTCCATGACCAACAGAAAGCCTTTCATTTATCTGATAGAAAAAGAATAAAGTCAAAATATTGCAAATATTTTTTTTTAAAAAGTTTGTAATTATGAAAACACCTACAAGTAAGTACACCTACTGTATGTCAAAGCAGATCACTTGAATGTGGTTTCCTCATTAAAGGGTTTTCCCATGAATAAAGTTAATTTTAATCAATAAATCTTAAAATAATAATAATTTCCACACTTAGATATGTTAAAAAAAATTCCTGTGCTGAGATAATCTTATAAATGTGCCCCTGCTGTGTACTGTGTAATGGCCGTGTCTGACCTTACAGGAACATGGTCTTAGGGTCCCGTCACACATAGCGACACACCAGCGATCCCGACAATGATATGCACTTGTCAGGATCGCTGGTGTTCGCTACATGATTGCTGTGAGCTGCCAAACAGGCAGCTCAGGCAGCGATCAGGACAGCGACACTGCGGGTAACGTCGCTTAGTTACCCGCAGTGTACGTTGGATACCAGCCCGCTGGTGCAGGGAGCTGGTAACCAAGGTACACAGCGGGTTTCTAAGCACCGCACGGTGCCTAGAAACCTGAAGTGTACCTTGGTTACCAGTTCCCCTGCAGCAGCACCTGGTATCCAAAGTACACATCGGGTTTCCAGGCGCTGCCCGGCGCCTGGAAACCCGATGTACCTTGGTTACCAGCTGATCGCTGGTCTCCTGTCTGCCACACACAGTGATGCGTGCTGGCCAGTGGGAGACCAGCGATCAGTGATACCCGGCAGGGGGGCTGGTCGCTGATCAGTGTCACACACAGCGATATCACAGGGGAGATCGCTGTTGTGTCACAAAACTAGTGACTCAGCAGCGATCTCGCTAGCGAGATCGCTGTGTGTGACGGGGGCTTTATCATACCACAGCTCCTGGCAGAGGAGGACAAAAAAGAGTATACAGACAGGACAGCATGGGATCACAGCTGATGCTTTTTTCTGAGGCGGAACAATTTTCTTTAGTCTACATTGGATTTCATCTAGTCCTGTCGATCCTGTGCTTCAAACTACCTAGGGCGTGGATGAGCTGGTTTCTTGCTTATACTCAAAACAATTCCCTGGCTGTTTAAAAACATGTTTTACCTACAGAAAGAATCAGCTGTGATCCCATGCTGCAATGTCTATATACTGCTTTGCTTACTCCCCTGCCCAGGAGCTTTTGTATAACCGACCATGTTACGACACATCCATTTATAATATTATTTCGGGACAGGAATATTTATTTTAATACTATAACGTGGTTTCCTAATTAAGGGTGGTATATTATAATTGGAGTTCTGGTGGGGGGTTGGGCTAAATTTGAACAAATTGTGTTAAAAGCATTCAATATTGATGATTTATTCTTCCCTGTATTCATGTACCCAGTTTTTTCTCATCGTAACAACAGAGACAGAATAAGGATATATGCACACAGTTTTTTGAGAAGTTTATTGGAATGGTTCACTTCAACAAGCGCCTGAAACATTGCTCAAAAATGCTTGAAAGACTCTTACTATTCATTTAAAAAACACTTGCAATTTGTACGTTACGGCCTCGTTCACAAATTCAGTGTTTGGTCAGTATTTTACATCAGTATTTGTAGCCAAAATCAGGAGTGGAATAATCAGAAGAAAAGTATAATAGAAACACGTCACCACAACGGTATTTTTCACCCACTTATAGTTTTGGCTTACAAATATTGAGGTAAAATACCGACCAAATACTGAACATGTGTGTTAGGCTGCTTTCACATTTCAGGCTTTTTGAATCAGGCGCGATCCGGCGTGTTTCTAAAAAAACGGATCCGGTACCGGATGCGTTTTTTTAGCATTGACTTACATTAGCGCCGGATCACGCCTGATGTCACTGCGTTGCATCCGTTTTTGGCCGGATCCGTCGGAATTGTACATTCCGGCGGCCGAAGACGGTTGCTGTAACATTTTTTTTTTTTCCGGAGGCGCCTGATAGTGCCTGAATCGGCACTTCAGGCGGCCGAAACAATGAAAGTCTATGGAGCCGGACCAGTTTCTTGACAAATCCGTCAGAAAACTGACTCGGAGTCCAAGGTCTCTCTCTCTCTCTCTCCCGGACATTCGTACCTGCATTTACAACAAGGAAAATTTTCTTTTTAAAAGGTCAGGCCGGATCAGGCAAAAAACCTGATCAGTTGCATCAGTTTTTTTAAATCAGCGCCAGATCCGTCCTATCAGGCATAGGACGGATCATGCTTGATTCAAAACACCTGATGTGTGAAAGTAGCCTTAGGGTCTGCGGAACGCACCTAATAGATATTGTAGAGAGGTGCGTTCGCAGCCCGGGGTCCACCGTGCAGGCAAGCCCGCTGCTAGTAAGATGGCGAAAGTAGCAAACTGTTATCCCGCAGAGTCGCTAAAATAAACGCTGTAGCGCGCTGTGGCAGTTAGTGCAAACTCTGTTAATCCCCAGAGCCGATAACGGGAATGCCACAGCAGTATATGGCGATAAGTGCGAACTCACTTAGCTTCAGTGAGCCGCAAAGTGAAACGCTAGGGCGCTGAACCAGCATTATAAAGCGAACTCTGTTGCGTCACAGAGCCGCTGAGAAAAAGACTGTGTCCTGTTAGACTCACAGGGATACACATATAACTGCTGTGCGGATAGCATCCGTGATCATGCAGACAGCAACGCAATCAAGCAATCTCCTCAACGGAGAAGCCGGTATTCTAGGGGCTTATTTCAGCCGAGCCCTAACCACATGCGTACATGATCACACTGGCGCATAGCACATAATGCAATTGATACTAGCGCATGGCGGCCCAGCCATGCCACCCTTTTATAGTAACAGCTACAGGACCTGCCAGAAACAAGGACCAATGAAACTGTTCCAGAACACCAGTAGTCACAGGACCCTCCTGGCGGACCAATAGGAGCTGCTGCAGTACCTGAGCATGTGACCCCTGATCTCCAATGAGAGATCTCACCCTGGACATGCTCAGAAGGGGAAAACAAGGACTTTGTCCTAAAGACGTCTGCTCGATGCTAACCAGTACTGGCCACAAATTCCAGAGCCTGGAGGAGCAGCAGTAATCCTCTGCACACTGCCAGACTGGGCGAGACGTCTAAGCTGAGCAGGATCCACTGCGGACAGAGATGGATGGGGGACCGCAGGGGACTGGTTCGAGACTCCCATTGTGCAGCAGCGGGAACTCAAATCCTAACAATGTGAACGTGGCCTACATCTTTTTAAAGGGAATCTGTCACCCTAAATTGGCGGGATATTTAAATGATGGCAGTCAGGTCAGATGGGCGCTGTTTTGGGTACTTGCCTTAACATGTTGTTCGCCGCTGTCTCCATTATTTCTGGGAATTGTAGTCACTGCCCTCCATATAATGCACCTGCGCATTGCAATCTGCGGGCAAAGCAGACTTTGAAATAGTAAAGATGTGGGAGTGAGGGCTTATTTCTTAATCTTTAATGGCGAAAAAGAATAGATTCTTTTTATTTTTCTTTTATACTTAATTTTTTTCTGCTTTATTCCTTTATTTTTTAGTCCGTGTCAGCGTTTGGGCCAAGTGTCATCTGAGTTGTGATCCAATCGCAGCACAGTTGCAGAGAAGATGGAGAACTTATTTTCTCCATATTCTCCATTGACATCCGAGCACAGTCTTATGTTTCACACGAACCCATAGACTTGTGTGGGTGTGTGTGGTCCAAATATCGGAGCCACTTGCTACATTCAGCGATTGTATTCTCATGCTGAATAGGCATTAGAAAAAAATCACAGATCTGCTCTGCCCCCTAGTATAACATTGAGCCTAGTGCTATCTGATAAAACATTGCATAGCACTCAGCTGTGTCATACACTCTAATAATCGAGCCCTTAGAAGCCAATAATTGCGGTAAAAACATCTCTCATCTCCCAGGAAAGATGGAGGCTCTGCTCCTGCATCAAAAACAGGGATTTGACAAATGATGTATTAGTGTCTTATGTTGAGAAGGAGTTAATTGTTCTATATTTAATAGGTGGATTGACCTGGACTATAACCTTTGTTTGTTGACTGTTCCAATTGCACTCAAGAGAAAGGTGCCGAACTCTCTTTATGTATACAGAACAGCTGAACGGATGAGCTTACCCTATTTTGCTTTATTATGCTCTTATGCTAAATCTAGTCTAACATAAATGTCTCTATAGCCTAAAAAAAGAAAAATAAACACAATATACAGTTTATTTATATAATGGTGTATAGAAGGCACAGTACAGATATGTGAAGGGAATTTATTAATGCATTTGCAACACTTTTTTAATGCAAATTGCAATATTTCATTGTTGTAAATGCCTAAATTTGTCAACATTTTACACCGTTAATTAGTATGTTTGCCAAAACGTCATGCCATGTTTTACAGAGCAAGATTGACAAATCCTAACATTGTAAAACATGCACACTGTCCGGATTCTGCTCTGTTGAATGTTGGAGCAGTTGTAACATGATCATTCATACGTGGTATGCATGCTTGCAGAGAAATAGCACTGGCTTCTCTTATTGCCTCTGTCAATGGAATAGGAACACTT
>JARQOD010000006.1:348914933-348955925 GCA_033576555.1 Oophaga sylvatica
GGGTGGGACCATAGTGGCCATTTTGAAGTCAGCCATTTTGGATCCAACTTTATTTTTTCCAATGGGAATAGGGTCATGTGACACATCCAACTTATTGAGAATTTCACAAGAAAACAATGGTGTGCTTGATTTAAAGGCAACTTTATTCTTTCATGAATTATTTACAAGTTTATGACCACTTATAAAATGTGTTCAAGTGCTACCGATTGTGCTGGATTGTCAATGCAACCGTCTTCTCCACTCTTGACACACTGACAGCAACACTGCAGAAGAAATGCTAGCACAGGCTTCCAGTATCCGTTGTTTCAGATGCTGCACATCTCGTATCTGAAGGCAATTGTTTTAGGAAAAGAACATCTTGCAATCATGCTTCGTTGTTGCGCTGCAGGCAATGGAATGTGGAATATTTCACGGGTAGAGGGAAGAATGGATTCAACGAAGTTTCAAAAAATTCTTGATGCAAAAATAACACAATCTGTAAGAAAGCTGAAGTTGAAAAGAGGAACTGAAAGCATGTTTCACGGAAGAATGGATGAAAATTCATCAAACAAGAATTGAAAGACTCTTAGCTTGCTAGAAAAAGCATTTACAAGCTGTGATACTTTCAAAAGTGGGAGCTACTAGGTACTAACATGCAGGGTGCCCAAACTGTTGCATTGGCCCATTTCCTTGTCATTTTTAAAATGAAAAAGATTAATTTTTTTTTGCCTAAAATGCAAAGGAAATGTGTCATCTTTAACGTTAGCCCTTTTAGAGATCGTTTCATCGTCAAACTTACATAATTGTTCACAATAACAATAATTTTGACCAAGTGTGCCCAAACTTTTACATGTCACTGTCAAAGTAGACTTTTGCTTATATTTCATCTATTGTAGTTTTTTCAGAACTGCTGTAAAAGTATAGAGAAGGGCGTGTTCATAAATAGCTGATTCAGTCAGATGCACCCTCTATGAATTCTATGGTTTTATCAGTACATAAAAATGTTGGTATTTAAGGGTTTCAAAAATTGGTTTAAATACAACCTCATGGGAAAAACTCCGCATGTAAAATTATACTGTGTCATTAAAGAAGCACTGCCATGAATATTATTTTACATTAGATGTGTGTATATGCATGTAATTGAGTATAAGTGTATTAATATACTGACTTACCACTGCTTTCTCTGTATAAAGAGTCATTCTGCTCTGCTTTTCAGTGACATCATCGCTCTGCAGACTATCCATAGTGCTTAGCGCATCATAAACCAGAAGTGACTTTTATAACGCAACCCTCACACATAGAGTATTAGGCCTCTTTCACACATCTGTTTTTTGCCGTCAGGCGTGATCCGGCGCTTTTTTAAAAAACGGATCCGTTTTTTTTTAAACCGCCGGATGCGTTTTTTTGTCATTGACTATCATTAGCAACGGATCGCGCCGCATGTCATTGCGTTTAGTCCGTTTTCTGCCGGATCCGTCATAAATTTTAATTCCGGCGGCCTGACAGAACGCATCATGTAATGTTTTTTTTGTGCCGGAAACGCCTGACAGCGTTTTGTATACCCTGTATACAAAAATGTATCAGCTTGTAGTAAAGGATTCTACTTCAGGATAGCAATGAATCAGATATACTTGATAAAAAACAGAATATTTTATTAGATCACAAAGATTAAAAATTAATCACAAGCAGGACATAGGTATAGGTAGAGATACAAATATCGCATAAGGTAAACCCATCATAGTTTACTGGGATATCCAGTGGTGATCCCCCATATATATATTAAATGCAATGATTATGAACAAATATAGGAGTATACTGTGGTATACGTAGTCGCTTAGGTGAAGTTGGTAATGAAGGAATCATAAAACATGCACCGCGGATGCATGAGAAACAATTACAACATATATGCACATTTAAGTCAAATGTATGAGATGACATACCATGATATGAGCAGGGAGACACCACCGGTAACCGCCAGCAACCCGACGCACGTTTCGGAGATTGCTCTCCTTCCTCAGGGGCGTGAGGAAGGAGAGCAATCTCCGAAACGTGCGTCGGGGTTGCTGGCGGTTACCGGTGGTGTCTCCCTGCTCATATCGTGGTATGTCATCTCATACATTTGACTTAAATGTGCATATATGTTGTAATTGTTTCTCATGCATCCGCGGTGCATGTTTTATGATTCCTTCATTACCAACTACACCTAAGCGACTACGTATACCACAGTATACTCCTATATTTGTTCATAATCATTGCATTTATATATATATGGGGGATCACCACTGGATATCCCAGTAAACTATGATGGGTTTACCTTTATGCGATATTTGTATCTCTACCCTATACCTATGTCCTGCTTGTGATTAATTTTTAATCTTTGTGATCTAATAAAATATTCTGTTTTTTATCAAGTATATCTGATTCTGTGACTGTCTGTTGTGGTGGGGAATTTTTTGAATCTAAATTTCAGTCTAATCATATTTATATGGTCCTTTATATTTGGAGCACTATATACCTCTGTGATATGTCGATTACTCCATATATAATATGCTTGTCAATCAGGTGTTCAGGATAGCAATATAAATATTTTCTCTGTACTAATCAATATTTCTATATTAAATATTTCAGTTACTTAATTAATAAATAGCATTTTGAATAATTGATTTTTTTTGTATATTTTACCTTGATTTCACGCTGCTTTACAATTCAGTTTTCCTTTTTACGAAGAGACTCTCTGCTTTTTAGTAATGTTACATGCGACAGCATCAGATCATCACTGGGTCCTCCCACAGCAGAGTCTGCATCTGCCATCTTCCTCCTCCTCACCTACCTGCAAGTAATTACAGGTGAACACCTGCTCCACCGTTCAGAGACTGCATTTCTTGTAGATGACATTATAGTAACTATATACTGCTTATGTAATAAAAAAAACATTTTGCCTATTCTAGTTTATAAATGTTACAACAAATTTAAATTCTAATATTGAATAAAAAATTAGAATGCAATATATTTAAAATCATTTGTTCATTTTCACACTTTGAAATTGCAACACCAAGAAAGCAAAAGTCGTGAAACCATGGAACTCACAGGATGGATAGACATGTTTATGATATGTAAATGATGGAACAATGGAAACTAACTTTCAAAACATCTTCATTATTTTCAGTATCGAGTATGAGAACTATACACACATTACAGTTGAAATCAGAAGTTTACATACACTGTATAAAAAGACACATATGCATGTTTTTCTCAATATCTGACATGAAATCAGAATAAACCTTTCCTGTTTTAGGTCAATTAGGATTACCATATTATTAATATTTGACAAATGCCAAAATAATGAGAGCGCACAAATGTGTTAAGGCATTTTTATTACATACTGCAAAGTCAAAAGTTTACATACATTGCATTAGTATTTAGTACCATTGACCTTAAACTAAATGACTTGGGTCAAACGTTTGGGATATCCTTCCACAAGCTTCTCACAATAGTTGGTTGGAATTTTGGGCCCATTCCTCCTGACTAGTGTTGAGCGATACTGCTCGATATCTAAAAAATATCGGATCGGAATGGTATTGCCGATATCACTAAATATCGCCGATATCCGATTCGATACCGGAAGTCCCATGTAGTCTATGGGAACCAAATATCGACATTAAAAAAAAACCATTCTTGCCTTGTTGGTTAATTGTACATGAAGGAAAACAACAAAGACTAATGTAGAATGTATTGGGGGAGGTTTGAGGAGACAATAAAGGCATACATGTTTAACCCAATGCATTGGAATAGCATTAATATATTTTTTTTGGATAATACGTTTGGATTGACTAACAAATTGACAATGTTGTTAACCTTTTTTCTATTTTGGCAAATATGTATGTTTCACAACTTCCATGCTCTTCACCTTTTAACTTTTGCCAGTGCCACACTTTCTCCTTCATAATCTTCAGCAGCAGCATCATCTTTCTCATCAAATTATTCTTCATCTTCACCTTCTTAATCTTCTTCTTAAACTTCTTGCTACTCATGTTTTTGTTTACATTCCTCATATTGTTATTATTAAACTAATTAATCTTCTTTATATTCAAATTCTTCATCTTCTTCCTCTTCATCTTCTTCATCATATTCTTATTTGTGACAGAGATTCCTGTACTTGTAATCTGTAAAAGTATGAACTGTTCATCCTTCCGTTCTTGCTGTCACAAAATATTTAAATTACAACAGTATTTGTCCGTGTTCAGTTTAGCCTGCAGCAGCAGCAGGCATTTTCCAGGGGCACCACGAGGAGGAACGGACTCACCCCCATACACTGCTTAGTCTTCTTCTGCTTAGAATTTAGAGCATATATTTTGCTCTTCATTTTGGTCTTATACTTCATGTTCTTCTGCTTTTTGATCTTCTGCTTATTGTTCTTCTGTCTCTTGTTCTGTATCTTGTAGTTTGTCTTAACCTTCTTTGTCCTGTTGGTGATCTTCTTCTGGGTAATCTTTTATTTTTTCTTTGTGATGGTGTTCAGGCTGGTTGGCTTCATGCTCGTCGTCCTTGTTGTCGTCATCTTCTTCTGGGTGGTCTTTAAGGTCGTCTAATTTCCGAGAAACAGCTGACGTTACTGGAACCTGACGGGTATCAGATGGAGCAAGAGACAATGGAAGTAACGAGGACCAGCTGACTGTGCTGGAACCCTGACGGGTAGCAGAAGGAAAAGAGGCAATGTCACAACCGAGTACCAGCTGACGTTACTGTGACACGGTGTAAGGTTCTGTGTACATGTTCCTGAAACTCAGTTTGTTCGTCAGCCATTTTACTTTCTGTCTTGCTGCAGCTATCTTGCCCTCAGTCAAAATGGAGTTTCCAGCTTGCATGTTCCCGCCCTGATTCTCTCCTTTTGCTTCTTAAGCAGCCACAGCTGAGCAATCAGTGCTTCAGAATCTAGCCTGCAGTGAACCTGTGACCTGACTCCTAAAGCCTTGGACCTTGTACTCCAGCTATTCCTACTGAGGAACTCTGAAGCACTTGTGGACTCTGAACCCTGCTCTTTGAAAGACCCACGTTTGCATGGACTTACGGTAACAGAGAAGAAGATCCTGAACCTGTTGTGGAGAGTGATTGCTGAGCTTAGATTACTCTGGCCTGCTGTGTCTCCTGCTTCTGTGTCTGCAAACTGTGTGACTATTTTTGCCAACTTGTATGAAGTAATACAAGACTTTCTATATCAAACCTGTGTCTCATGTATTTTCATCGCACCCAAGCACAAGACGCTATATGAACTGTACCACATACATTACAAGATTCTGAAGCCAAAACGTTAATGTCTGCTGGGTCTGGAAAGGCTGTGTCTGCTATAACTGTGGATATCGGATGTCCGGTTGTACTTTCTGTGATGACAGTGGTTGTGACTTCTCACAACCATTCCAAGTGAGCAATTGCCTTAAGTGTTTTTTTCTGCAGTGTTACCACAGGTAAAACACTATTGTTTTTTTTTTTCTTTTCTCTTTTTTGTCTGCTGTAACTGTGGATATCAGATGTCCGGTTGAGCTTTCTGTGATGACAGTGGTTGTGACTTCTCACAACCATTCCAGGTGAGCAGTTCCCTTAATTTTTTTTTTCTCTACAGTGTTACCACAGGTAAACACTATTGTTTTTTTTTTTTTCCTCTCCTCTTCTTCCAGTACTCCTGTCTTTAAAAATCTGGAAAATGGAGGCCCGCATAAAGGAACTTTGCGCAGTGACTGATAATATCCTTGCAGATTTGCAGAATATAAAGACCCGTTTTACAAACCTACAGGACCTCACTAATCACAATTTGCAAGTGTTTGGACAGACTGCCGAGGATTTGCGAGCCAGGATTGAGGTTCTAGAGGGGCGAGTCCAGGCTCCTGCCGTAGCCCCGAGTTCTGGGATTCCCAAGTTGCCCCCTTTTCGTTTTGGCGGTGAACGTGAGAAATTCAGGGGATTTATTAATCAATGCAATCTTTTTTTTTCTGCACATGCTTCACAATTTCCCACTGAAACGATCTAAGGTGCTTACTATAATTATGTTGCTTACCAACAAGGCTTTGATGTGGGCAAACCCTCTGATTGAGACTGAGGATGATTGTTTGAATCACCTTGATACTTTTATTTCAGCCATGGGGCAGGTGTTTGATGACCCCAATCGAGGTGCAACAGCTGAAGCAGCCATGTTAGCTTTGCGCCAAGGTAAGCACTCGGTAGCTGAATATGCCTTGGATTTCAGGAGATGGGCCCTTGATACCACCTGGGACAGTTCCGCCAAAAAATCTATTTTTCGAAAGGGGTTATCTCCACTGATTAAGGATGAACTTGCTCGTGCCGACCCTCCCACTGCGTTAGGTGACTTTATTAACTACTGCATCCGTATTGATACTCGTCTGACTGAACGCAGGCAAGAGAGATGGTTCGAAAGCAATCGCACTAACCTTTTCCTACCTTCCTCTCCAGCTAAGGAACCTTTGAGTAGGATTACACGGGAACCTGAACCTGAACCCATGCAGGTAGACTCTTTACAACGACGGGTTAGTGATGCACGCAAGGAACATCGTTTTAAGGAGAATCTATGTTTCTATTGTGGTAAGTCAGGGCACTTCATTATAGACTGCCCCAGCCTTCTCGTAAGACTACTGCAGCACTCATTCACTGTGAGTGTTGCGAGAGAGGATCTGTCAGGTCCGAGCCTCAGGCTCCAGAGAGATCTGCAGCAACAGATCTTGATTTCTCGGACTTAAACTCCGTTACCTCTGAGGACGTTGACTGTGTAAACGCTGCCATTTTTCAAGTTTCCTCAGCGGTGTCCCAGCTGAGTTGTAAGAAAAACAATTCTCATTGCTTTCTTTCCATCAAACTCTGGGTTGACTCAGCTTGGGTGTCTAGCTCTGCTATGATCGATTCAGGGGCAAGTGGAAATTTTATGGATGTCTCCTTTGCTCTGAAACAGGGGATACGTTCAGTGAAGAAGGCTACTCCATTACAGATGGAAACTGTGGATGGCTCCCTGCTGACCTCTGGACCAGTGGATCAGGAAACAGAGCCTTTGAGGGTTCTTATGGGTAAAAATCATCAAGAGAATCTGTCCTTTATGCTTATCTCTTCTCCCCACTTTCCCATTATTCTAGGGCTACCATGGCTGCAGGCTCAGAATCCTACCATTAACTGGGAGACCAAGGAATTACACTTTCCAGAGAAACAGATGAGTCCAAAAGTTTCAGCTTGCTCTGTTCCTAAAGGAACCATGTCAGTCCCTGAACTACCAGCTGTATACCAGGACTATGTGGATTTATGTGACAAGAAGAACGCTGACCAGCTTCCTCCTCACCGTCCATATGATTGTCCAATTGAATTATTGCCTGGAGCAGAGATACCTTTTGGTAAGATCTACCCCTGGCGGGGCCCGAGCTAAAGGCTTTAAAGGATTACATAGACGAAAATCTAGCCAAGGGCTTCATACGCCCCTCTTCATCTCCTGCAGGTGCACCCATCTTCTTTGTAAAGAAGAAAGATGGATCTCTGAGACCATGCGTAGACTATAGGGAACTCAATAAGGTTACTATTAGAAACCGTTATCCATTGCCTTTAATCCCTGAGTTATTGGAGAGAGTGCGACATGCCAAAATTTTCTCTAAACTAGATCTTCGTGGGGCCTATAACTTAGTCCGTATTAGACCTGGGGATGAATGGAAGACTGCATTCAGGTCACACTATGGACACTTTGAATATCTAGTTATGCCTTTTGGTCTGAGTACCGCCCCAGCCACTTTCCAACACTTGGTGAATGACATCTTCAGGGATCTCCTAGATACATTCGTGGTAATTTATTTGGATGATATTCTAATTTTTTCTAACTCCACAGAGGAACATCATGGACATGTGAGAATGGTCTTGGAACGTCTAAGACAAAATCATCTTTACATCAAACTTGAAAAGTGTGAATTCCATAGGACCGAAATTCAATTTCTGGGGTATGTACTGTCTACACAAGGAATTAGTATGGATGGAAGCAAAACCCAAGCCATCAAGGATTGGCCAAGTCCTAGAAATGTGAAGGAGGTACAGCGCTTCATCGGGTTTGCCAACTTCTATAGACGTTTCATTAGAAATTTCTCTGAGGTAGTGTCACCTATCACCCAACTTACCCGGAAAGAGTCTAGGTTCTCCTGGACTCCCCAAGCCCAGGAAGCATTTTCCCGTCTAAAAGATAAATTTACCACTGCACCTATTCTAGTACATCCCAACCCCGAGCTTGCCTTCATAATAGAGGTGGATGCTTCAGACTGTGCCGTTGGAGCTATACTCTCTCAGAGAACAGGTGAGAAGAATGTCTTGCATCCTGTGCCTTCTTTTCCCAGCAGTTGTCTTCGGCTGAGAGGAACTACGATGTGGGCAATAGAGAGTTGTTGGCCATTATTGCCGCCTTCAAAGAATGGAGACACCTTCTTCAGGGTGCTGCACAGCAAATAGTCGTCCTGACAGACCATCGTAACCTTGAGTTTATCAGGTCGGCTAAGTGCCTGACTCCTCGCCAGGCTCGCTGGAATCTTTTCTTAAACCAATTTAATTTTATCATTTCTTATAGACCAGGATCGGTAAATGGAAAGGCTGATGCACTCTCTAGGATTTACTCAGCAGAGACACGTCCAATTACTCCTCCTAAGACTATTCTTCCTGACTCTAGATTCCTAGGAGTAATTCATAATCAAGACCTACTTAAGGACATCAAGGAAGCATACCATGCGGATTCCTTTTTGGCACAACCCCCAAGGGACGTAAGTCTTGTCTTTAAGAATGGTGTGTGGATTCAGGGACAATGCCTGTATATTCCTGAAACAGTCAGATTGAGAGTATTGCAACTCATTCACGATTCCAAGATAGCTGGGCATAGAGGAATTCTAAAGACACAGGAATTTCTCTCTCGTTTCTTTTGGTGGCCCACTTGCAGGAAGGATGTTTTAAACTATGTCACTTCATGTGAAGTCTGTGTAAGATGCAAAACACCTCGCTCCTCACCAACTGGTCTGTTACAGCCTCTTCCCACCCCGTCCCGCCCGTGGGGATCCATTTCTATGGACTTCATTGTGGAGTTACCAACCTCTCAAGGGAAGAACACCATTCTAGTGGTGGTTGACCGTCTAACAAAGGCAGCTCATTTTATCCCTTGTGTCGGCTTACCCACTGCAAAACAGACATCAGATTTGATGATTAAAGATGTGTTTCGCTTACATGGAGTACCGGATGAGGTTATTTCGGATTGAGGGGTGCAATTCACTTCTAGGTTTTGGCAAAATTTCTGTGCAGCATTGGACATTAAAGTAAACCTTTCTTCTGCTTTTCATCCCCAGACTAATGGACAGACCGAACGTACCAATCAAACCCTGGAGCAGTATCTCCGCTGCTTTATCTGCCACCTACAGGATGATTGGGTGGATCTACTTCCATTAGCTGAGTTCTCATATAACAACTCTCAGAGTGCCTCCACTAAGCAGTCTCCTTTTTACTCTAATCTAGGTTATCATCCTAACATTCTACCACGATTTCCCATAGAAACGCCTTTACCAGCAGTGGCTGAAAGAATCACGTCTTTACAGAAGAATATGGATCTTCTAAAGGAGAATCTGGAATCGGCTCAGGAAAGGTACAAGAAAGCAGCAGATAAATTTCGTAAACCTGCACCAGCTTTCAAGGTAGGAGACTTGGTCTGGCTGTCAACCAGAAATCTTAAGTTAAGGATTCCATCGTCTAAGTTGGGACATAAGTGCATTGGACCCTATAAAATCAGTAAAATTATAAGTGCCGTTGCTTGTCGTCTTCAACTGCCCAGAACTATGAGAATTCACCCTGTCTTTCATGTATCCCTACTAAAGGCTGCGACACCCAATACGTTTCCTGGACGTTCTTCTCCTTGCCCTGACCCAGTGCTAGTCGATGGTCAGGAAGAATTTGTGGTGGAAAGGATTTTAGATTCCAGGTTGTATAGAAATCAGTTACAATATCTGATTAAATGGCAGGGCTACCCAGTGGAGGACAACTCATGGGAACCGGTCAATAACGTTAATGCTCCTCGCTTGCTCCGTCAGTTTCATCAGAGGTACCCACACAAGCCTGGTCTGAGGTCATCCGGAGGTTGTCCCTAAGGGGGGAGTAATGTAAGGTTCTGTGTACATGTTCCTGAAACTCAGTTTGTTCGTCAGCCATTTTACTTTCTGTCTTGCTGCAGCTATCTTGCCCTCAGTCAAAATGGAGTTTCCAGCTTGCATGTTCCCGCCCTGATTCTCTCCTTTTGCTTCTTAAGCAGCCACAGCTGAGCAATCAGTGCTTCAGAATCTAGCCTGCAGTGAACCTGTGACCTGACTCCTAAAGCCTTGGACCTTGTACTCCAGCTATTCCTACTGAGGAACTCTGAAGCACTTGTGGACTCTGAACCCTGCTCTTTGAAAGACCCACGTTTGCATGGACTTACGGTAACAGAGAAGAAGATCCTGAACCTGTTGTGGAGAGTGATTGCTGAGCTTAGATTACTCTGGCCTGCTGTGTCTCCTGCTTCTGTGTCTGCAAACTGTGTGACTATTTTTGCCAACTTGTATGAAGTAATACAAGACTTTCTATATCAAACCTGTGTCTCATGTATTTTCATCGCACCCAAGCACAAGACGCTATATGAACTGTACCACATACATTACACACGGTTACTAAGCAGGAGGTACCTGTGCTCCAAAGCACTACCAAGGACCAGCAGACGTTGGTGGAACTCGGATACGGAGATGGAGGCACCTAGGCCAAAGGCATTGGGGAGAACCACTTGATGGTACTGGACCCCGGACGGTTAGAAGAACGCACCCATGAAAATGTAAGTTGACAGGACGCAAGCCGTCCGCAGTTACCGAATCACACAGTCCTACAGTGGGTGCTTGTCCTATTGTCACAATGGAAACAGCCTTTATTTACATATCCCACAGCACACATAGGAATCACCTAAACTGCAGGCACCATAGAGTCGGCTAACCCGAATGCAACACGACAGCACAACTTATTGGAGGATAATTGACGTTCACACTGCCAGGAAACAGCTGTCGTGCTGTAACCAGGCTGGCCAGGAGTCAGTACCCCTGCCAATTACTTACGAGCAACAAATGGCGGTGTTGTAGCCCAGGGAGTAGAGTTCAGGTGGTAGAAAGATGAACATAACAAGAGACATGGAATACGTTGCCAAACAGTTATTTAATCTGAAAATGGACAGGCAAATTCAGGTGAGATCCATGCCTTCTTCATTTTCAGAAAAGTAAGCCGGTCTACATTCTCTGAGGATAGTCGCATGCGACGGTCTGTTACTACACCACCTGCAGCACTAAAGATGCGCTCAGATAATACACTGGCAGCAGGGCAAGTCAGCACCTCCAATGCATACTGGCTAAGCTCTGGCCATGTATCCAACTTAGAGACCCAAAATTTGAAAGGGGAAGAGGCATCTGGGAGTACACTTAGAGGGAAAGCCAAGTAGTCTGTCATCATCTTACGGAAACGTTTCTTCCTGGTGACTGGAGCCGTCTCGGATGGTGTAGACCTTGCTGGCGCTGTCACAAAACTTTGCCACATTTGTAACATACAGTTCTTGCCCTGTGCAGAGGCGCTGCTTCTGCTCCCTCTTGTTGTAGAGGTGTCTACACTGCCTCGAAGCACAGAGCTGCTTTGTAAAGCAGTAGCAGCAGCAGCAGCTCTCTCGGCTGGAATGTACAACAGTATGGATTGCACCAGTGTGTCTTGGTACTCCTGCATTTTACGGTCCCGGTTCACCGGTGTGATGAGGGTTTGTAAGTTGTCCCGGTAGCGAGGGTCTAGGAGGGTGTACACCCAATAATCTGACGTGCTGAGAATGTGGGCGATGCGGCGGTCATTTCTCAGGCACTGAAGCATGAAATCAACCATGTGCTGCAGACTCCCAACTGGCCAACAAAGGCTGTCCTCTGGAAGAGGCGTCATCTCTGTCTCCTCTGCATCACCCCACCCTCGCTCTACATACTGACTACAGCGTTGTGTACCTCCCTCTGTAGGGATTTCTTCCTCCTCCATTGACTCCTCCTCCTCTCATCCTCCTCACAAAGTGAGCCCTGCCCAGCCCTTTGTGAGGAACCACGTTGCGCTGACTGTCCTGAAGGTAATTGAATTTGTGACTCCTCATCCTCCACCTCTTCCAAAACCTCTTCCTTTAGTGCTTTCAGTGATTTCTGAAGCAGGCAGATAAGGGGGACAGTCATTCTGACTAGTGCATCATCTGCACTCGCCATCCGCGTTGAGACATCAAACGCACACAAAACGTCGCAGATGTCATTCATAGAGGCCCACTCAGTAGTGGTGAAGTGTGAACGGCGCAAATTGCGAGTTGATTGCGCCTGTTGCAGCTGATACTCCATTACTGCTGGCTGCTGCTCACACAACCGCTCCAACATATGTAACGTGGAATTCCACCTGGTGGGTATGTCACATATGATGCGATGTTCAGGAAGGAGAAATCTGACTTGCAGAGCTGCAATGCGCGATCTGGCCATGCTGGAACGTCGCAAGTGAGCGCACTCTAGGCGGACCTTGTGCAGCAGTGCATCAAGATCCGGATAGTCCCTCAAAAAACTCTGCACGACCAAGTTGAGCACATGTGCCAAACATGGTATGTGAGTGAGGTTGCCAAGGCCCAGAGCTGCCACCAGATTTCGGCCATTGTCACACACTACCAAGCCTGGCTGGAGATTAGCTGACAAAAACCACACGTCGCTCTCCTGCTTGATGGCATCCCAGAGCTCCTGCGCTGTGTGGCTTCGATTCCCCATGGAAATTAATTTCAGGACGGCCTGTTGACGTTTGGCCACGGCTGTGCTCATATCGGTCGCAACAGGTAAGCGTTCACGGGTCCATGTGGAGGTATACCGTGACGGCTCGTGCAGCGATGATTCTGAGGAACTGGAGTAGGAGGAGGAATCAATGTGTACAGACTGGATTCCTGCAATCCTTGGAGTTGGCAGAACACGTACAGCGCCACTGGCAAGATCTGTACCTGGCTCCACAACATTGACCCAATGGGCAGTGAGGGAAAGGTATCGTCCCTGGCCATGGGTACTGGTCCACGCATCGGTGGTCAGGTGGACCCTGCTACTGACGGCGTTTAGTAGCGCATGTTTAATGTTTCCCTCGACATGTTTTTGCAGAGCAGGGACAGCTTGCCTGCTGAAATAAAATCGGCTTGGCACATTATATTGTGGGACTGCCAATGCCATAAAGTTCCTGAAACTGTCAGTCTCCACCAGCCTGAATGACAGCATTTCAAGGGACAGGAGTTTTGCAAGGCCAGCATTCAGAGCCTGTGCTCGTGGATGGTTTGCCGAGTATGGCCGTCTTTTATCCCATGCCTGTGTTACCGATGGCTGTTTTTTGTTCTGGGAGTGTGACGATGACTGTGAACTTGCTGCTGTGGGTGGAATAACAGTTTGTCTATGGACAACAGTGACAGAGGTTCTTCCATGGAGATCCTGTGAGGAAGCCGAACCAGGTGTGTGTGAGCTGGTGTAATGTATGTAGTACAGTTCATATAGCGTCTTGTGCTTGGGTGCGATGAAAACACAGGAGTCACAGGTTTGATATAGAAAAGTCCTGTATTGCTTCATACAAGTTGGCAGAAATAGTCACACAGTTTGCAGACACAGAAACAGGAGACACAGCAGGCCAGAGTAATCCAAGCTCAGCAATCACTCTCCAATACAGATTCAGGATCTTCTTCTCTGTTACCGTAAGTCCATGCAAACGTGGGTCTTTCAAAGAGCAGGGTTCAGAGTCCACAAGTGCGTCAGAGTTCCTCAGTAGGAATAGCTGGAGTACAATGTCCAAGGCTTACAGGAGTCAAGTCACAGGTTCACTGCAGGCTAGATTCTGAAGCACTGATTGCTCAGCTGTGGCTGCTTAAGAAGCAAAGGAGAGAATCAGGGCGGGAACATGCAAGCTGAAAACTCCATTTTGACTGAGGGCAAGATAGCTGCAGCAAGACAGAAAGTAAAATGGCTGACGAACAAACTGAGTTTCAGGAATATATACATAGAACCTTACAGCTGGAGGTAGAGGCTCGAACACGACCTAAAGATGTAGGTGCTGCTGTAGGTTGGCCTACATCTCCAGTGTGTCTTTGTAACTCAGCTACGTGCTTTGTCCGTACATGTTTCCACATATTTGTGGTATTCAGGTTACTGATATTTTTACCTCTTTTAACTTTTTGCTTACACAGCTTGCATTGAACATAGCAAATATCATCTACAAGTCTGTCAAAAAAGGACCACGCAGTGCAAGTCATGGGAGCACCAATTTTGACATTTCTAAGAGAACTGCTCCCAACAGGTGCCAAACTGGAGGCTACAGGCAAGCGAGTCTGCAGCCTACCTCTCCCTCCTCTTTGTACCGTTGGGACAATCTCTTCCTCAGAGCTGCTCCCACCACCTTCCTGTTGCTCACGCCATGTTGGGTCTCGGACTTCATCATCTCCACTACCCTCTTCCAACACCTGCTGCTGTTGGATGGTCTGGGCAGCACCATGCTCCACAAAACCTGGCACCTGAGTCTCATCATCATCATAAGATGCGTTCTGCGGTGTGCTGTCCATCGGCACTGGCTCACCCGCCTCTTCAGATTGAGAGAGACACAGCTGTTGCGCATCACTGCATACTCCCTCTTCTTCAAATTGCAGAATGCTGCTTGCCTGTGCCCGTGTTTGCGAGCCAACAGATTCTGAGAACAGAAGCAGAGACTCAGCTGGCTCCTGTACAGAACTCTCTGACTGCCTGGGCAATTTGACAGGCGGTGAACAGACAGATGGTTGCTCAACAGTGTTGTGTTCCTGAGAGGAGGTGGAAGGAATTGAAGTCGATGCATTGGCTGCCATCCAACCAACAACGGCTTCAATTTGTTCTTCCCGCAGCAGGGGGGCACGCCGAGCTCCTACCAAAGTGCGCATAAAGGAACGCTCACGGGGAAAACTGGTGGATGCTGTGTCACTGAGGGCGGCAGCAGCCACAGAATCCCCACGTCCTCTCCCTGCTGAAACTCCACGGCCACGACCACGTGTCTTACTCACTGACTTCTTCATCTTGGTAGATTGATAAAGAAAGTCAGAAAAGTTATAAGGCCTAAGTGTGGTTATTACGCAGAGACTGAAGTGAACACTGAAACACAACTGTTCACAATCTGTGAAAGGCTACTCCTTTGTCTACTTCTATAGTGTTTGCAACCAATGTATTGGATACGGATGGAAGCGCGTCACACTAATAGATTATATTTTAAATGGAATGGAGCAGAACCAATTGGAGATAAATGAAAAGGATGAGGCACTGAGACACGCTCAGCAGAGTACAAGCAGCAGTGCTTGAACAAGTAACTGGAGCGTGATGTGCACTCAAAAAATAAAAAACACAGACTGAAGTGAACACAAACACAACTGTTCATAATCTGTGAAAGGCTACTCCTTTGTCTACTTCTATAGTGTTTGCAACCAATGTATTGGATACGGATGGAAGCGCGTCACACTAATAGATTATATTTTAAATGGAATGGAGCAGAACCAATTGGAGATAAATGAAAAGGATGAGGCACTGAGACACGCTCAGCAGAGTACAAGCAGCAGTGCTTGAACAAGTAACTGGAGCGTGATGTGCACTCAAAAAATAAAAAACACAGACTGAAGTGAACACTGAAACACAACTGTTCACAATCTGTGAAAGGCTACTCCTTTGTCTACTTCTATAGTGTTTGCAACCAATGTATTGGATACGGATGGAAGCGCGTCACACTAATAGTTTATATTTTAAATGGAATGGAGCAGAACCAATTGGAGATAAATGAAAAGGATGAGGCACTGAGACACGCTCAGCAGAGTACAAGCAGCAGTGCTTGAACAAGTAACTGGAGCGTGATGTGCACTCAAAAAATAAAAAACACAGACTGAAGTGAACACTGAAACACAACTGTTCACAATCTGTGAAAGGCTACTCCTTTGTCTACTTCTATAGTGTTTGCAACCAATGTATTGGATACGGATGGAAGCGCGTCACACTAATAGTTAAATTGCATGGAGCTGCAAGAATTACACTGAAGAAAAAAAAAAGAGTCTGTGAGTGACACGTGCAGATGCCTACAGACAGCGTTGCATGCAGAGCAAACTGCAGCGTCACCTGCACTCACACACACCTTGCAGAGCTGTTAAAACAACACTGCAGGCAAAAGGAAGCTTTACACAGCGGTTGGTGCTAGCCTGCCTACAGCACAGTACACTAAATCGCAATCTCTAACTGTCCCTCAGAGTCAGCACAGCAGCGTTCTGTCACTTACTGAATTCACAGCACAGTGACGCTAAAATGGCGGCGGCGCCTTTTATAGTGCATTCTGACATCATTTCAGCATCCAATCACAGCCATGCCATTAGTTAACATGACCGCAGCAATACAGGATGTGCCCACACTTCTTAGGATTCCTCATTGGCTGACTATAATCACATTGCCTCTCAAAGAATTATGGGAACTTCCGATTCCGGTATACGATATATGGAAAATATCGAAACGAAGTATCGAAAGGCCGATAGAGCTAATATCGGCCGATACCCGATACTTGCGGTATCGTATCGCTCAACACTGCTCCTGACAAAACTGGTGTAACTGATCCAGGCTTGTAGGGTGCCTTGCTCGCACCAGCCTTTTCATCTTTCCCATAAATTTTCAATAGGATTGAGATCAGGGCTTTGTGATGGCCACATCAAAACATTGACTTTGCTATCCTTAAGTCACTTTGTTACCATTTTGGAAGTATGCTTCGTGTTATTGTCCATTTGGAAGATCCATTTCTTTAAAAGCTTTAACTTCCTGACTGATGTCTGACTGATGTTGCTTCAGTATTTCCACATAATCTTCTTTTCTCCAGTCTCTCCTGCAGCAAAACAACCACACAACCACACAACATGATGCTGCCACCTCCGTGTTTTACAGTTGGGAGGGTATTATTAGGCTTCCTAGCTTGTCCCTTTTTCCTCCAAATGTAACGATGGTCATGGTAACGATGGTCATTATGCCCAAATAGTTAAATTTTAGTCTCATCAGACCCCAGGACATGTCTCCTAAAATTAAGGGACTTAGTTTCTGTGTGCATTTGCAAACATTAATCTGGCAGATTGACCTTTTAGCCCATGTTGATACAGTACTTGTTTCACTGTGAATATTGAAATAATCTTACCAGCTTCTGTCATCATCTTCACAAGGTCTTTTGCTTTTGTCCTTGGGTTGATATGCACATGTCGGACCAAAGCATGTTTATCTCTGGGACACAGAACCCATCTCCGTCCTGAGCGGTATGATGGCTGGACAGTCCCATCTTGTTTGTACTTGCATATAATTGTTTGTACAGATGAACGCGGCATCTTCAGGTATCTTGAAATTATACCCAAGGATGAGCCAGACTTGTGAAAGTCCACAATTCTCTTCCTGATATCTTGGCTAATTTCTTGAGACGTTCCTATGATGCTAACCAAAGAAATAATGTGTTTCAAATGTGCATTAAAATACATCCACAGATATGTCTCTAATTAACTCAGCCAAAAATCCTATCAAAGGCTTTCAAATACATGCCATTATCATATGGGCAGTCCAGAATTGTTTGAAGGCATAGTAATCTTAGCGTATGTAAACTTTTGACTTTGCAATAAGTAATAAAAATACCTTAAAATATTTTCTCTCACATTATTGTGCCATTTGGCAAGTATTAATAACTAGCTGTACCCGGCCACGCATTGCTGTGGCTCAGTCTGTTTAAATGGAAAAAAAGAAAAAAGAAAACACATGTTTCTAATATGTTTAACCCCTTTCTGACCTTGGATAGAATAGTACGTCCAGCGGTGACCCCCATCATGTGATCGGGGGTTAGTGATGCGTTGCCATAACAACCTGAGGTCTCATAGAGACTTCTATGGTTGTTGATGAGGCATTGCTATGAGCACCAGCCGGTGAATGGCGCTCATAGCAATGCTGTAATTCTGCTACATATAGGAGATCTGCTCATCGCCTATATGTAGCAGAGCCGATCAAGTAGTGGATGCTTCTAGCCTTCCATGGAGGCTATTGAAGCATGCCAAAATTAAAATTTTTTTTAAAAAATATGAAAAAAATAAAAAAATGTAAAAGTTTAAATCACCCCCTTTTGCCCTTTCAAAATAAAACAATTTAAAAAAAATCACACATACATGTTGTGAACACTTTTGATCTGGCTTTTGAGTTTGGGCTCCCTCTGGTGGTTGCTGCTGGTAATGGAACTGGTCTGGCTGACAGAAGTCAATCACCTGAAGAGGATGATTGGAGGTCAGGTGTTACAGACTGGAGAGATTTAAGTGAGCAGCCTTCCCTTAGTTGTTGCCGGTGATTTGGTTTTATTCCTGAGCCTTTTGGAAGTCTACTTGCTCCCTGCTTTGTCCTGCATCTTTCAGATAAGTTATTTGTCTGTTTTAATCTGTGGCATTTGTTCCCTTTTTGCTTTTCTCTGTTTTCTGCTTTGCTGGTGTGAGTTCAGCTGGGTTCCTTGCTGGGACCAGTGCTGGACTCTGTTTTCATTTGCCACAGCTTATGTCAGTCTTTTCTGTATTTCTAGTTCCGTTATTTCAGTATCTGTTGTTTTGCGTCCAGTTCACACCAGAGTTCTGATTGCATATCAGACGTGTTGGAATTTTTCTTAGGGTTTTTGCGGGAATGCAGAGAGTATTCTTTTCTGTCCTGTTCTATCCAGACAGCTTGGGCCCCAGCATTTGCTTACTCTATTTTCTGCCTGTGTTTTGTGCCTCATCTGTCTCACCGGCAATATATGTTTGGGGCTATCTATTACTTTGGGGCTCTACTCCGGGGCAGTTTAGCTTTCCCTTTCTCTCTTTAGGCTTAGTTATCTCTTTGGCTGTGTCGAGGCGTCTAGGGCATCGTGGGGACGTCCCACGGCTAATTCTAGCTGTGTTGTCAGTTTAGAGGTCTGCAATCCGCTAAGTTACCAACCTCTCTGGGTATATGGTTGCCTAGCCTTTTTCCCTATTATCCTCCTCGGTTACAGAATCATAACACATACACATATTTGGTATCTCCACGTTCAGAATCACCCGATCTATCAATAAAAATTAGGATTAACCCGATCGCTAAAAGGCGTAGTGGGAAAAAAATTGAAACGCCAGAATTACGTTTTTACTTTGCATTAAAATGCAATAACGGGCGATCAAAAGATCGCATATGCACATAAATGGTATCTTTGAAAACGTCAGCTCGGCATGCAAAAATAAGCCCTCACCCGA
This sequence comes from Oophaga sylvatica, assembly GCA_033576555.1. Classification (NCBI taxonomy): domain Eukaryota; kingdom Metazoa; phylum Chordata; class Amphibia; order Anura; family Dendrobatidae; genus Oophaga; species Oophaga sylvatica. Next base: position 348,934,258 of record JARQOD010000006.1, read on the forward strand.
CCCCAGATCATGAAAAATGGAGCCGCTACCGGTATCGTAAAATGGCGCAATTTTTTTTTTTAGCAAACTTTGGAATTTTTTTCACCACTTTGATAAAAAAGAACCTAGACATGTTTGGTGTCTATAAACTCGTAATGACCTGGAGAATCAAAATGGCAGATCAGTTTTAGCATTTATTGAACCTATCAAAAAAGCCATACAAAAAACAAGTGTGGGATTGCACTTTTTTAGCAATTTCACCGCACTTGGAATTTTTTTCCTGTTTTCGAGTACAAGACATGCTAAATCCAATGATGTAGCTGAAAAGTACAACTCATCCCACAAAAAATAAGCTCTCACACGGCCATATTGATGGAAAAATCAAAAAGTTATGGCTCTAGGAAGAAGGGGAGTAGTGAAAAACGAAAATGCAAAACAGAAAAAAGCTAGGGTCATTAAGGGGTTAATTGTGCAATGCTTGTGGGTATACAATATTTTTTTATGTTCCATTGTGTGTTTAGATTTAGAGATTGGTTTGCCGACTCTAGAACACGCAACGTATAATTGTCCATGTGAGAAGCAAACCGTGTCTAGATCTAAACCGCACAATTCAAAAGATTGGCCCTCAAGCTTTGTTGATGGTGATTGAAAATGCCAATTGAATTGGGAATTGCAATCTCTTAAATTGAAATGACATATCCATTGGAATCATAGGAATGAGGAATAAGGACACCTTTTGAAAGGTCCTGTCTAGGGTTGAGCATTCCGATACTGCAAATATCGGGTATCGGCCGATATTGGCTGTATCGGAATTCCGATTCCGAGTTCCGATATTTTCGTCTTATCGGATACCGGAATCGGGATTGTCACTGTCACTGTCAGTGTCCGTCGGTCGGGTCTGTCAGGAGTCAGCGGCACTTACCTGGCAGAAGATCTCCGGCGGTCACGGCCTGGACTGCTTCATGGCCGCCATCTTCTTTCCCCGGCGGTCACATGCAGTTTCTCGCGATAACTGCAGTGACTGCTGGGTAATCCCGGCCGTAAAGCAGTCAGTCCGATGACGTCACCGCCGGGGAAGCAGGTAATCAGCTGTGCTGCGTCGCGATGACAGGCTCTGCCTGTCATTGCGATGTAGCAGAGTTGGATCGTCGTGGGACTGTCGTTATGGACTGCGTCGGACAGGTGGTATACTGTTGGTTTGTTTTTTTTTTCTTTTTTTACAGGAGATCGATGGCATCGCAGGAATGAGTGTATAATAAAAGAAATGAAAACTGTGTTGTCTCTTTTATTTCATTAAAATACTTTTTTCTTGCTTTGTCTTTTTTTTAAACATTTAATAACTTTGGGATTAATAATGGATCGGTGTCTTATTGACGCCTCTCCATTATTAACCGGGCTTATTGTCACCGTGCAATCAATGGTGACATTAACCCCTTATTACCCCGCTTGCCACACGCTACAGGGCAAGTGGGAAGAGCCGGGTAAAGTGCCACAATTGGCACATCTTTTGATGCGCCAAATGTGGGGCTGCTGTAGCCTGGTATTATCAGGCTGTTGAGGGCCAAAATCCATGGGCCTTGACAGTCTTTTAATACCAGGCCGCAGCAGTCTGCATTTTACTTGGCTGGTTAACAAAAATAGGGGGGATCCCCACGCCGTTTTTTTTTTCGAGGGGATCCCCTATTTTTGTTAACCAGCCAAGCTAAGCAGACTGCTGTGGCCTGGTATTATCAGGCTGGCAAGGTCCATGGATATTGGATCCTTACCAGCCTGAAAAACCAGGCCTCAGCGGTCTGCTTCATCTGGCTGGTTAACAAAAATAGGGGGGACCCCACGCCAATTTTTTTCGAGGGGATCCCCTATTTTTGTTAATCAGCCAAGATATGCAGACTGCTGTGGCCTGGTATTATCAGGCTGGCAAGGTCCATGGATCTTGGCTCCTTAACAGCCTGAAAATCCAGGCCTCAGCGGTCTGCTTCATCTGGCTGGTTAACAAAAATAGGGGGGACCCCACGCCATTTTTTTTTCGAAGGGAACCCCTATTTTTGTTAATCAGTTCCCTCTGACGTCACTGATGGTGTCCCTGGCTGACCTGAAGTGAAAGTGGAAAGCAATCAATTAAGCTTTCCACTTAAGGGCCCGTCTCACATAGCGATATCGCTACCGAGATCGCTGCTGAGTCACTAGTTTTGTGACGCAGCAGCGAGCTCACCAGCGATATCGCTGTGTGTGACATTCAGCGACGATCAGCCCCCCTGCCGGGTATCGCTGATCGTCGCTGAAATGTCAGGACCTTTTTTTGATCGCTGGTTTCCCGCTGACAGGCACACATCGCTGCGTGTGACAGGCGGGAGACCAGCGATCCGCTGGTAACCAAGGTACACAGCGGGTTTCCAGGCGCGGGGCTGTGCCTAGAAACCCGCTGTGTACCTTGGATACCAGCGCCCTGATGCAGGGAGCTGGTATCCAAGGTACACAGCGGGTTTCCAAGCGCTGCGCGGTGCCTGGAAACCCGCTGTGTACCTTGGTTACCAGCGGATCGCTGGTCTCCCGCCTGTCACACGCAGCGATGCGTGCCTGTCAGAGGGAAACCAGCGATCAAAAAAAGGTCCTGACATTTCTGCGACGATCAGCGATACCCGGCAGGGGGGCTGATCGTCGCTGAATGTCACACACAGCGATATCGCTGGTGAGCTCGCTGCTGCGTCACAAAACTAGTGACTCAGCAGCGATCTCGGTAGCGATATCGCTAAGTGAGACGGGCCCTTAAGCGATGTTACCCGCAGTGTCGCTGTCCCAGATCGCTGCCTGAGCTGCCTGTTTGGCAGCTCAGCAGCGATCATGTAGCGATACACCAGCGATCCTGACAAGTGCATATCGTTGTCGGGATCGCTGGTGTATCGTTATGTGACACCCAGCCTTTACTCTCCTGTCAGGCAGGAGAGGAACTCATTCATTTGGGGTTTACTGTGAGGCTGCAGCATTAGCTGCGGTCCCTGCAGTAAACATTAACCCTTTCTGAAGGATTACACCGTGGGACCTGACTGTGCATGGGATAGGTAAGAATAATTTTGCTTTTTTATTTTATTTTTATTACAGGAAATGGTTTTTGCAGTAAAATAAAAGATGGTCAAAAACATGTGTCTTTATTTCATTAAAATGATTTTTAATTAAAGTGTGTGTGTTTTATTTTTATTTCATGCAATAGGATTAATAATTGATAGTTGTCTAATTGACAGCTCTCAATTATTAACCTGGCTTAAGGTCACCTTTCAATAGCAAGGTGGCTTTAACCCATATTAACCCATTCGCCACCGCTACAGGGCAATGGGAATAGACGGGCAAAGTGCCAGAAAGGGCGAATCTAATTATAGATTTGTCTTTCCTGGGGTGTCTGGGGGCAGATGTTAGTAGCCGGGGGGGGCAAAAATAATGGTCCCTCTCTGGGCTATTATTATCTGCCCCCACTCACTGGCTTTGTCTGTCTGGTTGCGAAAATAGGGCGGGAGCCCACGCATTTTTTTTCAGCAATTTTACACCTCATATATATATATACATGTCATTGAATTTGTGACACATATATATATATATATATATATTTATATTTGTAGTTCATACACTTCTACATAGTATAATAGCCGCTAATTCAATTGCCGGCTTTTGTGAAAATGCAGAACTCGACATGAAATGACACTTGGTGTACATAGGGTTAACCATGTCTTTTCATGTCCTTTGCTATCTAATTTGCACAAACAATTAAATCAGTCTATGTGTGCAAAATTTCACACCTGTAGGGGTTAATTAAAGGTGTAAATTCGTAGCAAAAAAGTCCGGTTTTTTTTACAACGAATTTACACCTTTAATTAACCCCTACAGGTGTGAAATTTTGCACACATAGACTGATTTAATTGTTTGTGCAAATCAGATAGCAAACGACATGAAAAGACATGGTTAACCCTATGTACACCAAGTGTCATTTCATGTCGGGTGCTTCTGTCTTTTCACTGAAGCCGGCTTTAATTCAATCAGAGGATATTTTACTATGTAGAAGTGTATAAACTATACATATATGTATATATATATGTCACAATGACATGTATATATATATATATATGTGTATTCTATGTGTGTATATTTAGTGTTTACAAGGAAAGAATGGGGTTTTTTTAGTTGCGATATTTTGTTCCCATAGACTTACATGGGACTTCCGGTATCGGTATCGGGTATCGCCGATATTTTAGTGATATCGGCGATACCATTCCGATTCCGATACTTTAGGATATCGGAAAGTATCGCTCAACTCTAGTCCTGTCAAGATTGTTGCTTTTATGACGTTGTACATTAATTTTCTTACTGCAAGCTGCGTGCCTTTGCAAACCTTTGGCTGGTTGATATTTTGCAACATCATAATTGGCATGCCGATTTTCAATTGCAGTACGTGCAGTTGCATCTCTGGAAGATCAAGTGAATTCAAAATTCTGTTGGATAATTAACGGCTTCATCTGCTTCCACAACAGTGCGGAGGGACTTATATGTGACTGCCTCGCTTGAATGTTAGACTGAATAATATTGTAAAGTTCGTAGACGTCTTTGTTCTTGGCTGCAAGAAAAGCTTGTTCACTCGGCCAATCATGATTCTTATAATTGATTTGAATATTGGAAATACTTATGAGACAATGAAATACGTCCTGAGGTCAGATCAACCGGCACCTTTCCTTCTCCAATTTTCAGCAATTGATGTGAGAATATCTCAGCTGATCGATCGTTTTTGCAGTTGGACACGCATATTTGTAGTTAATTTTAACGTCTTTACGTGTCGCCACAAAGTAGAGTATTTCAGGCAAGCATTTATTTTGTCAGCTGGTGTTGATCGAGGAATTACAGGTAATGTTTGTCTGAAATCTCCTGCAAGCAATATTAATGCATTCCCAAATGGTCTGATGTTTCCGCGCAAATCTTGCAATGATTGATCAAGAGCCTTGAGTGTTTTTTCCCATGCCGGATGCTTTGGAAATGTTGCACGTGGGAGTTTCAATGCGCTATCAATGCGCTGTTCAAAAAAGCATATTTTTACCTGTCACAGGTGTGCCATCTATATCATTGGTATATAAAACCACGCTCGTATTCTAATGCAACCTTGTGTCAAAATGTCAAAGCAATCGGTTAAGAACTTTCGGAGACTTAAGATTTTGAACAAACAGACATTTACATTTTTATTAATATAGATTATGGTAATCCTAATTGACCTAAAATGGGAAAGGTTTATTCTGATTTCATGTCAGATATTGAGAAAAACATGTATATGTGTCTTTCTATATAGTGTATGTAAACTTCTGATTTCAACTGTATAACCGCACTTACAAATGTCATGTTTTCAATTATGTCATTAATGGTTATCTGAGGAACATTCTGCCACACTAAGGCTATGAGCACACGTTGAGGAATCTTTGCAGAAATTTCCTGAGAAAAACCGGACTTTTTCCCAGGAAATCCGGATGCGTTTTTATCACGGTTTTTGCACGTTTTTTTTCCTGAACATTCTAGGTGAATAAGGCTATGTACACACGTAGTAGAATTGCCGTGGAAATTTCCACGGCAACACCGCACCTCCCTGTCGCGGGAAATACGCATTTTATAGGTATGCGTATTCCCACCAGAAACTAGCGTAATTAGCTTGCAGAATGATAGCGTTTTCCAAGCGATCTGTAGCATCACTTGGAAAACTGATTGACAGGTTGGTCACATGATTTAAACAACGTGTTTGACAAGTGTGAGCAACTTTTTGCTATTGATGCTGCCTATGCCGCATCAATACAATAGTAAAAAGATATAATGTTAAAAATAAAAAAAATAATAATAAATCCTGCTATTCTCACCTTCCGGCGGCCCCCGCAGCCTTCCCGCCTCTCAGCGACGCTCCAGGCCAATCCCGTTCCCAGGCGTCCTTTGCTACAATGACCCCAGATGACGTAGCGGTCTCGCGTGATGCTACGTCATCTGGGGTCATTGTCGCAAAGGACGCCTGGGAACAGGATTGGCCGGGAGCGTCGCTGAGAGGCGGGAAGGCTGCGAGGGCCGCCGGAAGGTGAGAATATCTCTATTTTTTATTTTAATTATTGTTTTACTAGGGCTATGGTACCCAGGGCCTGGAGGAAAATCTCCTCTCCTCCAGACCCTGTGTACCATCCGCACATGAACCGCTTACTTTGCGCATGGTGGGCATAACCACAAGCGGAAAGTAAGCGGTTCAATGCATTCCTATGGCGGCGGAATCGCCGCGTTTCCAGAAAACGAATGAACATGCTGCGTTTTTTTCCGCGATGTGCTTTTTTTGCGGAAAAAAATGCAGTATGTGCACAAAAATTGCGGAATGCATTCTACTAATAGGATGCATAATGCATGCGTTTTTTTCAGCGTTTTTGTAGCAGAAATCCGCCGCAAAAACGTGAAAAAATGCGAAAAATCTGCAACGTGTGCACATAGCCTAATATAGAAAATTTACTGCGAAATTAATGAACATGCTGCATTCTGCAATTTTTGTGCACATAGTGCGTTTTTTTCCGCGCAAAAAACGCACCATGTGCACAAAAATTGCAGAATGCATTCTAATAATAGGATGCTTACTGCATGCATTTTTAAAGCATTTTTGCCACGGAAAATCGTGAAAAAAACCCGAAAAATTGTGTGCACATAGCCTAAATGCACTTGGGCAAATCATCAGGATACGCTGCTGCCAGCTTCCTTTGCAATTGTTACAGATGTGCTTGATGGGAGACAACTGGGAGATGCTGTAGGCCATGGTATGTTTAGGCAATGCAGTCTGCTCACAGTAAAATGGTCAACATTCAACCTTATGTTGTCATTTTGAAAAAGGGATCCTGGGACACTCTGGGGGTATGTCCATACCACTGGTTACACGAGGATGAAGACTAGGGGGCTCCGGATTTGGTTCATTAGGCCCATTCACACTATAAACCTGGGTATAAGACAGGAGTAATGTTCCCTCCTGAAGGCTTCTTCATGGAGCTGCCCACCTAGTCTACAGACCCAATCTCTGGCTATCACTATTTAAGGCAAAAGCGGGACACGTCGCTAAAGATGACAGACCTCCATTCCAGGCTCCATTGCCATCTTGCTCTGTATCAAGATGATGTTTGAGAGCAGTGGCATACAGTTAATATTACACTAATAGCTTGACATCTTTCTCATTGCCCAATGCTATAAAAATGTTTTCAATTAGTTTCTGTAGACAATGTTTGAACCTTAGGCTTGGTATGTTACATATAATTTAACTTGCAGTACAGAATAGTCAATTGTGGAACCACTGTTACGGTCATCTCTCCAAGGCATCCATGGCTCATTTGTCAAAACGATAACACCAAAAGGCATATTAATCATCCTACTGTGAGCAGCCTGCGTGACCTAACAGTGCTACCGTGCCCTGCAACATCTCCGGACTTATCTCACTCAATCCCATCTGTGATATCATTGGTCGGCAATAGCAAAGGGAGCTGCCAGCAGTGGATCTTGATGATTTGCGTTCTCAAGTGTACTCAGCGTGACAGAACATTCCTCAGCAATCATTAATAATCCAACTGATATCAAGCAAATATGTGTGTGGGTGCATGTATTTCTATGCATGGTGCTCAGACTCAATACTGAATAAATCAATATGTTTAGAAGTTTTTTTATCATTTGCATATCAGTAGCATGTCCATAAATCCTGTGATTTCCATATTTCCACGACTTTCCTTCTTGGTGTTGCAATTTCAATGTTAAGGACTGTATAAGTATATATATATATATATATTATATATTTATATATATATATCTCGATAGATAAATATTATCACAAGGCATCTTGGTAGGAAATACAGTGCTTGAATGAATGAGTGGAAAATGACAGGTAAATCTCCTTTTCCATGTGTGTAATAGTTACAGCTGTGCCTATATATGTTGCTATGCTACACTGATTTATTTATGAACACAATTGATCTCAATGGAATTAACACCTAGATTAGCTATGTAGCCATACATCTATAAGAATTGTGCAGTTGTTTTGGTTTATTTGTTATATCGATGACAATGAAATGCTTATAGCGGTTCTATACATGTTTAGCCTTTTCCCATCATATGACATACTGTTACTTAAAGAGAACCTGTCAAGTGAAAAGATGCTATAAACCTGCAGATGTAGGGTTAATCTGCAGGTTAATAGAGTTGTGAACCTGCCTGGCGCCAACACTTAGGGTGAGTTTCCACGATCAGGAAACGCTGCGTGTTTGGCGCTGTGCGCTGGCGCAGCGCCAAACACGCAGCGTCCAGATGTTACAGCATAGTGGAGGGGATTTCAAGAAATCCCGTCTCCACTATGCGCAAAATTACGCAGGCGGAACACCTGCGTTTACGGACATGCGGCGCATCTTTTCAGACCGCAGCATGTCCTAGCGTCTTGCGGCGACGGTGCGTCACCGCAACGGAATTTAACACAGGGCTATGTAGCCCTGCGTTATTTCCGGAGGTGTTCCGGAGGTGTCCTGAACACCTCCGGAAATAACGCGCGTCAGAAAGGGGGCGGGGCTTAGACGGAGCGGAGTTTCCGCTCCGTCATATACGCTGTGTTTCCTGATGGTGGAAACACAGCCTTAGAGCCCGGCTACTGGGAATGAATTAACTGTATTCCTTCCGGGAACGTTTGGGTTTCAGTCACAGGGGCGGTGCCATGACAGGATCAGTTAACTCTTTGTGTATAGACAGTGGCGCTGTAACTGCACCACGGCAAAGACTTACAGCCGGCTCTAATGCTGAGCTGCTGTCAGTCAGTGCTAAGGGTGAGGTTACAGCCTCCACTCTCTATACACAGAGCTTTGCCTGCTAAATCTCCCATGCAGCTACTTTTTGGAATCACCATTGTCTGGTAAATATCGGAAGCTTTTTAATTATTAATACTGCTTTTGCACTACATACTTATACGCACTATGGGATATGGCGTTTCTTTTATTTGACGACAGGAACCTTTCCTTCTATGTGTGGTTATCAACTTCCAAATAATAGTATTAACTGCAGACTTTTTCCGCTCTCCCTCTTCTAGAGGCACTTCTGTTTTTATGCTCTTCATGAATTTCTTAAGTATTGATTAATTATTTAATAATCTTGTAACTTTTGCTTCTCCCTGGATGTTGAATGCACTTTGTTTGTCCTTGGAAATCTTATTATCTTCCCTTAGATATGGCTAGATATGCTATATGCTGTTATCCACTATGATTTAGCAAACTTTAAGGGACATTGTATGTACTGAGAGCTACATAATGTAGGAAAAGAGACCCCAAATCCAACAATGTATCACTTACTTTACTGGGTGCAGCAGTTGCGACACAATCAAAGTTTTTAGATGTAGCATGAAGGGGGTACAGGGCCGGTTTGCTGTGGGCCGGAATGGAGTTCTATTCGCCCTATAACCCCTCTTTTAACAGGAGACAGACAGGTGTGTGGGTGCGGTGGAGTTTGTTCCTTACTCACTGTTCATTCAGGAGTTCTATTTACCTTCCCGTCCATGTGACTGGGTCCAGCTGTATCTTCAAATATGACAGGAGACCATAAGTCAGGTTCAACAGGTTCTGCTTTACTGGGAAATATGGATACAAGCAGTTGTGGCATACTTATTGAAACAGAGTCCCTTTTTAGAGATGTTCCCTTGGTCCTGTGTATCATTAGTCCTCGCCTCCATTCTGCCCAACCCGCCTCTGCCTCAACATCTTCTGTTGGTCGTAGCATCTTCATATCTGGCATAAGTTTCCCTGAAGCCCACCATCCTTCCCTTTCATCGTGACCTGGATGACATCTTCCTCACAAGGGAGACAGAGAAACAATATTCAAAGTCTCTTCCGGGCCCTAAACCCAAGATTGTCCCGGTGTCCACACGAAGCTTGGGATGTGTCTTCCTACTGTTAGGAGACTTGTACTGCTAAAACCCTTCTGCCTTTGTTGTATGTTTTCTTAAAACTCGTCATTTACTAGCAATTTCCTCAAAACTTTGTCACTCACACCTGACTCTTCTAGACTCCTCACTAACTCTCTCCACTCTTAACAAACTTTTGTCTATTAAGTGCTTCCTCTATAAATCTAACTCCTCCCAACTCATGGGCTAATCCCATGTATTAATTATACGTTTTCCTGTGTAGTGCAAACTGTATCCCTATGCTGGTAATGGTCTCCCTAATGGACAGACCTCCCTCCATTCCCAGGGGCGGCCTTGAGGCAAAGCCTCTAGTAGAACCGAAACACAATACCGGCCATTGGAATAAAATATAACATTATTTTATCACACATTTAAATCAACAACAAACACTATCAATCCACTCCCCTGTTGACATGACGTCTTCTTCTACCCTTCCACCCCCATACAAGCATGTAGCAGATCTCAGAAAGCTGACACTTCCCACATTACAACTTTCTATGTACATTTTATATTGAGAAAAACAAAGAACAAATAAAACCCTTATAAAAATTTACTTTTATTTGTATCAATAAAAACAAACAGATGGGGTCATCCAGAAATATGAGTAGTGTCAGGTTGCTAAGAAAATACCTGTGCGCATACAAATTGGAAAAAAAGCTAAGGGAACAGAAATAACTTTCCCCTTGACATGAAGCAGCTAAATTGTTAGCAGGAACATTCGGTGACTACTCTGAGCCAGTGGCAAGAACAGGCCAGTTTTTGCCTCTGTTAGCAACGATCTGCCTGTTAGTTTTTAGGCCCATAGTAAAAAATGAAATTGTCCTAGTCAAACTTTTTAAGGTACCTTCTAACAGCTGCCTGTGCATATTACATCCACAGGCTTTAATACATCAGAATACATAACTATTCCTATGTACATTAAGAAAAAAATGAAAGGGAACCTATCACATCAGAAATTCTACTAAACTGCCGATATAGTATTAATCTGCAGGTCAATAGAGGTAAAAGGGTGCACAAGGAGGTAGTGAAAGTAAAACACCACACTCACATGTAATGGAAAAAGGAAAGACCTACTACAGGGAGAAGCCACCCCACACCCAACTGGTCCTTGTGCAGACTGGAAAGACCCTACTCACAGTAGATGCTACAGACAGTCGCTCTGCATATGGCTGCAGAAGGTCCCTGCATTTGGCATTGCAGATGCCTTCTTAATCCTTCTGACTTTTGGATCCAGTAACAACTTCCCTCCGGCTCTAATTGACACACCTGGACCGATGTGTTTATAGACTCTCAGTCTGCTTCAGGGAGTCGCCGGTGATATTCACATTTTCCCTTGTGAAGGCTTGGAGCTATAGCAGTCGGCTTACTTCCTCTCTGGTGCTGTTGGAGGACGTTTGGTGTTACCTCTCTGAGTCTCCTCAAGCTAAGTTGCTTCCCACATGTTTGTCTCCCTTCTTCTCTTTAGTGTACAGTGGGGACTGACCAGTGCACATCCCCCCTTCCCTATTCAGGGCCTAGCTCTAGGGATATACAGAGCTTAGGTTCCTGCTCGGCGATTGATGTGGAACTAATATTTGGATAGTAGGGGACGCAGAATGCTATTAGATTTGCCTAGGAGTCTCCACTCCCCCTTTCCCTAGCATTTGGGCTTCCTTCCCCTCTTACCCTCCTGTTGCACTTAGTCTTCCCACACTGTGCATGACAAAGATATGACAACCCAGGGTTGGGAAATTAAAACACTTTCATATAGGGTAGAGAGGGAAAGCTAAGGAAAGCCAAAAATAAATGAAACAAGTACAACCTTCCAGGAACCTAAAAAGGTGAAATCAAGATGGGAAAGAAAACAAATAGACTCACTGCAGAAATTCAACTGATGTTTACCATGCAAGGTAAACACCTTAGCTGAAAGGCTGGAACTCTTAAATCCAAGTCCATCTAGAGCAGTGTTTCTCACTCCAGTCCTCAGGACCCACCAACAGGTCATGTTTTCAAAATTTCCTTAGTATTGCAAAGGTGATGGAATTAATGCTTGGGCAGGTGATAAAATTATCACCTGTGCAATACTAAGCAAATCCTGAAAACATGACCTGTTGGTGGGTCCTGAGGACTGGAGTTGAGAAACACTGATCTAGAGGTATGGCCAGCAAGGAAGTGCGGTGAAGGGAGAACATACAAATTCCAACCCAGAATGTGAAAGGGCAGACCAAAACACCTGGAGAGGAGCAAATCAAGGATGGGGAACAAAGACAACTGGAACCATCAGCATTTACACAGGGAAGAAAAAGCAATAGCTCAGCAGACAGGGGAATCGAACATCACAGCAACAGGTCAGTGGATAGAATCCCCAAACCGAACCATGACATTATTAGCTATCGGCTTTCTCTGCACTGCAGAGTGAGCTGTCAGTCAAAGGGCAAGGCATGCTTACTGAAGCCTCTAACAGTATAGTGAGAGGCACCGAACATCTGCATGAATGAAAGCCGACGGCTCCCGAGAGGAATAAAGTTAATTTTCTCCCAGGTAATGCAGTTTCAGCATGGAGGCCAGGCATCTTCCTAACGCTAGTAACTAGAAGATTAACCCTGATTAGTAACATTATTTGATGAGACAGGTAACCTTTATAAGGTCTCCATGTGGGACAAAATGTAAAACTAAGTAATAAAAAATTAGTAGTTTCTGAGCCATATCCTAAGTCTCCTAGCGTGAGATACTGATTTATACACTAGTACTTTAGAGGCAGTTTCGCCCATTTGGAGGGCAAATACAGGACACAAAATTTTCATTTGAGAGTTAGGTATTAAAAACTGTCGATAAAATATTTTACAATGACATTTCTCATGCAAGTTATTACATATCACTGTCTATAATCATACTAGCTGTAATTTATGGATAGAACACTAGATGGCACAGCAGGTACATGAAGCTAAAACAGCCTTCTCCAGAATATTATACAATGCTACACATCAAATATGTACATGTAGTTTTACCACAGCAATAAAATGTCTATGAAAAAATTAACAGCTGGTATTATCGAGCCAACAAAAAAAAAATGACCAAAATATATTAATTATCCTAAATTCCATATTTCTTATTGGAGTAGTATAATAAGAATAAATATATTATTATTAGATATTTATATAACACCATTGTTTCCATGGTGCTGTACATGAGAAGGGGAGACATCAAAATAAAAATATCACTTACAGTAAACAAACCAACAATGACAGATGGGTACAGAGAGGAGAACACTCTGCCCCTGGGGCTTACATTCTACAGGATTATGTGGAAGGAGACAGTAGGTCGGGGGTTGCAGTAGCTCCGATGGTGTCGAAGTGGCCGCGTGGTCATTACAGGTTGTAATCTTTTTTGAAGAGAAGGGTTTTCAGGCTCCATCTGAAGGATCCAAATGTGGTGGATAATTGAATGTGTTGGGGCACAGAATTCCAGAGGACGGGGGATATTCGGGAGAAGTCTTGGAGGTGGTTGGTTGAGGAGCGAATAAGTGTGGAGGAGACAAGGAGGTCTTGGGAGGACCAGAGATTACATGAGGGAAGATATCGGGAGATTAGTTCGGAAATATATGGAGGAGAAAGGTTATGGAGGCTTTGTAGGTCAGTGTTAGTAGTTTAAACTGGATACGCTGGGAAATTGGGAGCCAGTGAAGGGATATGCAAAGAGGGCAAGCAGGAGTGTAACTAATAAGTCATGTCAGACTAACTTAATTTCCTTCTATGACAGAATCACTGACTGGGTGGATCAGGGAAATGCTGTAGATATAGTATATCTTGACTTCAGCAAAGCATTTGACAAAGTATCTCACACAATCCTTATTGAAAAAATGACTAAGTATGGAATGGACAAGGCAACTGTTAGGTGGATTCATAACTGGCTTAGTGATCGGACCCAAAGAGTGGTTGTAAATGGCTGCACATCCAGTTGGAAGAATGTCTCAAGTGGGGTACCACAAGGCTCTGTTTTGGGCCCTGTATTGTTCAACATCTTTATCAATGATTTAGATGAAGGAATTGAGGGTAAACTGATCAAATTTGCTGATGACACAAAGCTAGGAGGGGTAGCTAATACTAGAGAAGAGAGAGAGAGGATTCAAAAAGATATACATAAACTGGAGCAGTGGGCAGCAACTAACAGAATGGATTTTAACAGGGAAAAATGCAAAGTACTACATTTGGGCAATAAAAATGAAAAAAGCATATACAAAATGGGAGGAATAGGGCTAAGTAACAGCACATGTGAAAAAGACTTGGGTATACTAATTGATCACAGACTTAACATGAGTCAACAGTGTGATGCAGCAGCAAAAAAGGCAAATGCAATTCTAGGATGTATCAACAGAAGCATACAGTCTAGATCACGTGAGGTCATTATTGCCCTCTACTCCTCTTTGGTCAGACCTCATCTGGAATACTGTGTCCAGTTTTGGGCACCACATTTTAAAAAAGACATCAACAAACTGGAGCAAGTTCAGAGAAGAGCCACCAGAATGGTGACCGGTCTGCAAACCATGTCCTATGAGGAACGGTTGCAGGATTTGGGAATGTTTAGCTTGCAAAAAAGAAGACTGAGAGGAGACTTAATAGCTGTCTACAAATATCTCAAGGGCTGTCACATTGTAGAAGGATCATCTTTATTCTCATTTGCGCAAGGAAAGACTAGAAGCAATGGGATGAAACTGAATGGGAGGAGACACAGATTAGATATTAGAAAAAACTTTTTGACAGTTAGGGTGATCAATGAGTGGAACAGGCTGCCACAAGAGGTGGTGAGTTCTCCTTCAATGGAAGTCTTCAAACAGAGGCTGGATAGACATCTGTCTGGGATGATTTAGAGAATCCTGCTTTGAGCAGGGGGTTGGACCAGATGACCCAGGAGGTCCCTTCCAACTCTACCATTCTATGATTCTATGATTCTATGATTCTATGAGTGTAGCGAGGCGAGAGATTAATTAGTCAGTCAGCTGAGTTAAGAATGGACTTGAGGTGTGCGAGAGTATTAGAAGGTAGGCCACAGAGGAGGATGTTGCAGCAGTCGAGGCAGGAGATGATTAGGGCATGCACAAGCATTTTGGTAGAGTGAGGGTTGAGGAAAGGACGGATTGTGGAAATATTTTTGAGCTGGAGGTGACGAGAGCTTGGATGTGCGGTTTGAAGGACAGGGCAGAGTCAAGGGTTACTCGGAGGCAGCGAATTACCGGGACGGGGAAAATGTGAACTCATTTATTGTGATAAATCAGGTAGGGAAGGTATGCGAGATGGAGGAAAGATAATTAGTTCAGATTTGTCCACATTGAGCTTGAAGAAGCGATAGGAGAAGGAGGATTTGACTGATAGACAAAGGATAAGGGTATAGATTGAGAAGAGAATATACATAAACATTCTTTTTACATAACATCTATATTCAGATAGATGCCTCAGTAAAGTTTTAATGTTAGAGAATAATAAGGGCGGAATGAATTTCAGACAGAAACGCATGTCCAAAACACATCCAAATGTAAACGGAATCTGTAAGCAGGTTTTGCTATGAAATCTGAGAGTAGCATGATGTAGTGGCAGAGAGACTGATTACACTCACTTAGTAGACTGTATAATTTGGATAGAATTCCTGTTTACTCTGCTGTAGATATACAGTGCCTACAAGTAGTATTCAACCCCCTGCAGATTTAGCTGGTTGACACATGAGGAATTAACTTGGCATTGTGACATTTGTACTGTAGATCAGCCTGGAAGTGGGAAATGCACTGCAGCAAAAATTTTTGTTTTAATTTTTTTTTTTTTTTTTTAAAAACGTTAAAAGTTAATTCAGAGTGTCATTTATTATTCAACCCCTCAAACCACAAGAATTCTCTTTGGTCCCCCTAAAGTATTAAGAAGTAGTTCAGGCACCAAGAATAATGAGCTGCACATGTGTGGATTAATGATCTCTTTTGCCAGCCTTTTCTGACTATTTAAGACCCTCCCCAAACTTGTGAACAGCACTCATACATGGTCAACATGGGAAAGACAAAGGAGCATTCCAAGGCCATCAGAGACAAGATCGTGGAGGGTCACAAGGCTGGCAAGGGGTACAAAACCCTTTCCAAGGAGTTGGCCCTACCTGTCTCCACTGTTGGGAGCATCATCCGTAAGTGGAAGGCTTATGGAACTACTGTTAGCCTTCCACGGCCTGGACAGCCTTTGAAAGTTTCCTCCCGTGCCGAGGCCAGGCTTGTCCGAAGAGTCAAGGCTAACCCAAGGACAACAACGAAGGAGCTCCGGGAAGATCTCATGGCAGTGGGGACATTGGTTTCAGTCAATACCATAAGTAACGTACTCCACCGCAATGGTCGCCGTTCCAGACGAGCCCGTAAGGTACCTTTACTTTCAAAGCGTCATGTCAAGGCTCGTCTACAGTTTGCTCATGATCACTTGGAGGACTCTGAGACAGACTGGTTCAAGGTTCTATGGTCTGATGAGACCAAGATCGAGATCTTTGGTGCCAACCACACACGTGACGTTTGGAGAATGGATGGCACTGCATACGACCCCAAGAATACCATCCCTACAGTCAAGCACGGTGGTGGCAGCATCATGCTGTGGGGCTGTTTCTCAGCCAAGGGACCTGGCCATCTGGTCCGCATCCATGGGAGGATGGATAGCACGGCCTACCTGGAGATTTTGGCTAAGAACCTCGCTCCTCCATCAAGGATCTTAAGATGGGTCGTAATTTCATCTTCCAACAAGACAACGACCCAAAGCACACAGCCAAGAAAACCAAGGCCTGGTTCAAGAGGGAAAAAGTCAAGGTGTTGGAGTGGCCTAGTCAGTCTCCTGACCTTAACCCAATTGAAAACTTGTGGAAGGAGCTCAAGATTAAAGTCCACATGAGACACCCAAAGAACCTAGATAACTTGGAGAAGATCTACATGGAGGAGTGGGCCAAGATAACTCCACAGACCTGTGCCGGCCTGATCAGGTCTTATAAAAGACGATTATTAGCTGTAATTGCAAACAAGGGTTATTCCACGAAATATTAAACATAGGGGTTGTATAATAATTGACCCACACTTTTATGTATAAAATTTATTAAAATTCAACTGAGCAACATAACTATTTGTTTTGTAAGATTTATGCTTCTGTTAATAAATCCTACTCTCGTTTGCAGTTTGAAGGCTCTAACTTATTTGCATCTTATTAAACCACCTAAATCTGCAGGGGGTTGAATACTACTTGTAGGCACTGTAGTAGTGGTCAGAATGCTGAGCAGTGTAAACGCCCACATACACCAATGATTGGCAGTTTTCTATGCACACTGTATAATATCAGCACGCTGTCAATAAGGGGTAGGGGTGGGGTTACACAGAAAAGCTGAACTGCCTGTCATGTGACATCTAGTCCACTAATGATAATCACCTGCTGATAAAACACTGATTGCATCGTAACTACAAAAGCAGCTAAGCAAGTCACACATCACTGGAATCAAAGTCTCTGTCCTTAAATTATGCTGCTCTGATATTAAATATCAAAAACATCTTCTAACATATTCCCTTTAACTGTTCTACACTATATAACGAAGTACAATGGCACAAAATCAATATCAACTCACAGTCCACCTATCATTTTATAACACTTCCTCAAGGACTTTAAAGGGAGTAGGTTCCCTGCCGGAAGCATATTAAGCTACTTCTACAGTGATGTTGGGGACTTTGTTATACAAGCACCATACATTTTAGTGTCTAAAAAATTACTTTTAATTCAAATGCAAAAGAGGGGACATTGGTGCACCCTTGGAATGGCCAAGTGCTCAGTCCATTATTATGCCCCCTCAATTAGTATTTTGTCAACCTACCTCACTTATGATTGACAGTGCTTGCCTGCCCAGAGCAAGTGCTGCCTGAACTCAGCTCTAGTGTCTATGCGTGCATATTGACGCTGCCTGAGCCTGGCCATGAGCACACAGTGTCAGTGCAGTTGAGCACATAGTGTGGACAATCGAGTTCTCCTCTCCTGCACTTCTCTGAAGCCAGTTGCTGCACTAATACACCTGGAAGTGTTGCGAGCAATGGACTTCAGAGAGGAGCTAGGGAAGAGAATGTGCCCACCAATACTGTGCGTGCGCCCACAATGACACTGTGTGCACATTGCCGGTCTCAGGTGGTGTCCCTGTACACAGCTGAGGCCAGGCAGTGCTCACTCTGGGCAAGTGATAAGAAGCTGAGGGAACAAGTATTCAAGCAGCTGACAGCACTCGGGAGTTAGCACGGATGCACGTTCAGGCGTTCAAGGATCCAAATGAACAACAGTCCAACGAAAAAATAGGAACAGCATCCAATCCAGGTGAAGTATAACAAGTCTTTATTCAGCCACCATAAAAGGCCGAAACGTCGTATTATATGGTGGCTGAATAAAGACTTGTTATACTTCACCTGGATTGTAAGAAGCTGAGGGAAGTCAATAAAAAAGTAAAAATCCCTAAAATGCAATTAAGGGGGCATAACTGTGCACTGATCTCTTGGCTACGCCAAGGGTGTACTAAAGTCATCTCATTTGCATTCAATTAACCCTTTCACGCCAGAGCCTGTTTTCGCCTTCATAGCCAGGACAATTTTTTCAATTCTGACCAGTGTCAATTTATGAGGTAATAACTCTGGAACGCTTCAACGGATTCGACTGATTCTGAGATTGTTTTTTCGGGACATATTGTATTTCATGATAGTGGTAAAAACAGTTCAATATGTTTATTTCTGAAAATATCAGAAATTTGGTGAAAATGTTGAAAATTTCACAATTTTCAAACTTTTAACCACTCTCTGACATCAGACGTACTATCCCGTCCATAAAACCCGTGACAATCTGACCATGGACGGGATAGTACGTCATAGGCGATCAGCTGCGCTCCCGGAGGGAGCGCAGCTAATCGCCGCCGGGTGCAGCTGATTATCACAGCTGACACCCATGACTGTGTAGGTTCAGGAGCTGGATTCACGGACACGCCTCCCGGACAGCCAATTAGGACCCCTATGCACACCCCGATTGTCAATAACCATGATCGCTGGTGTCAACGTGACCGCTCCGGCACATTAACCCCTGCACACCGCGATCAAACAGATCGCGGTGTACTGGACAGGGAAGCATCGCGCGGGGAGGGGGCTCCCTGCGGGGCCCCCCTGAGACCCTCAGACCAGCGCGATGTGATCGCGCTGTTCTGAGGGCTTCCTCCCTCCCAGGACCCAGATCCAAGATGGCGCCGGGGTCCTGGAGGGAGGCGGCTTCCTCAGTGCCTGCTCTCAGAGAAGCCTGCTGCACTGCCTGAGCGATCGCTGGTGTGACAGAGTGCTGTGCACACTGTCACACCAGCGATCTGATAAAATACAGTGATTTCCCACCCTGGGACAAAGTAAAAAAGTTAAAAAAATAAAAATAAACATGTTTAAAAAAAAAATCCAAAATGAATAAAAAAAATAAAAAAAAATATTCCCCAATAAATTCATTTCTTCCTGTAAATAAATAACCAAAACAATAAAAGTACACATATTTGGTATTGCCGTGTCCGTAACGACCCCCCTATAAAACTGTCCCACTAGTTAACCCCTTTAGTGAACCCCTTAAAAAAAAAAACAAAGCAAAAAATCAATGCTTTATCATCATACCGCCGAACAAAAAGTGGAATAACATGCGATCAAAAAGACTGATATAAATAAACATGGTACCGCTGAAAACGGCATCTTGTCCCGCAAAAAACGAGCCGCCATACAGCATCATCAGCGAAAAAATAAAAAAGTTATAGCTCGCAGAATAAAGCGATGCAAAAATAATTTTTTTTTTATATAAAATTGTTTTTATTCTACAAAAGCGCCAAAAACATAAAAAATGATATAAATGAGGAATCGCCATAATCGTACTGACCCGAAGAATAAAACTGCTTTATCAATTTTACCACACGCAGAACAATAAAAACGCCTCCCCCAAAAGAAATTCATGAATTGCTGATTTTTGTTCATTCTAACCTCCCAAAAATCTAAATAAAAAGCGATCAAAAAATGTCACGTGCTCAAAAATGGTACCAATAAAAATGTCAATTCGTACCGCAAAAAATAAGACCTCACATGACTCTGTGGGCCAAAATATGCAAAAATTATAGCTCTCAAAATGTGGCGATGCAAAAAACTATTTTTGCAATAAAAAGCGTCTTTTAGCGTGACAGCTGCCAATAATGAAAATCCGCTATAAATAGTAAATCAAACCCCCCTTTATCACCCCCTTAGTTAGGGAAAAGTAATAAAATAAAGCAATGTATTTATTTCCATTTTTCCATTAGGGTTAGGGTTGCGGCTAAAGTTAGGGTTAGGGTTGGCGCTAAAGTTAGGATTAGGGTTAGGATTAGGGGTGTGTTAGGGTTAGGTTTGTGGTTAGGGTTGGGACTAGGGTTAGGGGTGTGTTGGGGTTAGGGTTGGAGTTAGAATTGGGGGGTTTCCGCTGTTTAGGCACATCAGGGGCTCTCCAAATGTGACATGGCGTCTGATCTCAATTCCAGCCAATTCTGCGTTGAAAAAGTCAAACGGTGCTCCTTCACTTCTGACCTCTGCCATGCGTCCAAACAGTAGTTTATCCCCACATATGGGGTATCAGCATACTCGGATGTTATAACCCTCTTGTTAGGTTTTGTTTCAGTTTGCTGGTCACATGACCTTTTTACCCTATTTAGTCTGGCCCCGCCCTTCTGGCTTTGCTGGACTTCATTGTATTATCTACTCTTAAGCTAGCCGGGTGCTTAGGTGCCTTACTCTGTCAGTTTTGCTTGATCTTAGGATCTCTTAGTAATTTG
Source organism: Oophaga sylvatica (assembly GCA_033576555.1). Classification (NCBI taxonomy): domain Eukaryota; kingdom Metazoa; phylum Chordata; class Amphibia; order Anura; family Dendrobatidae; genus Oophaga; species Oophaga sylvatica. Next base: position 348,955,013 of record JARQOD010000006.1, read on the forward strand.
TTTTCTGTTTTATTTTTCCCTGCTACAATTTCTGTTAGGAGGTGTCCACCTTTTCACCCAGTCCCTAGATCTTGTAGGGATTCCTCCCTCGCAACTATAGGTCTTCGTTCAGACTAGCTGAGGACTTTAGCGGGTCTGGTCGCAGGATCAGGTTCCCCGTTACATCGTAGGGATCCAGCTCAGTCTTATTGTAGGGACAGAATTCCTACCTTTCCTTAGTGCTTGTAGCAGATCATAACAGTAAGTCCAGCCAAGAAAAAAAAAAAAAAAAAAAAATCTGTAAGGAAAGATTTTTTTTTCTATCATGGTGTCAATTCAGGATTTAGTTCAACGCCTGCAGGGACTCTCTCTGGAGGTGGCTGAGATAAAGCAACACGTGAGTAGTTGTTCTGGAGCACATTTCGTGGAGCCAAAGGTACGTTTGCCTGATTTATTTTTTGGTGAACAACAAGATTTTTTTACTTTTAAAAATGCTTGCTTGTTGTATTTCCGTTTGAGACCCAGATCCTCTGGTGATGACGCACAGCGCATAGGGTTCATAATGTCACTTTTGCGCAAAGAACCTCAGGAATGGGCCTTTTCTCTGCAGCCTAGTGATCCATGCTTTAGATCAGTGGATAGTTTTTTTTCTGCTTTGGGGTTATTGTATGACGATCCGGATCGTGTTTCATCAGCTGAGACAGAATTGAGACGTTTGAGACAGGGATCAGGTAATGTGGAAAAATATTGTACTCACTTCCGTAGATGGTCCACTCAGGTAGGATGGAACGATTCAGCTTTGAAAAGTTTATTTCTTGCAGGGTTAAGTGAAAGGGTTAAAGATTTGCTGATTGCTTATCCCATACCTGGTAACTTGCAAGAGGCTATGCAATTAGCCATACGGGTGGATAGGAGACTGCGTGCAAGGGTTAAT
>JARQOD010000006.1:348956025-349056244 GCA_033576555.1 Oophaga sylvatica
TTGAAGGAGAACTCACCACCTCTTGTGGCAGCCTGTTCCACTCATTGATCACCCTAACTGTCAAAAAGTTTTTTCTAATATCTAATCTGTGTCTCCTCCCATTCAGTTTCATCCCATTGCTTCTAGTCTTTCCTTGCGCAAATGAGAATAAAGATGATCCTTCTACAATGTGACAGCCCTTGAGATATTTGTAGACAGCTATTAAGTCTCCTCTCAGTCTTCTTTTTTGCAAGCTAAACATTCCCAATTCCTGCAACCGTTCCTCATAGGACATGGTTTGCAGACCGGTCACCATTCTGGTGGCTCTTCTCTGAACTTGCTCCAGTTTGTTGATGTCTTTTTTAACCCCTTCAACCCCAAGGGTGGTTTGCACGTTAATGACCGGGCCAATTTTTACAATTCTGACCACTGTCTCTTTATGAGGTTATAACTCTGGAACGCTTCAACGGATCTTCGCGATTCTGAGATTGTTTTCTTGTGACATATTGTACTTCATGTTAGTGGTAAAATTTCTTCCATATAACTTGCGTTTATTTTTGAAAAAAACGCAAATATGGCGAAAATTTTGAAAATTTAGCAATTTTCAAACTTTGAATTTTTATTCCCTTAAAACAGAGAAATATGTAACACAAAATAGTTAAGAAATAACATTTCCCACATGTCTACTTTACATCAGCACAATTTTGGAATCAAAATTTTTTTTTGTTAGGAAGTTATAAGGGTTAAAAGTTGACCAGCGATTTCTCATTTTTACAACAAAATTTACAAAGCCATTTTTTTTAGGGACCACCTCATATTTGAAGTCACTTTGAGGGGTCTATATGGCAGAAAATACCCAAAGGTGACACCATTCTAAAAACTGCACCCCTCAAGGTACTCAAAACCACATTCAAGAAGATTATTAACCCTTCAGGTGCTTCACAGGAACTAAAGCAACGTGGAAGGAAAAAATGAACATTTAACTTTTTAGCCACAAAAATGATCTTTTACAAACTTTTTTTTTATTTCACAAGGGTAAAAGGAGAAAATGGGCAGATAAGGTTGTTATGCAATTTCTCCTGAGTACGCCAATACCCCATATGTGGGGGAAAACCACTGTTTGGGCACACGGCAGAGCTCGTAAGGGAAGTAGCGCCGTTTGACTTTTTCAAACTAAAATTGGCTGGAGTTGAGATTGGACGCCATGTCGCGCTTGGAGAACCTCTGATGCGCCTAAACAGTGGAAACCCCCCACAAGTGACACCATTTTGGAAACTAGACCCCCTAAGGTACTTATCTAGATCTGTTGTGAGCACTTTGAACCCCCAAGTGTTTCACAAAAGTTTATAATGCCTGGGTGTGAAAAAAAAAAAAAAAATTCCACAAAAATGATTTTTTAGTCCTAAATTTTTGAATTTTCCCAAGGAAATTGGACCCCAAAAGTTGTTGTCCAATTTGTCCTGAGTACGCTGATACCCATATGTGGGGGTGGAAAACTGTTTGGGCGCACGGCAGGGCTTGGAAAGGAAGTAGTAACGTTTTGGAATGCAGACGTTGATGGGGGTCATGTTCCGTTTGCAGTGCCCCAGATGAGCCTAAACAGTGGAAATCCCCCACAAGTGACCCCATTTTGGAAACTAGACCCCTAAGGAACTTATCTAGATCTTTGGTGAGCACTTTGAACCCCCAAGTGCTTCAAACAAGTTTATAATGCCCGGGCATGAAAATAAAAAATCCTATTTTTTTCCCACAAAAATTATCTTTTAGTCACTAATTTTTTATTTTCCCAAGGGTATCAGGAGAAATTGGACCACATAAGTTGTTGTCCAATTTGTCCTGAGTACGCTGATGCCCCATATGTGGGGGGGAACCACTGTTTGGGCGCACGGCAAGCTCGGAAGGGAATGAGCACCATTTGACTTTTTCCAACCAAAATTGGCTGGAATTGAGATTGGATGCCATGTTGCATTTGGAGAGCCCCTGATGTGCCTAAACAGTGGAAACCCCCCACAAATGACCCCATTTGGGAAACTAGACCCCTAAGGAACTTATCTAGATCTTTGGTGAGCAATTTGAACCCTCAAGTGCTTCACACAAGTTTATAACGTAGAGCCGTAAAATTTAAAAATCATATTTTTTCCACAAAAATGATCTTTTCACCCGAATTTTTATTTTTCCAAGGGTAACAAGACTCCAAAAGTTATTGTGCAATTTGTCCTGAGTACACTGATACCCCATATGTGGGGGTTATACCACTGTTTGGGTGCATGGCAGAGTTTGGAAGGGAAGGAGCGCCGTCTCACTTTTTCAACGCAGAATTGGCTGGACGCCATGTCGTGTTTGGAGAGCTCCTGATCTGCCTAAACAGTGGAAACCCCCCACAAATGACACCATTTTGGAAACTAGACCCCTCAAGGAACTTATCTAGATGTGTGGTGAGAACTTTGAACCCCCAGGTGTTTCACTAAAGTTTATAACGTACAGCCTTAAAATAAAAAATCCTTTTTTTTTTTTTACAAAAATGATTTTTTCGCCCCCAATATTTTATTTTCACAAGGGTAACAGAAGAAACTGGAACCCAAAAGTTGTTGTCCAATTTGTCCTGAGTACGCTGATACCCAATATGTAGGAGAAAACTACTGTATGGGTGCACGTCAGGGCTCGGAAGGGAAGTAGTGACGTTTTGGATTGCAGACTTTGATGGAATGGTCTGGGGGTGTCATGTCGCATTTGGAGAGCCCCTGATACGCCTAAACAGTGGAAACCCCCCACAAGTGACCCCATTTTGGAAAATAGACCCCACAAGGAACTTATCTAGATGTGTGGTGAGCACTTTGAACCCCGAAGTGCTTCACAGAAGTTTATAACGCACAGCCGTAAAAATAAAAAATCCTTTTTTTTTTACAAAAATGATTTTTTCGCCCCCAATATTTTATTTTCACAAGGGTAACAGGAGAAATTGGACCCCAAAAGTTGTTGTCCAATTTGTCCTGAGTACGCGGATACCCAATATGTGGGAGAAAACTACTGTATGGGCGCATGTCAGGGCTCGGAAAGGGAAGTAGTGACGTTTTGGATTGCAGACTTTGATGGAATGGTCTGGGGGCGTCATGTCGCATTTGGAGAGCCCCTGATGCGCCTAAACAGTGGAAACCCCACAAGTGACCCCATTTTGGAAAATAGACCCCACAAGGAACTTACCTAGATGTGTGGTGAGCCTTTGAACCCCGAAGTGCTTCACAGAAGTTTATAACGCACAGCCGTAAAAATAAAAAATCCTTTTTTTTTTACAAAAATGATTTTTCGCCCCCATTTTTTATTTTCCCAAGGGTAACAGGAAAAAATTGGACCAAAAGTTGTTGCCAATTTGTCCTGAGTACGCTGATACCCAATATGTGGGAGAAAACTACTGTATGGGCGCATGTCAGGGCTCGGAAAGGGAAGTAGTGACGTTTTGGATTGCAGACTTTGATGGAATGGTCTGGGGGCGTCATGTCGCATTTGGAGAGCCCCTGATGCGCCTAAACAGTGGAAATCCCCAACAAGTGACCCCATTTTGGAAAATAGACCCCACAAGGAACTTATTTAGATGTGTGGTGAGCGCTATGAAGCCCCAAGTGCTTCACAGAAGTTTATAATGTACAGCCGTAAAAACAAAAAAATCTTATTTTTTTTCCAAAAATAATATTTTCGCCCCCAGTTTTTTATTTTCCCAAGGGTAACAGAAGAAATAGGACAAATTTCACAATAACTCTTGGGGTCCAGAGTACGCTGATACCCCATATGTGGGGATAAACTACTGTTTGGACGCATGGCAGAGCTCAGAAGTGAAGGAACACCGTTTGACTTTTTCAAAGCAGAATTGGCTGGAATGGAGATCAGACGCCATGTCACATTTGGAGAGCCCCTGATGTGCCTAAACAGCGGAAACCCCCCAATTCTAACTCCAACCCTAACCCCAACACACCCCTAACCCTAGTCCCAACCCTAATCCCAACCCTAACCCTAATCCAAACTCTAACCCTAATCCTAACTTTAGCGCCAACCCTAACCCTAACTTTAGCCGAAACCCTAACCCTAATGGGAAAATGGAAATAAATACATTTTTTTTATTTTATTATTTTTCCCTAACTAAGGGGGTGATAAAGGGGGGTTTGATTTATTATTTATAGCGGTTTTTATGATTGGCAGCTGTCACGCTAAAAGATGCTTTTTATTGCAAAAAGTAGTTTTTTGCATCGCCACATTTTGAGAGCTATAATTTTTTCATATTTTGGCCCACAATGTCATGTGAGGTCTTAATTTTTGCGGGACGAGGTGACGCTTTTACTGGTACCATTTTTGAGCACGTGACATTTTTTGATCGCTTTTTATTTCGATTTTTGGGAGGTTAGAATGAACAAAAATCAGCAATTCATGAATTTCTTTTGGGTGAGGCGTTTTTATTGTTCCGCGTGTGGTAAAATCGATAAAGCAGTTTTATTCTTCGGGTCAGTACGATTATGGCGATACCTCATTTATATAATTTTTTTATGTTTTGGCGCTTTTATAGAATAAAAACAATTTTATATAAAAAATAATTATTTTTGCATCGCTTTATTCTGCGAGCTATAACTTTTTTATTTTTTTGCTGATGATGCTGTGTGATGGCTCGTTTTTTGCGGGACAAGATGACGTTTTCAGCGGTACCATGTTTATTTATATCGGTCTTTTTGATCGCGTGTTATTCCACTTTTTGTTCAGCGGTATGATGATAAAGCACTGATTTTTTGCTTCGTTTTTATTTTTTATTTTTTAAGGGGTTCACAAAAGGGGTTAACTAGTGGGACATTTTTATAGGGGGGGTCGTTACGGACGCAGCGATACCATATATGTGTACTTTTTTGTTTATTTTTTTATTTACAATAAGTAATGAATTTATTGGGAATATTTTTTTTTTTTTTTTTTTTTTATTTTGGATTTTTTTTTACACATGTTTATTTTTACTTTTTTTTACTTTTTTACTTTGTCCCAGGGTGGGACATCACTGTATTTCATCAGATCGCTGGTGTGACAGTGTGCACAGCACTCTGTCACACCAGCGATGTGACAGGCAGTGCAGGACGCTTCCTCATGCCTGCTCTCGGCAGGCACTGAGGAAGCCGCCTCCCTCCAGGACCCCAGCGCCATCTTGGATCCGGGTCCTGGGAGGGAGGAAGCCCTCAGAGCAGCGCGATCACATCGCGCTGGTCTGAGGGTCTCAGGGGGGCGCGCAGGGAGCCCCCACCCTGCGCGATCCTCCCCTGTGCCCCCAGTACACCGCGATCATGTTTGATCGCGGTGTGCAAGGGGTTAATGTGCCGGGAGCGGTCCGTGACCGCTCCTGACACACAGTCATGGGTGTCAGCTGTGATAATCAGCTGACACCCGGCGGCGATTAGCTGCGCTCCCTCCGGGAGCGCAGCTAATCGCCTATGACGTACTATCCCGTCCATGGTCAGAATGGCACGGGTTTTATGGACGGGATAGTACGTCTAATGTCAGAGAGGGGTTAAAATGTGGTGCCCAAAACTGGACACAGTATTCCAGATGAGGTCTGACCAAAGAGGAGTAGAGGGCAATAATGACCTCACGTGATCTAGACTGTATGCTTCTGTTGATACATCCTAGAATTGCATTTGCCTTTTTTGCTGCTGCATCACACTGTTGACTCATGTTAAGTCTGTGATCAATTAGTATACCCAAGTCTTTTTCACATGTGCTGTTACTTAGCCCTATTCCTCCCATTTTGTATATGCTTTTTTCATTTTTATTGCCCAGATGTAGTACTTTGCATTTTTCCCTGTTAAAATCCATTCTGTTAGTTGCTGCCCACTGCTCCAGTTTATGTATATCTTTTTGAATCCTCTCTCTCTCTTCTCTAGTATTAGCTACCCCTCCTAGCTTTGTGTCATCAGCAAATTTGATCAGTTTACCCTCAATTCCTTCATCTAAATCATTGATAAAGATGTTTAACAATACAGGGCCCAAAACAGAGCCTTGTGGTACCCCACTTGAGACATTCTTCCAACTGGATGTGCAGCCATTTACAACCACTCTTTGGGTCCGATCACTAAGCCAGTTATGAATCCACCTAACAGTTGCCTTGTCCATTCCATACTTAGTCATTTTTTCAATAAGGATTGTGTGAGATACTTTGTCAAATGCTTTGCTGAAGTCAAGATATACTATATCTACAGCATTTCCCTGATCCACCCAGTCAGTGATTCTGTCATAGAAGGAAATTAAGTTAGTCTGACATGACTTATTAGTTACAAACCCATGCTGACTCTGTTTAATCACTTCATTCTTATCCAGGTACTTGCATACATGTTCTTTAATAATTTGTTCAAAGATCTTTCCTGGTATAGAAGTCAGACTCACCGGCCTGTAGTTCCCTGGGTCCACCTTCTTCCCCTTTTTGAAGATAGGAACAACATTTGCTCTTCTCCAGTCTTCTGGGACTTCTGTTCTCCAAGAATTTTCAAAGATTATGGACAGTGGTTCAAGAATTTCTTCTGCTATCTCCTTCAGTACCCTGGGGTGTAATTCATCTGGACCTGGAGACTTGAATTCATTTAGGTTAGCAAAGTGTTTCCTCACTGTCTTTCTGTTTATAGATATCCTGGATTCTTCTATTCCATTAATAGGACAGTGAAGATCAGTTGATGTTACATTTCCTTTCTGAGAGAAAACAGATGCAAAATGTTGGGGGGATCCACTGTTTGGGCATACGGCAGGGCTCGGAAGGGAAGCAGTGACGTTTTGGAATGCAGACTTTGATGGAATGGTCTGCGGGCGTCATGTTCCGTTAGCAGAGCCCTGATGTGCCTAAACAGTGGAAACCCTCCACATGTGACCCCATTTTGGAAACTAGACCCCCTAAGGAACTTATCTAGGTGTGTGATGAGCACTTTGAACCCCCAAGTGTTTCACTAAAGTTTATAATGCCCAGGTGTGAAAAAAAAAATCCTACTTTTTACCTCACACAAATGATGTTTTAGTCCCCAATTTTTTATTTTCCCAAGGTTAAGAGGAGAAATTGGACACCAAAAGTTGTTGTTCAATTTGTCCTGAGTACACTGGTACCCCATATGTGGGAAAAAAACTGTTCGGGCACAATTTGGGGCTCAGAAGGGAAATTGTGACGTTTTGGAAGCAGACTTTGATGGAATGGTCTGCGGGCGTCATGTTCCGTTTGCAGAGCCCCTGATGTGCCTAAACAGTAAAAAAAACCCACAAGTGACATAATTTTGGAAAGTAGACTCCCAAGGAACTTTTCTAAATGTGCCCCCCTTCTGGAACTAATCTTTCCTGTAAAGTAAATTAGTGCATTGAGGTGTGGTACAATTTGAAACAATCCTTCATACACAGGCCAGATTTTTCGGGGCAGGTGTCGCATTGGTAAGTGGTGTCCTTGCGTATTCCCCTTTTGTAACACACTCGGCACCTTTTTTGTGGCTTACCTTTTCTTCCAGTTGGCGGGACCACCCCCGGGAAATGCTGACCTGGTATGATACGAGCACCTTCAGTTCCGGAAGTACTGGGGCCCGCTGTTTCCTGAGCGCCAAACATCAGGGCCTTAACCACTACCTCCTGAAACTGAAGGTACGTCGTATCGCTGTTGCGTGCACATCGTGACAGCAGGAAAGCGTTGAGCATTGCCATTTGGACGATGTGCACGGACAGCTTCTTGTACCACACCTTGGCCTTTCTCAAAGCACTGTACGGTTGGAGGAGTTGATCAGAGAGATCAACACCCCCCATGTATTTATTGTACCCCAGTACACAGTCCGGTTTGCGGACCTGTGTAGAGGTACCCCGTACAGTGCTGAGGGAGCTGCCATCACCATGTATGGTGGTCAAGAGAAGGACATCCCTCTTGTCCTTGTACTTGACCACCAACAGGTGGTCGCTACATTGGGCTCTGCTCTCACCCTTTCTGAGCATCAGCCCAAGTAGCGTCTTTGGGAGGCCTCTCTGATTTTTGCGGACGGTACCGCAGGCTGCGGTACCTCGCGCAGAGAGGGATTTGTAGAGTGGGATGCTGGAATAAAAGTTATCAGTGTAAAGGTGATAACCTTTATCCAGCAGTGGGTGCACCAAATCCCACACAATTTTCCCACTCACTCCCAGGATGGGGGGACACTCAGGGGGTACAATCCTGGTGTCCTTTCCTTCGTAAACTCTAAAGCTGTGTGTGTACCCTGAGGTACTCTCACACAGCTTGTAGAGTTTGATTCCGTACCTTGCCCTCTTGCTGGGCAGGTACTGGCAGAATGCGAGCCGTCCCTTAAAATGAACCAAGGACTCATCCACGCAGATGTCCCTTTGGGGCACGTACACTTCAGCAAACTTTTTGTTGAAGTGTTCGATGACCGGCCGAACTTTGAACAGGCGATCAAAGTTGGGGTCATCTCGTGGGGGACACTGTGCATTATCATTATGTCAAGGTAAAATATAATTTTCTACTATACTTTTATATTTATAGTGTGTATATGTATTTTGTAAACACGAAGTTTCCCTTAAATGATATTATTCAGATTGAAACTTATTTTAGGACAATGTTAGTATCTGCTGGTGTTTGTCTCCATCTTGTGTCCTATCACTGTATTACACTAAATTGAACTAGGATCTACTGAAATGCCCCCACCTTTGGAGAATTGAGGAAACACATGATACACGAGAACAATAGAATCTTTCTTCAAGAAACGAAACTGAGGATGACAACACGATCAAGGAGGACTTAGAAGAAGATCTAAGGACCAATTAGGATGACCAGATGCTGAATGTGTACATATATGGGCATAACTCAGCATATCTCTTTCTCCTCAATCCCGCCTTTACTCCACCCCAATATTCTGTGTATGTAATCTTATGTACGTGAATAAAAAGTTCAGTGCTTACTGGAGATGGCCGCCTAATAGCACCATTTTCTTTAGGGCACGTTCTGAAGTCTGAACCAGCGTATTGCCTGATTCATTCTCGGTCGACCCGTGCTCTTAGTCTAATTTGGAGTGACTGGAGGATGAGTGGTTTGTCGATTACGACCCCGACAATTGGCGCCCAACGTGGGGCCGTGGATTGCCGCCCGTCCGGACCCGTCTTGAGGACTTTGCGGTGGTGCCCGCGGTGACTGAATGCGAGGACTGCAGCCTCCGTTGAACACGGTAAGTTGGGATCATATATTTTATATGCGTCCCACTTGCCTGTGTGTCAGTCACTGTTTGGTCCTGTCGTATTGTCCATTTGGGTCTGGAGGGGTGACTGGTTGAGTGGTGAGACCAAGGGCAATCCCACGCCACGAACCAGCAAGTCTGACCGAGTGACGTTGATACCTGCACGTTCTCGTGAAAATTACCACGTTCCTCCTCCTCCAGTCACTGTACTTTTATGCAGATAGTTGCCTCCCGTGATTATTTGGTAGTGTCTAAATTTCTAGCATCTTGTAGAGAATTGTGGTAGGGGGGCGCATAACCAAATTTCCTTAGGAGACGAATAGAGGAGGGCTCTTCGTCTGAGAAAGTGACAAATAGAGGAGGACTCTTTGTCTAACCCGGGAAGTCTCATTAGGAGAAGCCCAGGTGTCAGCATATGGAGGGGGACTCTGTGCTGTGTAGAGTGTCACGGTGTACTGCGCTGTAAAGTCACCATCCACAGTTAGGGAAGGGACAAATAGAGGAAGACTCTTTGTCTTGTCACAGTATTGAGGGGGACTCTGCAGTGACGGGTGGTGACCTGCGAGTGACGCCGGTGGTCTGAGTCGCGACAGATCATTACACTCTGTTAATATTATGATGCGCATGTTTAAATCAAACAAAACCCACAAGTTAGAGGGTGGTGCTTTGGGAGTGGTTGAATTGATGGAATCACGTGGAGGCAGGAAGGCTGTTAAGAATGAGCTTGCCGAGTACAGGCAGGCTTCAGCCTTCAGTGTGGAAAGACTTTGTCGCACAGAATGAGGGAAAGTTGAGAGATCAGGGGCTCTTGTATCAAGCCCAAGCACATTTAAGAGTAGTAAATGATTTGAAAGTTGAGGGTTGGAAAGAGGTAGATGGAATAAGGAGGTTCGGAAAGTGCTGAGCCTTTGTTCGGATATGTAAAATGCTCTGCATATGATCTTGTTGATGTAACTAAAATGGCCGCTCCAAGCCCTCGGCCACCGCCCTATAATGGTGCCGATCTTAGAACAAAGGGAGGTTGGACCTGTCATGTGTGTGGTGAACAGAATCGCCCTGGGCGGAGACCTGCCGTGTTTGTGGGGCGGGTCGCTCCTGGTGTAATGCCCAGTCCATCGCCCCTCCCACACCCAGCGGCCATTTTGGTAAACCCAGTGGCCATCTTAATACACCTGGAAATGACCAACACCCCATCTCCTCCGGCGGCCATCTTGGGACACCCAAGCACACCCAGTCAGGCCTATATCCCTTGCTGATACCAACCAGGGCCTACTACCAGCCCCCGCCCGCACCTGTGCAGGCCACAGCTCCCAATATGGCAACCAGATGCAACACCATTGTTCCCTTTCACACACCCCAACCCGGCCATTGCTGCAATGCATGAATCTTCAGTTTTTCAAACAATGATCAGAAGCCGCCGCCATGATATTATGGGATCTAATGAAGGGGAGGAGGATCAGGAGATAGAAGAGGGGTGGGCCCCTCAACAGCCACCACTATCCCCAGCAGCACCAGTATCTTTTCTTCCCTCCTCCATTCCCCCACCATCATTGTTAACCCCTGGTCCTAGGGCCTATTCCACCCCTACTCCAGAGATGGGGCACCTTCCTCTCCTTCACAAATCCTCAGAGAGGACAGTCGTTCTGTAAGATTCACGGAAACCCCGGTCAGGCCCCCAGCTCCCGGTGTACTTGAAAACTGGTATCCCTGCCATTCACAGCATTACACAGACGCAACGGAAATCCAGTGACATTATCCATAGGGTACGGTGATATCCTGACACATCGGGTTGGTGCTATAGTTAGTCCTGCCAACTCAAACTGCTCCAAGAAAGGGGGTCTGGCTCTATTAATAGCCCAAGCTCGTGGTCCCATCGTCACTGCAGAATGCATGGCTCATATATACACTCATGGCCCTTTGCCACCTGGACAGACTCTGACAACCCATGCAGGGGACCTTCCCGCTGATATCATCATCCATGCAGTAGGTCCAGTCCATGATCCTCTAAACTCAAATGAGTCACGGGCCACCCTTCGGGCCACTATACATTCAATACTCCATCATGCTGGTATGTTAAAAACAGAAGACATTAGGCACCAGGAATTATTTGAAACCAATGATAAAATAGCAAATTTGTGATTGCTTTGTCTAAAGAGTTAACTAACACCCACTCTACAGTGTCTGCTTCTCTCCCAGAATTTACAGGTGACACGGTGCATGATTTCTCGCCTGATGACCTTATATATATAAAAAAAAAAAAAAAAATTTATGAGAAGAGACTGTCTCCAGCCCAGATTTGAGGGTCCCTACACTGTGATCCTGTCCACCCCTACTGCCCGAAGCTCGAGGGCAAGAGCACCTGGATTCACGCCTCCCACTACAAGAAGGACAAGATTAGCCAGCAGTCATGAACCTTCTGTTACATATCCTTTGAGCTATATCCTGACCTCGTGCCAGTATGCCCACCTTTGGGTTAATATTACAACCCTGTGGTTATCTTTAAGTTCGATTTCTATCAAATATTCAACTGTGATAGGAATGATTTCAAGGGATCAACACACTAAATTTAAGGGAAAAATTGGCGGATGAGGCTGGATGCGGTGGATTGATGGATGAGATATACAGGTGTTGTGTTTGTGGGAACGGATCTAAGAATGCAGGAGTCAGTGACAGCAAGCAAAGGTATAAGGGAGGGAGGAAGTGCTGGTAGCAGCGAGATGGTATTTTGCTGTACACCAAGGTCATTCTACAGATAAGGAAGCTGAAGGCTGAGGGAGAGCACACTAACAAACTGCGCAGCGACCCGACTTACCCCTCCCATCAGGCATTCAGCATAGAGACGCAGAGCCAGAGTGCAGTAGTTTTCAGATTTTGTTGAATATGTTTTTGGAATAGACATAGTACGTAAGAATCGAAGGTCAGAGTATGTGAGAAGCAAATAGACAGGCAGAGAAAGGAAGTTACACTAGAGGACAGAGTTCAGGAAAGAGCCAAAAGATTATTTCTGGACTCTAAGAAAAACTTGGGTGGAAATGGGTTTTGTCAAAGAAAACAAGACTAGTGAGAAAGTTCTAGCAAGTTTTATATGAATGGCATAAAAAAAAAAATGAATGACAAGGAAAAACTGAAAGTAAGTAGACCGGGTTGGAGATCAGTAAAAGCAGAGGATCTAGCCAGAAAAGCACAGGGGGCACAACATGATTTAGCGCAGGCAAAAAGAGGAGCAAGGATACATGCTGTAGGTACGTTGTCCTGCAAACAACAGGGAGAGGAGACGTGTGCCAGGAGATGGGCAGAAATTGTGCTACGGGTGCAAGAAACCAGGACATTTCAGGAGGGATTGCAGAACTAACCCATATCCAGCCTGTCCAACTAATCCATATGCAAATGACTCACCTGCAGGAGGCCCCCAAGACCAATTAGAGGCGCTCCCATAGGATAATGGTAGCTTGCACATGAACCCCTTGTCTCCTTACCCCCCATTCCTAATTGCACAGTACAGGTGAATTTACCAGGGGGACATGAGGTTGAGTTACAAGTGGACACGGGGGCAGACAATTCAGTAATTACAGAAGAGGACTGGCCATTTGGGAAAAGTGATTTCTCCCACCATGTTATAGCAACTCCTTACAACTCTCCAGCTCCCCGTCACTAAAAAGATTCCCCTGCAAATTCAAGGAACCACTGTACACACACAGTTAATGGTATTACCACGGGGTCAATGTAATCTTTTAGGAAGTGATGTGTTGTCACAATTGCAAGCACATATTGAGTATCATCTTGATGGGACTGTCACTATGACACCAGGACTGAAGCAGAGCACTCTTTGTAAAATCATGTCGCTAGACGTTGCTAGTATAGAGGACATAAATGAATTTCCTTCAATGTTGGAAGGTGTGATACTGCATGATTTCTGGGCTTCAGATAAAACAGATGTGGGCAGATTAAGGGTGCAGCCAGTCATGGTCAAATTAAAAGCCAGGTGCAATCCTGCCCCAACAGATAGTATCCTCTTAGTTTAGCTCAAGAAACGGCTATTGCTCAGCAGATGCAGAAACTGGTAACAAGGGATGTTTTAGTTAAGACCTAGCCCCCACCTTCGGCATCTCTGCAGCTAAGATTCCTTATCAATGGCCTTGACAGTACAAATTCCAACCTTCAGCTTCCCCCTTCGGCTACGAGATTTAACTCTCTATATATTGGCTGGTACAATATATATATACACTTTTGTTCCAGATATCTCAGGATGCTGCTTAGTTTACAGTTATTGATTTTGCCAATGTTATTTTTATAATATGTTGTTTTTGTACCAAGCAGGTTGTAAGCGTTAAAGGATAAACTGCAATTCTGTAAATCTTCAGTTATCTTTTTGGGACATTGCATTACACCGGGGGAGCGACATCTGACCAGCGCTCGCAAAGAAGCTGTACAGAACTTTCCTATGCCTGTTAATGTTGCCGCTCTTAGGATATTTCTTGGACTGATTTTCTACTGCAGGCAGTGGATTCGTGCTGTGTCAGTCCTCATGCAGCCTCTCTATGACTGTATCACCATTGTGCTTTTTAAACTAACTCCTGAAGGTATAGACTGTTTTTATTCTCTCAAAAACAGGATTGTGGCAGCTCCAGCGCTAGGAATCCCCAACTATGAACTACCATTCACCCTGTATCTCCATGAACAGCAGGGACACGCGGCAGGGGTATTGACTCAGTTACATGGTGATAATCAAAGGCCAGTGGCCTGTTTCAGTGGAAGACTAGATGCAGTGGCTAGGGGTGCCCCGTCCTGTGTACGGGCAGTACATGCTGTAGAACTATTGCTCCACAAATCGTCAGACATCGTGCTTGATCATCCACTGACAGTATTTACACCTCATGATGTATATACATACTGAACCAGGTGCAGTCGGCACATCTTTCAGCTGCACGTCATCTTTGATTGCAATGTGCACTTTTAATGCCTCCAAATGTTTCTTTGCAGAGATGTATCACACTTAATCCTGTCACATTGTTACCTCTCTCGGATCTAGGGGGGAGGTCAGGTATTGTACGGTATTGTACAAAGAAGATCCAAGAGAGGAGATTCCTTATGATTGTGTTCAGCTTATGGCACAGGAAACAGCAGGCCTACCCACAGTGTTTGAAACTGAAAGACTTAATGCTGATTTTGAATCTTTTGTAGATGGATCTCGCTACCAAGATGACTCAGGTACCTTCCACACCAGGTATGCCATCGTCTCCCTGAATGCAGTAATCAAAGCAGAACCAATGCTCCCATATCAGTAGGCCCAGGAGGCTGAATTTAAGGCTCTGACCGAGGCCTGTAAGATAGCTGAAGGTAGAATTGTTAACACCTACACAGATTCTAGATACGCATTCGTTATAGCTCATGATTTGGGTCCAATTTGGAAGTCTAGAGGATTCCTGATGGCAGCAGGACATCCCATTAAAAATGCTGACGCAGTCCAGCAGTTAATTGATGCATTACAATTACCAAAAGAAGTAGTTGTCAAAAGTTAAAGCACATACCAGATGCACTGATCAGGTGAGTAAAGGAAACGAAATGGCCGATGCAGCAGCAAAAACAGCAGCCAGTAGACCACTCCAAGGGGTAACGATGCACCAGGTAAGCGCTCCCAAAAATCCCTTTGTGTCGGAGGATGCCTTAGCCCAGATGCAGGCTCAGGTGCGCCAGGAGGAAGTAGAAAAGTGGGAAAAAGAAGGTGCATGTCTGAATGCAGCAAATGGGGTATGGGGAAGAGGGATGCGCCGATGCCTTCCAAGAGCGTTGTACCCTGCGGTCGCCCAGATGTTACATGGGCCAACCCACCAGTCCAAAACTGCTGTAATGAGTGTGATGCAGAAGCATTGGGCGGCACCAGGCTTTTCCACCTGTATAGAAGGTTTGATCCAGGGATGCATGGTATGTGCTACACATAATCAGAGAAGGGTAGTCAAGACACCACCCAAACATGCCCTCGGCCCTTCTATTCTTTCCAGAGACTGCAGATTGATTATATTCAGTTGCCAAAATCAGGTTCATGGGAGTACGTGTTGGTGTGTTTTTGATTTATTCTCAGGTTGGCCGGAGGCTTTCCCGATTGCCAAGGCTACGGCTGCGGCAACCGCAAAGAAGCTGCTTGTGGAGGTGGTGTGCAGGTATGGAGTACCAAAGGTGATCGAAAGTGACAGAGGTACACATTTCACAGGTGAAATAATGAATGAAGTCTTGACAGCGCTGGGAATTCAACAAGTTTTCCACACCCCATATCATCCACAAAGCGGTGTAAAAGTAAAAGGACTAAATAGGACATTGAAGTTAAAAAAATCTAAAAGGCCATGGCTGAAACAGGGCAATCTTGGCCTGAATGTTTATCATTAGCCCTATACTCAGTAAGGTACACTCCAAGTAGAAAAACTGACTTTCTCCGTATAAAGTACTATTTGGCAAAGTGCCTAGTTTAGGATGTTTCTTTTCCCAAGCATTGGAAATAAGTAACCATGTATTAAGCTCATATGTAAGGGATTTGTATAAAAGACTCAAGAAAGTATATGATAATGTTTTCAGTTCTCTTCCAGATCCGAACCAGGATCCTGGGAGTCTGCAGTCTGCAGTCTGGAGACTGGGTAGTCATTAAAAGACACGTGAGAAAGAGTCTGGATCCGAGATTATAGCTCCACTGATATCCAGAAAAAGAAGGAGTCTGGGTCAGCTGCACACCGGTTATGCTGAGGATCCCAAAGTTTATATGGATCCCATAGGTGTTTCTAGGGGGGTCCCAGACGAATACAAAGCTCAGAATCAGATCCTGGCGGGTTTCCGTTCTCTCATCCCAACTGTGCAGATCAATTACAATGTAGATTGGATAAATTATATATACTACACCGAGCAAAGATTTATCAATATCAATTTTAGTCAAGATGCTTTCCAGGGTATAGTTGAGAAACTGGGCCCAAAACAAAAGACTGACTCTTCAAAATAGACTGGCCATTGACATGATTCTAGCTGAAAAAGATGAAGTCTGTGGGATGATAGGGGAAGAATGTTGTACTTATATTCCTCAGAATTCTGGAGTCAATGGTAAAACTATAGTGGCCCTTACAGAGATTAAAAATCTGGCTCAGGAAATAAAAGCCAATGCAGAAGTAGATACCTCTTTCTTCTTAAGATGGCTTGGAGGACTTAAAGAATTTCTCCAACAAGCCTGCTTAGTGGTAACAGGGCTTTTGGTGCTAGGATTGATAATTCTATGTTGTGTGATATCTATGTATAGGAAAGCTGTGACCAATGCAGCCGCCTCCTCAGGTACTTTCTTTCATCAGGAAGTTGTGTCGCTACTATATGAAGACACTGATAAGGATAATATGGAAAAATATACTCCGCAGGATAAACCTGATAAAACCCCCTATAACAAAATACAAATGGAAATAAGAGATTTAGTTTAGGGATAGTGGGAGAACTCCATGTGCATGTTTGGTAGGGACTTGGTTGTTTGGGGGCGGTCCATAAGGGGCCAGTTTCTAAAATGACCAAGCGAAGAAATCCATTACCCCTGTCCCCACAATGGACAGTCTCGAAGGCCGCATAAATTAAGGGAAAAACTTAGTGTTTAGGGGGGATTGTCAAGGTAAAATATAATTTTCTACTATACTTTTATATTTATAGTGTGTATATGTATTTTGTAAACACGAAGTTTCCCTTAAATGATATTATTCAGATTGAAACTTATTTTAGGACAATGTTAGTATCTGCTGGTGTTTGTCTCCATCTTGTGTCCTATCACTGTATTACACTAAATTGAACTAGGATCTACTGAAATGCCCCCACCTTTGGAGAATTGAGGAAACACATGATACACGAGAACAATAGAATCTTTCTTCAAGAAACGAAACTGAGGATGACAACACGATCAAGGAGGACTTAGAAGAAGATCTAAGGACCAATTAGGATGACCAGATGCTGAATGTGTACATATATGGGCATAACTCAGCATATCTCTTTCTCCTCAATCCCGCCTTTACTCCACCCCAATATTCTGTGTATGTAATCTTATGTACGTGAATAAAAAGTTCAGTGCTTACTGGAGATGGCCGCCTAATAGCACCATTTTCTTTAGGGCACGTTCTGAAGTCTGAACCAGCGTATTGCCTGATTCATTCTCGGTCGACCCGTGCTCTTAGTCTAATTTGGAGTGACTGGAGGATGAGTGGTTTGTCGTTACGACCCCGACAATTATAATGCAGGAATTTGTGGATGGCCTCAAAACGCGTCCGAGCCATGACCATTCGGAACAGTGGAGTGTTGTATAAAATATCAACACTCCAATATTGCCGAATTTCTGGCTTCTTCAGGATCCCCATATGGAGGACCAGGCCCCAAAACTGCATCATTTCAACTGCGTCTACAGGAGACCAGTTGGAAAATGATGAACGGGGGTTTTGCGCCAAAAATTGCCGAGCGTACAAATTTGTTTGCTCCACCATGAGGTTAATTAAATCCTCAGAGAAAAAGACTTTGAAAAAGTCTATTTCTGTGAAGCCGGTGGAGTCAAACCTGATTCCTGATTCTGCCACAAAATCAGGAATCAGTGGCTCGTAATTTTCGGGGGCCGGGGTCCATACGGGGTCCGAAGAGGGGTGCGCTGGTTCATTTTCAGGGGCGGGCGCTGCCTCATGTTCTGTCCTGGGGCGTCTGCGTGGCGGTTCCGCAGGACCCGAGGAGGAAGATGAGGAGGAAGAAGAATCTTCATCTGAAAAATAAAGAAATGTGGGATCCTCTCCCTCGCTATCAGTGTCGGAGGCAAGGATAGCGTATGCCTCCTCCACTGAATAGCGCTGTTGGGATGAGCGTGACGAGCGGGACATTTTTTTTGTGAATGTGGTGCTTTGTGTGAACTTTATTTATAACTGTGTGTGTGTGTGTGGGGGGGGGATAGTGATTGGTGTAAACTAAGCTGAAAAGAAAAAGCTAAAAGAAAAGAAAGCGAATAGGGAAAAAAAAGGCCTGTGAAAAAAAGTCTAAACCAGCAGGCACGAGCTCTGATAAGTGACCGGTATCACTTATCAAAGTTCCGTGGCTGCTGGATGTGCGCACGGGAGTGACGGAAAGGGGGGTGAAAAAAAAAACTGTCAGGCACGAGCTCTGATAAGTGACCGGTGTCACTTATCAAAGTTCCGCGGCTGCTGGATGTGCGCACGGGAGTGGCGGAAAGGGGGGTGAAAAAAAAAACTGGCAGGCACGAGCTCTGATAAGTGACGCTGTCACTTATCAAAGTTCCGCGGCTGCTGGATGTGCGCACGGGAGTGGCGGAAAGGGGGATGAAAAAAAAACAAAAAAACAGCAGGAACGAGCTCTGATAAGTGACTGGTGTCACTTATCAAAGTTCCGCGGCTGCTGGATGTGCGCACGGGAGTGGCGGAAAAGTTGGTGGGAAAAAAAAAAAAAACAGCAGGAACGAGCTCTGATAAGTGACTGGTGTCACTTATCAAAGTTCCGTGGCTGCTAGGTGTGCGCACGGGAGTGGCGGAAAAGTTGGTGAAAAAAAAAAAAAAAAAACAGCAGGAACGAGCTCTGATAAGTGACTGGTGTCACTTATCAAAGTTCCGTGGCTGCTGGGTGTGCGCACGGGAGTGGCGGAAAAGTTGGTGAAAAAAAACAAAAAAAAAACGCAGGAACGAGCTCTGATAAGTGACTGGTGTCACTTATCAAAGTTCCGTGGCTGCTGGATGTGCGCACGGGAGTGGCGGAAAAGTTGGTGAAAAAAAACAAAAACGGCAGGAACGAGCTCTGATAAGTGACTGGTGTCACTTATCAAAGTTCCGTGGCTGCTGGATGTGCGCACGGGAGTGGCGGAAAGGGGGGGTGAAAAAAAAACGGCAGGCACGAGCTCTGATAAGTGACGCTGTCACTTATCAAAGTTTGCGGCTGCTGGATGTGCGCACAGGGGGGTGCGAAAGTGTTGATGGGTGAACTGCGTCACCAATCAACGCTCGGCGGCGCAAAGGGGGGTAAAAAGAGGGGAAAGGGAAGGGGGGAGGGGGAATGGGGGGATTGGGGTGGATCGGGCAGGGATCGGGGCTCAAAAACTCACGTTTGTAGTCTTTTCTTTCTTTTCTCTTCTTTCTTCTCTCTTCTTTCTTCTCTCTTCAGCAGGAGTTGTGGTGTCACAGGCTACTGTGGCACCACAAGGCCAGCACAGGAGGAGATCTGGCAGTGTGACCGCACAGCAGGAATCCTCAGCAAGTGTGAGGACCCCTGCAGTGCGGTCAGACAGGTCAGATCCAGTTTGCAGACAGGTCACAGAGCGGTCACATCGCAGCTGTGACCTGTCATTGGTGGGATCGATGATCACATCAATCCCACCAATCAAAGCAGACCCCTGCATTGCCGGTTGCTAGGCACCGGCCTAGTAATCGGAGCTCACAGCTCCGATTCCTAGGCAGGTCACCGGCAGGTCACCTAGCAGGGCACAGAGCGGTCACACCGTTGCTGTGCCCTGTGATTGGCGCGATCGTCGATGACATCGATCGCGCCAATCAGCTCCTTCATGCCCTACAGGCCCTGGCCTAGGATCGGTGCTATTACTGCACCGATCCAGGCAGGTACAGGCAGGGCACAGCGCGGATATACCGCGGCTGTGCCCTGCGATTGGCG
The DNA here is from genome assembly GCA_033576555.1 of Oophaga sylvatica. Classification (NCBI taxonomy): domain Eukaryota; kingdom Metazoa; phylum Chordata; class Amphibia; order Anura; family Dendrobatidae; genus Oophaga; species Oophaga sylvatica. The sequence goes on from JARQOD010000006.1 coordinate 348,975,855, forward strand.
CGATCGATGTGATCGGCGATCGCGCCAATCCGGGGGGGGTCTGGACTTTCCTAGGCCCAGGCCTAGGATCGAGTACATCGGTACTCGATCCTAGCCTGCGATCTCACTGTTTTAGCAGCTCTGATTGGCTGAAACAGTGAGAAAGGCTGTGATTGGCTGTTCAGAATTCAACAGCCAATCACAGCGATCGGGAGGCCTGAGGGGGGAGGACGCAGCCCGGGATGCTGACGCCAACTGCCAAGAGGTAAGCTGGCGTCGGAATTTTAATGCGATCACCGCTACTTAAGTCGCGATGTCGCATTAAAGGGCATGACGTACTATCCCGTCCATGGTCAGAATGGCACGGGTTTTATGGACGGGATAGTACGTCTAATGTCAGGAGGGGTTAAAGAGCCCCTGATTTTTAATTTCTTAACCACAGTTTGAATGCTGCTGACTGGCATTATCAATTCCTCTGATATCTTTTTGTATCCCTTTCCTATTTTATACAGTTTAATTACCTTTTCCTGTAGATCCGTTGACAATTTTTTTTGCTTTCCCCATGACTCACAATCTAGAAATATCAGTGGCTGTATGAAAGATGCAAGAGTCTGTCTGGATCCCAGAAAACTTACTCAGCTTTTATGCACACACACTGATTACAAGCAAACAGGTCACAGGTTAGGATGTTACCTTTAATAGCCATTCAAACCCATTTGTGTCAACTTCTGTGTATGTTTTGAGGCCAAAATCACATTGGTATGTGAACTTTTGAGAGGGTCATTTGAATGTTTTGGTTTTCATTATGATTTAAACAGAGAAAACACAGTAGTTTGACAATAAATGGCTTCACACAACCACTAACCATGAGTGGAGAAACAGTTTTGGTGTTATCATTCATATTCTCTGAAAAAAGGCCAAGAAAGAAAAATTCTGCCTGCGTATGTAAACTTTTGAGCACAACTGTAGATACCATAGATAAAGTTACTTGTGGATGAGTCTAGGGCTTCTTATGACAGCTCCATTTGTGACCTGATATTCTGGCATAGTGTAGCCCAGGGTGGATATTACTGTCAAAGGAACAGGAAAGGCAAAGTTTGCTAAAAGAAAATTATTCTTAACCAAAGAATTTAAACAAGAACAGGCACAGATAATAACAGGTGCAGGTCTTTGTATGTACAACTTCTGTCATAGACTGTTACAATGGCTTAATGGTGTCAGGTGGCAAAACATGGGTTAAAAGTTTTACTACAGCAACAAGACAGATACGCTTGACAGGCTCATCTTCATCTGTTACATTCAAGTATTGTCTCAGCAGCCTTTTCCTGTGTCGCTGATAGGCAAACTTCGGTACTCTTTCACTAATTTTCCTTATTCAAGCTAACCATTCTCACAAGTTCCTCCTCACAAAACAAGGCAACTACTCTTCAAATTTGGTGGGCCTTTGGACTTCACAACAGCACAATAGTTTCTAGTTTGCTTTTAGAAGCTCTCCTCACATCAATCCTTTCTTTAATCTCTCTAGAGAGCTCCCAGATGTCTTCACTATTGTATTCTTCTAACTGCTTCATCTACCAAGTAATGCAGTTTCCACAGCTCTCCTTCCCACTCCAATAGCAACTTAGTATCACACTGTCTTCTCTGGCATAATATGGCTATTTGAACTGTAAGGGCCTGTGCACACGTTGCGGATTCCTAGCGGTTTTGCAGCGGTTTTTCGCGGTGGAAACGCCGCGAAACCGCGGCAAAACCGCTTACACAATACAACACATTATGGCCTATGGGATTCCGCAATGCTGTGCACATGCTGCGGGTTTATCAGCGGCAGAATCGCGGGAGAATCCGCAGCATTCTCATTCTTTTTTGCGGAACCGCGGCGATTCTGCCGCCATAGGAATGCATTGAACCAATTACTTTCCGCATGTGGCTGTGCCCACCATGCGCAAAGTAAGCGTTTCATGTGCGGATGGTACCCAGGGTCTGGAGGAGAGGAGACTCTCCTCCAGGCCCTGGGTACCATATCCATGAAAAAACAATAATTAAAATAAAAAATAATGATATTCTCACCTTCTGGCGGCCCCCGCAGCTTTCCCGCCTCTCAGCGACGCTCCTGCCAATCCCGGTCCCAGGAGTCCTTTGCGAGATCACCCCAGATGACATAGCGGTCTCGCGAGATGCTACGTCATCGGGATGATTGTTGCAAAGGACGCCTGGGAAAGCGATTGGCCGGGAGTGTCGCTGAGAGGCGGGAAAGCTGCGGGGGCCGCTGGAAGGTGAGAATATCATTATTTATATATTTTTTTTATTATTTTTACATTAGATCTTTTTACTATTGATGCGACATAGGTGGCATCAATAGTAAAAGTTGGTCACACGAGTCAAACACTTGTTTAACTCGTGTGACCTACCTGTCAGATCGCTTGTAAAACGTTTACATTCTGCAAGCTAATTACGCTTGCAAAACGCTAGTTTTTAGCGGGAATACGCATACCTATAATATGCGTATTTCCCGCGGCAGGGAGGTGCGGAATTGCCGCGGAAATTTCCAGGGCAATTCCGCAACGTGTGCACATAGCCTAACAGGACCCTGTGGTCTACAGATTAAACCACTCCTTTTCTTCCAAAATGTTTTTTGTACTTAAAAGTATTTTCCATTACTGGAGAACCCCAGCTTAATCAATTCAGGACCTCAATTAAAATGAAAATGTTGTGCCATTCCAGCATTGATACAAGAAAAAAAGGTAGCACACTGTAGCGCTATAGCTTGCAAACACGAAATATGAAAAATGAATTGCATCACTGCCTTAGAAATATGAAAAATTGAGAAGTCTTAGCGCATAAGATGGCCAAATTATGTGTGCCTGATAGCCACGTCAAGGCTCTTCTCGTATATCAGGTCCTAACTAATGACAATCCTCGCTTTAGAAAAGTCTGTCTGCATGGGAACATATGAATCCTCTCTTAAGACTAAAATCTACATCTCTGTGGAGGGTAATGAACCTGGTGTAATTAAAAAGCCTGTGAACAACAGGTGGAGTGCTCAGGTAGAAGGTAAATGAATACATATCAAAAAACTGACCGGCATATCCAAACATAGATCCAGTGCGAACAGGTGCTAAACCTAGAGTCACCAACTCATATACATACAAGAAAAAAAGGTAGCACACTGTAGCGCTATAGCTTGCAAACACGAAATATGAAATATATGAAAAATATGAAAAATGAATTGCATCACTACCTTAGAAATATGAAAAATTGAGAAGTCTTAGCGCATAAGATGGCCAAATTATGTGTGCCTGATAGCCACGTCAAGGCTCTTCTCGTATATCAGGTCCTAACTAATGCCAATCCTCGCTTTAGAAAAGTCTGTCTGCATGGGAACATATGAATCCTCTCTTAGGCTGGAGTCAGACGGCCGTAAAACTCTTGCGATAATCGCATCGCACTGCACGGACTGGCCTGACACCTCTCCTGACCTGAGCAAGACAGCATGATGTATTACTATGCAGAGGTCAAGCTCAGGTCAGGAGAGCCGACAGCCAGGACGAGTTTTACAATGCGATTCTCGCACGTGAAATACGGCAGTGTGTCTCTGCCCTTAAGACTAAAATCTACATCTCTGTGGAGAGGTAATGAACATGGTGTAATTAAAAAGCCTGTGACCAACAGGTGGAGTGCTCAGGTAGAAGGTAAATGAATACATATCAAAAAACTGACCGGCACATCCAAACATAGATCCAGTGTGAACAGGTGCTAAACCCAGAGTCACCAACTCATGCACATACAAGAAAAAAGGTAGCACACTGTAGCGCTATAGCTTGCAAACACGAAATATGATAAATGAATTGCATCACTGCCTTAGAAATATGAAAAATTGAGAAGTCTTAGCGCATAAGATGGCCAAATTATGTGTGCCTGATAGCCACGTCAAGGCTCTTCTCGTATATCAGGTCCTAACTAATGCCAATCCTCGCTTTAGAAAAGTCTGTCTGCATGGGAACATAGGAATCCTCTCTTAAGACTAAAATCCTACCTTTTTTTCTTGTATGTGCATGAGTTGGTGACTCTGGGTTTAGCACCTGTTTACACTGGATCTATGTTTGGATGTGCCGGTCAGTTTTTTGATATGTATTCATTTACCTTCTACCTAAGCACTCCACCTGTTGGTCACAGGCTTTTTAATTACACCAGGTTCATTACCCCTCCACAGAGATGTAGATTTTAGTCTTAAGAGAGGATTCATAAGTTCCCATGCAGACAGACTTTTCTAAAGAGAGGATTGGCATTAGTTAGGACCTGATATACGAGAAGAGCCTTGACGTGGCTATCAGGCACACATAATTTGGCCATCTTATGCCCTAAGACTTCTCAATTTTTCATATTTCTAAGGCAGTGATGCAATTCATTTTTCATATTTCGTGTTTGCAAGCTATAGCGCTACAGTGTGCTACCTTTTTTTCTTGTATGTGCATGAGTTGGTGACTCTGGGTTTAGCACCTGTTCACACTGGATCTATGTTTGGATGTGCCGGTCAGTTTTTTGATATGTATTCCAGCATTGATGACATTGCTGTTTCCAGTGATGACATGACATTGTTGCTGTGTCATGTACTGGTTGCTGCTAATGAAAGGCCATTTCTTAGCTGCAGCTTAGTCAGAGTGGATGTCTGCTTTAATAAAATAGTAAAGGATGCAGCTGATGAGGAGCTGCTTTTTGTCTGCAGTCAGCATGTGACACAACAGTTTAATTTCTGACTTCAACATCGCTGGAATGGGTCTGTTGCAGGAGATGAGAATGCACTATTTTTATCTTAATTGGGGTTTGAACTGGTTGAACTGGGATTGGCCAGTAACAGACTACCCCTTTCAATAATGCTTAGTCATGCCTCAAAAACAAACAATGAACAGTAGATGATGCCAAAACCTCACTCTACAAAACCCCAGAAAGGTAACATGCACTACAATTACAGCCTATTGTAAATACAGTACCATTTACACTAGAGTCACCTAGAAACCTCTCCCAAGGTTGCTTTGAGTCCCAGCTGCACAGCTGTACCTCTTCTCTGCCAAGCTGACAATTTTCCCATTACCTTTTACATCAAAGGGATTACAATATACCACAGCATTAAAGTGGTTCTCCACTGCTAGGACAACCATGTCTCAATCTTAATGTTTTCCTCTGTCAAAATAAAAAGACTTGTACTCATTTCTTGTACCAGCCCCGTTCCAGCACTGTAGGCACTCACTCTCTCATGGATCAAGTGAGATTTTGACGCCACATGAGCCCTACGCACAATCAGCACTGTCTTCTCTCTCTCTATGTCAGGATGATTAACCCCTTAGTAACAGAGCCATTTTGCAGCTTAATGACCGGGCCAATTTTTACAATTCTGACCACTGTCATTTTATGAGGTTATAACTCTGGAACGCTTTAACGAATCCCGCTGATTCTGAGAATGTTTTTTCGTGACATATTGTACTTCACGTTAGTGGTAAAATTTCTTTGATATGACTTGTGTTTATTTATGGAAAAAACGGAAATATGGCGAAAATTTTGAAAATTTAGAAATTTTCAAATTTTAAATTTTTATGCCCTTAAATCAGAGAGATATGTCACACAAATTTCTTAATAAATAACATTTCCCACATGTCTACTTTACATCAGCACAATTTTGGGAACAAAATTTTCTTTTGTTACGAAGTTATAAGGGTTAAAAGTTGACCAGCGATTTCTCATTTTTACAACACCATTTTTTTTTAGGGACCACATCACATTTGAAGTCACTTTGAGGGGTCTATATGATAGAAATTACCCAAAAGTGACACCATTCTAAAAACTGCACCCCTCAAGGTGCTCAAAACCACATTCAAGAAGTTTTTATTAACCCTTCAGGTGCTTCACAGGAGCTGAAGCAATGTGGAAGGAAAAAATTGACATTTAACTTTTTTTGCAAAAGCTTTACTTCGGAACCAATTTTTTTTATTTTTTCAAGTGTTAAAAGAGAAAATGAACCACAAAATTTATTGTGTAATTTCTTCTGAATACGCCGATACCCCATATGTGGGGCTAAACCACTTTTTGGGCGCATGGCAGAGGTCGCAAGGGAAGGAGCGCCGTTTGACTTTTTCAATGCAGAATTGGCTGAATGCCATGTCGCGTTTAGATAGCCCCTGATGTGCCTAAACAGTGGAAACACCCCACAAGTGACCCCATTTTGGAAACAAGACCCCTTAAGGAACTTATCTAGATCTGTGGTGAGCACTTTGAACCTCCAAGTGCTTCACACAAGTTTATAATGTAGAGCCGTGAAAAAAAAATCATTTTTTTTTCCACAAAAATGATCTTTTCACCCCAATTTTTAATTTCCCAAGAGTAACAAGACCACAAAAGTTTTTGTGCAATTTGTCCTGAGCATGCTGATACCCCATATGTGGGGGTAAACCACTTTTTGGGCGCATGGCAGAGGTCGCAAGGGAAGGAGCGCTGTTTGACTTTTTCAACGCAGAATTGGCTGGACCCCATGTCGCATTTGTAGAGGCTCTGATGTGTCTAAACAGTGGAAACCCCACACAAGTGACCCCATTTTGGAAACTAGACCCCCTAAGGAACTTATCTAGATGTGTGGTGAGCACTTTGAAGCCCCAAGTGCTTCACAGAAGTTTATAACGCCCGGGCGTGAAAATAAAAAATCATATTTTTTCCACAAACCTGATCGTTTAGTCCCCAATTTTTTATTTTCCCAAGGGTAACAGGAGAAATTAGACCACAAAAGTTGTTGTCCAATTTGTCCTGAGTATGCAGATACCCCATATATGGGGGGGACCACTGTTTGGGCGCACGGCAGGGCTTGGAATGGAAGCAGCGCTGTTTGACTTTTTCAAACCAAAATTGGCTGGAATTGAGATTGGACACCATGTCGCGTTTGGTGAGCCCCTGATGCGCCTAAACAGTGGAAACCCCCCACAAGTAACACCATTTTGGAAACTAGACCCCCTATGGAACTTATCTAGATCTGTTGTGAGCACTTTGAACCCCTAAGTGTTTCACAAAAGTTTATAATGCCTGGGTGTGAAAAAAAAAACAAACAATTTTCCACAAAAATGATTTTTTAGTCCCAAATTTTTTATTTTTCACAAGGAAATTGGACCCTAAAAGTTGTTGTCCAATTTGTCCTGAGTACGCTGATACCAAATATGTGGGGGGGCGGAAACTGTTTGGGCGCACGGTAGGGCTTGGAAAGGAAGTAATAAAGTTTGGAATACAGACGTTGATGGGTCATGTTCCGTTTGCAGTGCCCCAGATGAGCCTAAACAGTGGAAAACCCCCACAAGTGACCCCATTTTGGAAACTAGACCCCCTAAGTAACTTATCTAGATCTGTGGTGAGCACTTTGAACCCCAAGTGTTTCACAAAAGTTTAAAATGCCTGGGTGTGAAAAAAAAAATCAATTTTCCACAAAAATGATTTTTTAGTCCCAAATTTTTGATTTTTCACAAGGAAATTGGACCCCAAAAGTTGTTGTCCAATTTGTCCTGAGTACGCTGATACCAAATATGTGGGGGGGGGAACTGTTTGGGCGCACAGCAGGGCTTGGAAAGGAAGTAATAACGTTTTGGAATGCAGACGTTGATGGGGGTCATGTTCCGTTTGCAGTGCACCAGATGTGCCTAAACAGTGGAAAGCCCACACAAGTGACCTAATTTTGGAAACTATACCCCCTAAGGAACTTATCTAGATGTGTGGTGAGCACTTTGAACCCCAAAGTGCTTCACAGAAATTTATAAACGCAGAGCCGTGAAAATAAAAAAAAATTTTTTCCTCAAAAATGATTTTTTTAGCCAGCTATTTTTTATTTTCCCAAGGGTAACAAGAGAAATTAGAACCCCAAAATAGGTGGGCAATTTGTCCTGAGTGCGCTGATAATCCATGTTGGGGTAAACCACTGTTTGGGCGCACGGCAGGGCTCGGAAGGGAGGGAGCGCAATCTGACTTTTTGAACGCCATGTCATGTTTGGAGACCCCTGATGTGCCTAAATAGAGGAAACCCCTCAAATCTAGCTCCAACCCTAACCCCAACACACCCCTAATCCCAACCCTAACCCTAACCCTAACCCTAATCCCAACCCTATTTCCAACCCTAATTGTAACCCTAACCCTAATTGTAACCCTAACCCTAATTGTAGCCCTAACCCTAATTGTAACCCTAACCCTAATTGTAGCCCTAACCCTAATTGTAACCCTAAACCTAATTGTAACCCTAACCCTAATTATAACCCTAACCCTAAGGCTGGGTTCATTTTGCATTTTACCAGCCCGTTCAACACATAGCATTGACGAGCTGGTAACGGTATAGCATAACGCGATCGGTTATGCTATACCCGCTAGCGCAGAGGAATCAGCAGATGATTAATCTGCGCTAGCGGTGACGGAGCCCAGACGCTGCAGCCTGCGTCCGAGGCTCCGTCACTGAATGATAGCACGTCGCGAACGCATACCGCTTTATGGCATTCGTCGCGATGCGCCCTCCAATTGGGGTGCATGGCAGCGTTAACGGACTGCGTTACACCGGTTATACCGCGGTGTAACGCAGTCCGTCTAATGGACTGCCATAACGCAGTATGAACCCAGCCTAACCCTAACCCTAATTATAACCCTAACCCTAATTATAACCCTAACTATAACCCTATCCCTAATTATAACCCTAACCCTAACCCTAGCCTTAATCCTAACCCTAACAGAAAAATGAAAAAAAATATAATTTCTATATTTTATTATATGTCCCTAACTAAGGGGTTGATAAGGGGGTTTATGTACTGTTTTTTTATTTTGATCACTGTGATAGTTTATCACAGTGATCAAAATGTACTTTTGTGAGAATGAATGAAACTTTTTTTGAATCTGCCGCCAAGCAGATCGGCGGGCGCACTGCGCATGCGCCCGCCATTTTTTTTTGCAGGAAGAAGACACCGGGATCCTGGGGCCTTGAGGAGGACGGAGGACACCGGTAAGTATAGAGGGGGCGATCGGGGGACCTGGGGACCCTCATTCTCTCCCCTCTGATGTGCGATCACATCAGAGGGGAGAGAAATCATTTTTTTTTTTTTTGCGTGGACACTGGGGTCGGTAACTACCGACCCCGATCATGTTCTCTGGGGTCTCGGCAACCCTTGGCAGCCGAGACCAGAGAGAAAATTGCCCACCCCCCTCGGCAGAACGCGGCGGGCGCACTGAGCATGCGCCCGCCATTCAAGATGGCGGCGCCCACCGGAGGAAGCCGGTAGGCCCGCGGGCCACAAGGGGCATGTTGGGGGACATAAGGTGGGTCCCGGGGACCCTTTTTCTCTGTCCTCTGATGTCCGATGACATCAGAGGACAGAGAAATGAAACGGCACATCAGATTTTTTTTTTTTTGTTGCGGTCGCCGTTTTAGGGTTAATAACGGCGATCGCAACATCGGGTCGGTAAAAACAGACCCGATTCATGTTCTCTGGGGTCTCGGCTACCCCCGGTAGCCGAGACCCCGGAGAAAATGCGCCTCTGGGGGGCGCTATTCACTTTTTCCATTAAGTACCCTTAATGACCGCCGTTTAAAAGGCGTATCGGCGGTCGTTAAGGGGTTAAGTAATTGACAGGAATTGACCTATGCTCACTTTTCAAAAATTTGTCAGAGCAGTACTTTGGCAAAAAAAAAAAACTTAATGAATAGGCCCAAAATAAAGTGTCTGTTACCAAAATTCATTTTGTAATCTTAGGAGCAATTTAATGATACTTTTATTTTCTATACATACAAATAAGCACAATGACATTTCATCTGCACAAGTCTTTAGAATTTTGCATTGTGCCGTTCCACTCTGCCGTTCTCTTGATAATGTATACAATAATAGACTAATTATCTCTTCCATTGTTATTGGTGTGTGTTTCTATTCAATCTAATAATGTTTAAATATTTCTGAAACTATCAGGCTTTATCTACTCAATACAAAGAAGACAAAGATATTGACTACTGCTGGGTATGGCTAGGACACATTTGAGATGGACGGCGATGAACTGGAAGTTGTAAAGGACTTCAACCTACTAGAATCAATGATCACTCAAGATGTAGCGACAACACCAGAAGTCAATAGGAGAATATCTATGAGAAAATCGACAATGAAGTCACTGGACAAGGTCTTCAAATCAAGGAATACGGATGCGATATTTGAACTATAAAGAAACAAGAAAGAAGAAGAATTGACGACTTAGAATTGTGGTGCTGCAGTAGGATGTTATCAATACCATGGATGGCGAGAAGAAAAAATACATAAATTTTCGAACAAATCAAGCTAGACATGTCACTGGAAGCAAGGATCACCAAGCTATGACTTGCCTACTTTTGACACATCATACAAAGACAGCAATCACTGGAGAAGGACATCAGGGAAGAATAGAAGGAACAAGCTGAAGAAGTAAACCAGCATACTTGATATGATTAAGGTAATGTCAGAGATGACCCTGGTGGACCTATCTAGGCATGCACAAAAAATAGATCTTGTTCATCCATCAAGTCGTCATGGTTTGAGTTTGAGTTGAAGGCCGTTAAAAAATAAATCAGGCTTTGTAGGCATATTAAGGCCCATTGTGATAATTAAACATGTCCACAGGTCAAATGACAAGCAAGTATAGGCTCATTTGTAGTAGAACAGTATTAAAAGTTATTGGTATGAGCAAGTGTACGTATGATCATTAATTTGCTTATATTGTGAATTTTAGCTTTAGGTAAATGGAAGTAAACTCTCGTTATCGTCAGATTCTATGCCCATGGAAATTGACCTTTGAACAAGACTTATCTACAGTTAGGTCCATAAATATTTGGACAGAGACAACATTTATCTAATTTTGGTTCTAGACATTACCACAATGAATTTGAAACAAAACAAATCAGATGCTGTTGAAGTTCAGACTTTCAGCTTTCATTTGAGGGTATCCACATTAAAATTGGATGAAGGGTTTAGGAGTTTCAGCTCCTTAACATGTGCCACCCTGTTTTTAAAGGGACCAAAAGTAATTGGACAGATTAAATAATTGTAAATAAAATGTTCATTTCTAGTACTTGGTTGAAAACCCTTTGTTAGCAATGACTGCCTGAAGTCTTGAACTCATGGACATCACCAGACACTGTGTTTCCTTCTTTTTGATGCTCTGCCAGGCCTTCACCGCGGTGGTTTTCAGTTGTTTGTTTGTGGGCCTTTCTGTCTGAAGTTTAGTCTTTAACAAGTGAAATGCATGTTCAATTGGGTTGAGATCAGGTGACTGACTTGGCCATTCAAGAATATTCCACTTATTTGCTTTAATAAACTCCTGGGTTGCTTTGGCTTTATGTTTTGGGTCATTGTCCATCTGTAGTATGAAATGACGACCAATCAGTTTGGCTGCATTTGGCTGGATCTGAGCACACAGTATGGCTCTGAATACCTCAGAATTCATTCGGCTGTTTCTGTCCTGTGTCACATCATCAATAAACACTAGTGACCCAGTGCCACTGGCAGTCATGCATGCCCAAGCCATCACACTGCTTCCGCCATGTTTTACAGATGATGTGGTATGCTTTGGATCATGAGCTGTACCATGCCTTCGCCATACTTTTCTCTTTCCATCATTCTAGTAGAGGTTGATCTTGGTTTCATCTGTCCAAAGAATGTTCTTCCAGAACTGTGCTGGCTTTTTTAGATGTTTTTTAGCAAAGTCCAGCCTAGCCTTTTTATTCTTGATTCTTATGAGTGGCTTGCACCGTGCAGTGAACCCTCTGTATTTAATTTCATGCTGTCTTCTCTTTATAGTAGATTTGGATATTGATACGCCTACCTCCGGGAGAGTGTTGTTCACTTGGTTGGCTGTTGTGAAGGGGTTTCTCTTCACCATGGAGAGTATTCTGCGATCATCCACCACTGTTGTCTTCCGTGGGCGCCCAGGTCTTTTTGCATTGATGAGTTCACCAGTGCTTTCTTTCTTTCTCAGAATGTACCAAACTGTAGATTTTGCCACTCCTAAAGTTGTAGCAATTTCTCGGATGGGTTTTTTCTGTTTTTTGCAGCTTAAGGATAGCTTGTTTCACCTGCATGGAGAGCTCCTTTGACCGCATGTTTCCTTCACAGCTAAACCTTCCAAATGCAAACACCACACCTCAAATCAACACCAGCCCTTTTATCTGCTTATCAGTCAACCAGATAAAGGTATTGCATTCAGATGTTTATTGAGAGAAAGGCGTTTTCTCGTCCAAGCTTTATTCCAGTGGAAAAATCTTCGTCTTGTCGTTGTCCATGAAATAGCCTTGGAGTCAATTGTCCAATTACTTTTGGTCCCTTTAAAAACAGGGTGGCACATGTTAAGGAGCTGAAACTCCTAAACCCTTCATCCAATTTTAATGTGGATACCCTCAAATGAAAGCTGAAAGTCTGAACTTCAACTGCATCTGATTTGTTTTGTTTCAAATTCATTGTGGTAATGTCTAGAACCAAAATTAGATAAATGTTGTCTCTGTCCAAATATTTATGGACCTAACTGTATTTGTTGTTTTTTTCTTTTAAGCAAGAGCAAGAAACTATTGAGAAGATTCAGGTGAGAATGGCATAATGGCTAAGGCATGTCAGAAAGTAACGGAAAATCTAAAAACATCACAACAGGAGAAGGAGGGAATCGGAAAGGTGAATATGATTTATTTTATTATTTTATGTTGCTCTAAGGGATTAAAAAGAATTCACTTTCACATTTCAACCATGTGTAATGACTCAAAAAACCCTTTCACTGTCTTGGCACCTAATAGTCACAACATCAGCTAAATATTTTTTGTTTAAAGATTGTACATTTTTTTATCTGTTTTAATGCTTTTTATGAATATTTCAATGCTGATGTTTTCATTAGCATTGTTTAACTTTTCATTGTATATTTTTGCCAAAATTTATTTTTTGCAACCTTTTTATATTTTTCAAGTCAACACTATAACGATGTGTGCATTATTCATACTTTTTGCATTTTCTCAGTATAGCTAACATTGGTCTCATGTCAGAAATACAAAAGGCATTTTATCACTATACATTATACAAGTTTGCCCATTCTCAAGACTTGTAGAAACCAACTGTACGCTATGAAAGATAAAAGCTTTCATTCCAAGAGAATGACAGCAGATAGATAAAACAAGTCAATTCCAAGTTGTTTATGTTCATGCGGTCTAACTAATTAAAGCAATTTAAGAACTTAAGAATACCCCATTAATACACATATTTGATATTTTAATTTACTAAGTAGGTATGAATATTATACTTAAATTATTGTATTTTACATTTTTGCTAATACTTTAAAGAGGATCTTTCACCACAAAATAAATGTTCAAATAAAACATAAACACTCTCTGAGCAATTGCCTAGGCTAAAGAGTTCTCTGAGCCTTCCCATCTACTTGTTTTCCATGTATTCCAGCACCCCTTTTTGGTTTGAACAGTCATTTTTTAGTGAATGGCTCTCATTAATGAAATAATCTGCAATGTGTTTTAAAAATGCAACTGAATTTATTCATCGGCAGACAAAAAAAGTGTTGAGAAGGATACATGTATCTTTTGTCAACAGATTAGACTTACCGTATTTTTTGGACCATAAGACGCACTTTTTTCCCCCAAAATTTGGGGGAAAATGGGGGTGCGCCTTATGGTCCCAACATACCAAAAAATCCGGTGGCGGCGGCGGTCCCGGTGGCAGCGGCGGCGGTCCCGGTGGCGGCGGCAGCCTTCCTGTGGTGTCTGGCCAGCAGCGGGGCTCTGTGCTGCGTGGGGGGCTCCGCCGGCATTTCCCTCTTAGCCGGACAGCCCCCCCGCAGCTCCGCTGCTGCGGCCTCCTGATGCATGGCCGCCAGCGGCCTCCGGTGGCGGTCCCGACGAAGTCTCCCGTGCGGTGGTTCCGGGGCAGCAGCCGGCTCTGTGCTGCAGGGGGGCTCCGCCGGCATTTTGGTCTTAGCCGGAAAGCCCCCCGCAGCTCCGCTCTCTCCTGCATCTCGGTGGCGTCCTCAAACATGGCCGCCAGGGGACTCCGGTAAGATGGCCGCCAAATCTCATTCAAGTCTCGGCAACGAGATCTCGGGAGAAGAGATCTCGTTGCCGAGACTTGAATGAGATTTGGCGGCCATCTTACCGGAGTCCCCTGGCGGCCATGTTTGAGGACGCCACCGAGATGCAGGAGAGAGCGGAGCTGCGGGGGGCTTTCCGGCTAAGACCGAAATGCCGGCGGAGCCCCCCTGCAGCACAGAGCCGGCTGCTGCCCCGGAACCACCGCACGGAAGACTTCGTCGGGACCGCCACCGGAGGCCGCTGGCGGCCATGTATCAGGAGGCCGCAGCAGCGAAGCTGCCGGGGGGCTGTCCGGCTAGGAGGGAAATGCCGGCGGAGCCCCCCACGCAGCACAGAGCCCCGCTGCTGGCCAGACACCACAGAGCACAGGAGGCTGCATTGGGACCACCGCTATGGGATGTGAGTACCATATATTGCACAGCGACCCCACAGAGCACAGCGACCCCACAGAGCACAGCCACCCCACAGAGCACAGCCACCCCACAGAGCATAGCCACCCCACACAGCACAGCCACCCCACACAGCACCCCTGCAACACAGAGCACTTCGGACTGTAAGACGGACCCCCATTTGACACATTATTTTTTTTTTCCTGTTTTCCTTCTGAAAATTTGGGGTGCGTGTTATAGTCCGAAAAATACGGTACATAAACACATAATTAATACAATCTGCACATTACAGAGCAACAAATTACAACAAGAAAGCTGCTGAAAACCAAGAGTTTATTTTCTGTTGCTAATTCAGATACTGAGGATTGACAATAATAAGTGCACTATAAACCATCACTATTATGGTATTGCTTGACAACTGCCTGAAGAGTGCCATCTAGAATAGCAAAATGATTTATAAGAAGTTTTCAGTAATCAATATGCTAACTAAATTCAGATGAGTCAAGTCTGCACCTCAAAGGGCTTAGTGGACAGAAAGGGAGCTGTGTTCGAAAAAAAGAAAGAAATTCCAAAATTATAGTTACAGGTCACACTTGGAGATAAAATTGCTACAATTTGGCAGTGAATGACAGTTCTGCCATCCAATATAGGATAGGGGCATGCTAAGCTGTCAGTATGGTGATGGACACCTCAGACGGCCAATCGGATACTGGAGCATGCTGAACTGTCAGTGTCTTGAATGACAGTTTAGCCATCCAATCAGTGCCAAGGTGTGCCGGGCTTTATTCATATGTTAATGTATCCAGGAAGAGTGATAACTCTATACTATTCGACTTGTTTGGCAATTTGTCCTATAGACTTGTAACTGTTACTCCCAACCTGTGATGTCAACCGTCTTTAAATTTACATGTAGCCTATAAAATTTTGGATTTTCTTTCATCTGTGGTTTCTTTTTTATATCCCTCAAGTTTGTACCTTGCATATCAAAATTAATAGGCACAGTGCAAATGTACAGAGTAAGGGGAATAAAGAAAGAGAAGGGTTCATAGGACTGCAGTCATGACACTTATGCTACTGCAATTTGAAGAGACAAGGGAAGAAATTTCACTTACACAGTGTCCGCTGATAGAACTTTTCTAGAAAGCTTCTAGAACAACTAGGAAACCGTGGGTGATTTAGCACTGGGTTCAGACAGTGTGATGTGTGTTCAGGACCAGCAACCAGTAGCCGAGGACTTAGAGGAGGGTATGTGTAACCAATTCTCATAAAATGTGGAACATGTAACAGAGGACACTGACAATAGGGCAACAGCTCAGTTAATGGAAGCAGATAAAAAATAATAGAATAAGAATCACTGCCGATCAGGCATGAGTGGATTAATGTGCTACAGATCGACTTCCATTTCATGAAATTCTTCAGTCCCTTAGAATAAAATAAAAAAATAGCAATTTACAGCAGACAGAGATCAAGCTAATGAAGATAGGGGCGATCGCATGACCATGACTTTCAGCTATTACATGGTCTACAACAGCCAAGATGTGCCACTTTATCATTTTCTCAGACTAGAGAAAGGAGGTCAGGGTGCATAGATCATTCCCCATCGGGATAGAATAATGTTTAAATTGATTGTGGTGTACTACTTCATTAGTGCTGAAGCACATTGAGTGGGAGTGGCATTCTCAGTCTGCAAGTAATAATGCAAATGTTCAAGTGATATAGGGAGGTGCTATATTTGCATAGTCAGAATGACAGTGAATTGATTGATCTGTGATATACTGCAGTTCAGCACATTAATTATAGCATATTTTTATTCTTTTTGCACTGCAAACATGGATAGCGGTTAAAAAAAACAAATTTCATAATTTTAATACTTGAAAAATCTTGAAACTAAGGCTGGTGTGTCAAAGAAAATGTGCTTTTTGGCTTGTGAGACTGAAAAGCCATATTTTGTCTTTTTTTATCTATCTCTAAAACTTAATAATTTTTCTATCATTGTTATAATCTAATTTGCCTAAAAATTCTGAAACTGCAGTGTGGTTGTTAAATAGACTGTTGATTACCACTGATTACCATTAGCGATGGGCGAGCACTAAAATGCTCGGGTGCTCTTTGCTCGGGTCGAGCAAATTGGAATACTCGGGTACTCGGACAGAACAACGAGCCCAATGTAAGTCTATGGGAGACCCAAGCATTTTTACCGCGATCCCCCAGGGGTTCCATTTAAGGTCTAAAAATGTCTGAAAATGATGGAAACACAGCTCAAATGACATCATGAGGAAGTATTTCAGACTCCTAGTTCACAGCTTTAAGCAATGTTGTCAAAGTTTCAAGCCATTATTAACGGTGCACCAAAAAAACATACCAAAACTAAACTAAAACAGATTTTTTAACCTTTCCAGGTTAATGACTTGTATATAATGCAAAATAATTAACTCCAGACCAAAATGTTCCTCCCCCACTTGAGCTATGTTCAGACGCAGCTTTTTTTGAAGCATTTTCCAACTTTAACATTGCTTTCAACCAATACAAATGCATCTACTTGGAAATATCATTGTAACATTTAACAACCCTAGCTGGCCATGTGGTGTGTGACACATAAGCAGACACATCTTGTTTCATTTATGAAGGAGGGACTCAAAGTCACAGAGCCTATTTTTACCGAGGCATCAGGTGGTATTAATTTTCTTAAAGGGCCATTATTAAACAGTGGGTCTCCTAAACTGTTATTGCCTTTGCAGTGAATGGATGGGCTGCCAAAAATTACAACGGATCACAATACCCCTTTCACAAGATGTACAGGAGGGCTTCCAGAAAAAATGTTGTATTGAATGTATGTTTTTTTGGGGGGGTTCAGCAAAACAGTGTAAAAAAATCTACTCAACCGTACCTTATAAAAATTAAATATTTCTCTGCTCACTCAAAAGGGATGTTTGGGACCCCTTTAATATTGCTGGATTTTCACGCTGTGCTAGGAAAAGGATTTGGCTGTATTGTGCACTGTCAGAAAGCAAATGAAAGAAAAAAAAAGGGCTCTGGATTGCTTTGCATTAAAAAAAGCTCTGTTAGCACTGGCCAAAAAAAAATTAAAAGCCAATTACATCTGGGGCTTGGTATATATGGCCAATATATCCTACGGGTAGCAGCAGCAGCACCAGAACAAAGGAAGCGAATGGACCCTCTTGATGTATGCAATGATCTATATACACACATCCAGTGCCTGCAGGCCTTGCACTGATATGTATAGAGCGACGTACACTACCCTGCCTACCTAACACTGGAACCTATATACTCCGGAATTAGTCCTTACAAGGACTGCTGGTTTATCTGGATTTGAGTAGTTTACGATGGTAGACCACACACTAACTAATAAAATCCCCAATTCTAACCCTATATTGGCAGCAGCTCTGCCTACACAATCTAAATCCGGAGCTGAATGCTCTGAGCAGGGCGACGTCCGGTCTCTTATAACCCTGATTATGCTGTACGGCCAACCAATCACTGCACGACCACAACAAAGATGGCTGCGACGTTTCATTGCCTGGCAGACAATCCCTGCAGCATGATTGGGTCTATAAAGTCCGCCAAAAATGCAGGGTGGAGACCCGAGTTCCCGCCGAGTAATCCCGGAAATGCTCGGTGCTCGCCGAATACACCGAGTACAGTGATACTCGGGCGAGTAACGAGTAGTGTCGAGCACGTTTGCTCATCACTAGTTACCATCTGATTTCATCTAGTCATGTAAGTAGAGGTAACTTAGACATTAACAAGGCTATGTTTGCATTGTAGTGCTTAAAAGGGGTTCAAAAAAGTCCTAGTAGTCCTTAGAATGTTATATACATCTTTTCTCAGGGCATGAAAGTAGTGACATTTGTTGTGAATAAATTTACAGCAAAACAATTTTTTGGAAAGATTCAGAAAATTTGAATTTCAAAACATTCGCTCAACTCTACTGAAAATGTTAAAACAGAGAAGAGATCGCCTGTTATGAAAATATACCTGCAATAGAAAAAAAACATCACACAAATTAAAATAATAATAATAATAATATTTATTTTTATATAGGGCTAACATATTAAAAGAAAAAGACTAGCAGACACTATCTTAAGAATTAACAGAAAACCCTAAAGTAATGGACACCAGAGCTATGTAAAACATAAAAACAACTTCAAGTTATATCACAAAATTCAATATAAACTCAATATAGACAAAATTAAAATACAGAGGAAGGCGACATCTAAATGCCACGCTAGAGCAGGAAAGTAATAAAAAGGATTATATACACGTTTAGAGGGAATCTTAGATGGTATGCTGGTAGTGACATTGAATGTAAATAGTAATAGGGTCAGACACAAAATTAATCCTAATTGCTTACAAAAAAGGTTTTACAAATAGTGCTTAAATTTTATAACATATAAATAGCATATAAATATATAACATAAGTAAAGGACATTCAATATTGTAAGACAATAGTGTAGGTATAGGAGAGGGCCATAAACACTACACTAGGTAAACCAAATAGATACAAAGTGCTAAGGCATAAGTAGACAAGAGAGACAGACCTGAAGCAGACGTGGAAAAAGGCAGACCCCAATGTGCATTTCGCAATATGCTTCTTCGGCGGGCGTAGTGTCAGGGATTGACTGGCAAGTTTATATATTACAGGAGATAATCAGCTGCAATGCGCGGCTGAAGCAGCGCTTCCGGCAACACGGCAGGGAACGGAAGCCGGGGAGTCAGCGTATCCACGGCAATGGAGCCGTGATGGTCAGAGGAAGTGCACACCACAAAGAAGATACCAGGAGGCAGAGTATGGAGCCTGCGACCGCCGCGGCTCTATTGATCCCTATGACGTTGCGCTCCACGCCCATCTCACTGTTGCATGTTTTCATTCATTTCAATTCCTGCTTGCTTTTTAACAGATTCCATTGTCCATTGGTATGTCTTCACAAGTGGTGCATAGAGAATGTCTTTATAATTTGATCTTGTTGATTGGTCAGCATTTGCTATACATATTTGTCTATTTGTTTTTCTTGGTATACCAATGACTAAGGGCACAGTATTGAGCCAGAAATGAGTAAGATTTTTTAATCCACTCCCCTGTTTTTTAGCTGCACTTTATGTCTATATAAAGTAATAATCTTTTTCACCAACCTCGTTGGAGTGCCTTAGAAATCCTTTCCTTTTCTAACTGTTCACGGCTGAGTTCACCAACAGGATCGGCACGCACCTGGTTTCATTACTTCCAGCCTCAGCATGCAGCTTTCTGTATGGTTTTCTAATTATATTAAAAATCTAATTATTGAAAGTGTAACGTGTATTTATTTTCAGTATAACTAAAACTGTTCTGTTAAGGCCTCAGATGTTTGTTTGAAAACAACAGAGAACAAACAGGGTCAATAAAACGAAGAAGCGCACCAGAAAGGTCAGGGATATATTTGTGGAGGAGAGGAAAGCCGGGTTAGGCTATAAAAAGAGATCCAAAGCTCTCCACATCTCATGGAGCATTGTTCAATCATTCATCCAAAAATGAAAAGACATGGCCGTCCACCTAAAGTGACATCCCAAGCAAGGCGAGCACGAATAAGAGAAGCAGCCCAGAGGCTCATTATCACTCGGGAGGAGATGCAGTGATCCACAGCTCGGGTGAATCTGTCCATAGGACAACTATTAGTAATATACTCCACAAATCTGGCCTTTATGGAAGCATAGCAATAAGAAACACATTTTTGAAAGCAAGCCAAAAGAAGTCCCATTGCAGTTTGTAGAAAGCCATGTAGAGGACACAGCTAGCATGTGGAAGAAGGTGCTCTGATCAAATAAGACCACAGAAGAATTTTTAGGGTCTAAATTAGAGATGAACAAATATGTTCGTAAAATGATTGTCAAACATAAATTTGGCATGAATATGGTACCTTCAGATTCATGATCGGTAACACGAGCAGTTTTCTTAAAATCTGAAAAAGTCTGTAACATTCAGTAAAAGATATAATAAAAGCAGGCAATACATATGCCGCGTTTAGTAAAATCACAGCGTAACAGGTTAGAATAGAATAGATAGAATAGATATATACAGAGTACATATATATGTATATATAGAGGTCAGTGACACATATATAAATATGTATATATATTACATATATTACTTTTTCTTGAGAGGCTGAAAGCTGATGTTTTTAGCCTGGGGGCCAGTATCAATGGCCCCTTCTTTGGCTATTAATTTCAGCCCACAGCTGTCTGCATAGCCTTTGCTAGTTGTTAATTATAGGGGGACCCTATGTTATTTTTTTAGGGTCCCCCATTTTAATAGCCAGTGAAGGCTAAGTATACAGCTGTGAGCTGATATTAATAGCCTGTGAAGCTCCATGGGTATTACCCCTTTCCCAGGCTATAAACATTGGCCCCCAGCCGTCGGCTTTCCCTCTGCAGGTTACGAAAATTATGCAGGAGCCCACGCCATTTTTTTTAGAAATATAATCTTTTATTAATTAAATACATGTACAGTAAGCTGCACATACACTGAACTAGTTGTATTTGTCACAGACATCAATATAGCTACCTATTCTATTTGCATTTATTGTATTCAATCCATCTCTTCTATCCTGTCGGCTCCTGTTGTGATTTTAAACTACCGTGGCTGCTGAATTGCCGGTTTTCTTCTATGTAATACATATACACACATATATATACTATATATATATATATATATATGTATATATATATATATATAGTATATATATGTACAGCTCCCATGCACTCCTCACCTTCCTGAGAAACCTCAGCCCATCTTGCCCAAACACATCACAGAAAAAGCCTACTTACAACTCCAACAACTACCTGCTCTTTATCTTCCTACTCCTACTGATTTCAGGGGACATCTCCCCCAACCCTGGTCCACAATCCCCCAACCTCAATCCCTACCCTACCTCATATCGAAACCATAATAATCTTATTAATATTACTTGCACTCCCTCATCTCCTTCGGTTAATTGTGCCCTCTGGAAACCACGGTCTGCATGCAACAAGCTATCCTTCCTGCATAACTACTTTCTGAACAACTCTCTTCATCTGTTCGCCCTCACTGAAACTTGGATTCAGGATTCTGACACTGTCTCCCCTGCGGCCATTTCCTATGGTGGCTTACAGTTCTCCCATTCCCCGAGACCCGCAAACCGACATGGTGGTGGAGTTGGTATACTCCTGTCCCCACAATGCACTTTCCAGGTCATCCCTCCAATTCCATCACTCTCATTCCCTTCTTTTGAGGTCCACACCATCAGGCTCTTTCGTCCCCTCTCCCTCAGAGTAGCGGTCATATATCGGCCCCCAGGCTCGCCCCCCTGATTCCTTGACCACTTCTCAGCCTGGCTACCGCACTTCATGTCCTCAGAACTACCAACCCTTATCCTTGGAGACTTCAACATCCCCATTAACAGCCCTACTTCCACATCTGCATCTCAGCTTCTATCACTAACCACTTCTCTAGGCCTCTCACAGCTTTCAACCTCTGAGACACACAAGGATGGTAACACCCTTGACCTGGTCTTTGTCCGCCTCTGTTCAATCTCCCACCTAAATAACTCACCGCTTCCACTCTCTGACCACAACATTCTCTCCTTCACGCTCACAAATCCTCCACCAGCCCAGCGCACTCCTACCTACCACACATTCAGAAATCTACAAGCCATTAACCCTCAGACACTTTCAGACTACCTACACTCATCGCTGTCTCCAATCTCCTCTTTTTCTTGTCCTAATCTGGCTGTTCATCACTACAATGACACTCTTAGAAGCACCCTTGACCAAGTAGCACCGCTCACCCTCAGAACTTCCAAACACACAGTAAAACAGCCCTGGCTCACATTGCAAACTCAACTTCTTCAGCGATGCTCTAGGAGTGCTGAACGCCTTTGGAGAAAAACCCGCACACCAGTAGACTTCATCCACTTTAAATTCATGTTAAGAACTTATAATGCTGCCCTTCACCTCGCCAAACAGACCTACTTCACCACCCTGATCTCCTCACTAGCCAACAACCCCAAGAAACTTTTTGACACTTTTCACTCCCTCCTCAGGCCAAAATCACAAGCCCCTATCACAGACATTGGTGCTGACGACCTGGCCTCCCATTTTATAGAAAAAATAGATACTATCTGTCAGGAAATCTGCTCTCAACCACCAAGTGCTGTGACTCCCATCCCACCCTGCATTTCCCTTGGCTCACTTTCCACATTTGATCCCATCACAGAAGAAGAAGTCTCCAGACTCCTCTCTTCCTCTCGTCCGACTACATGCACTACCGACCCATTCCCTCACATCTCCTCCAGTCTCTCTCTCCAGTTGTCACAACTCACCTAACTAAAATCTTTAATCTCTCACTCTCCTCTGGCATTTTCCCATCCTCCTTCAAACACTCCATCATTACTCCACTACTAAAGAAACCCACTCTCAACCCTTCCTGCACAAACAACTACAGACCAGTCTCCAATCTCCCCTTCATCTCTAAACTTTTGGAGCGCCTAGTCTACTCCCGCCTTACCGGTTACCTTTCCAATCACTCCCTCCTAGACCCTTCACAGTCCGGCTTCCGCCTCCTACATTCGACCGAAACTGCACTAATCAAAGTGACCAATGACCTTCTTACAGCAAAACGTAATGGTGACCACTCTCTGCTCATTCTTCACGACCTTTCTGCAGCTTTTGACACGGTTGACCACCGTCTCCTACTGTCTAGGCTCCACTCACTAGGCATTAAGGACACTGTTCTCTCCTGGTTCTCCTCCTATCTTTCTGACCGCTCCTTCAGTGTTTCGTTCTCTGGCTCCACGTCATCTCCTCTTCCTCTCACTGTCGGTGTACCCCAGGGCTCAGTCCTTGGCCCCCTTCTCTTCTCTCTCTACACGGCCCTAATTGGACAGACCATCAGCAGATTTGGCCTTCAGTACCATCTTTATGCTGATGACACACAATTATACACGTCATCCCCCGACCTTAGCCCGCTGTTCTACAGAACGCCACCGACTGTCTGTCCGCAGTCTCCAACATCATGTCCGCTCTCTATCTGAAACTCAACCTCTCCAAAACTGAACTTCTTCTGCTCCCGCCGTCTACTAACCTCCCTAAATCTGACATTTCCCTCTCCGTGGGCGGCACCATAATAACACCCTGGCAGCAGGCTCGCTGTCTGGGTGTTATGTTTGACACCAATCTCTCCTTCATCTCCCATGTACAATCTCTTGCCCGCTCTTGCCGCCTACACCTAAAGAACATCTCTAGAATCCGCCCTTTTCTCATCATGGAAACAACAAAAACCCTCACTGTAGCATTGATCCACTCCCGCCTGGACTACTGCAATGCTCTATTACTTGGCCTCCCCATTACTCGACTATCCCCTCTCCAGTCCATCCTTAATGCAGCAGCCAGGGTCATCCATCTGGCTAATCGGTACTCGGACGCGTCTGCTCTTCGCCAGTCCTTACACTGGCTGCCCATTCATGATAGGATCCAATTCAAAGTACTTGTTCTCACCCACAAAGCTCTCCACAGTGCAGCACCCCCCTACATCTCCTCCCTCATTTCTATCTATCGGCCTAACCGACTGCTGCGCTCTGCAAACGACTTTCGACTAACCTCTGCACTAATCCGTACCTCCTACTCCCGACTCCAAGACTTCTCCCACGCTGCGCCAATCCTCTGGAATGCTCTACCCCAAGAAATTAGGACTATCCACAATTTGCACGGTTTTAGGCGCTCCCTCAAAACACATTTGTTCAGAGCGGCCTATCACATTCACTAATCAAAGTCATTCTATGTGTAAGTGTGTGTGTGTAGCCCATTCACTATCTCCATCTATCCCTCACTCCCTCAAGATGGCTGGACCATAATTGTAAATGCACCATTGTATATACACACCTGTACTTTGTATCTCCCCCACCTCATTGTAGATTGTAAGCTCTCACGAGCAGGGTCGGCTTATTTTGCTTTAATTATTGTATTGTTAACGTTGTTACTTATGACTTGTGTTTTGAAACTGTTAAACTGTAAAGCGCTGCGGAATATGATGGCACTATATAAATAAAGATTATTATTATTATATATATATATATATACGTGTGTGTGTGTGTGTGTGTGTGTGTGTGTGTGTGTGTGTCACTGACATCAAGAAAGCCATTTAGAAAAAATTTTGTTGAATGCGGATTTTTGTAAAGTGCAAGTAGAATTCTACTGTACTTGAATATATTTGCTCACCTCTAACCAGAAGAAAAAGTCAAGTAATTATGGAAAGCACAGGATCAAGTAAATCTGACATAAGCAAAATACATGGTCATTGAAACCAAATTTTCAAACCATCTTGATTTATTTAGTTTCAAGATTCAGCGCCGCATGCAGAAATCCCAGCACTTATACGCCTTGGCGGCTTTTAATGAGGCTATTAATCGTTGCATGAGGAAGGTTCTGCCATGTTGAATGACCTTGTGCATGCAAATCATCAAGATCTACTTTTTGCACCTCCCTTTGCAATTGCTGATCAATGATGTCACAGATGTGGTCAATGGGAGTGAAGTTCAAAGAAGGCATAGGCCATGGTAGCAATTTAGACAATACAGACTGTCACAGTAGCATGAGCAAAATGCAGCCTTCTATCATGTTAAGAAACATTTTTATTGATTATGTGATTTCCATAATTCCATTACCTGTCTATCTGTCTTCCTTGGTATTGAAATTTCAATGCTGAGAAGTGTATATATGTATGCATTGAAGCATTATATATACATATGTGTATATATATAGCTCAAAAAATTAAAGGGAACACTTAAACAACACAATGTAACTCCAAGTTAAACACATTTCTGTGAGATCAACCTGTCCAATTATGAAGCATCATTGATTATGAATCAATTTCTCCTGTTGTTGGGCAAATGGAACAGACAACAGGTAGAAATTATAGGCAATTAGCAAGGCAATCCATATAAAGGAGTGATTCTGCAGGGGGTGTCTACAACTCATTGAAGTTTCTCAAGAAGTGCAGCTTATCCAGTATGGCAAATCAATGCGACCTGTGGAAAGAAGGGTAGCAGTGTCTGTCAGCACAGTACCCAGAGCATAGCATAGAGCAGATACCAGGAGATGTGAAGGGGGCCGTAGGAGGACAACAACTCAGCAGTAGGACCACTACCTCCTCCTTGCACAAAGGAGTAGTGCCAGAGCCCTGCAAAATGACCTATAGTAGGCCACTAATATTCATATGTCAGTTTAAACTGTCACAAACAGACTCCATAAGGGTGGTATAAGGAAATGAATTCCACAAATGGGTTTTGTGTTTACAGCCCAACATCATGCAGGGCAATTAACATTTGCAGAAAATACCCAGATTGGTAGATTCGACATTTGTGCCCTGTGCTCTTCACAGATGAGAGCAGGTTCAGACTGAGCACATGTGACAGACATAACAGAGTCTGGAAATGCCGTGGAGATATGTTCTGCTGCCTGAAACATCCTCCAGCATGACAGGTTTGGCAGTGGGTCAGTAATAATGTGGGGAGGCATTTCTCTGGAAGGCCGCACAGCCCTCCATGTGCTAACCAGTGGTACCCTAACTTCCGTTAGGTATATGGCTAAGAAACTCAAACCCATTGTGAGACCAAATACAGGTGCAGTGTGCCCTGGGTTCATTCTGATGCATGACAATACTAGGCCTCATGTAGCTAAAGTGTGTCAGAAGTTCCTGCATGATGAAGCCATTGATGCTATGGACTGGCCTGCTTGTTCCCCAGACCTGAATCCAATCGAGCACATCTGGGACATCATGTCTTGTTCCATGCACCAATGCCATGGTGCACCACAGACTGTCCAGGAGTTGACTGATGCTTTAATCCAGGTCTGGGAGGAGATCCCTCAGGAGAACATCCGCGGCCTCACCCAGGCATTGTAGGGAGGTCATAAAAGTACATGGAGGCCACACACTCTACTGAGCATCATTTCCTTGTATTGAGGCATTTCCACTGAAGTTGGATCAGCCTGTAATTTGATTTTCAACTTTAAGTATCATTCCAAATCCAGACCTCCATGGGATATTAAATTTGATTTACATTGATAATTTTTATGTTTTATTGTTCTCAATAATTTCCACTATTTAATGAATAAAGATTTGCAACTAGAATATGCCATTCAGTGATATCTCGGATGTGGTATTTTAGTGTTCCATTTATTTTTTTAAGCAGTGTGTATATATATATACTAGCTGAAGAACCCGGCATTGCCCTTGTATAGTAACTAACTGTGGTTAGTTATAATAAATTATAGCTATTATCCTTATCCTCCATCCCATAGTCCAGTACCCATGTACCCATCACACATCCTCCATCCCATAGTCCCGTGCCCATATGAAGAGAAAGAAAATAACCAGTTACCTGTGTTGGCTTGTGTTGCGTGAAGCACGGATCCCGTGTAGTAGTCACGTGAACATAATGAAAAAAATTAAATGGATCCAGATTCCAAATAGAATACAAAAATGAATTTAAATCCATCAAAAACAGAGATCAACGTGCCCATATACCCATCATACATATCCTCCATCCCATATCCCATGCCCATATACCCATCACACATCCTCTATCCCATAGTCCAGTGCCCATATACCCATCATACAATAATGTATGTAAACGGCTGTGGAATTAATGGCGCTATATAAGTGAGTAAAATAAATACATATCCTGAATCCCATAGTCCCGTGCCGGATGGCGCTGAGCAGGGAGTTCCTGGAGATGTGCTGTTATGTAACCTGGCATTGTGGTTCTGTGTGGGGCTCTGTGTGCGGCCGCTGATGATGCAATTTTCTACGCCGGAAACAATAGAGCCTGGCAGTAATTAAAAAGAAGGGCTGATTCATTTCTGTCATATGCTCTCTGCTCCTTTCTGGGGGGGCAGACAATGGCTGGAGCTTATGTTCCCAGGGATGCTAGAATTCTCTCACATGGTCAGTGTCTGCTGAGGTGTTGTGGAGTTGGAAAACCAATCACAGCTCAGATTAAGGCTTAGTGCACACGTTCAGGAATGTTTGCAGAAAATTCCTGAGCAAAAACAGACTTTTTCAGCGGTAAAAACGCATGCGTTTTTCTCACGGTTTTTGACCCCTTTTTTGCGTGGATTTTGCGCGTTTTTACGGCGAATTTATCCTGAACATTCTAGTTCAATAATATAGCGGGGAAAACGTTAGTTTTCCCCTAAATTAATGAACATGCTGCTTTTTTTTCCGCTATGCGTTTTTATCGCGAAAAAAAACGCACCATGTGCACAAAAATAGCAGAATTCATTCTAAATAATAGGATGCTGAATTCATGCGCTTTATAAGCGCTTTTTTTGCCGCAAAAAAACGCGAAAAGAACGCGAATAATCCTGAACATGTACACTTAGCCTTAATATTTTAAACAGCTCTGGTGAAATGAAAGATGCTTAGTGATTGGTTGCTATGGGCAACAGGCAGCTTTACCTGTCGTGGTCAAGAAGATGTGCCTATGAAATAAATATAAGATATTATATATACTGTATATATATATATATATATATATATATACATTAAATTAGATTAGATATTTATATATACACTACAGACCAAAAGTTTGGACACACCTTCTCATTTAAAGATTTTTCTGTATTTTCATGACTATGAAAATTGTACATTCACACTGAAGGCATCAGAACTATGAATTAACACATGTGGAATTATATACTTAACAAAAAAGTGTGAAACAACTGAAAATATGTCTTATATTCTAGGTTCTTCAAAGTAGCCACCTTTTGCTTTGATGACTGCTTTTCACACTCTTGGCATTCTCTTGATGAGCTTCAAGAGGTAGTCACCGGAAATGGTCTTCCAACAATCTTGAAGGAGTTCCCAGAGATGCTTAGCACTTGTTGGCTCTTTTGCCTTCACTCTGCGGTCCAGTTCACCCCAAACCATCTCGATTGGGTTCAGGTCTGGTGACTGTGGAGGCCAGGTCATCTGGCGTAGCACCCCTTCACTTTCCTTCTTGGTCAAAAAGCCCTTACACAGCCTGGATGTGTGTTTGGGGTCATTGTCCTGTTGAAAAATAAATGATGGTCCAACTAAACGCAAACCGGATGGAATTGCATGCCGCTGCAAGATGCTGTGGTAGCCATGCTGGTTCAGTATGCTTTCAATTTTGAATAAATCCCCAACAGTGTCACCAGCAAAGCACCCCCACACCATCACACCTCCTCCTCCATGCTTCACGATGGGAACCAGGCATGTAGAGTCCATCCGTTCACCTTTTCTGCGTCGCACAAAGACACTGTGGTTGGAACCAAAGATCTCAAATTTGGTGTAATGTATGTAGTACAGTTCATATAGCGTCTTGTGCTTGGGTGCGATGAACATACATGAGACACAGGTTTGATATAGAAAGTCCTGTATTACTTCATACAAGTTGGCAGAATATAGGCACACAGTTTGCAGACACAGAAGCAGGAGACACAGCAGGCCAGAGTAATCTAAGCTCAGCAATCACTCTCACAATAGATTCAGGATCTTCTTCTCTGTTACCGTGAGTCCATGCAAACGTGGGTCTTTCAAAGAGCAGGGTTCAGAGTCCACAAGTGCTTCAGAGTTCCTCAGTAGGAATAGCTGGAGTACAAGGTCCAAGGCTTACAGGAGTCAAGTCAAGTCACAGGTTCACTGCAGGCTAGATTCTGAAGCACTGATTGCTCAGCTGTGGCTGCTTAAGAAGCAAAAGGAGAGAATCAGGGCGGGAACATGCAAGCTGGAAACTCCATTTTGACTGAGGGCAAGATAGCTGCAGCAAGACAGAAAGTAAAATGGCTGACGAACAAACTGAGTTTCAGAAACATATACACAGAACCTTACATTACTCCCCCCTTAGGGACAACCTCCGGATGACCTCAAACCAGGCCTGTGTGGGTACCTCTGATGAAACTGACGGAGCAAGCGAGGATCATTAACGTTATTGACTGGTTCCCATGAGTTGTCCTCCACTGGGTAGCCCTGCCATTTAATCAGATATTGTATCTGATTTCTATACAACCTGGAATCTAAAATCCTTTCCACCACAAATTCTTCCTGACCATCGACTAGCACTGGGTCAGGGCAAGGAGAAGAACGTCCAGGAAACGTAATGGGTGTCGCAGCCTTTAGTAGGGATACATGAAAGACAGGGTGGATTCTCACAGTTCTGGGCAGTTGAAGACGACAAGCAACGGCACTTATAATTTTACTGATTTTATAGGGTCCAATGTACTTATGTCCCAACTTAGACGATGGAATCCTTAACTTAAGATTTCTGGTTGACAGCCAGACCAAGTCTCCTACCTTGAAAGCTGGTGCAGGTTTACGAAATTTATCTGCTGCTTTCTTATACCTTTCCTGAGCCGATTCCAGATTTTCCTTTAGAAGATCCATATTCTTCTGTAAAGACGTGATTCTTTCAGCCACTGCTGGTAGAGGCGTTTCTATGGGAAATCGTGGTAGAATGTTAGGATGATAACCTAGATTAGAGTAAAAAGGAGACTGTTTAGTGGAGGCACTCTGAGAGTTGTTATACGAGAACTCAGCTAATGGAAGTAGATCCACCCAATCATCCTGTAGGTGGCAGATAAAAAAAGCGGAGATACTGCTCCAGGGTTTGATTGGTTCGTTCGGTCTGTCCATTAGTCTGGGGATGAAAAGCAGAAGAAAGGTTTACTTTAATGTCCAATGCTGCACAGAAATTTTGCCAAAACCTAGAAGTGAATTGCACCCCTCGATCCGAAATAACCTCATCCGGTACTCCATGTAAGCGAAACACATCTTTAATCATCAAATCTGATGTCTGTTTTGCAGTGGGTAAGCCGACACAAGGGATAAAATGAGCTGCCTTTGTTAGACGGTCAACCACCACTAGAATGGTGTTCTTCCCCTGAGAGGTTGGCAACTCCACAATGAAGTCCATAGAAATGGATCCCCACGGGCGGGACGGGGTGGGAAGAGGCTGTAACAGACCAGTTGGTGAGGAGCGAGGTGTTTTGCATCTTGCACAGACTTCACATGAAGTGACATAGTTTAAAACATCCTTCCTGCAAGTGGGCCACCAAAAGAAACGAGAAAGAAATTCCTGTGTCTTAAGAATTCCTCTATGCCCAGCTATCTTGGAATCGTGAATGAGTTGCAATACTCTCAATCTGACTGTTTCAGGAATATACAGGCGTTGTCCCTGAATCCACACACCATTCTTAAAGACAAGACTTACGTCCCTTGGGGGTTGTGCCAAAAAGGAATCCGCATGGTATGCTTCCTTGATGTCCTTAAGTAGGTCTTGATTATGAATTACTTCTAGGAATCTAGAGTCAGGAAGAATAGTCTTAGGAGGAGTAATTGGACGTGTCTCTGCTGAGTAAATCCTAGAGAGTGCATCAGCCTTTCCATTGCGCGATCCTGGTCTATAAGAAATTATAAAATTAAATTGGTTTAAGAAAAGATTCCAGCGAGCCTGGCGAGGAGTCAGGCACTTAGCCGACCTGATAAACTCAAGGTTACGATGGTCTGTCAGGACGACTATTTGCTGTGCAGCACCCTGAAGAAGGTGTCTCCATTCTTTGAAGGCGGCAATAATGGCCAACAACTCTCTATTGCCCACATCGTAGTTCCTCTCAGCCGAAGACAACTGCTGGGAAAAGAAGGCACAGGGATGCAAGACATTCTTCTCACCTGTTCTCTGAGAGAGTATAGCTCCAACGGCACAGTCTGAAGCATCCACCTCTATTATGAAGGCAAGCTCGGGGTTGGGATGTACTAGGATAGGTGCAGTGGTAAATTTATCTTTTAGACGGGAAAATGCTTCCTGGGCTTGGGGAGTCCAGGAGAACTTAGACTCTTTCCGGGTAAGTTGGGTGATAGGTGACACTACCTCAGAGAAATTTCTAATGAAACGTCTATAGAAGTTGGCAAACCCGATGAAGCGCTGTACCTCCTTCACATTTCTAGGACTTGGCCAATCCTTGATGGCTTGGGTTTTGCTTCCATCCATACTAATTCCTTGTGTAGACAGTACATACCCCAGAAATTGAATTTCGGTCCTATGGAATTCACACTTTTCAAGTTTGATGTAAAGATGATTTTGTCTTAGACGTTCCAAGACCATTCTCACATGTCCATGATGTTCCTCTGTGGAGTTAGAAAAAATTAGAATATCATCCAAATAAATTACCACGAATGTATCTAGGAGATCCATGAAGATGTCATTCACCAAGTGTTGGAAAGTGGCTGGGCGGTACTCAGACCAAAAGGCATAACTAGATATTCAAAGTGTCCATAGCGTGACCTGAATGCAGTCTTCCATTCATCCCCAGGTCTAATACGGACTAAGTTATAGGCCCCACGAAGATCTAGGTTAGAAAAAATTTTGGCATGTCGCACTCTCTCCAATAACTCAGGGATTAAAGGCAATGGATAACGGTTTCTAATAGTAACCTTATTGAGTTCCCTATAGTCTACGCATGGTCTCAGAGATCCATCTTTCTTCTTTACAAAGAAGATGGGTGCACCTGCGGAGATGAAGAGGGGCGTATGAAGCCCTTGGCTAGATTTTCGTCTATGTAATCCTTTAAAGCCTTTAACTCGGGCCCCGCCAGGGGGTAGATCTTACCAAAAGGTATCTCTGCTCCAGGCAATAATTCAATTGGACAATCATATGGACGGTGAGGAGGTAGCTGGTCAGCGTTCTTCTTGTCACATAAATCCACATAGTCCTGGTATACAGCTGGTAGTTCAGGGACTGACATGGTTCCTTTAGGAACAGAGCAAGCTGAAACTTTTGGACTCATCTGTTTCTCTGGAAAGTGTAATTCCTTGGTCTCCCAGTTAATGGTAGGATTCTGAGCCTGCAGCCATGGTAGCCCTAGAATAATGGGAAAGTGGGGAGAAGAGATAAGCATAAAGGACAGTTTCTCTTGATGATCTTTACCCATAAGAACCCTCAAAGGCTCTGTTTCCTGATCCACTGGTCCAGAGGTCAGCAGGGAGCCATCCACAGTTTCCATCTGTACTGGAGTAGCCTTCTTCACTGAACGTATCCCCTGTTTCAGAGCAAAGGAGACATCCATAAAATTTCCACTTGCCCCTGAGTCGATCATAGCAGAGCTAGACACCCAAGCTGAGTCAACCCAGAGTTTGATGGAAAGAAAGCAATGAGAATTGTTTTTCTTACAACTCAGCTGGGACACCGCTGAGGAAACTTGAAAAATGGCAGCGTTTACACAGTCAATGTCCTCAGAGGTAACGGAGTTTAAGTCCGAGAAATCAAGATCTGTTGCTGCAGATCTCTCTGGAGCCTGAGGCTCGGACCTGACAGATCCCCTCTCGCAACACTCACAATGAATGAGTGCTGCAGTAGTCTTACGAGAACAGCTGGGGCAGTTTATAATGAAGTGCCCTGACTTACCACAATAGAAACATAGATTCTCCTTAAAACGATGTTCCTTGCGTGCATCACTAACCCGTCGTTGTAAAGAGTCTACCTGCATGGGTTCAGGTTCAGGTTCCCGTGTAATCCTACTCAAAGGTTCCTTAGCTGGAGATGAAGGTAGGAAAAGGTTAGTGCGATTGCTTTCGAACCATCTCTCTTGCCTGCGTTCAGTCAGACGAGTATCAATACGGATGCAGTAGTTAATAAAGTCACCTAACGCAGTGGGAGGGTCGGCACGAGCAAGTTCATCCTTAATCAGTGGAGATAACCCCTTTCGAAAAATAGATTTTTTGGCGGAACTGTCCCAGGTGGTATCAAGGGCCCATCTCCTGAAATCCAAGGCATATTCAGCTACCGAGTGCTTACCTTGGCGCAAAGCTAACATGGCTGCTTCAGCTGTTGCACCTCGATTGGGGTCATCAAACACCTGCCCCATGGCTGAAATAAAATCATCAAGGTGATTCAAACAATCATCCTCAGTCTCAATCAGAGGGTTTTCCCACATCAAAGCCTTGTTGGTAAGCAACATAATTATAGTAAGCACCTTAGATCGTTCAGTGGGAAATTGTGAAGCATGTGCAGAAAAAAAAAATTGCATTGATTAATAAATCCCCTGAATTTCTCACGTTCACCGCCAAAACGAAAAGGGGGCAACTTGGGAATCCCAGAACTCGGGGCTACGGCAGGAGCCTGGACTCGCCCCTCTAGAACCTCAATCCTGGCTCGCAAATCCTGGGTAGTCTGTCCAACCACTTGCAAATTGTGATTATTGAGGTCCTGTAGATTTGTAAAACGGGTCTTTATATTCTGCAAATCTGCAAGGATATTATCAGTCACTCCGCAAAGTTCCTTTATGCGGGCCTTCATTTTCCAGATCTTTTAAGACAGGATTACTGGAAAAAGAGGAGAGGAAAAAAAAAAAAAAACAATAGTGTTTACCTGTGGTAACACTTGCAGAAAGAAAAAAAAATTAAGGGAACTGCTCACCTGGAATGGTTGTGAGAAGTCACAACCACTATCATCACAGAAAGTTCAACCAGACATCTGATATCCAGAGTTACAGCAGACAAAAAAGAGAAAAGAAAGAAAAAAAAAAACAATAGTGTTTACCTGTGGTAACACTTGCAGAAAGAAAAAACTTAAGGGAATTGCTCACCTGGAATGGTTGTGAGAAGTCACAACCACTGTCATCACAGAAAGTACAACCGGACGTCTGATATCCACAGTTACAGCCTTTCCAGACCCAGCAGACACTAACATTGGCTTCAGAATCTTGTAATGTATGTAGTACAGTTCATATAGCGTCTTGTGCTTGGGTGCGATGAACATACATGAGACACAGGTTTGATATAGAAAGTCCTGTATTACTTCATACAAGTTGGCAGAATATAGTCACACAGTTTGCAGACACAGAAGCAGGAGACACAGCAGGCCAGAGTAATCTAAGCTCAGTCAATCACTCTCACAATAGATTCAGGATCTTCTTCTCTGTTACCGTGAGTCCATGCAAACGTGGGTCTTTCAAAGAGCAGGGTTCAGAGTCCACAAGTGCTTCAGAGTTCCTCAGTAGGAATAGCTGGAGTACAAGGTCCAAGGCTTACAGGAGTCAAGTCAAGTCACAGGTTCACTGCAGGCTAGATTCTGAAGCACTGATTGCTCAGCTGTGGCTGCTTAAGAAGCAAAAGGAGAGAATCAGGGCGGGAACATGCAAGCTGGAAACTCCATTTTGACTGAGGGCAAGATAGCTGCAGCAAGACAGAAAGTAAAATGGCTGACGAACAAACTGAGTTTCAGAAACATATACACAGAACCTTACATTTGGACTCATCAGACTAAAGCACAGATTTCCACTGGTCTAATGTCCATTCCTTGTGTTCTTTAGCACAA
This sequence comes from Oophaga sylvatica, assembly GCA_033576555.1. Taxonomy (NCBI): domain Eukaryota; kingdom Metazoa; phylum Chordata; class Amphibia; order Anura; family Dendrobatidae; genus Oophaga; species Oophaga sylvatica. The sequence goes on from JARQOD010000006.1 coordinate 349,010,675, forward strand.
ACAAGTCTCTTCTGCTTGTTGCTTGTCCTTAGCAATGTTTGGCCAAATGTTTATACTAAGCATCTCAAATTTTTCCTTATATTCAAAGCCATATTGCTATTCTAAATTTCATGTATTCCATATTGTCATGCTTTAGTATGCTTGAGTGCAGCCTTTTTTTGTATGTTTTACATGGGGGTAGCTTCCCTTGGTTTGCACCTAGTTCACATTAGTCTGGATGTGCCAGTCAGGTTTTTTTGTCTATTGAATGTTAGCTTGCTGACCGAGCACTCCGCCCCCACCAGGTGGTGATTTTAATTACACCAGGTCCCTACTTTACCCATAAATGCAGGCATTGCTGACAGAGGTGCATATTCACCCAGAAATTCAGATATCAGCCTAATAGAGGTATGTTCACATTAGGTCAGGGACTCACCAGTATTGAGACCACCTTGACGATGGTTGGTGGGCTTTAAAATGTTTGGCCAAATGTTTATACTAAGCGTCTCAAATTTTTCCTTATATTCCAAAGCCATATTGCTATTCTAAATTTCATGTATTCCATATTGTCATGCTTTAGTATGCTTGAGTGCAGCCTTTTTTTGTATGAAAATTGTACATTCACACTGAAGGCATCAAAACTATGAATTAACACATGTGGAATTATATACTTAACAAAAAAGTGTGAAACAACTGAAAATATGTCTTATATTCTAGGTTCTTCAAAGTAGCCACCTTTTGCTTTGATGACTGCTTTGCACACTCTTGGCATTCTCTTGATGAGCTTCAAGAGGTAGTCACCGGAAATGGTCTTCCAACAATCTTGAAGGAGTTCCCAGAGATGCTTAGCACTTGTTGGCCCTTTTGCCTTCACTCTGCGGTCCAGTTCACCCCAAACCATCTCGATTGGGTTCAGGTCTGGTGACTGTGGAGGCCAGGTCATCTGGCGTAGCACCCCTTCACTTTCCTTCTTGGACAAAAAGCCCTTACACAGCCTGGATGTGTGTTTGGGGTCATTGTCCTGTTGAAAAATAAATGATGGTCCAACTAAACGCAAACCGGATGGAATTGCATGCCGCTTCAAGATGCTGTGGTAGCCATGCTGGTTCAGTATGCTTTCAATTTTGAATAAATCCCCAACAGTGTCACCAGCAAAGCACCCCCACACCATCACACCTCCTCCTCCATGCTTCACGATGGGAACCAGGCATGTAGAGTCCATCCGTTCACCTTTTCTGCGTCGCACAAAGACACTGTGGTTGGAACCAAAGATCTCAAATTTGGACTCATCAGACTAAAGCACAGATTTCCACTGGTCTAATGTCCATTCCTTGTGTTCTTTAGCCCAAACAAGTCTCTTCTGCTTGTTGCTTGTCCTTAGCAGTGGTTTCCTAGCGGCTATTTTACCATGAAGGCCTGCTGCACAAAGTCTCCTCTTAACAGTTGTTGTACAGATGTGTCTGCTGCTAGAACTCTGTGTGGCATTGACCTGGTCTCTAATCTGAGCTGCTGTAAACCTGCAATTTCTGAGACTTGTGACTCGGATAAACTTATCCTCAGAAGCAGAGGTGACTCTTGGTCTTCCTTTCCTGGTACGGTCCTCATGTGAGCCAGTATCCTTGTAGTGCTTGATGGTTTTTGCAACTGCACTTGGGGACACTTTCAAAGTTTTCCCAATTTTTCAGACTGACTGACCTTCATTTCTTAAAGTAATGATGGCCACTCGTTTTTCTTTACTTAGCTGCTTTTTTCTTGCCATAATACAAATTCTAACAGTCTATTCAGTAGGATTATCAGCTGTGTATCCACCAGACTTCTGCACAACACAACTGATGGTCCCAACCCCATTTATAAGGCCAGAAATCCCACTTATTAAACCTGACAGGGCACACCTGTGAAGTGAAAACCATTTCCGGTGACTACCTCTTGAAGCTCATCAAGAGAATGCCAAGAGTGTGCAAAGCAATCATCAAAGCAAAAGGTGGCTGCTTTGAAGAACCTACAATGTAAGACATAATTTCAGTTGTTACACACTTTTTTGTTAAGTATATAATTCCACATGTGTTAATTCATAGTTCTGATGCCTTCAGTGTGAATGTTCAATTTTCATAGTCATGAAAATATAGAAAAATCTTTAAATGAGAAGGTGTGTCCAAACTTTTGGTCTGTACTGTATATATATATATATATATGTATATATACAGTACAGACCAAAAGTTTGGACACACCTCATCTTTTTGTCCTTTTTTAATCTATCTAATATATATATATATATATATATATATATATACTGTATATATACTGTAGATATATATATATATATATATATATATATATATATATATATATATATACAGTACAGACCAAAAGTTTGGACACACCTTCTCATTTAAAGATTTTTCTGTATTTTCATGACTATGAAAATTGTACATTCACACTGAAGGCATCAAAACTATGACTTAACACATGTGGAGTTATATACTTAACAAAAAAGTGTGAAACAAACTGATATTATGTCTTATATTCTAGGTTCTTCAAAGTAACCACCTTTTGCTTTGATGACTGCTTTGCACACTCTTGGCATTCTCTTGATGAGCTTCAAGAGGTAGTCACCGGAAATGGTTTTCACTTCACAGGTGTGCCCTGCCAGGTTTAATAAGTGGGATTTCTGGCCTTATAAATGGGGTTGGGACCATCAGTTGTGTTGTGCAGACATCTGGTGGATACACAGCTGATAGTTCTACTGAATAGACTGTTAGGCTATGGTTCCACGGTCCGGAACCATAGCGCTTTTGACGGAGCGGAATTCCGCTCCGTCTAAGCCCCGCCCCCTTTATGACGCGCGCTCTTTCCGGGGGTGTTCAGGACACCTCCGGAACACCTCCGGAAAGAGCGCAGGGCTACATAGCCCTGTGTTAATTATGTTGCGGCGACGCAGCGTCGCCGCAATACGCGAGGACATGCTGCGGTCTGAAAAGACGCGCCGCATGTCCGGATACGCAGGTTTGCCACCTGCGTATTGTTACGCATAGTGGAGACGGGATTTCTTTAAATCCCCTCACTATGCTGTAACATCTGGACGCTGCGTGTTTGGCGCTGCGCCAGCGCACAGCGCCAAACACGCAGCGTTTCCTGACCGTGGAAACTCACCCTAAGAATGTGTATTATGGCAAGAAAAAATCAGCTAAGTAAAGAAAAACGAGTGGCCATCATTACTTAAGAAATGAAGGTCAGTCTGAAAAATTGGGAAAACTTTGAAAGTGTCCCCAAGTGCAGTTGCAAAAACCATCAACCGCTACAAAGAAACTGGCTCACATGAGGACCACCCCAGGAAAGGAAGACCAAGAGTCACCTCTGCTTCTGAGGATAAGTTTATCCACATCTAGGATCGAAATGTCGCACATGGGCTAATAAACTACCCATAACTTATATCTTGGAGTGATGCCTTCATTTTTTGGATCGTATTATGAGGTTTGCTATATATCTGGAAGGAATGTTTGCACCCTCATCATCATTTTGGTGCTGCTTTTCAATATTTTTTGCTATGTACATATAATATATATATATATGTATATATATATATATATATATACATATATATATATATATATATATATACAGTATATTAGATAGATTAAAAAAAAAAAGGACAAAAAGATGAGAGAAGTGGACTTTATTTCCCAATGGCGTGCCGACGTTTCGGATATAGTATCCTTTCTCAAGCCAGCCATCTTTTTGTGCTGTTTTCCTTTTTTTATTCTATTGCTGTTAACCATTGGATTACTGGTTGGGAAAACTTTGCACATCATTTGAGGTAATGTTTTGGTGCTGTTCCAATTTTTTTCTCTATACATATATATTGGATATTTATTATACGGGGCTTTGCGTATCGTTTGAGTATGGCTACGCAGAGTGGGAGGAGCTATGTGGAGTGAGCGGGGCTCGATACTCACACACACATACATACACTCAACTTTATATATATACTAGCTGTTTCCAGGCAGCTAACGCTCAGCACACTCATTGCTATCTAATTAACGCTGCTGGTGATTAAACTAATGTAAATAATGACAACATTCAATAGCGCTTATGCAGGTGGTAAATGAAATTAAAATGAAGTTAATAACAATAATAATCATCAAAAATCTGAATAATACTAATGATACATTTTATTCACAGTATAAAATCGAAAACAAACTGGATTCAGTAAGATGTGGTAATGTGTGGGGATGGAGTCTTGTGTTGTAATGTGTGGGGACGGAGCCTCGTGTGGTAATGTGGGGGGACGGAGCCTCGTGTATTAATGTGGGGAACGGAGTCGTGTGGTAATGTGTGGGGACAGAGCCTCGTGTGGTAATGTGTGGGGACGGAGCCTCGTGTGGTAATGTGTGGAGATGGAGCCTTGTGTGGTCACGTGTGGGGACAGAGGCTCGTGTGATAATGTGGGGGGACGGAGCCTCATGTGTTAATGTGGGGGAACAGAGCCTGTGTGTTAATGTGGGGAACGGAGTCTCGTGTGGTAATGTGTGGGGAAGGAGCCTCGTGTGGTAATGTGTGGGGACGGAGCCTCGTGTGGTAATGTGTGGGGACGAAGCCTCGTGTGGTAATGTGGGGGACGGAGCCTTGTGTGGTAATGTGTGTGGACGGAGCCTCGTGTGGTAATTGTGGGGACAAGGCCTCGTGTGGTAATGTGTGAGGACGGAGCCTCGTGTGGTAATGTGGGGGGACGGAGCCTCGTGTGGTAATGTGTGGGGACGGAGCCTCGTGTGGTAATGTGTGGGGACGGAGCCTTGTGTGGTAATGTGGGGGGACAGAGCCTCGTGTGGTAATGTGAGGGGACGGAGCCTCGTGTGGTAATGTGTGCAGACGGAGCCTCGTGTGGTAATGTTTGGGGACAGAACTTCGTGTGGTAATGTGTGGGGACGGAGCCTCATGTGGTAATGTGGGGGGACGGAGCCTCGTGTGGTAATGTGTGGGGATGGAGCCTCGTGTGGTAATGTGTGGGGACGGAGCCTTGTTTGGTAATGTGGGAGGGTGGGATTATTTGTGGTGATGTGGTGGGGGCCGGGATTATGTGTGGTGATGTGGTGGTGGCCGGGATTATATGTGGTGATGTGGTGGGGGCGGGATTGTGTGTGGTGATGTGGTGGGGGCAGGACTATGTGTGGTGATGTGGTGGGAGGGCAGGATTATGAGCAGTAATGTGGTGGGGGGGCAGGATTATGAGCAGTAATGTGGTGGGAGTGCGGGATTATGAACGGTAATGTGGTGGGAGGGCGGGATTATGAGCAGTAATGTGGTGGGAGGGCGGGATTATGAGCAGTAATGTGGTGGGGGGGCGGGATTATGAGCAGTAATGTGATGGGGCAGGATTATGTGTGGTAATGTGGTGGCGGGCGGGATTATGTGTGGTAATGTGGTGGTGGGCGGGATTATGTGTGGTAATGTGGTGGGGGGGTGGATTATGTGTGGTAATGTGGTGGGGGGGCAGGATTATGTGTGGTAATGTGGTGGGGGCAGGATTATGTGTGGTAATGTGGTGGGAGGGCGGGATTATGTGTGGTGATGTGGCGGGGGGCCGGATTATGAGCAGTAATGTGGTGGGAGGCGGGATTATGAGCGGTAATGTGGTGAGGGGCGGGATTATGAGCGGTAATGTGGTGGGGGGTCGGGATTATGAGCGGTAATGTGGTGGGGGTGGGATTATGTGAGGTGATGTGGTGGGGGTAGGGATTATGTGTGGTGATGTGGTGGGGGCCGGGATTATGTGTGGTGATGTGGTGGGGGTGGGATTGTGTGTGGTAATGTGGTGGGGCGGGATTATGAGTGGTAATTTGGTGGGGGGGTGAGATTATGTGTGGTAATGTGATGGAGGCGGGAATATGAGCGGTAATGTGGTGGGGGGCGGGATTATGTGTGGTAATGTGGTGGAGGTGGGATTATGAGCAGTAATGTGGTGGGGGGCGGATTATGTGTAGTAATGTGGTGGCGGGCGGGATTTTGAGCAGTAATGTGGGGGGCGGGATTATGTCCGGTAATGTGGTGCGGGCAGGATTGTGCTGTATATGGTGATGTGGTGGGGGATGGAATTGTGTGTGGTGATATGGTGGGGGGCGGGATTATGAGCGGTAATGTGGTGGGGGCGGAATTGTGTGTGGTAATGTGGTGTGGGGCGGGATTATGAGAGTTAATGTGGTGGGGGCAGGATTAAGAGCAGTAATGTGGCGGGGGGCGGGATTATGTGTGGTAATGTGGTGGTGGGCAGGATTGTGTGTGGTGATGTGGTGGGGGGCGGGATTATGAGCAGTAATGTGGTGGCAGGAAGGATTGTGTGTGGTAATGTGGTGTGGGGCGGGATTATGAGAGTTAATGTGGTGGGGGGCAGGATTAAGAGCAGTAATGTGGCGGGGGGCGGGATTATGTGTGGTAATGTGATGGTGGGTGGAATTGTGTGTGGTGATGTGGTGGGGGCGGGATTATGAGCAGTAATGTGGTGGGGGTGCGTGATTATGAGCAGTAATGTGGTGGGGGTGGGATTATGTGTATTGTGGTGGGGGGCAGGATTATGAGCGGTAATGTGGTGGGAGGGCGGGATTATGAGAAGTAATGTGGTGGGGGTGCGGGATTATGAGCGGTAATGTGGTGGGGGCAGGATTATGAGAAGTAATGTGGTGGGAGGGCGGGATTATGAGCGGTAATGTGGTGGGGGCAAGATTATGTGTGGTAATGTGGTGGTGGCGGGATTATGAGCAGTAATGTGGTGGGGGGCGGGATTATGTGTGTGGTAATGTGGTGGGGGGCGGGATTATGTGTGGTAATGTGGTGGGAGGGCGGGATTATGAGCAGTAATGTGGTGGGGGGCGGAATTATGAGCAGTAATGTGGTGGGGGTGCGGGATTATGAGCGGTAATGTGGTGGGGGGGTGGGATTATGAGCAGTAATGTGGTTGGGGGCAGGATTATGAGCGGTAATTTGGTGGGGGGGCGGGATTATGAGCAGTGATGTGTTGGGGTAAGGGATTATGAGCAGTAATTGTGGGGGGTGCGGGATTATGAGCGGTAATGTGGTGGGAGGGTGGGATTATGAGCAGTAATGTGGTTGGGGCGGGATTATGAGTGGTAATGTGGTGGGAGGGCGGGATTATGAGCAGTAATGTGTTGGGGTGCGGGATTATGAGTGGTAATTTAGTGGGGGGGCGGGATTATGAGCAGTGATGTGTTGGGGGTAAGGTATTATGAGCAGTAATGTGGTGGGGGCGGGACTATGTGTGGTATTGTGGTGGGGGGCGGGATTATGTGTGGTGATGTGGTGGGGGGCCGGGATTATGTGTGGTGATGTGGTGGGGGTGGGATTATGAGCGGTAATGTGGTGGGGGGCAAGATTATGTGTGGTAATGTGATGGGGGTGGGATTATGAGCGGTAATGTGGTGAGGGACAGGATTAAGAGCAGTAATGTGGCGGTGGGTGGGATTATGTGTGGTAATGTGGTGGCGGGCAGGATTGTGTGTGGTGATGTGGTGGGGGGTCAGGATTATGAGCAGTAATGTGGTGGGGGTGCGGGATTATGAGCAGTAATGTGGTGGGAGGTGGGAATATGTGTAGTATTGTGGTGGGGGGGCAGGATTATGAGCGGTAATGTAGTGGGAGGGTGGGATTATGAGCAGTAATGTGGTGGGAGGGCGGGATTATGAGCGGTAATGTAGTGGGAGGGTGGGATTATGAGCAGTAATGTGGTGGGAGGGCGGGATTATGAGCAGTAATGTGGTGGGAGGGCGGGATTATGAGTGGTAATGTGGGGGGCAGGATTATGAGCAGTAATATGGTGGGAGGGCGGGATTATGAGCGGTAATGTGGGGGGTGCAGGATTATGTGTGGTAATGTGGTGGGCGGGATTATGAGCAGTAATGTGGTGGGGGGCAGGATTATGTGTGGTAATGTGGTGGGGGCGGGATTATGTGTGGTAATGTGGTGGGGGGCGAGATTATGAGCAGTAATGTGGTGGGGGGCGGGATTATGTGTGCTAATGTGGTGGCGGGCAGGATTATGTGTGATAATGTGGTGGGGAGGATTATGTGTGGTAATGTGGTGGCTGGCAGGATTATGTGTGGTATTGTGGTGGGGGGGATTATGTGTGATAATGTGGTTGGGGCCGGGATTGTGAGTGGTGATGTGTTTGTGTGTGGCAATGTGGTGGGGGGGGGGGATTGTGTGTGTAGTAATGTGGTGGCGGGTGGGATTATGTGGTAATGGTGGTGGGGCGGGATTATGTGTGGTAATGTGGTGGAGGGGCGGGATTATGTGCGGTAATGTCAGCCCTCCCCGTAAAATAAGCATTTTAATAAAGGGGGGGACTCATGGCCACATAGGCCCTGAATTTTTATGTTGTGTATATATTTATAAAGGTCATTTTGGGGCCAGTTAGTGAGCTCTGGTAAGTACCATGAGCTGGTTTAAGCCGGTTTGAGCCAGTTTTTTGGCGCCCAATTTTAAGGCTGTTTATTGGTGGACTCTGATTCTGGCTGTTGTGTGCTATAAATAGCCCTGCAGTGTTATACGATCTCAGTCAGCGAGAAGAAAAGATGATCCCTCCCGTCCTCCCCTATTCTCAGTCCTGATGTTAATTTGTGGGAAAATCGCCCATGTGATGGGTGGATTGGTTGTTGGATTGTTAATTTATTAATTAATATGGATTTATTTATTAAAATAATTATTAATTTATGTAACCCAAAATAAATATCACGTCCATTTCTGCCATTTAAAGGATTTACTGTCTACGTGGTTTTTATTGTATGAATGGGCCTTGTGTGGCCATGTAGTGGGGGCCGGGATTGTGTGTGGTGATGTGATTGTGTGTGGTAATGTGGTGGGGGGCGGGATTATGTGTGGTAATGTGGTGGGGGGCCAGGATTGTGTGTGGTAATGTGGTGGGGGGCCGGATTGTGTGTGGTAATGTGGTGGGGTGCGGGATCGTGTGTGGTAATGTGGTGGGGGCCGGGATTGTGTGTGGTAATGTGGTGGGGGGCCGGGATTGTGTGTGGTAATGTGGTGGGGGCCGGATGTGTGTGGTAATGTGGTGGGGGCCGGGATTGTGTGTGGTAATGTGGTGGGGGATTGTGTGTGGTAATGTGGTGGGGGGCGGGATTGTGTGTGGTAATGTGGTGGGTGGCCGGGATTGTGTGTGGTAATGTGGTGGGGGGCCGGGATTGTGTGTGGTAATGTGGTGGGGGGCGGGATTGTGTGTGGTAATGTGGTGGGGGGCCTGGATTGTGTGTGGTAATGTGGTGGGGGCCGGGATTGTGTGTGGTAATGTGGTGGGGGTGGAGCTACTGTGCAGGATTAGCGAGTAATCACGATGCCTGTTATATATACATATAGATATATATATATTTGATCTTTTATTATTATTTTTTTCCATTTCAAATTTGTGCAAATAAAAAAAATATTTAAGTCACTTATTTAGTAACAATGAAATATGTTAGATAGCAAATTATAAAGAAAAAAGAACAGACTCTGCAAGTGGTTATAATATATATTTATTATATCATTAGTAAATATTATATACAAAGTATTTAAATAAATAGCTAGATTTCTTTTCGGCCCTGGGCAGTGCGATAAAAAATGTTTTATTCACATGACTATGGAATGTTCAACTTAAAGAAAAGGATGCTTTCATGAGAAAACAGTAACTCAGATCATCGTGGTATAGACGTCCGATTTCAAGGCACATTCTTGGCAACTCAGAGTTCTGTTTTAGTAGGTCAGATCTACAATGGAAAGTATAAAAATATACAGTTATATACAAACTTTGTATACAGAAATATACTGATAATTAAGTAATTTATTGTGTATACCAAATACTTATTTTTTAATTTCTGCACTTTTCAGAAATGGGCTACAGTACAAAATAAAAGAAAGAGGAGAAATGAAATGTTTGCTTACATTATCGCTATCCATCTTTTCTAGAATAAGAATACTTCAACACTTATTAACTATTTATTTTGCTGCATTTGGCTTTTACCTGTGATTTTTTGCGATGCCATTGTTTGGGCAAGGTTCACAGAATATTGCAATTATCATGTTTTCAAAGTTTTTTCTCTTCATACTCTTATGAATAGGATTAGTCCAGAAATCGTGGGCTACAAGTCTACCATGCTCGCCGAGGTGTGACTGGAGTCTTCTACGTGAAATCTAAATCCCTCTGACCTTCCAAGAATATGTCAATTTCAGGCTCAACTGAGCCATGTGCCAGAAGTTTGCAGCCACACAATGCATGCCCTGGAAGTTTGTGAGACGCGCACTTCTATATCCCGCAGATGCTCATGAACACCGGGACTTTGTGCAAGTGCAGTGTAGCCGCAATTTTCTGGTGTGCAGGTGTAGGTCCACTGCACATGCCCATGTTGCTGTGTTCATGAACATTAGTGGGATTAGTGGGCAGCACAGTGGCTCAGTGGATAGCACTGCAGCCTTGCATCGCTGGAGTCCTAGTTTCGAGTCCCACCAAGGACAACATCTGCAAGGAGTTTGTATGTTCTCCCCTGTTTGCGTGGGTTTCCTCCAGGCACTCCGGTTTCCTCCCACACACCAAAAAACATACTGATAGGGAATCTAGATTGTGAGCCCCATTGGGGACAGCGACGATAATGTGTGCAAACTGTAAAGCGCTGCGGAATATGTTAGCGCTATATAAAGATTATTATTGTTATTTATAATTCAGTAAGAATAGTACTAGGGCAGATCAGAAACCTCAGTCAGTGCGCATGCTATTGAGAGATTGGGAAGTAGCGTATGTGTTTTCAATTAGTCCTATGCATAAGAACATTCAGAGAAAGAACAGCTAAAATACATATGTAGCCATGCAATTAGTTAATAGGTGTGATACTGCTGTCAGGTTCCCATTTAGATCTTGATTGCGTAATTATGTTAAAAATGACTGTAATTAATTAAATTAATCAGTGCAAAATTTGAAATAGTAAAATAATAGGTAAATTGCAAGCTGAACTAATTGCCTAAAATATGGTTGTATGGTTTCCATCAGTGATGTACTAATTTACTGAATGACAATCCTCACATAGTAGTTTTGTAGCTACGCATCTGTTACGCAGCTGCTCTGATAAACTTATCAAAAAGTCATGAACACCTAGTATTTTTCATACACAAGTTCGAAAACCATATTAAATCATAAAGATGGTAAGTGAATTATTAAAGCCAAAACCACTGATGAGTAAGCAAATCACTGTGAACTCCAAAATTATAATAATCTGTACAAGCTCCAAAAATCTCACAGGACTCAACCACTTTTTTTTCATTGTCATCTTCTAAAACCGGTCAAGCACACGAGACGGCTGTTGGACGAACAACGTTTCGGCCAATCATTCAGCCAACAGCCATCTTAGCTGACTGTCCCAAACACAGGAGCTCTCATTCTCATTCAGAGGTGGCTTATTTCTTATCTCAAAGCAATCCATAGTCCAAAATCGGACATGCGTAATGCACATCTCTTTCCACCATCAGTTGGTCATCAAGAGAATATCTTTTAGATGCTAGCATACCCACTGAGCTTTTGAAACAGAAAGCCAATCTTAAGAAAACACAGGTGGTGTCTTTTCCTTTTTTGCCACTTTTTTGGTATTTTTTGCAGTGGCCTTGTCCCTGGTGTCAGATCCAAATCTTTTTAACTTTATATTCATACTAGTAAGCCTGAAAAATGTTCAGTCTCGACTTTTGAAGCCTGAAGCAGTAAAAAAAAAGCTAAAAAAAAATTGAAAATTTAAGCTATGCACGGCAAGTCGTGTTTATGTTGACGTGTTTCATATATTGAATCTCCTTATTATCTTTTAATAGCTTTTTCAGGTGGATTTCAAGAGGAATCTGCCTGAAACAGAAGCTCATTATAAAATGTATTGATAAATAGACATACAGTACAGACCAAAAGTTTGGACACACCTTCTCATTCAATGATTTTTCTGTATTTTCATGGCTATGAAAATTGTAGAATCACACTGAAGGCATCAAAACTATGAATTAACATATGTGGAATTATACATTACACTTTACAAAAAAGTGTGAAACAACTGAAAATATGTCTTATATTCTAGGTTCTTCAAAGTAGCCACCTTTTGCTTTGATTACTGCTTTGCACGCAGAAAAGGTGAACGGATGAACTCTACATGCCTGGTTCCCACCGTGAAGCATGGAGGAGGTGGTGTGATGGTGTGGGGGCGCTTTGCTGGTGACACTGTTGGGGATTTATTCAAAATTGAAGGCATAGTGAACCAGCATGGATACTACAGCATCTTGCAGCAGCATGCTATTCCATCCGGTTTGCGTTTAGTTGGACCATCATTTATTTTTCAACAGGACAATGACCCCAAACACACCTCCAGGCTGTGTAAGGGCTATTTGAACAAGAAGGAGAGTGTTGGGGTGCTATGCCAGATGACCTGGCCTCCACAGTCACCAGACCTGAACCCAATCGAGATGGTTTGGGGTGAGCTGGACCGTTCACCGCTTCAATTTTGAATAAATCCCCAACAGTGTCACCAGCAAAGCACCCCCACACCATCACACCACCTCCTCATGCTTCACGGTGGGAACCAGGCATGTAGAGTCCATCCGTTCACCTTTTCTGCGTGCAAAGCAGTAATCAAAGCAAAAGGTGGCTACTTTGAAGAACCTAGAATATAAGACATATTTTCAGCTGTTTCACACTTTTTTGTAAAGTGTAATGTATAATTCCACATGTGTTAATTCATAGTTTTAATGCCTTCAGTGTGATTCTACAATTTTCATAGTCATGAAAATACAGAAAAATCTTTGAATGAGAAGGTGTGTCCAAACTTTTGGTCTGTACTGTACATACATACGTCTTTTTAACATTTTTTATCTGTTGAGTTTGCATTTATTCAAATCTAGTGGGAAAAATCCGGAAATAAAAAGCATATTTATCTGAAGGAAAACTAACATGTTGCAGGTTTCAAAAAAGGCACTTTAGGTTAGTTTACGCAGTGTTAAAAAAAAGTATTGTGGGTATGACACTTTGAGATATCCCATACAATTTAGTGGAACTTTAAGACACTGCAATTTTTGCATAATGGAACCATGCAGCTGAAAAAACATACAGTAGGGTTTTTTTTTAAAGGGGGACACACCACTGTACTTTTTTTTGAGTCAAAGCCAGAGTGGATCCAGCAGGAAAAAATATAATTCCCTTATTCGTGTTTCCCATTCCCTTTGAATCCATTCCTGGCATTGACTCAAAAAACTGTTTTGTGCCATTTTGAAAAAAAAACTCAATTCAGTCTATTTTAATTTTCCATCCTATAATAGTGCAAACAAAAGAAAAGAAATGTAGATTTACTTACAACATTAACTTTTTAGGGTTGCGAGCACAACGGGCTCTTGGCCAACCGTGTTAGCAGCCTTGCACATCTTTTAAAATCTGTGCGAAGATAAAACAAAATAAATAGACATAAGAACGAGACTTTTGAAATCATGTTAAGTACAGATATATGAAATCCTCTTTCTACATTTCACAACCTTCTTTTCATGAATCAAGCTCCTTAGAAGAGCTGCCAATGAATGAGAGTACACTGAGATTAATAGACGGCCGACAGATCTGTTGGGCCAAAAGCCAAACAGGCTCAAGATAAAGGGAGGGTTGTCCCATTGAAGTGATTACATCCCTATGAAATTAGCAGACACCCACTCTTAAAGGCATAGTCCAAGGATGAAAAAAAAACAGCTGCTTACATAAAACTATTTTTCCACACCGTTCCCGATAACTTATGCAATTGCAGCTCAGCCCAAATTACTTTGATGGGGCTGAGCTGCAATACTATCCAACCATGGCATGATTTTTAGCAGAAAGCAGATATTCTCCAATACTTCGTACTTCGGAATTGATTTTAAAAATGTTTTAAAAATCAAAAAAGACATGTTCTGCTAAAGTAAAGCAAGCATACGGATCCACTAAATATCCTCCCTTCATCATCTGATATCCACACAGTATGAAAATGTAGCTTATCCCGTGCTTCTTGGTGCTTAAAGGAAATGTACCATCATAAAATAATTTATTGTTTTAATCAGGTTTTTGTGTTAAACATCTAGTTTGACGGTTTTTTTCATATCACAATCTATATAAAAAAATAAAATCTTGTAATTTTCATCCCGTTCTTTATAAAAGACTTTTCAGAAGTCTCATTGTCATCACAGGCTGGATTGTTATTACAGGTAACACAAAACAATTAATAACACAGGATCCACAATTCATAATATGTGATGTTACAGCTCCCTCTAATCTTCCTCCCTTCACAATTATTTTTGCATACGCTCATTAGATGCTCCATTTACATGTGAATTTCCTAGACGAACAGAAAGTACAAGCTTAGAACAATTGTGTGAAAATTGCAAGATATCTTTTTCAATGCAGATTGTGATATGAAAAGTTAAAAAATACCAAAATTTAAAAAAAAATACATTTAGTATAAATCTTCTTTTATACAGTTGGTTTCATTTTAATAATACATTCCATGCAAGAGTTCAGAACCAAGTAGAACTGAATGCTGAATGATGGCGTCGCTGTGATCAGAGACAAATATATCTGCATTGTCTAAAACAGTTTATATAAGTCCGAAATCCACTAGTGAGAAAAAAAAAAAAAAAAGATTGCCAGGTAATTGCCACACATTTGCTGAACAAAACGAGTCTTGCAAATCCGAAACTGAGAAGTGTGCTGAAATTGATTTGTTGTTACAGAATTGCAGTGATTAGTAGCTATCCAAAGTAGAATGTATTAATCTGTACATTTTTTCTGTCAGCCTACTTACAAGTTGGTGTTGAACAGTCTTTTGTGTGGTGGTAAAGTCGATAGAATTGCTTGCTGCATTCTGCTGAGAATACTACTGGACCTTCTGGAGATAACACATTAAAATCATTATTAGCCACAAGTTTTTCTTGATTGCTACTATGCCATGGCAATTGTAATGTTTAAGCTCACAAATTGTAGAATAAACTTGCAGGGAAGCCCCACTGCCCAGAAATTGTCAGCAAAGAAATCTGCCTTGTTATTCTTCTTAAATCACCGTTTGAAGTTTTCTACTAATCAGATTTTGGTGCACAGGGGCTGGACTATGCTCTAGGGCTTCTCCTCCCTATTTGTGATTCCCCAGCATCTCTGCCTGCCTCCGGTCTGGAAATCACCTGCTTCCTGTTTAAAATTTCAGCAATGAACTTTCATTCACAGACAGGAGTCAGGTGGATAGGGCCAGGGAATCATAGACAGGGAGAAGAAGACTCGGTGCACACTCCGGCCCCAGGGCACCGAAATCTAAATGGAAAAAACGTCAAATGGTGATTACAGAAGAACAACAAAACAAATTGCTTCACCAAAGGTATCAATGTAATCAGTATTACAGCTCCATTACAGCTAGGTCTTTACTTTATATTACAAAACTGTGATGACAGGTTCTCTTTAATTACATTTTCTGTTCACTTATTTACTTTTTCCATCCACTCATTAATGGTATATGGGATTTATCTAAGTGTTACATTTTCCTGTCCACTATTCTGTATTAATTCCATTATAACTTTCAGAATGATTTAAGCCCCCGTCTCAGATAGCGATACACCAGCGATCCCAACAACGATCAGGATTGCTGGTGTGTCGCTACATGATCACTGCTGAGCTGCCAAAAAGGCAGCTCAGGCAGCGATCAGCACAGCGACACTGCTGGTAACGTCGCTTAGTTATCCGCAGTGTACGTTGGATACCAGCGCCCTGATGCAGGGAGCTGGTAACCAAGGTACACATCGGGTTTCCAGGCGCTGCACGGTGCCTGGAAACCCGCTGTGTACCTTGGTTACCAGCTCCCTGCATCAGGGCGCTGGTATCCAAGGTAGACATCGGGTTTCCAGGCACAGCCCCACGCCTGGAAACCTGCTGTATACCTTGGTTACCAGTGGATCGCTGGTTCCCGCCTGTCACACGCAGCAATGCGTGCTGGCCAGCGGGAGACCAGCGATCAAAAAAATGTCTCTGGGGCTGATTGTCACTGAATGTCATACACAGCGATATCGCAGGGGAGATCGCTGTTGCGTCACAAAACTAGTGACTCAGCAGCGATCTCGCTAGCGAGATCGCTGTGTGAGACGGGGGCTTTAGTCCCATAACAAAGACTTCCTTAAGTAAGATATGACACTGCACAGCAGAGCTGCCCGTTGTGCTCATACAATTTTGGAATCATGAAACCATGGGAAAGTATAAACTTTCATTTTACTTTCTGTAAATCCTGATACATTCCTTTCAGAAAAAGAAATAATATAAAAAAAATCTTTCAATTTGAAATATGAAAATATACTTCGATGTCATCCTTGCGTAACAACTTGGAAGTGTTGAAAAAGTGAAACAATGTTGTTTACACGGCTCCATGTGCACACAGTCATGTCTGATGGGACCTTCATGCATCCCACTGCTGTTTTCTGGCTATAGATCACACACAGATTAGATTAAGGGATTGCCCACTTCATTTTGACAAATGTGTAGGGTACATATACACCTTTATATGTAAATGTTTAATGTAAAAGCTTATCTAAGCTTAATTGCTGTTTCCAACCTGGTAAAATTCGAATTCAGAGGGAACAACATTTTATACTAATGAAGAGATGAGACCAGATCCCCTTTCAGATACTCAAGCTGCATATAATATGTGCATGCCTGAGTAGTTAAAAAACAAATGCATAGATAATATATAAACCTTATACCTCATGCTTTTCCTAAATAGTTAAAGGGTTATTACCAAAAGAACAACTTATCACCTATTCACAGTATCGAAGGTAACTTACTGATCACGGAGTGCAGGGCCGGCGTCAGCACCCGCACACTCGGGCAAGTCCTGGGGCCTTGAGCAGGCGGGGGGGCCCACTCACCGTCGGGCACCCCGGCGCCCGTTAGCGGTGTCAGCGCCACCACTGGGCCCCCCCGCTTGCTCAGGGCCCCGACAGCAGCCGGCGCAATACTCACCTCTCCCAGTGCCTCCACTGCCGCAGCTCTGAGCTCCAGGGGGCGCCTGCGCCGGCGCTTCCTCTCTCACAGCAGCGCTGCTAAATGACGTCATCATTCAGCGGCCAGCTGTGGCAGAGAGTGCACGGACGCCGGACAGGTGAGGCGTGTGTGTGTGTGTGCCTGCCTGTGTGTATGTGAGAGAGTGCTGCCTGCGGTGCTGTATGTGTGATGGTGGTGGGGGGAGGCAGGCAGTGATGGTGGTGAGGAGGCGATGATGATGATGATGGGGAGGCAATGGTAATGGGAAGGCAATGATGATGATGATATTAATGGGGAGGCAATGATGATGATGGGGAGGCAATGATAATGGGAAGGCGATGATGATGATATTAATGGGGAGGCAATGATAATGATGATGATGTGGAGGCAATAATAATGGGAAGGCAATGATGATGATATTAATGGGGAGGCAATGGTAATTGGAAGGCAATGATGATGATATTAATGGGGAGGCAATGATAGTGATGATGATGGGGAGGCCATGATAATGGGAAGGCAGTGATGATGATGATATTAATGGGGAGGCAATGATAATGATGATGATTGGGAGGCAATGATAATGGGAAGGCAATGATGATGATGATGGGCAGGCAATGATGATGATGATGGGCAGGCAATGATGATGATAATGGGGAGTCTTTCCACAGCGCCCTTTCCTGAGCCGTAACAGTGCAGAACGCAGTACAGTGTAGAGGAGAGCTCCATATTTTGTATGGAGCATTATATGTGGTCCAGTATCCTGTATGGAGCATTATATTGGGTCCAGTATTCTGTATGGAGCATTATATGGGGGATGGTGGGGTGACATCCTGCATGGGGTATTATATGGGTGATGAGGGGGAGACTATGTGGTGCCCATAATATTGTATGGAGGACTGTACTGTCCAGTCTGTACTGTGCGCTGTGAGGATTTGGTGGTTTTTGAGCTATTGTACAATTTACAATAGGTATCAGTCATGTAATGGAAGTGTCATGTATAGTGTACAGTTCCTATAGCGTCTTGTGCTTGGGTGCGAGGAAAACACATGAGACACAGGTTGAAATGAAATGACTTGTATTACTTCATACAAGCATGCGGAAAAGGTCACACAGTTTGCAGGAACAGAGGCAGGAGACACAGCAGGCAGTAACTTCAAGCTCTACAATAACTCTCCAAAGCAGGTTCATGATCTCTTCTCTGTACCGTAATTCCTCTGCAAACATGGATTCACCAGACAGCAGGTTTCCAGAGTCCAAAAGTGTTCCAAAGTTCCTCAGTAGAAAATAGCTGGAGTCCAAAATCCTAGGTTTCCAGGAGTCAGGTCACAGGCTGACTGAAGCTTGATACAGGAGCACTGATTGTTCAGCTGAGGCTGCTTAAGAAGCAAGAGGAGAGAATCAGAGCGGGAACATGAAAGCTGGAACCTCCATATTAACTGAGGGCAAGATAGCTGCAGCAAGACAGAAAGCAAAATGGCCGATGGAAAACTGAGTTTCAAGGAACATGTCAAAAGAGACAAAGAACCTTACATTACTCCCCCCTTAGGGACAACCTCCGGATGACTTCAGACCAGGCTTGTCAGGGTACCTCTGATGAAACTGGCGGAGCAGGCGAGGAGCATTTACATTATTGACTGGTTCCCATGAGTTGTCCTCCACTGGGTAGCCCTGCCATTTAATCAAATATTGCAACTGATTTCTGTACAACCTGGAATCTAGAATCCTTTCCACCATAAATTCTTCCTGACCATCGACCAGCACTGGGTCAGGGCAAGGAGAAGAGCGTCCAGGAAACGTATTGGGTGTTGCAGCCTTTAGTAGGGATACATGAAAGACAGGGTGGATTCTCATAGTTCTGGGCAGTTGAAGACGACAAGCAACAGCACTTATAATCTTACTGATTTTATAAGGTCCAATGTACTTATGTCCCAATTTAGACAATGGAATCTTTATTTTAAGATTTCTGGTTGACAGCCAGACCAAAACTCCTACCTTGAAAGCTGGTGCAGGTTTACGAAATTTATCTGCTGCTTTCTTGTACCTTTCCTGAGCCAATTCTAGATTTTCCTTTAGAAGATCCATTTTCTTTTGTAAAGAAGTGATTCTTTCAGCACTGCCGGCAAGGGCGTATCTATGGGAAATCGAGGAAGAATGTTAGGATGATAACCTAGATTGGATTAAAAAGGAGACTGCTTAGTGGAGGCGCTTGAGAGTTGTTATAAGAGAACTCAGCCAGTGGAAGTAGATCCACCCAATCATCTTGTAGGTGGCAGATAAAGCAGCGGAGATACTGCTCCAGGGTCTGATTGGTTCGTTCTGTCTGTCCATTAGTCTGGGGATGAAAAGCAGAAGAAAGGTTTACTTTAATGTCCAATGCGGCACAGAAATTTTGCCAAAACCTTGAAGTGAATTGCACCCCTCGATCCGAAATGACCTCATCCGGTACTCCATGTAAGCGAAACACATTCTTAATCATTAAGTCTGATGTCTGTTTTGCAGTGGGTAAACCGACACAAGGGATAAAATGAGCTGCCTTTGTTAGACGATCAACCACCACTAGAATGGTGTTCTTCCCTTGAGAGGTTGGTAACTCCACAATGAAGTCCATAGAACATGGATCCCCACGGGCGGGACGGGGTGGGAAGAGGTTGTAACAGACCAGTTGGTGAGGAGCGAGGTGTTTTGCATCTTGCACAGACTTCACATGAAGTGACATAGTTTAAAACATCTTTCCTGTAAGTGGGCCACCAAAAGAAACGAGAAAGAAATTCTTGTGTCTTTAGAATTCCCCTATGCCCGGCTATCTTGGAATCGTGGATGAGTTGCAATACTCTCAATCTGACTGTTTCAGGTATATACAGACGTTGTCCCTGAATCCACACACCATTCTTAAAAACAAGACTTACGTCCCTTGGGGGTTGAGCCAACAAAGAATCCGCATGGTATGCTTCCTTGATGTCCTTAAGTAGGTCTTGATTATGAATCACTCCCAGGAATCTAGAGTCAGGAAGAATAGTCTTAGGAGGAGTAAGTGGACGTGTCTCTGCTGAATGAATCCTAGAGAGTGCATCAGCCTTTCCATTGCGCGATCCTGGTCTATAAGAAATTACAAAATTAAATTGGTTTAGGAAAAGATTCCAGCGAGCCTGGCGAGGAGTCAGGCACTTAGCCGACCTGATAAATTCAAGGTTACGATGGTCTGTCAGGACGACTATTTGCTGTGCAGCTCCCTGAAGAAGGTGTCTCCATTCCTTGAAGGCGGCAATAATGGCCAACAATTCTCTATTGCCCACATCGTAGTTCCTCTCAGCCGAAGACAACTACTGGGAAAAGAAGGCACAGGGATGCAAGACATTCTTCACCTGTTCTCTGAGAGAGTATAGCTCCAACGGCACAGTCTGAAGCATCCACCTCTATTATGAAGGCAAGCTCGGGGTTGGGATGTACTAAGATAGGTGCGGTGGTAAATTTATCCTTTAAACAGGAAAATGCTTCCTGCGCTTGCGGGGTCCAGGAGAACCTAGACTGTTTCCGGGTAAGTTGGGTGATAGGTGACACTACCTCAGAGAAATTCCTAATGAAACATCTATAGAAGTTGGCAAACCCGATGAAGCGCTGCACCTCCTTCACATTTCTAGGAATTGGCCAATCCTTGATGGCTTGGGTCTTGCTTCCATCCATACTAATCCCTTGCGTAGATAGTACATACCCCAGAAATTGAATTTCGGTCCTATGGAATTCACACTTTTCAAGTTTGATGTAGAGATGGTTTTGTCTTAGGCGTTCTAAGACCATTCTCACATGTCCATGATGTTCCTCTGTGGAGTTAGAAAAAATTAGAATATCATCCAGATAAATCACCACAAATGTATCTAGGAGATCCCTGAAGATGTCATTCACCAAGTGTTGGAAAGTGGCTGGGGCGGTACTCAGACCAAAAGGCATAACTAGATATTCAAAGTGTCCATAGCGTGACCTGAATGCAGTCTTCCATTCATCCCCAGGTCTAATACGGACCAAGTTATAGGCCCCACGGAGATCCAGTTTAGAGAAAATTTTGGCGGCCGCACTCTCTCCAACAACTCAGGGATTAAAGGCAATGGATAACGGTTTCTAATAGTAACCTTATTGAGTTCCCTATAGTCTATGCAGGGTCTCAGAGATCCATCTTTCTTCTTCACAAAGAAGATGGGTGCACCTGCGGGAGATGAAGAGGGGCGTATGAAGCCTTTGGCTAGATTTTCATCTATGTAGTCCTTCAAAGCTTTTAGCTCGGGCCCCGCTGGGGGTAGATCTTACCAAAAGGTATCTCGGCTCCAGACAATAATTTGATTGAACAATCATATGGACGGTGAGGAGGAAGCTGATCAGCGTTCTTCTTGTCACATAAATCCACATAGTCCTGGTATACAGCTGGTAGTTCAGGGACTGACATGGTTCCTTTAGGAACAGAGCAAGCTGAAACTCCTTGACTCATCTGTTTCTCCGGAAAGTGTAATTCCTTGGTCTCCCAGTTAATCGTAGGATTCTGCGCCTGCAGCCATGGTAGCCCTAGAATAATGGGAAAGTGGGGAGAAGAGATAAGCATAAAAGACCCTCAAAGGCTCTGTTTCCTGATCCACTGGTCCAGAGGTCAGCAGGGAGCCATCCACAGTCTCCATCTGTACTGGAGTAGCCTTCTTCACTGAACGTATCCCCTGTTTCAGAGCAAAGGAGATATCCATAAAATTTCCACTTGCTCCTGAGTCGATCATAGCAGAGCTAGACACCCAGACTGAGTCAACCCAGAGTTTGATGGAAAGGAAGCAATGAGAATTGTTTCTTTTACAACTCAGCTGGGACACCGCTGAGGAAACTTGAAAAATTGCAGCGTTTATACCGTCATTGTCCCCAGAACTAACAGAGTTTAAGTCCGAAAAATCAAGATCTCTTGCAGCAGATCTCTCTGGAATCTGAGGCTCGGACATGACAGAGCTCCTCTCGCAACACTCACAGTGAATGACTGCTGCAGTAGTCTTACGAGAACGGCTGGGGCAGTTTATAATGAAGTGCCCTGACTTACCACAGTAAAAACATAGATTTTCCTTTATACGATGTTCTTTGCGTGCATCACTAACCCGTCTTTGTAAAGAGTCCACCTGCATGGGTTCAGGTTCTGGTTCCCTTGTGATCCTACTCAAAGGTTCCTTAGCTGAGGAGGGAGGTAGGAAAAGGTTAGTGCGATTATTTTCGAACCATCTCTCTTGTCTGCGTTCAGTCAGACGAGCATCAATACGGATACAATAGTTAATAAAGTCACCTAACGCAGTGGGAGGGTCGGCACGAGCAAGTTCATCCTTAATCAGTGGAGACAACCCTTTCCGAAAAATAGATTTTTTGGCGGAAGTGTCCCAAGTGGTATCAAGAGCCCATCTCCTGAAATCCAAGGCATATTCGGCTACTGAACGCTTACCTTGGCGCAAAGTTAACATGGCTGCTTCAGCTGTTGCACCTCGATTGGGGTCATCAAACACCTGCCCCATGGCTGAAATAAAAGCATCAAGGTGATTCAAACAATCATCCTCAGTCTCAATCAGAGGGTTTGCCCACATCAAAGCCTTATTGGTAAGCAACATGATTATAGTAAGCACTTTGGATCGTTCAGTGGGAAATTGTGAAGCATGTGCAGAGAGAAATAGATTGCATTGGTTAATAAATCCCCTGAATTTCTCACGTTCACCGCCAAAATGAAAAGGAGGTAACTTGGGGATCCCAGAACTCGGGGTTATGGCAGGAGCCTGGACTCGTTCCTCTAGAGCCTCAATCCTGGCTCGTAATTCCTGGGTAGTTTGTCCAAACACTTGCAAATTATGATTAGTGAGGTCCTGTAGGCTTGCAAAACGGGTCTTTATAGTCTGTATATCTGCAAGGATTGTATCAGTCACTCCGCAAAGCTCCTTTATGCGGGCCTCCATCTTCCAGATCTTTTAAGGCAGAAGTGCTGGAAGGAGAAGAGAAAAGGAAAAAAAAACAATAGTGTTACCTGTGGTAACACTGCAGAGTAACATTTAAGGGAATGCGCTCACCTGGAATGGTTGTGAGAAGTCACAACCACTGTCATCACAGAAGGTATTAAACAGACATCTGATATCCACAGTCATGGCAGACACGGCTATCCCAGACCCAGCAGACACTAAACATTGGCTCCTGAATCTTGTCATGTATAATGTACAGTTCCTATAGCGTCTTGTGCTTGGGTGCGAGGAAAACACATGAGACACTGGTTGAAATGAAATGACTTGTATTACTTCATACAAGCATGCGGAAAAGGTCACACAGTTTGCAGGAACAGAGGCAGGAGACACAGCAGGCAGTAACTTCAAGCTCTACAATAACTCTCCAAAGCAGGTTCAGGATCTCTTCTCTGTACCGTAATTCCTCTGCAAACATGGATTCACCAGACAGCAGGTTTCCAGAGTCCAAAAGTGTTCCAAAGTTCCTCAGTAGGAAATAGCTGGAGTCCAAAATCCTAGGTTTCCAGGAGTCAGGTCACAGGCTGACTGAAGCTTGATTCAGGAGCACTGATTGTTCAGCTGAGGCTGCTTAAGAAGCAAGAGTAGAGAATCAGGGCGGGAACATGAAAGCTGGAACCTCCATATTAACTGAGGGCAAGATAGCTGCAGCAAGACAGAAAGCAAAATGGCCGACGGAAAACTGAGTTTCAAGGAACATGTCAAAAGGGACAAAGAACCTTTCAGGAAGAAGAGAAGTGTTTGGCGTTGTGCTATACCCATATTTCTCTGCAGTATCTGTGCATCATGAATCGTGGTCTGTGTTAAGGGGGCCCACTGAGACTCTTTCGCCCGGGGCCCATTAAAACCTGGAGCCGGCCCTGACGGAGTGTCTGACCCCTGGGGTCACGTTTGGCTAGTCACATAGATAATGCATGGAGCAGGTACTGCCCATGCTCATCTCCATTACATTCAAGACGTGCTTGTTATTTTAAAGCCCTTGATATCTGGATCACTAATGATCCCAGAAGTCAGACCACCATCGATCATCAAGATAATCTCTATTCAATTGATAGGGGATAACTTGTAACTTGTGTTTTGGGTAATAAAAACCCTTTAACACTTTTGCATAAACTCCTTAAAAAGGGGTTATCCCACCTGTAAATGAAGTCACAGTGGTGATCCATTAATCGCTAGTCTGTTAGCTCAAATTCCAATTGACAGTTATTGCAACAGGAAAGCAATTATCTCCTAAACTACATTGCAGGAAAATGTAGTATTACAAGGTGACTCTTCAAATCAATGATCTCTTTAAATAATCCTTACCTGTAAAGTGATTTATGAACTTTTCTTTAAGAGTGGAATCTCTGGAAAATATTTCTGAAAAAGAATAAAAAAATGTACTTAAGTACAGATTTTTCTTTCTAAAATCATAAAGTTAGATTTACAAATGTCAATTGATTTTAACCTGACTCTTATTTTCAATCTGTTTATTTTACCTCATTTTGTGATTATTATTATTTATCATTCCTTACTTAGGGCCATCATATTCCAGAGCACTTTACATATATTATAATCACTCTTCCCATTGGGGTTCACAATCTAATTTCCCTATCTTTGGAGTGTGGAAGGAAACCAAGGAACCCAGAGGAAACTCATGCAAACATGGGAAAGCATACAAACTCTTTGCAGATGTTATCCTTGGTGGGATTTGAATCCAGGACTCCAGTGCTGCAAAGCGGTAGTGCTAACCACTGAGCCATTGTGCCTGCAAAGCAGCAGTGTAACCACTGAGACTGTGCCTGCAAATCAGCAGTGCTAACCACTGAGCCACTGTGCCTGCAAAGCAGCAGTCCTAACCACTGAGCCACTGTTTTGTTTTGTTCTGGCTTCCATTTACAAAACTATACAAAAATAGCCACAATATAGTGTGTTTTCAGAGGATATACAAGAGATTTTGATAGGTACTAGTATTCCATCACTGAGAATCCAAATCTTAGAAAAAAAATGGGAGTACTCAAACAAAGTAAGGTAACCACGCCTTGTGACAGGCGGAAGAGAGAGGTGGCCATTAAAGGTTCTCTGTCAGCACAGGATGACTGTTCAAACTAAGTCCCACTGCTCGGTGCTTTATGGCGTGGCCAATCATTTAAGTACACCTTCCCCACTGCTTGTTGTTCCTCTATCTTCACCCCCTCTTCTTTGATTGACAGTTCTGGTTTCATAAAGCTAGAGAAGGGTGGAGACAGCTCTGATACTTAATGCACCTTGAATTCAGGGATATATGTGCACTGGTAAGTTCTGTTTATATATATATATATATATATATATATATATATATATATATATATAAATATTTAAGATATTTATAGGTAGTCTGAGCTTTACTATAACTAGCCTTGAATTTGTAAGCCTATGTTACGTATCCATGATCTCTCTGATCTGTCTATTTCTGTTTAAGTGTACACACTGTGTAATTATGTATTTTGCCAAATTTTTGGTAGTAGTCAGAGGATCATATGTTAATCAGGCAAGACCAGTTGTGTTTTTCCATTGGTTGTGACTTTGACCGGTATTTGTACTTCACAGTTGTCATTGTCTTTTTACTGTGCACCTGTCCATTTTATATGTTCAATAAAGATTTTGCTAATTTTCTATTATTCTTGGATCTGTGGTCGTTTTCTTGGTCCTCCTGACCATCCTCCTTCTATGTATAGTATATGCGATAGATCCAACTACTTCCAGTTAGCGACATTGATATAGTTATTATAATCATTACAGGTATTTGGTATTATGTTGACCTTCTGTATTGTGTTGCTATGGCACATAAGTTTTGTATATGTCTCATAGCTGTAGTGCTGTGTGTACACTGCTGTGCCG
This sequence comes from Oophaga sylvatica, assembly GCA_033576555.1. NCBI lineage: Eukaryota > Metazoa > Chordata > Amphibia > Anura > Dendrobatidae > Oophaga > Oophaga sylvatica. The sequence continues at coordinate 349,036,565 of JARQOD010000006.1, forward strand.
ACTGCTTTTTTCTCAGCACTAATACTTTTATTCTTTTTTTCTGAACAGTTACAGAGCGTTCATTTTTTCCCACACCGTATAGAGCTGTATGCTACTCACACACTACCGTGTACCGGCTGGTATCACAGACAAATACATGCTGACTATCTGTGTGTGACACCATAAATATATACGGAGACTGAAATTTTCCCCTACACTGTATACAGCTGTACGCTTCTGATACAGTACCGTATTTCTGCTCTTTGTATTATGGTCAGATCCATACTGAAAGAGTGTCTGTGTGTAACTCCGAACATGTATACTGAGATTTAAATTTTCCCCTATACTGTATAGAGCTGTACGCTTCTGATGCAGCACCGTATATCTGCTCTTTGTATTACGGTCAAATCCATACTGAGAGAGCGTCTGTGTGTAACTCCGGAAAGATATACGGATATTGAAATTTTCCCCTACACAGTATACAGCTGTACGCTTGTGATACAGTACCTATCTCTTTGTATTACGGTCAAATCCATACTGAGAGAGCATCTGTGTATGACTAAGGAAATATATACGGAGATTTAAATCTTCCCCTACAACGTATACAGCTGTCCGCTTCTGATACATTACAGTATATCTGCTCTTTGTATTACGGTCAAATCCATACTGAGTGAGCGTCTGTGTGTGACTCCGGACATATATGCGGAGATTTAAATTTCTGGAGCTCTTTTCACATACCATGCCTGGGTTATCAAGTGAAATCCTGAATTCCCCAGTCCAAGATGAATATGACATGGAGTGCACTGATGCACAGCCACTGCTATATGATTCTGCTGGTACATTCACTGCTATATGATTCTGCTGGTACATTCACCCAGAGCACTGCATTGCCCTCGCAGTCTACTGAGCCAGATTCTGACCCTGATGAAACTCAGGTGCCCCTTCCCGCATACTATACCATCTTACACGGTGACACAGAGGAAGGTGCAGATGAAATTGAAGAGGAGGTGATGGATGACCCAGTTGTTGACACGGATTGGCATCCATTGGGGAAGAGGGTGCCGCTGGCAATAGCTCAGAAGAGGAGGAGGACCCGCAGCAGGCATCGACATCGCAGCTGCGGTTATCTGGCAGGCCTGTAGCAGTCCAAAAATGTGTTAAAAAAACAAAAAGAGTTGCAGGACAGCTTGGCCAGACGGTCAAATTAGCACAGTGTGCAAGCCCTGAAAATTTATTCCATAGTAGGAAGAGTGCAGTGTGGCACTTTTTTGACCAAAATCCTATTGATGAGGCAAAGATAATCTGTAAGAAGTGCGGAAGGACCTTTAGCCGAGGGAAAAATCTCCGAAGACATTTAAACACCATGAACTTGCAAGCGTGGATGGACTACAAAACCTCACTGGCTTTGAACGCCTACATTGCCAAACTGATCTCATTAGAGATGATGCCCTTCCATTTGGTTGAAAGCGCAGCATTCCGAGAGCTCATGGCCTACGCTGTCCCACACTATGACCTACCCAGTCGACACTTCTTTTCTAGAAAAGCCATCACTGCCCTCCACCTGCATGTGAAAGACTGTATTGTCCATGCACTCAAACAATCAGTGATTGGAAAGGTGCAACTCACAACAGATGCATGGCCAGTAGGCATGGCCAGGGCCGTTAAGTGTCCATCACTGCGCACTGGGTTAATGTGGTGGATGCAGGGTCCACACGGGACAGCGGCGGTGGGACAGTGCTGTCTAGCCTACGGTATAGGTAGCTGTTGGCTGTAGGCATTCGACCTTCCTCCTCCAGAAGCGAAAGCTCATCAACAGAGCGCAGTCGCATGAGTACTCCATCCGCAGCTGTCAGTGTTGCACACGAGGTGTCCCACTATCGAACAGCTAGTGAAAAGCGTCAGCAGGCTGTTTTAAAGATGATGTCTTTGGGTGACAACAGACACACCGCGGAGGTACGGGCCGACTACTTGCAGCGAGAAACTGAGTCATGGCTGGGCAGTCTACATCTTGAGCCAGGCAAGGTAGTCAGTGATAACGGACGTAATTTTGTGGCGGCCATAGCCCTGGCAAAACTCAGACACATACCTTGCCTGACTCACACCTTGAACCTGGTGGTGCAGTGCTTCATAAATAATTTTCCGGAGTTACCAGCCCTGCTCCCTAAGGTACGAAGACTATGCTCGCACCTACGTTGCTTGCCCTTAGACTCCAGTCGTATGCAGAGGCTGCAGCGATCGCTCCACCTCCCCAAGCACCGCCTAATCATTGACGTTGCAACAAGGTGGAACTCCACCATGCACATGATTGAGAGGCTGTGCGAACAGAGGCAGGCTGTAATGCATTTGTGGGAGGATACACGGGCAGGCAGTTTGAGGGCAGACATCGAGTTGTCGGGTGTGCAGTGGTCAAAGCTGAAAGACCTCTGTAAAGTCCTTCAGTGTTTTGAGGAATGCACATGGCTGCTAAGTGCAGACGATGCCATCATAAGCATGAGCATCCCACTTATGCGCCTACTCATGCAAACTTTGACTCAAATTAAGGATCAGGCATCTGCAACAGAGGAGGAGGAGGCGGGAAGCCTTGATGACAGTCAGGCATTGTCTGCTCAGGGAACTGTCCTGGACAAGGTGGAGAACGAAGAGGAAGAGGAGGAGGAGAGAGTGAGGGGATGATTATTTTGGGGAGAAGGATGCTTCTCTGAGGGCACGAGAGGGTTTGTGCCTGACTGGAGGGATGTTGATTTGGCAGAAAGTGCTGCTCCACCCACCACTGGCAGTGCATCATTGACACCTGGAACATTGGCCCACATGTGTGATTATGTTTTGCGGATCCTAAAAAGGGACCCCTGCATTGGCAAAATTATGAAGGACTGCTGGTTGGCCAGCATCCTCGATCCACGCTATAAAGGCAAATTACAGAACATCATGTCACAGAAGAACCTAGAGCTAATATTGGCGAACAAACAAGCAACTCTGGTAAACCGTTTGTTAGAGGCATTCCCAGCACACAGCAGCGGTGCAGGTTCTAGCACGAGCCGTACTGGGCCAAATGGAAGAGGTGTTCGTGGTGTACACAGCTGAAGTGCCGTTGGAGACAGGGGTTTCATGACAATGTTGTGGTCTGATTTCTCGAGTACCGCTCACACGGTACCTGTAAACTGGGCCTGTAAACTGGACATCTGGCCTGAATTTGCACAATATGCCTTACAGGAGCTCACTTGCCCTGCTGGTAGTGTGCTATCTGAAAGAGTCTTCAGTGCTGCTGGATCAATCCTGACAGAAAGAAGGACCCGGCTGTCGACTCAAAATATAGGTGATCTCGCCTTCATTAAAATGAACCATGCCTGGGTTTCAAAGGATTTTGTACCACCTTCCCCTGATGACACATAGGTTGCCAGCAAAATGGCTTGCTTTGTCTTCCTCTTCCTCCGACTTCTCCAATTCCTCTATTTGCAGCTGCTGAACGTCCAGCCTACACCTCAACATATGCCAGGTTTTTCCCCTCCCTAACTGGGCTGTGCCCCCCAGGGCCGGCAACAGCACCAGGCGCACCCAGGCACACTCGCCGTCACAGACACCGATGTACTCTGAGGGGCCCTGTGCCCATGAGTGGGCCCTCCCTGCTTGCTCAGGGCCCCAGAACTAGCAATAATTACCTCTCCCTGCTCCACTGCTGTGATGTCTTCTGCGTTTCCTGACAGTGACATTCAGGTCAGAGAGCGCAATGATGTCACGTCTGTGCACCCTCTGCCTGAACAGTCACAGTGCAGAGAGCTGGAAGATGGCGACACTGAGGAGTCCAGATTATAGCAGTGCCCAGCGAGGAGAGGTATTTCATTTTTTTAAATGTTTATAGCAATATATGGGGAGCATTATACACTGGAGAATTATATATGGGGCCCATCATACACTTGAGCATCATAGATAGGGCTCATTATACACAGGAGCATCATATACGGGGCCTATTATACACTGGAGCATCATATGGGGCCCATTATATATGGAGCATTATATAGGCCCATCATACACTGGAGCATCATCCATGGGGCCCATCATATACTGGAGCATCATATGGGGCCCATTATATATGGCTCATCATATAGGGCACATTATATATGGAGCATCACATGGAGCCCATTATATATGGAGCATTATATATGGTGACCATTATATTTGGAGCATTATATGGGGCTCATCATACACTGGAGCATCATATATGGGGCCCATCATATACTAGAGCATCATATGGGGTTCATCATTTATGGGGCATCATATATAGCCCATTCTGTATGGAGCAATATATGGGCTCATTATTCTGTATAGAGCAATATATGGGGCTCATTATTCTGTATGCCGCACTATGTGGTGCCCATAATACTGTATGGAGGACTATACTGTCCGGTTTTTGAGTTATTGTAGAATTTACAATAGATATCACTCATGTAATGTAAGAAGTGAAGTATTTGGCATTGTACTATACCTATATTTCTCTGCTGTATCGGAGCATCATGAATTATGGTACGTGTTAAAGGGGCCCATTGAGACTCTTTCGCCCGCGGCCCAAGAAAACCTGGAGCCAGCCCTGTCCCCCCACAACTTTAGCCAAATAACCCCAGTTTTCAATGCGTTACTATTATTATAAAGTAAATGAAGGTTGACAAGCTTAAGTAATAAGAATTGATGTAGTTGGCATTAAAATGGGCACTGTAGATGTGTTCACTGTCCTCCACTCACTACCGACTTTTATTCCCTATTGACTTGCATTGGGGTCGGGTTTTCGACTCCGACTCGACTTTTTCCGATAATCTGCCGACTTCGTTCGACTCGACTTTTGGGAAAGTCGGGTGGTCCGAAACCCGAATCGACCCTCCCGGAGGCAAAGTCGCTCATCTCTAGTGCTCATCCTTCCCATCCAAAACAAGCCCTGCCTTACAAGCAATTTCTGAGGTTCCAAAATAAAGGTTATCCATTAGGCATTGTCGTAGAGAAAAATTAAAATCCTTAAGACATCACTGGGGAGGGACATATCATCCTCACATTGAACATATGGGATTAATTATAGCTGGGGAAGAGAGAAAGAACACTTCAATTTCTATTGAAGTAGGACTCCACATTGAACATATGGGATTAATTATAGCTAGGTAATAGAGAAACTAATTATCAGTGGGAAATTGAGAGAGAGCTGACATGTCAACCTCCATTGAATTATGGGCCTCCTGCTGTGGCCAGGTAATTGCAACAGGTGATTTGCTCTGGAAAAAAATTGCCAAGACAGAGATTTGTTTACACAGGGGCAGGGAAGTACTCTTTGCAAGCATAAGCTTCCTCTGATCAAAGCAGACCTTGGACCTTTTGGAGCCAGTCATCAGTGATGAATTTTGGGTTTTGCATTGATCCGATATTTATGGGAGACATATTTTCAGCGTTGTAGCGAAGGGACAAGCATAGCACATTCACTCACATCACCTTAAGGCTATTCTATCCACTACAACTATAACGGACGATGGATACTATCCAGGCAATTTGTCATGTCTTTATAAAAGATAAAATTTCAATAGGAAACATATTGACAATATTTACCACCTTGGAATTCCAGAGGCGAAGATATCCTATAAGTTGAGGATCTCAAAAAATTCTGATGGACCCATGACATCCCACAATCAACGCCCCACATGAGCTCACCCAAGGGAGGTATGTGTGCATAACCTTGATCTAAAAAAAAGCACAATTTGGGTTTGGTAATTTGTCAGCCCTGGAAGGTACAGCTTGCTGATTGTGTCCATTTTCCTTTGGTGTACCTCACTCTGCTAAGCTCTGAGCCATTACAGTGATATCAAGTTTAGTAATTTTCATTTGCGTTTCCCTTTTATACCATACGCTCACTGTGAGTACCACAATAACCGACCTAGTAATGGAAATAGCCACAGCCTCATCCATTACTCATGAGTCAACTTCGTAATTGCCTTGACTTTTGAAGGCAGCAGACTTGCTTCTCCTGATAAACTGATGACTCCCCGGCTGTTATCCGTGGCAAACTGGTGGCAGCAGTGGGATCTGTGTGACCTTCAGCCTGTGACTCATGACAACCATTATAAATGAAGAATTAGAAAAAGTATGCAGGGTTTCCGATAAAGACTTGAAAAGTAAAAATAAAAATAAGAACAAAAATAGCAATGGGAATATAACGGCAACTAGTCAAAATAGTCAAAGATTTATTTTTAATTTCAAATAAGGGTCTATGGATAATATTCGGGCAGCACGGTGGCTCAGTGGATAGCACTACAGCCTTGCAGCGCTGGAGTCCTGGGTTTGAATCCCACCAAGGACAACATCTGCAAGGAGTTTGTATGTTCTCCCCGTGTTTGAGTGGGTTTCCTCCGGGTACTCCGGTTTCCTCCCACATTCCAAAAACATACAGATAGGGAATCTACATTGTGAGCCCCTTCGGGGACAGTGACAATAATGCGTGCAAACTGTAAAGCGATGCGGAATATGTTAGCGCTATATAAAAAAAAAAAAAAATAAAAAAAAAAATAAAGATTATTATTATTAATATTCAAATATTCAGCCATAAATAGGAATTGGCATTTGATTGAAAGTGTTAAGGATCTGCACCAGGTACGGACTGGGATGGAAATTCAGCCCTGGCATTTGAAATTACACAGGCCCATGCTGTCCCTGTCCCCAAGCATCAGATGGGGATATATTAGTAATATTACCCTGGATGGAGGAAAGCAAGATTTACTACAAGACCAATAATGACACCCGTGGCCTGCTGGGGTAAGTGACGGAGTCAGCCACTTTGTGCTCCGTCACAACTCTTAACACTATGGGTGTCTTGAGAACACTGATTCTGTTAACAATGTAGCAGACAAGGTGGCCCACAAGCAGACAGGCCCTTCTGGCATTTGCCAGAATTGCCAAATGGCCAGTCCGGCCCTGATCTGCACTCCATGGCTTTCTGTAAACCGTTACTTACAGAAGATGCTGTAATTTAGGTAATGTAGTAGTCAAAGAATTGGCTAAAAGAAAACTGCCATAAAGGTAATTTTAAATGTGGAAACATTTCATTCTGTCATCTTCATACCACGATTAATCCTGTACAGATAGGATCAGCTTTACATCGTGTATCTGAATTTATTTCTTGCAGGACCAATTTCATGATCTACATTATTTTTTGCCCATGTACATTTTATTATATTGGAAAAACTATTAGACCCTATGTGTACATTTCATTGAACATTACCATTCAGTCACATTTGGGAAAATGCTTTTGTAGGTTGAATAAACATTTGAAGGATTACCATGTATCTCATCCACAAGCTCTGTGGTTTGCAGGTCTTGAGAGAGTCAACACTACCCCGCAAAGTGGTGATTACCATAAATTATTATTGAAAAAAGCCAGATGGATTATCAATGTAAATGTACATGGTCAGTTAGGTCTAAATGTCAGGATCAATATGTCAGTTTTTTTATAAGATAATGTAGATTTTATCATTGTTTGTATTGTATCCTCCTTGATGATGTTTAACTTGGGGACCTGCCCTAAAAGTAAGTAGCTTTACGTCATGAAACAGCTGAATCCATAGAATCATTGGTACAACGTTGTCCTTCATGCGCCCAGCGCCCATTACAAACTACAATAATGTCTTTCGCAAACAATGGGAAAAGACACAACAAATAGCACTGTTTACTTCACTAACAGGAAGCTTTATTGCTGCAACAGAAACAAACACCACAGCTTCTCCAGAGACAGGATTCTTCAAAGAGATCCTAAACCGGTGCTCCAGGTGTGCCGAATATCTGTGGACTAAATCCAATCTGACCGAAGATTTTATCCATGATAAGTTTAAGCTTTAAAACATACAACTCTGGCCTTCACTCTCCAAACAAACCTACTTCAACACCCTTATCACCCCACTATCCAACAATCCTAAAGGGTATGCCACACTAAACAACATCGCTAACGGGATCGCTAAAAAACGTCACTATTTAGCGATCCCGTTAGCGATGTTGTTGTGTGCGGCAGCTGCCAGCGACGAGCTTCCTGCTGTGATCTCGCTCGTCGCTGGAATCGTTCCGGACCCTATTTTCGTCGCTGGCGCCCCGCTGGGTAAGTATATATCGCTAAGTGTGGCACCTTTTTTAGCGATTTAGCGGTACTTTTGTACCGCTAAAGTCGTTAAGGAGATCGCTAACCGCGATAGCGTCCTAACGACATCGGTAAAATAGGTAGCCACTAGCGATATAGAAACAATCCCGCTAGCGATCTCATTAGTATGCGACGCTAATGAGATCGCTAGCGGGATTGTCTAGTGTGGCAGTACCTTAAGGCTAAGTGCACACGTTCAGGACTATTTACGGTTTTTTCGCATTTTTTTCGCGGGAAAAAAACGCGTCAAAAACGCATGTATTAAGCATCCTATCATTTAGAATGAATTCCGCAATTTTTGTGCGCATGGTGCGTTTTTTTCCGCGAAAAAAACACATCGTGGAAAATCTAGCATCATGTTCATTAATTTTGCGGATTTCTAGCGTTTTTTCCCGCTATATTATTGACCTAGAAAGTTCAGGAAAAAATCGCGGTAAAAACGCGTCAAATCCGCGCAAAAAACACACCAAAAATGTGCAAAATCTGCGCAAAAAACGCGCGTTTTTACCGCAAAAAAAGTCAGTTTTTGCTCAGGAATATTCTGCAAACATTCCTGAACGTGTGCACTTAGCCTAAACATCTCTATGACATTTTTCATTCCCTCCTCAATCCAAAAGTGCAAGCCCCGAACACCGATCTCAGCGCTGATGATTTGTGTCATGTATAGTGTACAGTTCCTATAGCGTCTTGTGCTTGGGTGCGAGGAAAACACAGGAGACACAGGTTGATATGAAATGACTTGTATTACTTCATACAAGCATGCTGAAAAGTTCACACAGTTGCAGGAACAGCGACAGGAGACACAGCAGGCCAGAGTAACTTCAAGCACTACAATAAATCTCCAAAGCAGGTTCAGGATCTCTTCTCTGTACCGTAATTCCTCTGCAAACATGGATTCACCAAACAGCAGGTTTCCAGAGTCCAAAAGTGTTCCAAGGTTCCTCAGTAGGGAATAGCTGGAGTACAAGTCCAAGGTTTCCAGAAGTCAGGTCACAGACTGACTGAGGCTTGATTCAGGAGCACTGATTGTTCAGCTGAGGCTGCTTAAGAAGCAAGAGGGAAGAATCAGGTGGGAACATGAAAACTGGAAACTCCATATTAACTGATGGCAAGAGCTGCAGAAAGACAGAAAGCAAAATGGCCGACGGAAAACTGAGTTTCAAGGAACATGTCAACAGAGACAAAGAACCTTACATTACTCCCCCTTAGGGACAACCTCCGGATGACCTCAGACCAGGCTTGTCAGGGTACCTCTGATGAAACTGGCGGAGCAGGCGAGGAGCATTTACATTATTGACTGGTTCCCATGAGTTGTCCTCCACTGGGTAGCCCTGCCATTTAATCAAATATTGCAACTGATTTCTGTACAACCTGGAATCTAGAATCCTTTCCACCATAAATTCTTCCTGACCATCGACCAGCACTGGGTCAGGGCAAGGAGAAGAACGTCCAGGAAACGTATTGGGTGTTGCAGCCTTTAGTAGGGATACATGAAAGACAGGGTGGATTCTCATAGTTCTGGCAGTTGAAGACGACAAGCAACAGCACTTATAATCTTATTGATCTTATAAGGTCCAATGTACTTAGTCCCAATTTAGACGATGGAATCTTTAATTTAAGATTTCTGATTGACAGCCAGACCAAATCTCATACCTTGAAAGCTGGTGCAGGTTTACGAAATTTATCTGCTGCTTTCTTGTACCTTTCCTGAGCCAATTCTAGATTTTCCTTTAGAAGATCCATATTCTTTTGTAAAGAAGTGATTCTTTCAGCCACTGCCGGCAAGGGCGTATCTATGGGAAATCGAGGAAGAATGTTAGGATGATAACCTAGATTGGAGTAAAAAGGAGACTGCTTAGTGGAGGCGCTCTGAGAGTTGTTATAAGAGAACACAGCCAGTGGAAGTAGATCCACCCAATCATCCTGTAGGTGGCAGATAAAACAGCGGAGATACTGCTCCAGGGTCTGATTGGTTCGTTCTGTCTGTCCATTAGTCTGGGTATGAAAAGCAGAAGAAAGGTTTACTTTAATGTCCAATGCTGCACAGAAATTTTGCCAAAACCTTGAAGTGAATTGCACCCCTCGATCCGAAATGACCTCATCCGGTACTCCATGTAAGCGAAACACATTCTTAATCATCAAGTCTGATGTCTGTTTTGCAGTGGGTAAGCCGACACAAGGGATAAAATGAGCTGCCTTTGTTAGACGGTCAACCACCACTAGAATGGTGTTCTTCCCTTGAGAGGTTGGTAACTCCACAATGAAGTCCATAGAAATGGATCCCCACGGGCGGGACGGGTGGGAAGAGGTTGCAACAGACCAGTTGGTGAGGAGCGAGGTGTTTTGCATCTTGCACAGACTTCACATGAAGTGACATAGTTTAAGACATCTTTCCTGTAAGTGGGCCACCAAAAGAAACGAGAAAGAAATTCTTGTGTCTTTAGAATTCCCCTATGCCCGGCTATCTTGGAATCGTGGATGAGTTGCAATACTCTCAATCTGACTGTTTCAGGTATATACAGACGTTGTCCCTGAATCCACACACCATTCTTAAAGACAAGACTTACGTCCCTTGGGGGTTGAGCCAACAAAGAATCCGCATGGTATGCTTCCTTGATGTCCTTAAGTAGGTCTTGATTATGAATCACTCCCAGGAATCTAGAGTCAGGAAGAATAGTCTTAGGAGGAGTAAGTGGACGTGTCTCTGCTGAATGAATCCTAGAGAGTGCATCAGCCTTTCCATTGCGCGATCCTGGTCTATAAGAAATTACAAAATTAAATTGGTTTAGGAAAAGATTCCAGCGAGCCTGGCGAGGAGTCAGGCACTTAGCCGACCTGATAAATTCAAGGTTACGATGGTCTGTCAGGACGACTATTTGCTGTGCAGCTCCCTGAAGAAGGTGTCTCCATTCCTTGAAGGCGGCAATAATGGCCAACAATTCTCTATTGCCCACATCGTAGTTCCTCTCAGCCGAAGACAACTGCTGGGAAAAGAAGGCACAGGGATGCAAGACATTCTTCTCACCTGTTCTTTGAGAGAGTATAGCTCCAACGGCACAGTCTGAAGCATCCACCTCTATTATGAAGGCAAGCTCGGGGTTGGGATGTACTAAGATAGGTGCGGTGGTAAATTTATCCTTTAAACAGGAAAATGCTTCCTGAGCTTGCGGGGTCCAGGAGAACCTAGACTGTTTCCGGGTAAGTTGGGTGATAGGTGACACTACCTCAGAACAATTCTTAATGAAACGTCTATAGAAGTTGGCAAACCCGATGAAACGCTGCACCTCCTTCACATTTCTAGGAAGTGGCCAATCCTTGATGGCTTGGGTCTTGCTTCCATCCATACTAATCCCTTGCGTAGATAGTACATACCCCAGAAATTGAATTTCGGTCCTATGGAATTCACATTTTTCAAGTTTGATGTAGAGATGGTTTTGTCTTAGGCATTCTAAGACCATTCTCACATGTCCATGATGTTCCTCTGTGGAGTTAGAAAAAATTAGAATATCATCCAGATAAATCACCACAAATGTATCTAGGAGATCCCTGAAGATATCATTCACGAAGTGTTGGAAAGTGGCTGGGGCGGTACTCAGACCAAAAGGCATAACTAGATATTCAAAGTGTCCATAGCGTGACCTGAAAGCAGTCTTCCATTCATCCCCAGGTCTAATACGGACCAAGTTATAGGCCCCACGGAGATCCAGTTTAGAGAAAATTTTGGCATGCCGCACTCTCTCCAACAACTCAGGGATTAAAGGCAATGGATAACGGTTTCTAATAGTAACCTTATTGAGTTCCCTATAGTCTATGCAGGGTCTCAGAGATCCATCTTTCTTCTTCACAAAGAAGATGGATGCACCTGCGGGAGATGAAGAGGGGCGTATGAAGCCCTTGGCTAAATTTTCGTCTATATAATCCTTCAAAGCTTTTAGCTCGGGCCCCGCTAGGGGGTAGATCTTACCAAAAGGTATCTCGGCTCCAGGCAATAATTCAATTGGACAATCATATGGACGGAGAGGAGGAAGCTGATCAGCGTTCTTCTTGTCACATAAATCCACATAGTCCTGGTATACAGCTGGTAGTTCAGGGACTGACATGGTTCCTTTAGGAACAGAGCAAGCTGAAACTCCTTGACTCATCTGTTTCTCCGGAAAGTGTAATTCCTTGGTCTCCCAGTTAATCGTAGGATTCTGTGCCTGCAGCCATGGTAGCCCTAGAATAATGGGAAAGTGGGGAGAAGAGATAAGCAAAAAAGACATTTTCTCCTGATGATCTTTACCCATAAGGACCCTCAAAGGCTCTGTTTCTTGATCCACTGGTCCAGAAGTCAGTAGAGAGCCATCCACAGTCTCCATCTGTACTGGAGTAGCCTTCTTCACTGAACGTATCCCCTGTTTCAGAGCAAAGGAGATATCCATAAAATTTCCACTTGCTCCTGAGTCAATCATAGCAGAGCTAGACACCCAGACTGAGTCAACCCAGAGTTTGATGGAAAGGAAGCAATGAGAACTGTTTCTTTTATAACTCAGCTGGGACACCGCTGAGGAAACTTGAAAAATTGCAGCGTTTATACCGTCATCGTCCCCAGAACTAACAGAGTTTAAGTCCGAGAAATCAAGATCTCTTGCAGCAGATCTCTCTGGAGCCTGAGGCTCGGACATGACAGAGCTCCTCTCGCAACACTTACAGTGAATGACTGCTGCAGTAGTCTTACGAGAACGGCTGGGGCAGTTTATAATGAAGTGCCCTGACTTACCACAGTAGAAACATAGATTTTCCTTTATACGATGTTCTTTGCGTGCATCACTAACCCGTCTTTGTAAAGAGTCCACCTGCATGGGTTCAGGTTCTGGTTCCCTTGTGATCCTACTCAAAGGTTCCTTAGCTGAGGAGGGAGGTAGGAAAAGGTTAGTGCGATTATTTTCGAACCATCTCTCTTGTCTGCGTTCAGTCAGACGAGCATCAATACGGATACAATAGTTAATAAAGTCACCTAACGCAGTGGGAGGGTCGGCACGAGCAAGTTCATCCTTAATCAGTGGAGACAACCCTTTCCGAAAAATAGATTTTTTAGCGGAAGTGTCCCAAGTGGTATCAAGAGCCCATCTCCTGATATCCAGGGCATATTCGGCTACTGAACGCTTACCTTGGCGCAAAGTTAACATGGCTGCTTCAGCTGTTGCACCTCGATTGGGGTCATCAAACACCTGCCCCATGGCTAAAATAAAAGCATCAAGGTGATTCAAACAATCATCCTCAGTCTCAATCAGAGGGTTTGCCCACATCAAAGCCTTATTGGTAAGCAACATGATTATAGTAAGCACTTTGGATCGTTCAGTGGGAAATTGTGAAGCATGTGCAGAGAAAAATAAATTGCATTGATTAATAAATCCCCTGAATTTCTCACGTTCACCGCCAAAACGAAAAGGAGGTAATTTGGGGATCCCAGAACTCGGGGTTATGGCAGGAGCCTGGTCTCGTTCCTCTAGATCCTCAATCTGGCTCGCAATTCCTGGGTAGTCTGTCCAAACACTTGCAAATTATGATTAGTGAGGTCCTGTAGGCTTGCAAAACGGGTTTTTAAAGTCTGTACATCTGAAAGGATTGTATCAGTCACTCCGCAAAGTTCCTTTATGCGGGCCTCCATCTTCCAGATCTTTTAAGGCAGAAGTGCTGGAAGGAGAAGAGGAAAGGAAAAAAAAAAAAAAAAAAAAACAATAGTGTTTACCTGTGGTAACACTCCAGAGTAAAATTTTAAGGGAATGCGCTCACCTGGAATGGTTGTGAGAAGTCACAACCACTCTTATCACATAAGGTATTAAACGGACATCTGACATCCACAGTCACAGCAGACACGGCTTTCCCAGACCCAGCAGACACTAAACATTGGCTCCTGAATCTTGTCATGTATAGTGTACAGTTCCTATAGCGTCTTGTGCTTGGGTGCAAGGAAAACACAGGAGACACAGGTTGATATGAAATGACTTGTATTACTTCATACAAGCATGCTGAAAAGTTCACACAGTTTGCAGGAACAGCGACAGGAGACACAGCAGGCCAGAGTAACTTCAAGCACTACAATAAATCTCCAAAGCAGGTTCAGGATCTCTTCTCTGTACCGTAATTCCTCTGCAAACATGGATTCACCAAACAGCAGGTTTCCAGAGTCCAAAAGTGCTCCAAGGTTCCTCAGTAGGGAATAGCTGGAGTACAAGTCCAAGGTTTCCAGAAGTCAGGTCACAGACTGACTGAGGCTTGATTCAGGAGCACTGATTGTTCAGCTGAGGCTGCTTAAGAAGCAAGAGGGAAGAATCAGGGCGGGAACATGAAAACTGGAAACTCCATATTAACTGAGGGCAAGAGCTGCAGAAAGACAGAAAGCAAAATGGCCGACGGAAAACTGAGTTTCAAGGAACATGTCAACAGAGACAAAGAACCTTACAATTTGGCCAATTGTTTCAGAGAAAAAACTGACCATATCTGAAAGGAAATTTTCTCCCAATCCCTTCATACCATGCACTGTCCTCCCTCCCCCACTGCATCTAGCTCACTCTCTGTCTTTGAAACAGTCATGGAAGAAGTGATCAGGCTCCTTGCATTTTTCGCTCAACTACTTGCACCAGTGACTTATTCTCTCACATCTCCTCCAGTCCATTTCCCCAACTGTCACCACTCACCTAACAAAAATATTCAACCCCTCTCTCTCTTCCGATATCTTTCCCTCCTCATTTAAACATGCCAGCACATATCCATTAATTAAAAAAAATCTCAAAGTTCTCACCACACATCTAGATAAGTTGCTTTGGAGATATAGTTTCCAAAATGGGGTCATTTGTGGGGGCTTCCACTGTTTAGGCACATCAGGGGCTCTCCAAACACGACATGACACCCCCAGACTATTCATCAAAGTCTGCAATGCAAAACATCACTACTTCCCTTCCGAGCCCGACGTTTGACCATATAGTAGTTTTCTCCCACATATACGGTATCGCGTTCTCAGGACAAATTTAACAAGTTTGTGGGTCCAATTTCTCCATTACCCTTGGGAAAATAAAAATCATGTTTGTGGAAAAAATAGGATTTTTTTATTTTCACGCCCAGGCGTTATAAACTTTTACTCTTCGGAAATAAAAAATTGGTGACTTAAATATCATTTTTGTGGGAAAAAATAGGATTTTTATTTTCATGCCCAGGCATTATAAGCTTGTGTGAAGCACTTGGGGTTCAAAGTGCTCAACTCAGTTCTAGATAAGTTCCTTAGGGGTCTAGTTTCCAAAATGGGGTCACTTGTAGGGGGTTTCCATTGTTTAAGTCTGCATTCCAAAACATCATTACTTCCTTTCCGAGCCCTGCCATGCGCCCTAACAGTATTCCCCCCACACGCATAAGGGGTATCAGCGTACTCAGGACAAATTGGACAACTTTTCGGGTCCAATTTCTTTGGGAAAATCAAAAATTGTGGACTAAAAATCATTTTTGTGGATTTTTTTTTCACACTCAGGTATTATAAACTTTAGTGAAAACACTTGGGGGTTCAAAGTGCTCACAACAGATCTAGATAAGTTCCTTAGGGGGTCTAGTTTCTAAAATGGTGTCACTTGTGGGGGGTTTCCACTGTTTAGGCACATCAGGGGCTCTCCAAAACGCGACATGGCGTCCAATCTCAATTGCAGCCAATTTTGGTTTGAAAAAGTTAAAAGGCGCTCCTTCCCTTCCGAGCCCTGCGGTGCACCCAGACAGTGGTTTTCCCTCACATATGGGGTATTGGCATACTCAGGAGAAATTGCACAACTTTTTCTTTCCATTTTCTCTTTTTATTTTTTGTGACTAAAAAGTTCAATGTTCATTTTTTCCTTCCAAGTTGCTTCAGATCCTGTGAAGCACCTGAAGGATTAATAAACTTCTTGAATGTGGTTTTGAGTACTTTGAGGGGTGTCAGTTTTTAGACTGGTGTCACTTTTAGGTATTTTCTGCCATATAGACCCTCAAGGTGACTTCAATTCTGAGGTGGTCCCTAAAAAAAATGTTTTTTTACAATTTGTTGTAATAATGAGAAATTGATGGTCAACTTTTAACCCTTATAACTTCATAAGAAAAAAAAATGTTGGTTCAAAATTGTGCTGATGTAAAGTAGAAATGTGGGAAATGTTATTTAGTAATTATTTTGTGTAACATATTTCTCTGTTTTGAGGGAATAAAAATTCAAAATTAATTGCAAAATTTTCCAAATTTTCGCCATATTTCCATTTTTTTTTTATAAATAATCGCAAGTTATATCGAAGAAATGTTACCACTAACATGAAGTACAATATGTCACCAGAAAACAATCTCAGAATCACTTAGATTCGTTGAAGGGTTCCAGAGTTATAACCTCATAAAGAGACAGTGGTCAGAATTGTAAAAATTGGCCCCGTGATTAATGTGCGAACCACCCTTGGGGGTTAAGGGGTTAAGCTGATAAGTAGCATAATGATCAAAGAGTCAGAGTCTTTGAGTGGTTCTTTGCTCCTAATTAGGGGAGTTCATAACATGAAATTTCCTTGTGGCAGCAGGTCATTAATGGCTAGTGCAGCAGATCAAATTGTCAGTATAACTTTGCAGTTAATCACTAAAGAAATTGTTTCAATCCCCAGAGATTGTTTAGAAAATGGCTGCGATCGACCCATAATATTTAACTTTATGTAGAAAAATTTATTAAGATATAATTTGCTTATATTAGTATTCCTAAATAAAAATTAAATTGCAGTAGTAGAATTGGTACTGAACTTTGCAGCCCCGTTTATTGGCATTAAAATATCCAAAATTAGATAGATCCCAATGAATGTCAATAAGGTTTGTTAGGATTCATTCATAATCATAACCATTTGCAAACAGATCTGAAATAAAATTATGGCTCAGTTACAAATAAAGCATGAAGGCACTGTGAGCACATCTGAACTTTTTATTTTCATTTAATATTCCATTTCCTATATGTTATAATGTCACCCAAATTTGGTTTCCTTGCAATTTTACCACATGGGAGAAATTTTTTATGCGATTGTGGGAAAAGGAGATAAGAGGGGAGTAGAAAAGGAGATCTGGTGAGGATCGGAGGTTTTTGTGCAGGTAAGTACGAGAGACTAGATCACAGATGTATGTAGGACATGGTTGTGCATGGCTCTGTATGCCATGGTTAGAGTTTTGAGCTGTAGTCTCTGGGTAATGGGGAGCCAATGAAGGGATTGACAGAGAGGAGAAGCTGGGGAATAGCATGGGATAGGTGGATTAGTCGGGCGGCAGAGTTTAGAATAGATTGGAAGGGTGCGAGTTAGAAGATACTAGAAACATATCGGCCCACATTTATTACTCTATTGCAATTTTTAGTATATATTTTACTAAATTTTACTCAATGTACATGAATTTTCTAGTGAACATTCTTTAATCATGTGTTTTATAGTGTAGTGCCAACTGATGAATGCTTTACAGTAAGTTATTTTTACTTTACACTTGGCATCTGAATATTTTTATATGTCTGTATGTTAATTCGATATGCTTTCTTTCACTATTACACATGTTGAATTTAGGGTAAGACTTAAACTGCATTTACAACAAAGATAACCATGAACGAGTGTTCTTAAAAACGCTTTCGCAATTATCTTTTAGTGGAAACAGGATGCTGATCACCCAATATCTTATGTACAGCGCAAAATATCAATGTTCTTGGTGATGCATCATCCTGAATAAACAGGACACACACTGCCAAGAATCATGGCAGCCTATGTGTTGCATTGCTACTTTAGTCTGCCCTTGGAAACAGGCAATCAAATGACCGCTGATTGGCAAAGGTTTACCAGTCGATGGTTGTTTTAGTGCTGCTGGTAAGTGTCTATGTGTGCCTTAACAGGCTAATTGTACAGTTCTGGGATCCTTTCTAGTGAACCAGGTGGCCCATTTTAAGGAGGAGAGATCCCCTTAAATCATGCAGTGGTCACAAGTGAACAAATACGTAAAAAACTGTTATCTAAGGTATTTCAGATGACGGTTGTTTGATACATTAGACAGCAATGCATCGGTGGAGGTCTTAACCTGCTGCGCCAAATAAACATGACTCTATACAATAAGGTCCATTATTGACTTCCTAAAAATTATATATTTAGACTTTTGTTAGGGGGTTAAGCAATTTTGATTTGATACATTTTGTTAACTCTTCTTGCATGGACATCTATAAAGAATAAATAGCCACTCATTTTTTTTTACTATAATTCAATTTTTTCATAATATACAAAAATGACATAAAAAGCAATGTTAAAAATGGGGAGAATTATACGATGAAAAATACTGAAAAACATAATATTAAGGGTATAAAATACATGGTCAAACTCAAATACTCAAAATTAATGAAAGTGGTCATGCAATAGACAATCTATAAATGGAGTGATAATTTAAATATACAGTACAGACCAAAAGTTTGGACACACCTTCTCATTCAAAGATTTTTCTGTATTTTCATGGCTATGAAAATTGTAGAATCACACTGATGGCATCAAAACTATGAATTAACACATGTGGAATTATACATTACACTTTACAAAAACGTGTGAAACAACTGAAAATATGTCTTATATATACACAATTCCTTATTTCATAATAAAAAAAGGAAATAATAGAAGCAATCCATAAAATTAATATACTTTATTAATCAAAACATTAAAAATATTAGTAAAATTAAAATAAGCAAAAATACCTCCAAAATAAGGACTTAAGGCGATCGCGTTATGCTATACCCGCTAGCGCAGAGGAATCAGCGATGATTCATCTGCGCTAGCGGTGACGGAGCCCAGACGCTGCAGCCCGCGTCCGAGGCTCCGTCACTGAATGATGGCACGTCGCGAACGCATGCCGCTTTACGGCATTCGTCGCGATGCGCCCTCAAATGGGGGTGAATGGCAGCGTTAACGGACTGCGTTACACCGCGTTATACCGCGGTTTTTAACGCAGTCCGTCTAACGGACTGCCATAACGCAGTATGAACCCCGCCTAACCCTAATTATAACCCTAACCCTAATTATAACCCTAACCCTAATTATAACCCTAACCCTAACAGAAAAATGAAAAAAAAATATAATTTCTATATTTTAATATATGTCCCTAACTAAGGGGGTGATAAAGGGGGGGTTATGTACTGTTTTTTTTATTTTGATCATGTGATTAGTTTATCACAGTGATCAAAATGCACTTTTGTGAGAATGAATGAAACTTTTTTTGAATCTGCCGCCAAGCAGATCAGCGGGCGCACTGCGCATGCGCCCGCCATTTTTTTTTTGCAGGAAGAAGACGCCGGTTTCCTGGGGCCTGGAGGAGGATGGAGGACACCGGTAAGTATACGGGGGGCGATCGGGGGACCGGGGGACCCTCATTTTCTCCCCTCTGATGTGCGATCACATCAGAGGGGAGAGAAATCTTTTTTTTTTTTTTTTTTTTTGCGGTCGCCATTATACATAGTTAATGGCGATCGCGACACCGGGTCGGTAACTACGACCCCGATCATGTTCTCTGGGGTCTCGGCT
>JARQOD010000006.1:349056344-349208420 GCA_033576555.1 Oophaga sylvatica
AGGCCAAGAAGTGGTTAGTGATAGAAGGAAGATAGAGGAAGACATTGCCCCAATGGTACAAACAGGAGGGAGAGTTAGGCTGCAGACTCGGTTGCCTGTAGCCTCCAGTTTGGCACCTGTAGGGAGCAGTTGTCTTCCAAAAGTCAAAACGTGCACTCCCAGGACTTGCACTGCGTGTTCCTTTTTTCACACACTTGCACATGATATTTGCTATGTCAAATGCAAGCTGTGTAATCAAAAATTAAAAATAGCTAAAAGTGTAGGTCACCTCAATACCACAAATATGTGGAAACATGTGCGGACAAAGCACGTAGTTGAGTTACAAAGACACACTGGAGATGTAGGCCAACCTACAGCAGCACCTACATCTTCAGGTTGTGTTGAAGCCTCTTCATCGAGCTCACACACAGCTGGTTCTGCTTCCTCACAGGATCGCCATGGAAGAACCTCGGTCACTGTTGTCCAGAGACAAAGTGTTATTCCACACACAGCAGCAAGTTCCCTGTCATCCTCACACTCCCAGGCCACAAAACAGCCATCGGTAGCACAGGCATGGGATAAAAGACGGCCATACTCCGCAAACCATGCACGAGCACAGGCTCTGAATGCTGGCATTGCAAAACTCCTGTCCCTTGAAATGCTGTCATTCAGGCTGGTGGAGACAGACAGTTTCCGTAACTGAATATCATTGTCAGTCCCACAATACAATGTGCCAAGCCGATTTCATTTCAGCAGGCAAGCCGTCCCTGGTCTGCAAAAGCATGTTGAGGGAAAAATTAAACATGCGCTACTAAACGCCCTCAGTAGCAAGGTCCACCTGACCACCGATGCGTGGACCAGTACCCATTGTTATGATCTGCTACAACCAGTAAGGAAAGAAGGGAATTCTGTCCCTACAATACAACTAAGCTGAATCCCTACGATGTAACGGGGAACCTGACCCTGCGAACAGACCCGCTAAAGTCCTCATATAGTGTGAATGAAGACCTATAGTTGCGAGGGAGGAATCCCTACAAGATCTAGGGACTGGGAGAAAAGGTGGACACCTCCTAACATAAATTGTAGCATGGATAATTAAACAGAAAAAAAAATACTTTGCGATCCTAACATCAAGCAAAACTGACTGATTAAGGCACCTAAGCACCCGGCTAGCTTAACAGTAGATAATACAATGAAGTCAAGCAAAGCCAGAAGGGCGGAGCCAGACTAAATAGGGAAAAAAGGTCATGTGACCAGCAAACTGAAACAAAACCTAACAAGAGAGTTCTAACACCCATGGCCAGGGACAATACCTTTCCCTCACTGCCCATTGGGTCAATGTTGTGTAGCCGGGTACTGATCTTGCGAGTGGCGCTGTACGTGTTCTGCCAACTCCAAGGATTGCAGGAATCAAGTCTGTACACATTGACTCCTCCTCCTACTCCAGTTCCTCAGAATCATCGCTGCAGGAGCCGTCACGGTCTACCTCCACATGGACCCGTGAACGTTTACCTGTTGCGACCGATATGAGCACAGCCGTGTCCAAATGTCAACAGGCCGTCCTGAAATTAATTTCCATGGGGAATCTTAGCCACACAGCGCAGGAGCTCTGTAATGCCATAAAGCAGGAGAGCGACATGTGGTTTTTGGAAGCGAATCTACAGGCAGGCTTGGTAGTGTGTGACAATGGCCGAAATTTGGTGGCAGCTCTGGGCCTTGGCAACCTCACTCACATACCATGTCTGTCATATGTGCTCAACTTGGTCGTGCAGAGTTTTTTGAGGGACTATCCGGATCTTGATGCACTGCTGCACAAGGTCCGCCTAGAGTGCGCTCACTTGCGACGTTCCAGCATGGCCAGATCGCTGATTGCAGCTCTGCAACGCAGATTTCGCCTTCATGAACATCGCATCATATGTGACGTACCCACCAGGTGGAATTCCTCGTTACATATGTTGGAGCGGTTGTGTGAGCAGCAGCCAACAGTAATGGAGTATCAGCTGCATCAGGCGCAATCAACTCGCAATTTGCGCCGTTCACACTTCACCACTACTGAGTGGGCCTCTATAATAAGAATAATAATAATAATCTTTATTTATATAGCGCCATAATATTCCGCAGTGCTTTACAGTTTAACAGTTTCAAAACACAAGTCATAAGTAACAACGTTAACAATACAATAATTAAAGCAAAATCAGCCGCCCCTGCTGGTGAAAGCTTACAATCTACAATGAGGTGGGGGAGATACAAAGTACAGGTGTTTATATACAATGGTGTTTTTACAATGATGGTCCAGCCATTTTAAGGGATTGAGGGATGCATGGAGATAGTGAATGGGCTACACACACACAGACTTACACATAGAATGACTTTGATTAGTGAATGTGATAGGCCACTGTGAACAAATGTGTTTTGAGGGAGCGCCTGAAACCATCTAAATTGCGGATAGTCCTAATTTCTTGGGGTAGAGCATTCCAGAGGATTGGCGCAGCGCGGGAGAAGTCTTGGAGTTGGGAGTGGGAGGTACGGATTAGTGCAGAGGTTAGTCGAAGGTCGTTTGCAGAGTGCAGCAGTCGGTTAGGCCGATAAATATAAATGAGGGAGGAGATGTAGGGGGGTGCTGCACTGTGGAGAGCTTTGTTGGTGAGAACCAGTAATTAGAATTGGATCCTATAATGAATGGGCAGCCAGTGTAATGAGTGGCGAAGGACTCTATGAAGGACATCTGCCACGTTTTGCGTGCGTTTGATGAGTCAACGCGGATGGCGAGTGCAGATGATGCACTAGTCAGCCTGACTGTCCCCCTTATCTGCCTGCTTCAAAAAACACTGCAAGCACTAAGGCATGAGGTTTTGGAAGAGGTGGAGGATGAGGAGTCACAAATTCCATCACCTTCTGGACAGTCAGCGCAACGTGGTTCCTCACAAAGGGCTGGAGGACTTTCAAAGTACCATGCTGTATCAACAATTGAACCTCCAAGTCGCTGTCTATATTTTCATAACCATTCCAAACTTTTAATGTATTTACAAAGCACATAATGTACAGTTTTTGTCTATCCTTTTGTAATGCTATTGTGTTTCCATAAAGTGATGTTACAGAATTATGATACAATGTTTTTAAATTTTATGAGTTTTAAATTTTGTAAATTTTTATGTATTTGAAGGACTTTGTGAGGAGGATGAGGAGGAGTCAGTGGAGGAGGAAGACATCGCTCCAGAGGGAGGTAGACAACGCTCTAGTCAGTATGTAGAGCAAGGGTGGGGTGATGCACAGCAGGCAGAGATGACGCCTCTTGCAGGGGACAACGTTTCTTGGCCAGTTGGAGTCTGCAGCACATGGTTGATTTCATGCTGCAGTGCCTGAGAAACGACCGCCGCATCGAACACATTCACACCACGTCTGATTATTGGGTGTACACCCTCCTAGACCCTCGCTACCGGGACAACTTACAAAGCCTCATCACACCGTTGAACCGGGAGCGTAAAATGCGGAAGTAACAAGACACACTGGTGCAATCCATAATGTTCTCCATTCCAGCTGAGAGCACTGCTGCTGCTACTGCTTTACAAAGCAGCTCTGTGCGTCGAGGCAGTGGAGACAGCTCTGCAACAAGAGGGAGCACAAGCAGCGCCTCTGCACAGGGCAAGAACAGTATGTTACAAATGTGGCGAAGTTTTGTGGCAGCGCCACCAATGTCTACACCATCCGAGATGGCTCCAGTCAGCAGGAGGCAACATTTACGTAAGATGGTGACAGACTACATGTCTTGCCCTCTCAGTGTACTCCCAGATGGCTCTTCCCTATTCAAGTTTTGTGTCTCTAAGCTGGATACATGGCCAGAGCTTAGCCAGTATGCATTGGAGGTGCTGGCTTGCCCTGCTGCCAGTGTATTATCGGAGCGCGTCTTTACTGCTGCAGGTGGTGTACTAACAGACCGTTGCATGCGACTATCCTCCGATAATGTAGAACGGCTTACTTTTCTGAAAATGAACTAGGCATGGATCTCGCCTGAATTTGCCTGTCCGGTTTCAGATTAACTAACTGGTTGGCAACGTTTTCCATGTCTCCTGTTATGTTCATCTTTCTACCACCTGAACTATACTCCCTGGGCTACAACACTGCCAGTTGCTGCTCAGAAGTGTCGTGTCCACAGACCAATACACAAGCTATAGTGATAGTGGGGTTCAGTAACGCCTGCTGTTCCCTGCTGTGTGTCTGACAAAAATTAATGCTGCTAACTCCAAATTAAAGTTCAAATTAAAGTTCAAACATCTCATACTAGGCCTCAGGCTACACCCTCCTTGACCCTGGGCTCAGAAGTGTTGGATGCACAGATCAAAACAATCGATTATGTGTTTGTGGGGGTCAGTAACGCCTGCTGTTCCCCTGCTGTGTGTCCGGCAAAAATTACTGCTACCTAGCTACACATGTTGAAAAAAACATGACATGTTAAAGTGGCTAGTGCTACACATAGATATCAGGCTACACCCTTATTTCTAAGCTGTAAACAAGTCAAACGTCACATTTAAAACCATTCAATGATTAGTGTTGGTAACAAATCTGTAACAAAATAATTGTGACATATTATGGCAGATATCCACATGTCTAACACAAATGCTAACACAAAAGCATACTTATGCTATAGGGTACTGATGGTAAACCTTCTCACTCCATAACTTTGACAAATCCAACTTACATCATGCCTCAAATGCTGCAATGTTGGAAGTGCATAATGTGGGTTGAACTTTGACAACAGCTGCAGTGCGAAGGTTATCCTTCTGTGTTCTTGGCTTTTAAATAAAAGCATACAAGTAAATATAATAATACATTGTTGATTAAGGGACGTGATGTACACCTGTAATATTGTGCAAACAATGGATGTAGGACTATTCCTCTTCAACATTACTTATATTTGTGTCATTTGAAAAAATACATATTTTAGTTAAAATTTAACAACCCATGTTCACTAGCTGTGAAAGGCCCCTTTGTGTACTTCTATAGTGTTTGAAACCAATGTATTGTATATGGAAGGAAACACGTCACACTAATAGATTTGAGTTATTTGAAATAGAATGTAGCAGCACCAATTCGAGAAAAATGTGAAGGATGAGGCAGTGAGACACGCTCAGCAGAGTACAAGCAACAGTGGTTGAAGAACTAACTGGAGCGGGATCTGCACTCCAAAAATGAAAACCTCTGACTACAGTAAACAGTGCACACAACTGTTCAGTAGCTGTGAAAGGCCCGTTTGTGTACTTCTATATTGTTTGCAACCAATGTATTGTATACGGATGGAAGCACGTCATAGTAATAGATTTGAATTATTTGAAATAGAATGTAGCAGCACCAATTCGAGAAAAATGTGAAGGATGAGGCAGTGAGACACGCTCAGCAGAATACAAGCAACAGTGGTTGAAGAACTAACTGGAGCGGGATCTGCACTCAAAAATGAAAACCTCTGACTACAGTAAACAGTGCACACAACTGTTCAGTAGCTGTGAAAGGCCCGTTTGTGTACTTCTATATTGTTTGCAACCAATGTATTGTATACGGATGGAAGCACGTCACAGTAATAGATTTGAATTATTTGAAATAGAATGTAGCAGCACCAATTCGAGAAAAATGTGAAGGATGAGGCAGTGAGACACGCTCAGCAGAGTACAAGCAACATTGGTTGAAGAATTAACTGGAGCGGGATCTGCACTCCAAAAATGAAAACCTCTGACTACAGTAAACAGTGCACACAACTGTTCAGTAGCTGTGAAAGGCCCGTTTGTGTACTTCTATATTGTTTGCAACCAATGTATTGTATACAGATGGAAGCACGTCACAGTAATAGATTTGAATTATTTGAAATAGAATGTAGCAGCACCAATTCGAGAAAAATGTGAAGGATGAGGCAGTGAGACACGCTCAGCAGAGTACAAGCAACAGTGGTTGAAGAACTAACTGGAGCGGGATCTGCACTCCAAAAATGAAAACCTCTGACTACAGTAAACAGTGCACACAACTGTTCAGTAGCTGTGAAAGGCCCGTTTGTGTACTTCTATATTGTTTGCAACCAATGTATTGTATACGGATGGAAGCACGTCACAGTAATAGATTTGAATTATTTGAAATAGAATGTAGCAGCACCAATTCGAGAAAAATGTGAAGGATGAGGCAGTGAGACACGCTCAGCAGAGTACAAGCAACAGTGGTTGAAGAACTAACTGGAGCGGAATCTGCACTCCAAAAATGAAAACCTCTGACTATAGTAAACAGTGCACACAACTGTTCAGTAGCTGTGATAGGCCCGTTTGTGTACTTCTATATTGTTTGCAACCGATGTATTGTATACGGATGGAAGCACGTCACAGTAATAGATTTGAATTATTTGAAATAGAATGTAGCAGCACCAATTCGAGAAAAATGTGAAGGATGAGGCAGTGAGACACGCTCAGCAGAGTACAAGCAACAGTGGTTGAAGAACTAACTGGAGCGGGATCTGCACTCCAAAAATGAAAACCTCTACAGTAAACAGTGCACACAACTGTTCAGTAGCTGTGAAAGGCCCGTTTGTGTACTTCTATATTGTTTGCAACCAATGTATTGTATATGGATGGAAGCACGTCACAGTAATAGATTTGAATTATTGAAATAGAATGTAGCAGCACCAATTCGAGAAAAATGTGAAGGATGAGGCAGTGAGACACGCTCAGCAGAGTACAAGCAACAGTGGTTGAAGAACTACCTGGAGCAGGATCTGCACTCCAAAAATGAAAACCTCTGACTACAGTAAACAGTGCACACAACTGTTCAGTAGCTGTGAAAGGCCCGTTTGTGTACTTCTATATTGTTTGCAACCAATGTATTGTATACGGATGGAAGCACGTCACAGTAATAGATTTGAATTATTTGAAATAGAATGTAGCAGCACCAATTCGAGAAAAATGTGAAGGATGAGGCAGTGAGACACGCTCAGCAGAGTACAAGCAACAGTGGTTGAAGAACTAACTGGAGCGGGATCTGCACTCCAAAAAAAAAAAATCACAGACTACAGTGAACACTGCACACAACTGTTAACTATCTCTGAAAGGCTCCTTTCTGTAGTTCTATAGTGTTTGCAACCAATGTATTGTATAGGGATAGAAGCGCGTCACACTATAATTTCTATTGAATGGAGCAGCTAGAATTACACTAAAGAAAAAAAAAAAGAGTCTGTGAGTGACACGTGCAGATGCCTACAGACAGCGTTGGATGCAGAGCAAACTGCAGGGTCACCTGCACTCTCACACACACACCTTGCACAGAGCTGTTAAAACAACACTGCAAGGCAAAAGGAAGCTTTACACAGTGGTTGGTAAACTAGCCTGCCTAAAGCAAAGTACACAAAATCGCAATCTCTAACTGTCCCTCTGAGTCAGCAGAGCAGCGTTCTGTCCCTAACTGAGTTCACAGCACAGTGACGCTAAAATGGCGGCGGCGCCTTTTATAGTGCATTCTGACATCATTTCAGCAGCCAATCACAGCCATGCCATTTGTTAAGATGACCGCAGCATTACAGGATGTGCCCACACTTCGTAGGATTCCTCATTGGCTGACTAAAATCACACTGCCTCTCAAAGAATTATGGGAACTTCCGATTCCGTTATACGATATAGGAAAAATATTGGAACTAAGTATCGGAATTCCGATACAGCGAATATCGGCCGATACCCGATACTTGCGGTATCGGAATGCTCAACACTACTTACAATAAAACATTCAATATCAAAGACAAATTAGAGTTTACAGGAAAAAATGCTAAGGGTATGTTTCCACGATCATTAAACGCTGCGTGTTTGACGCTGTGTACAGCCGCAGTGTCAAACACGCAGCGTCCAGATGTTGCAGCATAGTGGAGGGATTTCATGAAATCCCGTCTTCACTATGCGTTAAAACATGCAAGCGTCAGACCTGTGTAAACGGACATGTGGCGTGTCATTTCAGATCGCAGCATGTCCTTTTACCTTGCGGCGATGCTCCGTCACCGCAAGGTAAATAGCAGAGTCCTATGTAGCGCTGCGGTGATTCCAGATGTGTTCAATGAACACATCCGGATTCACCACGCGTTCAAAAGGGGGCGGGGCTTTGGGCAGAGTGGACTTTCCACTCCGTCCAAAACGCCAGGTTTTTTTAACGTGGAACCATACCCTAAGAAATATTATTTACTGTAGAATGACTTGTATATAAGGCAAAATTACTATAAGTAAAACAAAAATGAAATTTTTAGAAACAAAATTGAAAATATCAGTATAAAAATTCAAATCGTCATGTAGTGGTACACTTAGGCCGGGGTCACACTTGCGAGTACAATGCAAGTCTCTCGCATCAATACCTGGCACTGCCGCCGGCACTCGGACCAGAGCGTTCAGCTGCATAAAAATACATGCAGCCGCACACTTCAGTCCCGAGTGCTGGTGGCAGTGCTGGATATTGATGCAAGAGACTTGCGTGAGTTTCTCACATTGCACTCGCAATGACTTTCAAAAGCTGTGCAATTTCTGCCAACAATTATAAGCAGGGTCATCCATTCACCCTTGAAGGCAACAACTGGAGGGACTCATTCAAATATTGTGAACAAAGTATAGTTGTGATATTCTAAACTCATAAAAGCTCAGCACACAATGCAAAGCCAGACAAAAATTACAAGCAGGGTAATCCATACACCCTTGAATGCACCAACTGTAGTGACTCACTAAAATATTGAAAACAAAGTGTAGTTGTGGTACCTCTACAGTCATAAAGGCCCGGTATACATTGAAAAACCTGCCAAAAATTATAAGCATGGTCATCCGTACACCCTTGAAGGCACCAACTGCAGTATGTCATTCAAATATTAATAAAAAAGTGTAATTCTGGTACTCCTATACACATGAAGGATCTGCACACAGTGCAATAACAGCCAAAAAATTATAAGCAGGTTCATTCAAATATTGAAGACTAAAAAACTTTATGCGTTGCTATCATCTGGTGGTGTGGATAAGTCAGGGCTAATCCAGGCTTTGGTAATTTTTTATCAAAATGAGCCTGTCAGCATTTTCTGTTTGAAAAAGATAAGGTCCAGCTCCAGGAAAAAAAATCAATGATGCTTTATTGTAAATCCATTAAAAAAGTTACAAGGCTATGTTCATTATAAGGTATACCCAAATGGGACTACCCAGGACCAGTCAGAAGGGAGCCTGGACGCGTTTCGAATAACAAGTGTTCTTAAACTCAGGTTAATCAAAGAAAGCAACAAGATAGGTTTTAAAATAGATGAACAGGTAAGTTTAATTACCGTATATACTCGAATATAAGCCGAGATTTTCAGCCCAATTTTTAGGGATGAAAGTCCCCCTCTCGGCTTATATTCGAGTCATATACCAGGGGGTCGGCGGGGAGGGGGAGCGCAGCTGTCCTATATACTCACCCCTCCGCCGGCACGGTCTCCGCAGCCCCTGCTCTTCTCCCGCGGTCCCGGCGCCTGTGTTCAGCGGTCAGCTGGTACCGCTCATTAAAGTCATGAATATGCACATATTCATGACTTTAATGAGCGGTAACACATGACCGCTGAACACTGGCGCCGAGACCGTGGGAGAAGAGCAGGGCAGAGACGCGCCGGCGGAAGGGTGAGTATAAGAGATATTTACCTGTCCCGTTTCACCGCTGCTCGCCGCTGTGTCCTCGGGTCCTCTTGCTGCGATGTTCAGGCAGAGGGCGTGATAACGTTGTTACTGCGCTGCGCCCTCTGCCTGATCATTGACTGCTGGAGAACCCGGGAGACAGCGGCGAGCAGCGGTGGACCCGATGACAGGTAAATGTCTCAGGTGCCGGGGCCCTGAGCGAGTGGTGACACCGGCACCTGTCCCCCATAGCGCGCCGGTGTCCCCGCCTGCTCAGGACACCGGCACCTGGCCCCCAGCAACGAGAGGTGAGTATGTATTTTTTTTTTCAGCTGCAGCAGCAGTGGCAGCAATTGAGGCCTATACTATGGAGCATCTATGGGGTACAATCTATGGATCATATATGGGGGCATAATCTATGGGGGCACAATCTATAGAGCATCAATGGGGGCACAATCTATGGGGGGCACAATCTATGGAGCATCAATGGGGCACAATCTATGGAGCATCTATGGGGGAACAATCTATGGAGCATCTATGGGGGCACAATCTATGGAGCATCTATGGGGGCATAATCTATGGAGCATCTATGGGGGCACAATCTATGGAGCGTCTATGGGGGCACAATCTATGGAGCATCTATGGGGGCACAATCTATGGAGCATATATGGGGCACAATCTATGGATCATCTATGGGGGCACAATCTATGGAGCATCTATGGGGGCACAATCTATGGAGCATCTATGGGGGCATAATACATGGGCAGTATTTAGGGCATAATCTCATTTTCCCCCCTAGGCTTATACTCAAATCAGTAATTTTCCCAGTTTTTTGTGGCAAAATTAGGGGGGTCGGCTTATACTCGGGTCGGCTTATACTCGAGTATATACGGTATGTACCTAAAACATACAACATAACAAACATCAAATGTTACAATTAATGTCATACAAATAAGCGAATAACAATTAAAACAAAGAAGAAAAAGAAATTAATAATGTAACATGAACTCTTTTCTCAATTTAAGACCCAATGGCACACGTGTGTCTAACAAGTAGATCCACAGCGCTTCTTTATCGTGTAATGATTGTTACCTATTGTCATGTATAGTGTACAGTTCCTATAGCGTCTTGTGCTTGGGTGAGAGGAAAACACAGGAGACATAGGTTGAAATGAAATGACTTGTATTACTTCATACAAGCATGCTGAAAAGTTCACACAGTTTGCAGGAACAGCGACAGGAGACACAGCAGGCCAGAGTAACTTCAAGCACTACAATAAATCTCCAAAGCAGGTTCAGGATCTCTTCTCTGTACCGTAATTCCTCTGCAAACATGGATTCACCAAACAGCAGGTTTCCAGAGTCCAAAAGTGTTCCAAGGTTCCTCAGTAGGGAATAGCTGGAGTACAAGTCCAAGGCTTCCAGGAGTCAGGTCACAGACTGACTGAGGCTTGATTCAGGAGCACTGATTGTTCAGCTGAGGCTGCTTACGAAGCAAGAGGGAAGAATCAGGGCGGGAACATGAAAACTGGAAACTCCATATTAACTGAGGGCAAGAGCTGCAGAAAGACAGAAAGCAAAATGGCCGACGGAAAACTGAGTTTCAAGGAACATGTCAACAGAGACAAAGAACCTTACATTACTCCCCCCTTAGGGACAACCTCCGGATGACCTCAGACCAGGCTTGTCAGGGTACCTCTGATGAAACTGGCGGAGCAGGCGAGGAGCATTTACATTATTGACTGGTTCCCATGAGTTGTCCTCCACTGGGTAGCCCTGCCATTTAATCAAATATTGCAACTGATTTCTGTACAACCTGGAATCTAGAATCCTTTCCACCATAAATTCTTCCTGACCATCGATCAGCACTGGGTCAGGGCAAGGAGAAGAACGTCCAGGAAACGTATTGGTTGTTGCAGCCTTTAGTAGGGATACATGAAAGACAGGGTGGATTCTCATAGTTCTGGGCAGTTGAAGACGACAAGCAACAGCACTTATAATCTTATTGATCTTATAAGGTCCAATGTACTTATGTCCCAATTTAGACGATGGAATCTTTAATTTAAGATTTCTGGTTGACAGCCAGACCAAATCTCCTACCTTGAAAGCTTGTGCAGGTTTACGAAATTTATCTGCTGCTTTCTTGTACCTTTCCTGAGCCAATTCTAGATTTTCCTTTAGAAGATCCATATTCTTTTGTAAAGAAGTGATTCTTTCAGCCACTGCCGGCAAGGGCGTATCTATGGGAAATCGAGGAAGAATGTTAGGATGATAACCTAGATTGGAGTAAAAAGGAGACTGCTTAGTGGAGGCACTCTGAGAGTTGCTATAAGAGAACTCAGCCAGTGGAAGTAGATCCACCCAATCATCCTGTAGGTGGCAGATAAAACAGCAGAGATACTGCTCCAGGGTCTGATTGGTTCGTTCTGTCTGTCCATTAGTCTGGGGATGAAAAGCAGAAGAAAGGTTTACTTTAATGTCCAATGCTGCACAGAAATTTTGCCAAAACCTTGAAGTGAATTGCACCCCTCGATCCGAAATGACCTCATCCGGTACTCCATGTAAGCGAAACACATTCTTAATCATCAAGTCTGATGTCTGTTTTGCAGTGGGTAAGCCGACACAAGGGATAAAATGAGCTGCCTTTGTTAGACGGTCAACCACCACTAGAATGGTGTTCTTCCCTTGAGAGGTTGGTAACTCCACAATGAAGTCCATAGAAATGGATCCCCACGGGCGGGACGGGGTGGGAAGAGGTTGCAACAGACCAGTTGGTGAGGAGCGAGGTGTTTTGCATCTTGCACAGACTTCACATGAAGTGACATAGTTTAAAACATCTTTCCTGTAAGTGGGCCACCAAAAGAAACGAGAAAGAAATTCTTGTGTCTTTAGAATTCCCCTATGCCCGGCTATCTTGGAATCGTGGATGAGTTGCAATACTCTCAATCTGACTGTTTCAGGTACAGACGTTGTCCCTGAATCCACACACCATTCTTAAAGACAAGACTTACGTCCCTTGGGGGTTGAGCCAACAAAGAATCCGCATGGTATGCTTCCTTGATGTCCTTAAGTAGGTCTTGATTATGAATCACTCCCAGGAATCTAGAGTCAGGAAGAATAGTCTTAGGAGGAGTAAGTGGACGTGTCTCTGCTGAATGAATCCTAGAGAGTGCATCAGCCTTTCCATTGCGCGATCCTGGTCTATAAGAAATGACAAAATTAAATTGGTTTAGGTAAAGATTCCAGCGAGCCTGGCGAGGAGTCAGGCACTTAGCCGACCTGATAAATTCAAGGTTACGATGGTCTGTCAGGACGACTATTTGCTGTGCAGCTCCCTGAAGAAGGTGTCTCCATTCCTTGAAGGCGGCAATAATGGCCAACAATTCTCTATTGCCCACATCGTAGTTCCTCTCAGCCGAAGACAACTGCTGGGAAAAGAAGGCACAGGGATGCAAGACATTCTTCTCACCTGTTCTCTGAGAGAGTATAGCTCCAACGGCACAGTCTGAAGCATCCACCTCTATTATGAAGGCAAGCTCGGGGTTGGGATGTACTAAGATAGGTGCGGTGGTAAATTTATCCTTTAAACAGGAAAATGCTTCCTGAGCTTGCGGGGTCCAGGAGAACCTAGACTGTTTCCGGGTAAGTTGGGTGATAGGTGACACTACCTCAGAAAAAATCTTAATGAAACGTCTATAGAAGTTGGCAAACCCGATGAAACGCTGCACCTCCTTCACATTTCTAGGAATTGGCCAATCCTTGATGGCTTGGGTCTTGCTTCCATCCATACTAATCCCTTGCGTAGATAGTACATACCCCAGAAATTGAATTTCGGTCCTATGGAATTCACATTTTTCAAGTTTGATGTAGAGATGGTTTTGTCTTAGGCGTTCTAAGACCATTCTCACATGTCCATGATGTTCTTTGCGTGCATCACTAACCCGTCTTTGTAAAGAGTCCACCTGCATGGGTTCAGGTTCTGGTTCCCTTGTGATCCTACTCAAAGGTTCCTTAGCTGGGAGGGAGGTAGTAAAAGGTTAGTGCGATTATTTTCGAACCATCTCTCTTGTCTGCGTTCAGTCAGACGAGCATCAATACGGATACAATAGTTAATAAAGTCACCTAACGCAGTGGGAGGGTCGGCACGAGCAAGTTCATCCTTAATCAGTGGAGACAACCCTTTCCGAAAAATAGATTTTTTAGCGGAAGTGTCCCAAGTGGTATCAAGAGCCCATCTCCTGAAATCCAGGGCATATTCGGCTACTGAACGCTTACCTTGGCGCAAAGTTAACATGGCTGCTTCAGCTGTTGCACCTCGATTGGGGTCATCAAACACCTGCCCCATGGCTGAAATAAAAGCATCAAGGTGATTCAAACAATCATCCTCAGTCTCAATCAGAGGGTTTGCCCACATCAAAGCCTTATTGGTAAGCAACATGATTATAGTAAGCACTTTGGATCGTTCAGTGGGAAATTGTGAAGTTTTGCAGAGAAAAATAAATTGCATTGATTAATAAATCCCCTGAATTTCTCACGTTCACCGCCAAAAGGAAAAGGAGGTAATTTGGGGATCCCAGAACTTGGGGTTATGGCAGGAGCCTGGGCTCGTTCCTCTAGAGCCTCAATCCTGGCTCGCAATTCCTGGGTAGTCTGTCCAAACACTTGCAAATTATGATTAGTGAGGTCCTGTAGGCTTGCAAAATGGGTTTTTAAAGTCTGTACATCTGAAAGGATTGTATCAGTCACTCCGCAAAGTTCCTTTATGCGGGCCTCCATCTTCCAGATCTTTTAAGGCAGAAGTGCTGGAAGGAGAAGAGGAAAGGAAAAAAAACAAAAAAACAATAGTGTTTACCTGTGGTAACACTCCAAAGTAAAATTTTAAGGGAATGCGCTCACCTGGAATGGTTGTGAGAAGTCACAACCACTGTCATCACATAAGGTATTAAACGGACATCTGATATCCACAGTCACAGCAGACACGGCTTTCCCAGACCCAGCAGACACTAAACATTGGCTCCTGAATCTTGTCATGTATAGTGTACAGTTCCTATAGCGTCTTGTGCTTGGGTGAGAGGAAAACACAGGAGACATAGATTGAAATGAAATGACTTGTATTACTTCATACAAGCATGCTGAAAAGTTCACACAGTTTGCAGGAACAGCGACAGGAGACACAGCAGGCCAGAGTAACTTCAAGCACTACAATAAATCTCCAAAGCAGGTTCAGGATCTCTTCTCTGTACCGTAATTCCTCTGCAAACATGGATTCACCAAACAGCAGGTTTCCAGAGTCCAAAAGTGTTCCAAGGTTCCTCAGTAGGGAATAGCTGGAGTACAAGTCCAAGGCTTCCAGGAGTCAGGTCACAGACTGACTGAGGCTTGATTCAGGAGCACTGATTGTTCAGCTGAGGCTGCTTACGAAGCAAGAGGGAAGAATCAGGGCGGGAACATGAAAACTGGAAACTCCATATTAACTGAGGGCAAGAGCTGCAGAAAGACAGAAAGCAAAATGGCCGACGGAAAACTGAGTTTCAAGGAACATGTCAACAGAGACAAAGAACCTTACACCTATCTCCTCCTCTTGGATGTTTTTTAATGCGTTCTATTGCATATACCCTGCAATGAGTAATGCTATTATGTACAGTAACAAAATGTTTTAACGCATGAGACATATGTTGGGTGGTAGATTGTGTAATATCATATAGATGTTCCAGAAATCTTTCCTTTAATTTACGAATTGTTGAGCCCACATATTTCAGATTACATTGGGTGCATTCAATGATTTAAATCACATAATTGGAGTTACAATTTAAAACTTCTTGAATTTTATAGTTTTTGTTACGCGCTGAATATCAGAAAGTGGAGGTTTTATAAGACAAAGGGCAAGTTTTACTTTGAGAATGGCCACATTTGTGATAACCTACAGTGGACAACCAATTACTAGTGTTAGAATTTCTAGTAGGATTGTAAAAACTGGGGGATAGAAAATTCCCTAAAGTTGGTGCTCTCCTGGAAACAATTTTAATACCACTACCTAACAAATTATCAATGATATTATCATTTCTGAGAATATGCAAATTACGATTAACAATATTTGAGATGGACTTAAAATATGTACTATAAGTCAAAACTAAAGTGGGACAATCAGATGCTTCAATTTTTTGAGAACGATTGGCTGGCTCAATGAGTGATTCCCTATATTTGTGCTCAGTTATATTTATAGCACGATTGATAGTCCATGCAGGGTATTCACATTTATTAAGACAATTTTTGATAGATTGAATTTCATTGTGATAAGAAGACGCATCACTACAATTGCATTTAGCACACGTTAATTCACCTACAGGAATTGATTTTATAGTGTGGGCAGGATTGAAACTGTGTGCATGTAAAATAGTATTGCCTGCCATTTTTTACAAAAAGTTGTACTAGAAATACACTGATGTAGTTCACTAGTCAAACACAAATCTAGAAAACAGATTTTTTGAGAATGAAAAAAATAAGTGAAACTGAGATTAAATTGTTCGAAATGCGTCCAGGCTCCCTTCTGACTGGTCCTGGATAATCCTGTTTGGGTATACCTTATAATGAACATAGCAGCTTTGTAACTTTTTTAATGGATTTACAAGAAAGCATCATTGATTTAATTCCTGGAGCTGGACCCTATCTTTTTCAAGTATCTTCTTCAACGTCTGGTGGAGATGAGTCAGTGCTCGGATTATATGCACAGGCAAGACGCTAGCAGCAGGGCAGCACAATACCTCCAAGGCATAGAGGGAAAGCTCATGTCAGGTGTCCAGCTTTGAGACCCAATAGTTGAAGGTCACAGAGGAATTTGGCAGTATGCTGGTTTGGTTTGCCAGGTATTACTTTACCATCTTCAAAAAACGTTTCCCTACTAGCAAAAAATACCCGGTCATCAGGGCCTGAATGCTGAGAGGGTGTCATTAAATTGGGCTAGGCCTTTGACAGTGTATCTCGGCCTCTGCTGTACCTGGTGTTTGTCTCCATTGCCTTTCTCCCAAGATTGGGCAAGGAAGCTATCTGATGGGAAATTTTTCAACATGTTTTCCACAACGGTCTTCTGGTATAGCACCATTTTAGTAGACATTTCTGCCTCACTAAGGAGATATGCAAGGCTCTCTTTGTAGGGTGGGTCTAACACATGCCTCTGTTGTGCTAGCAACCAGCTCCTATCCATCCTCCTCCTCCTCATTGTTACCCAATCTGTGCTGAGCAGATGAGATGAGGCTGGGTAGTATCCCCGTGTCTCATGTCTTCCTCCATCTCCACCTGGACCACATGCACAGCTTCAGCTTTAATTGTGAGCAGCGACTGTTTAAGTAGGCACAGAAGTGTGAATAGTGCACTGATTATGGCATCATCGTCGCTCACCATCTTTGTGTAGTCTTCAAAATCTTGGAGAACCTCACAAATGTAAGACATCCATGACCACTTTTCATTTTTTAAGTGTGGAGACTGACCAGCTGATATTCAACAATTGGTCTCTGCTGCTCACAGAGCCTTGCCAGCATATGCAGTGTGGAGTTCCAGGGCGTGGTCATGTTGCACACCAGTCAGTGAGCTGGCACTTGCATGCGTTGCTGCTGCACTGCCAGAGCAGAGGCAGCTGTAGATGACTTGAAGAAATGGACAATCACACAGTGTACCTTGAAAAGTAGCTCTGGCAAATCTGGGTAGGTATTTAGAAACCTGCCAAGCTTCACAGCTGCCACCAGGTAACGGCCATTAACACACATGACCATGCCTAGTCGTAAGTTCAGCGGCAAGAGTCACAGATCTGTCTGGTCTGTTATTCCTTTCAATAGCTATGCAGTGGTGTGTGGTTTGTCTCCTAGACAAATTTGCTTCAGCAGAGCCTGTTGCCGCTTCACTGAGGCAGTGCTGCAGAGCTTCCAGCTTTCAGCTGATGTGGATGATGTGCTCTGAGATAACAAATAGAAGATGGAGGATGAGGAGGAGCAGGAGGGGGTGCAGAAAGTGGCTTAGCAGGTGGAGGAAACCCTGACAGAAGTAGGGCCAGCAATCCTTGGTGACAGTAGCACATGTGCCGTGTCAGGGTTGGACTGTGCCATGGCCTCCACAAGGTTTACCCAGTGTGCCATCAGAGAAATGTAGCATCCCTGCTAGCCACAAGTACTTATCCACATGTCAGTCTTTAAGTTGACAATCCCAGTAACTACATTGGTAAAGGCACAGGTGATGTTCCTGGACACATGCTGGTACAAGGCAAGAAAGCCACACCGGGAGAAATAGTGGCGGCTGGGGACCGAGTACCGAGGGTCAGCTGCCGTCATGAGTCGGCGGAAATCCTCTGTGTCCATAAGCCTACATGCCAACATTTCAAAGACAAACAGTCCAGAAATGTGCCCATTTAGTGTTTGGGGCTGTGGGTGGGTAGATCGGAACTTTCTTTTTCATTCCAAGGCCGGAGGTAGGAACAGCTGAACGCTGTGCTTTGGACAAGGATTTGGAAGTGCCTGATGATGTTGCCTCATAATGCGCAAGGACTGGTGCATTACAGGAGATGTCTGTGCCAGTGTTATTGGCAGGGGATTGGCAAGCACCTAGCACATGGAAACAGGCAGTGGTGTGGTCTGCGTGCACCAATTGTGGGACCAGGCATTCAGCCCACTGAGTAGGGTGCTTAGATGACATGTGTCTGATCATGCTAGTGGTGGTTACACTCTTAGTGGTCAGGTAGCTGCTGATCTTGGTTGTAAATGAACATTTTTTTTCACAGAACTCTCTTTTAAAAGGTCCAAGACTAGGGAACAGCTAACTCTTTGAAATTCATGAGTATTGGTGCTATGCCGATGTTGCACATGTTCTCCCTCTGATCACCTCACTGCTTCTTCCTGCCTGTTTCAGTGCTGTCAATCCCTCACCCTCACTGCTGCTGTCCTTGATCTGCATGCCAGCTTCCCAAGTTGGATCAGTTTTGTGCATCACTAAACGGCATGTCCTCCTGTCCCTCTTGGAACATGCAGGGCATGATACCAAAATGAAGAAATGATGATGTAAAGAGCTCACAATTCTCCTGGGGCCAAACGTGGGAGGAAGGCAGATCTGGGTAAGGATTAAGTAATCCAGACACTTGGCTCATGAGGCTGGACCATGTGGAAGACTGATTGGTGCTGGTGTAAGGGATACCGAGACCGTGTAATACTCCACTTCCTTCCCTTGTGTAGATACTGTTATTGTGACAATGCTGCTATGTGTATAATGTAATGTGTATATATATACATTACTAAGGTGTGTACCTAGTAAATAGGGAAAGCGTAGTACGCCTGTTTGGCCACTAGGGGGGCATTTTAGTTTACATAGTTATAGTATAGGAGTTCCACCTACTAAATGGTTAATTATTAGGAGGGGTCAGCTGCAGCTAAGATACAGAGAACTTCCTCTAACAGTCCAGTCAGGCTACGTTGCCCAAACTGCCTGCACGGGCCTAAGTGCCCGGAATTACAGCAGTGACCATGCAACGTTACAAGCTAGAGCCCAGCTATCCAAAGCAACAGGCCAAAACAGCAACGGGCTACAGCAGTG
Organism: Oophaga sylvatica; assembly: GCA_033576555.1. NCBI lineage: Eukaryota > Metazoa > Chordata > Amphibia > Anura > Dendrobatidae > Oophaga > Oophaga sylvatica. The sequence goes on from JARQOD010000006.1 coordinate 349,075,519, forward strand.
CTGAACAGAGACTGAAGGAAAAGCCAGAACGGTACAAGGATGCAGGTGTTCCAAAATGTGTCAGCTCATAGCATGTAATGATACCCTCAGATCAGGGGGCAAAACGGCTGAGGAAACTTCTAGGCACAGTGAGTTTGGACAGGGAGGAAGCTGCGATACCGCCAATGGTGGTACGGCCCCATAATGTACTGAAGGCCGTGGGAAGAACTGCAGGAGAAATCGCGACAGTGCAGAAGGGCAGGTTGCTCACCATGTGGCAGCTGACTTCGGGGGCTGAAATTCTAATGTCTGGGGCGAAACAGACTGAGGAATGCCTGACCATAACAGAGCTGAACAGGGAGGACACGAAGGAACCGTATGATATGGTCCGACCTGGGTACATGCTGTGTGACAGAGAGAGAAGTACAGGGAAAGAGGAGGAAATGTGCATTGTGGAACCTGTTAATGCTGTGACGAATATGGATGTACTGCATAAAGACACCAGTAAAATTGTTGTTCTTTTGAAAGTTGAAATGGACTGTCTCTATTCATGCGGAACCATCTATAGGGAGCCTGAGCAGGACCATGACGGTGCAAAAAGTGAAGCCACAGGTATGCTGAGTAATTGGAACTATTTTCATGTGATGGGAGGCCAGGGCACAGATACACCATGGGAGGGTGGGAGCATAGCCGTGTATTTAGGATGGGAGAGTGGGAGCGGAGCCATGTATATAGGATGGGAGGGTGGGAGCGCAGCCATGTATATAGGGTGGGAGCGGAGCCGTGTATATAGGATGGGAGGGTGGGAGCGGAGCCATGTATACAGGATGGGAGGGTGGGAGCGGAGCCGTGTATATAGGATGGGAGGGTGGGAGCGGAGCCATGTATATAGGATGGGAGGGTGGGAGCAGAGCCATGTATATAGGATGGGAGGGTGGGAGCAGAGCCATATAGGATGGGAGGGTGGGAGCGGAGCCATGTATATAGGATGGGAGGGTGGATCGGAGCCATGTATATAGGATGGGAGGGTGGGAGCGGAGCCATGTATACAGGATGGGAGGGTGGAGCGGAGCCGTGTATATAGGATGGGAGGGTGGAAGCGGAGCCATGTATACAGGATGGGAGGGTGGGAGCGGAGCCATGTATACAGCATTGGAGGGTGGGAGCAGAGCCATGTATACAGGATGGGAGGGTGGAGCGGAGCCACGTATATAGGATGGGAGGGTGGAGCAGAGCCATGTATATAGGATGGGAGGGTGGAGTGGAGCAATGTATACAGGATTCGAGGGTGGAGCGGAGCCATGCATATAGGATGGGAGGGTGGAGTGGAGCCATGCATATAGGATGGGAGGGTGGGAGCGGAGCCATGCATACAGGATGGGAGGGTGGGAGCAGAACCATGTATACAGGATGGGATGGTGGGAGCGGAGCCTTCTATACAGGATGGGAGGGTGGGAGCGGAGCCATGTACAGTCATGGCCAAAAGTTTTGAGAATGACACAAATATTAATTTTTACAAAGTGTACTGCTTCACTTTTTCTAATGGCAATTTGCATATACTCCAGAATGTTATAAAGAGTGATCAGCTTAACAGCAATTACTTGCAAAGTCAATATTGGGCTAGAAAATGAACTTTATCCTCCAAAACACATTTCAACATCATTGCAGCCCTGTCTTAAAAGGACCAGCTAACCTCTTTTCAGTGATTGTTCCATTAACACAGGTGTGGGTGTTGATGAGGACATGGCTGGAGATCAATCTGTCATGATTAAGTAAGAATGACACCACTGGACACTTTAAAAGGAGGCTGGTGCTTGGCATCATTGTTTCTCTTCTGTTAACCATGGTTATCTCTAAAGAAACACGTGCAGTCATCATTGCAATGCACAAAAATGGCCTAACAGAGAAGAGTATCGCAGCTAGAAAGATTGCACCTCAGTCAACAATCTATCGCATCATCAAGAACTTCAAGGAGAGAGGTTCCATTGTTGCCAAAATGGCTCCAGGGCGCCCAAGAAAGACCAGCAAGCGCCAGGACCGTCTCTTAAAAGTGTTTCAGCTGCGGGATCGGGCTACCAGCAGTGCAGAGCTTGCTCAGGAATGGCAGCAGGCAGGTGTGAGTGCATCTGCATGCACTGTGAGGCGGAGACTCTTGGAGCAAGGCCTGGTCTCAAGGAGGGCAGCAAAGAAGCCACTTCTCTCCAGAAAAAACATCATGGACAGACTGATATTCTGCAAAAAGTACAGGCAGTGGACTGCTGAGGACTGGGGTCAAGTTATTTTCTCTGATGAATCCCCTTTTCGATTGTTTGGGACATCAGGAAAACGCCTCATTCGGAGAAGACAAGGTGAGCGCTACCACCAGTCTTGTCTCATGCCAACTGTTAAGCATCCTGAAACCATTCATGTGTGGGGTTGCTTCTCAGCCAAGGGAATCGGCTCTCTCACAGTCTTGCCTAAAAACACAGCCATGAATAAAGAATGGTACCAGAATGTCCTCCAAGAGCAACTTCTCCCAACCCTCCAAGAGCAGTTTGGCGATCAACAATGCCTTTTCCAGCATGATGGAGCACCTTGCCATAAAGCAAAGGTGATAACTAAATGGCTCAGGGAACAAAACATAGAGATTTTGGGTCCATGGCCTGGGAACTCCCCAGATCTTAATCCCATTGAGAACTTGTGGTCAATCATCAAGAGACGGGTGGACAAACAAAAACCTAAAAATTCTGACAAAATGAAAGCATTGATTGTGCAAGAATGGACTGCTATCAGTCAGGATTTGGTCCAGAAGTTGATTGAGAGCATGCCAGGGAGAATTGCAGAGGTCCTGAAGAAGAAGGGTCAACACTGCAAATATTGACTTGCATTAACTCATTCTGTCAATATAAACTTTTGTTACTCATATGTTTGCAATTATATTTCTGTCTGTGATAAAAACATCTGTCAAAACACACATAAAAACCAGAGGGCAGCAGATCATGTGAAAATATAATATTTGTATCATTCTCAAAACTTTTGGCCATGACTGTATACAGGATGGGAGGGTGGGAGCGAAGCCATGTATACAGGATGGGAGGGTGGGAGCGGAGCCATGTATATAGGGTGGGAGCGGAGCCGTGTATATAGGATGGAAGGGTGGGAGCGGAGCCGTGTATATAGGGTGGGAGCGGAGCCATGTATATAGGATGAGAGGGTGGGAGTGGAGCCGTGTATATAGGATGGGAGGGTGGGAGCGGAGCCGTGTATATAGGATGGAAGGGTGGAGCGGAACCATGTATACAGGATGGGAGGGTGGGAGCGGAGCCGTGTATATAGGATGGGAGGGTGGGAGCGGAGCCGTGTATATAGGATGGGAGGGTGGGAGCGGAGCCGAGTATATAGGATGGGAAGGTGGGAGCGGAGCCGTGTATATAGGATGGGAGCGGAGCCGTGTATATAGAATGGGAGGGTGGGAGCGGAGCCATGTATATAGGATGGGAGGGTGGGAGCGGAGCCATGTATATAGGATGGGAGGGTGGGAGCGAAGCCATGTATATAGGATGGGAGGGTGGGAGCGGAGCCATGTTGATAAGATGGGAGGATGGGAGCGGAGCCATGCATAAATAAACTACATACATGTTCTAGAATACCCGATGTGTTAGAATCGGGCCACCATCTAGTAGATATAGATGCCCCTTGTCTGTCCTCAATATTTACTAGATGAAAATAAAGTACTTGAATTGCAGAATTCATGTATCAAGGCAAAATCTGCATCTTTTCTCTTCCATTTCTATTACCAAAAATAAATTAACAAACAACCATCCATGTTTAATTCATAAATGAAATGTCCATGATCAGACAGCTAAAGCTATGTATAGCACTCTTTTAAGACAAAGAACTCTATAGACTCATGTGGACTAGTCATGTTGGCATGTTGCCAGCTATAAAAAATAGCAAGATTGCTGAAGTGTGAACACACTTTTAAAAGTGAAGGAGTTGCCATAAATTGATTATTAACTGATTATATACAGTTAACTCTATAGAGTAAAAGGAGTTTAAAATTTTGGTGCACATTTTTTTTTTATCCAAAACTTGCAAATTGTGATTTTTGTCTGCTCTCTCCACTTTTCATTATCTACTGGTACATTAGTGTTAAACGCACAGGCATTAGTCTTTCACCTTGTATAACAGCTCTGTGTGGATGGAAGGTAAAATAATATTTTAAGTTTTTTTTTTATGTAATTCTAGTTTTACATAATTCATGAATTTATACAGTGGCATGTTTAAGTTTTGGCACCCCTGGTCAAAATACTGTCATTGTGAGGAGTTAAGCAAATTGAAGATGAAATGATCTCTAAAAAAGCTCTAGTTAAAGAAGACACATTTCCTTTGTGTTTTAAGGAAAAATATATAGAGTGTAACGTTTAGCATTTTAAGAATCACAAAAAAGGAAAATGGGCCTATGCAAAAGTTTGGGCACTCTTGGAGATTTGTGTGCTCAGATAACTTTGACCAAGGTTTCAGTCCATAATTTTCCTGTTAGGGTTATGGCCTGTTCACTATCATTGTTAGGAAAGGTCATATTATGCAAATTTCCCAGCTTTATACAAACCCAGCCTCCTCTAACCTTGTGCCAAAAAACAGCAGCCGTGGGTTTTTCTAAGCAGCTGCCTAGCACTCTGAAAATGAAAATGGTGGAGGCCCACAAAGCAGGAGAAGGGTATAAGAAGATAGCAAGGCATTTTCAAGTAACCTTTTCTTCAGTTTGATATGCAATTAAGAAATGGCAGATAACAGGAACAGTGGAGGTCAAGATAAATTCTGGAACTCCAAGCAAAATTTCAGATAGTGCTGCTCATAGAACTGCTAGAGATGCAAATCAGAAACCCTGCTTGAGTGCAAAAGACCTTAAGAAAGATTAAGAAGACTCTGAAGTTGTGATACATTGTTCAACTGTTCAGAGACACCTGCACAAATATTGCCTTCTTGGAAAAGTCATCAGAATAAAACCTCTCCTTTGTACTCACCATATAATTCAGTGTCAGAAGTATGCAAAAGAACATTTAAACAAGCCTGATGCATTTTGGAAATAAATCCTGCGGACCTACGAGGTTAAAATAGAAATAATTGCCCACAACTATCAAATGTATGTGTGCACAAAAAAGGGCACAGAATTTCAGGAAAAGATCATCTGGCCAACCATTAAGCATGGGGTGGGTCAATCATGCTTTGAGGTTGTATTGCAGCCAATGGCACGGGAACATTTCACGTATAGAGGGAACAATGGATTCAACAAATTCTTGATGCAAACATAAAATCCAAAAATCCTTAATAATGGATAATGATCCTAAACACATGTCAAAATCCACAATACACTACCTCAAAAGGTAAAAACTGAAGGTTTTACAATGGCCCTCACGGTCTCTTTTTTTTTAAAATACAAAGGAAATGTGTAATTGTCATCCTTATCTTTAGGTCTTTTAGAGATCATTTCATCTTCAACTTGCTTAACTGTTCAAAATAGCGCTTATTTTACACTTGCCGTGTTTTTACGGCCCGTTTTTGCATCCCCAATAGATTTCTATGGGGCCACAAAAAAATCGCAGGAGCGCCATACGCCATATGGCTGTGAAGGCCATATTTACGGCCATGAAAAAATATCGAGCTTGCTCAATATTTTTCACGGCTTATGAACACGGCCCCCATTGAAATTCAATGAGGCCGCAAAAACAACGAAAGCTTGCCCAATGTGTTGATTTTGCGGTACACCGTGAAGACCGTATTTGCGGAACACCGTTTTTTTACTGTGAAGACCAGAAGAAAAGGGCACTGGAGAAAGGGTGGATTCTTTTTTTGAGGTTTTTATTTTTTTTTAGTGTTCCTTGACAATTTCCTGTTTTGTTTTTTTTTCAATTTTATTGGCAATTTCCCTTTTTTTTCCGACTTCTCAAACGATATTCCAAACCAGAATAACAGCGATCCAAGATTTTTGCGGCCCTTTTTTGCGGAAGACCGTGAAAAATATGGCAATACGGCCAGCAAAAAAGACCCGCAAAAACGGGCCGCAAAAAACACAGCAAGTGTAAAAGAAGCCTTACAGTAACTTTGACCAGGGGTGCCCAAACTTGTACATGCCACCGTACATGATTGAGGAGCCTACTCGCATTTGTAGGTAAAATCGCAAAAAGTTTTGGTAGCTGGCAATCCAGTGCATACAACTCCCTAAATTATGGATATATCATATTCATGTGAGGTGTGGATAGACTGCTTGAAGGATGCTCAGTAAGATGATGGCCATATTGTTTCTCAGGAAGATTATGGCCCATAGCAGAAAGTAGGGCTAAAATTGGATTAGAATTTAATCTAATCTATCCTCTAACCTCAAGGGGAGTGACGGGTCTGATGAGATGCTTTATAACATGTCATCTAAGGCATATTGGTGCCAGAGCTAAGGAGAGGAAAAGTGTACTGCAGATCAGGCCATATTCCCCTCAGTCTTCTTCAGAAGAGTTCACGGATCCCATTCGCAAGACGTATCTGTATTTTATCCCTTTTGTTATACTGTTTTGCCTTTATACAGTATATGTCTTTGTATTATTCCATATTTTGTAAATTTTTTGAGCACTGTACTTTTTTGTATATTAAATAAAAAATTGAACAAGCTTGTTCATTGTTGCTTTACAGCACCCACGATATAGAGCACACAAAATAGCTTGGTTGTGTTAACTTGTAGCCTGGATGCAAATAGTGAACCATTTAGGAGCTTGGGAAGGCTGGGTATACATGTGTACTAGTGTGTTGCCAGTGCAGACATCTCGCTGACTTTCTTAAACAGTGAATGATGACAAGGAAAAATGTGATGTGGATGTGTGAACTTGCTGTGGGGTGTGCTTATCTCACTGTCAGCCTATTGAGATAGGTGAGTGGACGAGTGAGTGTGGGAAGACTCCCCTTTTCAGTAATACTTAGCATGTTTGTCGTGAGGGAGTGCTTTTCACGACAATAGGCAATGCAGCTTTCTGCCAAATTGATACAAATTTTTTTTCTTGAAACTCTTGCAATGTGTGTGAAGCAATTAATGTTAATTGTATAAAATTGTATACTTATTTTCAAATTTCTGTGCAAATCAAAGTAATTTCTGTTGTGACCATCTCCATGCTTCAGGATGAATATGAATATTTAGAACACTTTGTAGCAGTGATTGCATCTCCGTAAGAGACTCCTATATTTTATACATTTTATTTTATGTCGTAATGTCAGTAAAATGTCCGCAGCAAAGAAACGAAGCACAACTAAAGAGTTTGTTAGGAAAAAAATAACAATAATGATAAAAATAATTTAGAAAATAATAGTGTAACAACCCTGTCGGCATGTCTCCTGCCTGCTCTTTGCATACTTCCTGGCTGTGTGCATAGGGGGGTGGCACTTCCTGAGTCTTATAGAGACAGTATGCACCTTCCTAAGGTGTCCCCAGCCAATTGCCATGAGGCATCGGGAGGATGCCTGTGCAACGCTCTATCTCAGTCAGTGTGTTGCTGCTGAGCTGCCAGGCCCTGTCCTGTTTTCTGCCTTCTATGGGGGCTTAATACCCAGACCTGTTACTGTGCTTTCATACCTTGGTCTATATCAGTGTTTCTTGCTTAGTCCGTCACTCTGGGGAAGAATACCCAGGCCTTCGTCCTTAGTTCCTGTACCTGTTCCTGTACCTGACCTTGTCTGTACTCAGTCCTATTTCTGTGTCCGTTGTATCCTTGTCTGTAGCTTTTCCCACCTGCTGTGTGCATCCTTGTGTCTACTGTGGTTCTGCTCTGCTTTCCGCACCTAGCGGCTCTGCTCGCCGCACCTAGAGGCTCTGCGCTTCACACCTAGTGGCTTTGTCTGCCGCTCCCAGCGGCTCTGCTCTTCTCGCTGCACCCAGCAGCTCTGCACTTGCTTCGCCTACCTGCGGTTCTGCTCTGCCTTGTTCCGCTCCTTGCGGCTCAGCCTTGCTCCGCTCCTTGCGGTTCTGCCTTGCTCCACAACCTGCGGCTTTTCCCTTTGCTCCATAACCGGCGGCTCTGCTCTACTCCAGCTCCGCTTCCTGCAGTTCTAGCTCCACCAGTCTGAACAGGTCCCTACCTGTTCCCATATATCTCTCATTCCAGTTTGTGTCTCTGTCCTTCTTGAACCAGCCCAAGCTTCTCCAGTCTGAACAGGTCTCCCTGTTCCCTTGTTCCATTCATAACTGCCCGTGTTCCTGTGCCTTCCAAGTCAGTTTCTGTCCCTTTTGTCTCAGCCGTGCCTGCCTGCCAGTGTGTCAGTCGTGCCTGCCTGCCAGTGTCTCAGCCATGCCCACCTGCCAGTGTCTCAGCCGTGCCTGCCTGCTAGTTTCTCAGCCCTGCCTGCCTGCCTGCCAGTGTCTCAGCCCTGCCCGGAGTGGTACCTGGCAGCTACCTGCCGCACAAGCCTATCAGAGGCTCCAGTGAACACCAAGGTAGCTGCTTAGTCACGCCCCTTCCAGGGTAGTCTGGTTTGTGGCACAGTGGGACCACACCCCCCACGCTCACACCAACCAGCCAGGGTGCGAACAAAACAAATAGTAACAACAACATATATTACAGTATATTTACCTGCTCTGCTCTTTATTCCTGCAAAATATTTTGCTAAAACCTTTTATAGGGTTTCTAATATACCAAGACTAGCATTGTGATATTATAAACATTGCTTAGGCAATAACTGACTCAAAGTAGAAAAAAAATTAAAGAAGCTGAATTTAACTGAAAATGTAAGGCCTATAGAAAACTAATAACTACACATATTGAATGCTTTTTCAATATTTTTGCAAGCAAAGTTCTGCTATTTTTGTAAGAGGGTATATGCAGCCAATAGAAATCAGTACATCCATCCTTCCTCTATGCTTATTATCCAATTCATTAATCCACCCTAACCTGTGTGTTCATAGCATAAATTTAAGAATTTGATTTTTTAATCTTTAAGGACATTAAATACTCTTATCATCTGATTGACTATCAAGACTGCACAACCACTTCATCCTTTATGCCTCACCCAGGGATAAGTGGAGCTTTTGAAATTCAAATTTGCCAACTTTGCAGAATTTTCCCCAAAAATTTGATTTAGGGCAAATAAATTTATGTGAATATCATTACTGGAAAGTTTGTAATTACTTGGAAAATGCACAGGTAGAGAGAGAACTTTGATAACTATAAGAGCTTACACTTTACAGGAGAGGAAAAGAGAAGGAAAGAGAGTGAATAGACTGTGCTGATCATAGAAGCTTCCACTCTACAGGAGAGGAAGAGAAAAGGAGAATGAGAGAAAGATCTCCACTGACCATAAGAGCTTATACTCTATAGGAGAGGAGAGAAGGAGAGAGAAAGGACTTCGATGATCATAAAAGTTTACATTATCCAGGCGAGAGACCATAAGAACTTACACTCTACAAGAGAGAGAGAGAACCCCGCTGACATTAACCCCTTCCCGACCTTTGACACAGTTTATGCATCATGAAAGTCGGTATGTCGCTGTGTCCGTCCAGTGTCCCTCCCGGATACTTCAGGGGCGCCGCCATCTTGCAAAATGGCGGGCGCATGCGCAGTGTGCTCGCCGGCCGGCAGATTCTATTCATTTATTTTGATCACTGTGATAAACTCTCACAGTGATCAAAATAAAAAAAGTAAATAAACTCACACTTTATCATCCCCATAGGTAATGACAAATAATAACATAAAGAAAATATTTTTCATTTTTCCATTAGGGTTAGCATTAGGGTTAGGGTTAGAATTAGGGTTAGGGTTAGAATTAGGGTTAGAGTTGGAATTAGGGTTAGGGTTAGAATTAAGGTTAGGGTTAGAATTAGGGTTAGGGTTGAAATTAGGGTTAGGGTTGGAATTAGGTTAGGGTTAATAGGGTGCTGGGATTAGGATTAGGCTTGTGGTTAGGGTTAGAGTTGGGATTAGGGTTAGGGGTGTGTTGGGGTTGGGGTTGGGATTAGGGTTAGGCTTGTGGTTAGGGTTATGGTTAGGTTTGGGATTAGGGTTAGGGGTGTGTTGGGGTTAGGGTTATGGTTAGGGTTGGGATTAGACTTAGGGTGTGTTGGGGTTAGGGTTGTAGTTAGGGGTGTGTTGGGGTTAGGGTTGGAATTAGAATTGAGGGGTTTCCACTATTTAGGCACATCAGGGGTCTCCAAATGCGACATGGCACCACCATTTATTCCAACCAATTTTGCGTTCAAAAGTCAAACAGTGCTCCCTCCATTCCGAGCCCTGATGTGTGCCCAAACAGTGGTTTACCCCCACATATGGGGTATCAGCGTACTCAGGAGAAATTGCACAACAATTTTGAGGGTCTAATTTCTCTCTTGGGAAAATAAAAAATTGGTGACTAAAAAATTATTTTTGTGGAAAAAAATGATTTTTTAATTTCACGGCTCTGCGTTATAAACTTCTGTGAAGAACTTGGAGATTCAAAGTGCATCTATATGAGTTCCTTGGGGATCTAGTTTCCAAAGTGGGGTCACTTGTGGGGGGTTTCTACTGTTTAGGCACATCATGGGCTCTGCAAACGTAACATGACGCCGCAGACCATTCCATCAAGTCGGTATTTCAAAACGTCACTACTTCCCTTCCAAGCCCCGACGTGTGCCCAAACAGTGGTTCCCCCCACATATGGGGTACCAGCGTACTCAGGACAAACAGGACAACAACTTTTAGGGTCCAATTTCTCCTGTTACCCTTGTGAAAATAAAAAATTGCGGGCTAAAATATAAATTTTTGAGGAAAAAAAATTATTTTTCTTTTTCATGGCTCTGGGTTATAAACTTCTGTGAAGCACTTGATGGTTCAAAGTGCTCACTACACATCTAGATAAGTTCCTTGGGTGATCTGGTTTCCAAAATGGGGTCACTTGGGGGGGTTTCCACAGATTAGGCACATCAGAGGCTCTGCAAACGTAACATGATGCCCGCAGACCATTCCATCAAGTCGGCATTTCAAAACGTCACTACTTCCCTTCTGAGCCCCGACGTGTGCCCATACAGTAGTTTTCTCCCACATATGGGGTACCAACGTACTCATGACAAACTGTACAACAACTTTTGGGTCTAATTTCTTCTGTTACCCTTGTGAAAATAAAAAATTGCTGGCTAAAAAAATCATTTTTTGAGGAAAAAAAATGATTTTTTATTTTCATGGCTCTGCATTATAAACTTCTGTGAAGCACGTGGGGTTCAAGGTGCTCACCACACATCTAGATAAGTTCCTTGGGGGTCTAGTTTTCAAAATGGGGTCACTTGTGGGGGGTTTCTACTGTTTAGGCACATCAGGGGCTCTGCAAACGTAACAAGATGCGCGCAGACCATTCCATCAAGTCGGCATTTCAAAGCGTCACTACATACCTTCCGATCCCTGACGTGTGCCCAAACAGTGGTTACCCCCACATACTGTATGGGATAGCAGCGTACTCAGGACAAACTGGAAAACAAATTTTGGGGTCTAATTTCTCCTGTAACCATTGTGAAAGTAAAAAATAGGGGGCTAAAAAATCATTTTTTGACTAAAAATATTATTTTTTATTTTCATGGCTCTGCATGTTAGGGTTCGAGTTCCCGCTGCTGCACAAGGGGAGTCTCGAACCAGTCCCGCTGCGGTACCCCATCCATCTCCGGCCACAATGGAGTCTGCTCAGCAAAGACGTCGGTCCCAGCGTCTCGCCCGGTCTAATACTGTGCAGAGACTTGCTGCTGCCTCTTCAGGTTCTGCTATTGTGGCCAGTACTGGTCAGCGGTGAGCAGACGTCTTTAGGTCTAAGTCCTTTGTTGCTTCATCTGAGCATGCCCAGGGCAAGATCTCCCATTGGAGATCAGAGGTCACATGCCCAGACACAGCTGCCACTCCTATTGGTCCTTCAGGAAGGTCCTCTGGCTGTTGATGTTCTGAAGCAGCTTCCCATTGGTCCTTCCTGGAAGGTCTTTTTCTCGTGGCTGCTATAATAGGCTGTCCTTACTGCACGGCCGTGCGCTAGGATCAATTGCATTATGTGCTTTGCGCCAGTGTGATCATGTACGCATGTGGTTAGGGCTTGGCTGAAATAAGCCCCTAGAATACTGGCTTCTCCGGTGAGTAGATTGCTTGATTGCGTTGCTGTCTGCATGATCACGGACTGCTATCCGCACAGCAGTTATCTGTGTATCCCTGTGGGGTTAACAGGACACAATACCTATCTCTGTGTCTACCTCAGCGATTCTGTGGTGTAACAGAGTTCGCTTATATCGCCATATAGCGTTGCGGCATTCCCGCTAGCGGCTCTGTGGATTAACAGAGTTCGCACTATCTGCCACAGCATGCTACGGAGTTTATTTTAGCGACTCTGCGGGATAACAGAGTTCGCTACTTATGCCATCTTACTAGCAGCAGGCTCTGCCTGCACAGTTGACCCCGGGCTGCGAACGCACCTCTCTACATCTTATATTTGGTGCATTCCGCAGACTCTAACACTGCATTATAAACTTCTGTGAAGCATCTGGGGGTTCAAAGTGCTCACTATGCATCTAGATAAGTAACTTCCTTAGTGGGTCTAGTTTCTAAAATGGGGTCATTTGAGGGGGGGCTGCAAAGTTTAGGCACACAGGGGCTCTCCAAACACGACATGGTGTCCGCTAACGATTGGAGCTAATTTTCCATTCAAAAAGTCAAAAGGCGCTCCTTCCCTTCTGAGCCCTACCGTGTGCCCAAACAGTGGTTCCCCCCCACATATGGGGTACCAGCATACTCAGGACAAACTGGACAACAACTTTTGGGGTCCAATTTATCCTGGTACCCTTGGGAAAAATAAAAATAGTGGCAAATCATTTTTGAGGGAAAAAATGTTTTTTTTATTTTCATTGCGTTTATAAACTGTGAAGCACTTGGTGGGTTCAAAGTGCTCACTACACATCTAGATAAGCTCCTTGGGGGTCTAGTTTCCAAAATGGGGTCACTTGTGGGGGGTTTCTACTGTAAAGGCACATCAGGGCTCTGCAAACGCAACAAGACGCCCGCAGAACATTCCATCAAGTCTGCATTCCAAAATGGCGCTCCTTCCCTTCTGAGCTCTCCCATGCGCCAAAACAGTGGTGGGGTATCAGTGTACTCAGGAAAAATTGCACAACAACTTTTCTGGTCCAATTTCTCCTGTTACCCTTGTGAAAAAAAATGCGGGCTAAAAAAAATCATTTGTGAGGAAAAAAACTATTTTTTTATTTTCACTGCTCTGCGTTAGAAACTTCTTTGAAGCACTTGGGGGTTCAGAGTGCTCACAACACATCTAGATAAGTTCCTTAACCCCTTCACCCCCAAGGGTGGTTTGCACGTTAATGACCGGGCCAATTTTTAAAATTCTGACCACTGTCTCTTTATGAGGTTATAACTCTGGAACGCTTCAACGGATCTTCGCGATTCTGAGATTGTTTTCTCGTGACATATTGTACTTCATGTTAGTGGTAAAATTTCTTCGATATACCTTGCGTTTATTTTTGAAAAAAAACGCAAATATGGCAAAAATTTTGCAATTTTCAAACTTTGAATTTTTTTTTCCCTTAAAACAGAGAAACATGTCACACAAAATAGTTAAGAAATAACATTTCCCACATGTCTACTTTACATCAGCACAATTTTGGAACCAAAATTTTTTTTTGTTAGGAAATTATAAGGGTTAAAATTTGACCAGTGATTTTTCATTTTTACAACAAAATTTACAAAGCCATTTTTTTAGGGACCACCTCACATTTGAAGTCACTTTGACGGGTCTATATAGCAGAAAATACCCAAAAGTGACACCATTCTAAAAACTGCACCCCTCAAGGTACTCAAAACCACATTCAAGAAGTTTAATAACCCTTCAGGTGCTTCACAGGAGCTGAAGCAACGTGGAAGGAAAAAATTAATATTTAACTTTTTAGCCACAAAAATGATTTTTTACAAACTTTTTTTTATTTTCACAAGGGTAAAAGGAGAAAATGGGCAGATAAAGTTGTTGTGCAATTTCTCCTGAGTACGCCAATACCTCATATGTGGGGGAAAACCACTGTTTGGGCACACGGCAGAGCTCGTAAGGGAAGGAGCGCCGTTTGACTTTTTCAAACTAAAATTGGCTGGAGTTGAGATTGGACGCCATGTCGTGTTTGGAGAGCCCCTGATACGCCTAAACAGTGGAAACCCCCCACAAGTGACACCATTTTGGAAACTAGACCCCCTAAGGAACTTATTTAGATCTGTTGTGAGCACTTTGAACCCCAAAGTGTGTCACAAAAGTTTATAATGCCTGGGTGTGAAAATAAAAAAAAAACTATTTTCCACAAAAATGATTTTTTTAGTCCCCAATTTTTGATTTTTCCCAAGGAAATTGGACCCCAAAAGTTGTTGTCCAATTTGTCCTGAGTATGCTGATACCCCATATGTGGGGGGGGGGAAACTGTTTGGGCGCACGGCAGGGCTTGGAAAGGAAGCAGTAACGTTTTGGAATGCAAACATTGATGGGGGTCATGTTCCGTTTGTAGTGCCCCAGATGAGCCTAAACAGTGGAAACCCCGCACAAGTGACCCCATTTTGGAAGCTAGACCCCCTAAGGAACTTATCTAGATCTTTGATGAGCACTTTGAACCCCTAAGTGCTTCACACAAGTTTATAATGCCGGGCATGAAAATAAAAAATCCTATTTTTTTCCCACAAAAATTATCTCTTAGTCACTAATTTTTTTATTTTCCTATAGGTAACAGGAGAAATTGGACCACAAAAGTTGTTATCCAATTTGTCCTGAGTACGCTGATACCCCGTATGTGGGGGCAAACCACTGTTTGGGCGCATGGCAGAGATCGAATGGAAGGAGCAAAATTTGACTTTTTCCAACCAAAATTGGCTGGAATTGAGATTGAACGCCATGTTGCATTTGGAGAGTCCCTGATGTGCCTAAACAGTGGAAACCCCCCACAAGTGACCCCATTTGGGAAACTAGACCCCCTAAGGAACTTATCTAGATCTTTGGTGAGCAATTTGAACCCCCAAGTGCTTCACACAAGTTTATAAAGTAGAGCCGTAAAATTAAAAAATCATATTTTTTCCACAAAATTGATCTTTTCAGCCCAATTTTTATTTTCCCAAGGGTTACAAGACTCCAAAAGTTATTGTGCAATTTGTCCTGAGTACGCTGATACCCCATATGTGGGGGTAAACCACTGTTTGGGTGCATGGTAGAGTTTGGAAGGGAAGGAGCGCCGTTTGACATTTTCAAACTAAATTGGCTGGAGTTGAGATGGACGCCATGTCGTGTTTGGAGAGCCCTGATACGCCTAAACAGTGGAAACCCCCACAATTACACCATTTTGGAAACTAGACCCCCAAGGAACTTATCTAGATTGTGTGAGCACTTTGAACCCCAAAGTGTTCAAAATTTATAATTTCCTGGGTGTTGAAAAAAAAAAAGCAATTTCCACAAAAATGATTTTTTAGCCCCATTTTTGACTTTCCAGAAATTGGACCAAAAGTTTGATCCAATTGTCCTGAGTATGTATACCCATAGTGGGGTGGAAAACTGTTTGGGCGCACGAGCCTTGAAAGAATAACTTTTGAATGCAACATTGATGGGTCATTGTTCGTTTGTAGTGCCCTTATAGACCAAACAGGAAACCGCACAATACCCATTTTGAAGCTAAACCAAGAATTATCTAATCTTTGATACACTTTGACCCAGTGCTTCACCAATTTATAATGCCGGGCTGAAATAAAAATCCTATTTTTTTCCCACAAATTATCTTAGTCACTATTTTTTTATTTTCCTATAGGTAACAAGAATTTTGGTACCACAAGTTTTTATACCAATTTGTCTGATACGCTGATACCCCATTGTGGCAAACCTGTTTGGCGCATGGCGAGATCAGAATAAGAGCAAAATTGACTTTTTCAACCAAAATTGCTAGTTAATTGAATTTGAACGCCATGTTGCATTTGGAGAGTCCCTGATGTGCCTAAACAGTGGAAACCCCCCACAAGTGACCCCATTTGGGAAACTAGACCCCCTAAGGAACTTATCTAGATCTTTGGTGAGCAATTTGAACCCCCAAGTGCTTCACACAAGTTTATAACGTAGAGCTGTAAAAATTAAAAAATCATATTTTTTCCACAAAATTGATCTTTTCAGCCCAATTTTTATTTTCCCAAGGGTTACAAGACTCCAAAAGTTATTGTGCAATTTGTCCTGAGTACGCTGATACCCCATATGTGGGGGTAAACCACTGTTTGGGTGCATGGTAGAGTTTGGAAGGGAAGGAGCGCCGTTTGACTTTTTCAACGCAGAATTGGCTGGATGCCATGTCGTGTTTGGAGAGCTCCTGATCTGCCTAAACAGTGGAAACCCCCACAAATTACACCATTTTGGAAACTAGACCCCTCAAGGAACTTATCTAGATATGTGGTGAGCACTTTGAACCCCAAAGTGCTTTTTATTTAGATTTTTGGGAGGTTAGAATGAACAAAAATCAGCAATTCATGAATTTCTTTTGGGGGAGGCGTTTAACCGTTCCGCATGTGGTAAAATTGATAAAGCAGTTTTATTCTTCGGGTTAGTACGATTACGGCGATACCTCATTTATATCATTTTTTTATGTTTTGGCGCTTTTATAGAATAAAAACAATTTTATATAAAAAATTATTATTTTTGCATCGCTTTATTCTGCGAGCTATAACTTTTTTATTTTTCGCTGATGATGCTGTATGATGGCTTGTTTTTTGCGGGACAAAGATTACGTTTTCAGCGGTACCATGTTTATTTATATCGGTCTTTTTGATCGCGTATTATTCCACTTTTTGTTCGGCGTATGATGATAAAGCATTGATTTTTTGCTTAGTTTTTTTTTTTAAGGGTTCACTAAAGGGGTTAACTAGTGGGACAGTTTTATAGGGGGGGTCATTACGGACGCGGTGATACCAAATATGTGTACTTTTATTGTTTTGTTTTTTTTATTTACAGGAAGAAATGAATTTATTGGGAAATATTTTTTTTTTTTTTATGATTTTTTTACTACTTTTTATTTTTATTTTTTTACTTTTTTACTTTGTCCCAGGGTGGGACATCACAGCATTTTATCAGATCGCTGGTGTGACAGTGTGCACAGCACTCTGTCAGACCAGCGATCGCACAGGCATAGTTGCAGGCTTCTCAGTGCCTGCTCGCAGCAGGCACTGAGGAAGCCGCCTCCCTGCAGGACCCCGGCGCCATCTTGGATCCGGGGACCTGGAGGGAGGATGGACCCTCGGAACAGCGTGACACATCGCGCTACTCTGAGGGTCTCAGGGGAGCGCGCAGGGAGCCCCCTCCCTGCGCGATCCTCCCCTGTGCCCCCGGTATACCGCGATCATGTTTGATCGCGGTGTGCCAGGGGTTAATGTGCCGAGAGCGGTCCGTGACCGCTCCTGACACATAGTGCTGGGTGTCAGCTGTGATAAACAGCTGACACCCGGCCGCGATCAGCTACGCTCCCCCCGGGAGAGCAGCTGATCGCCCATGACGTACTATTCCGTCCATGGGAATTAGGTCCATGGTCACATGGACGGAATAGTACGTCGGATGGAATAAAGGGGTTAAGGGGTCTAGTTTAAAAAATGGGGTCACTTGTGGGGGAGCTCCAATGTTTAGACACACAGGGACTCTCCAAATGCGACATGGCAACCGCTAAATATTCCAGCATATTTTCCATTCAAAAATTCAAATGGCGCTCCTTCCTTTCTGAGCCCTGCCGTGAGCCCAAACAGTGGTTTAAGACCACATATGAGGTATCGGTGTTCTCAGGAGAAATTGCCCAACAAATTTTAGGGTCCATTTTATCCTGTTGCCCATGTAAGAATGAGAAAATTGATGGTAAAAGAAAATTTTTGTTGAAAAAATTAAAATGTCCATTTTTTCCTTCCACGTTGCATTAGTTCCTGTGAAGCACCTGAAGGGTTAATAATCGTCTTGAATGTAGTTTTGAGTAGCATAAGGGGTGCAGTTTTTAGATTGGTGTCACTTTTGGGTATTTTCTGCCATATAGATGCCTCAAAGTGACTTCAAATGTGAGGTGATCCCTAAAAAAAATGGTTTTGTAAATTTTGTTGTAAAAATGAGAAATTGCTGGTCAACTTTTAACCCTTATAACTTCCTAACAAAAAAAAATTTGTTTCCAAAATTGTGCTGATGTAAAGTAAACATGTGGGAAATGTTATTTATTAACTATTTTGTGTCACATTACTTTCTGGGTTAACAGAATAAAAATAAAAAAATTGAAAATTGCGAAATTTTCAAAATTTACGCCAATCTTCCGTTTTTTCACAAATAAACGCAAAAATTATCGACTTAAGTTTACGACTAACATGAAGCCCAATATGTCATGACTCTCAGAATCGCTAGGATCCGTTGAAGCGTTCCTGAGTTATTAACTCATATACAGAAGAGGAAGAGGGAAGGAAAGAGAGTGAAAGGAGTCCGCTGATCATCAGAGCTTGCACTATACAGGAGAAAGAGAGAGAACCCCGCTGGTCTTAAAAGCTTGCACATTACAGGTGAAAGAGAAAGGATACCACTGTCCATAAGAGCTTACACTCTACAGGTGAAAGAGAGAGAGAGGGCCTCATTGACCATAAAAACTTACACTCTACAGTAGAGACAGAGAAGGAAAGAGAGGACCGTGCTGACCATAAGAGCTTACACTCCATAGGTGAACTAGAGGTCCCATCTTGCTATAAGAGTTTAAACTCTATAGGATAGAGAACTCCACTGACCTTAAGATTTTGAACATTATAGGTGAAAGAGTAAGGACCCCACTCACTATAAAAGCTTACACTCTACAGGAAAGAGCGATTATCAGTGACTCTGCAGATGGAAAACGACTCTGTTGTGCAAACTGTGATCTGCTGGGAACAACCACTGTACAAGGAATGGTAAGCTGTAAGATGTCATATCTGCAAGGTAGGTAGATATGCACAACAATGCAAGATGACATTAGCCTGCTCTCTGATGCTACAGCAGTGTGGGAAATGCTGCAGGGCAAGATTATTTTTGCTAATTAAATGTCAATGTTTTTGAATTTACCTGTACAAGAAACAGTAAATTTCAGAAACTGTGCATTAAGGTCTGGACTTAGCAATCAGTTTTGGATTGCCCATAGAGGAACAGATGAAATCTTTGGTGGGCTCCACTTAGTAACATAGTTATTAAAGTTGAAGGAAGACTTTAAGTCCATCTAGTTCAACCCATATCCTATCCTAACCTGCCCTAACATGTTGATCCAGAGGAAGGCAAAAAAAAAACCCAAGTGGCAAACAGTAAGCTTCACATTGGGGAAAAAAATTCCTTCCCGACTCCACATACGGCACTCAGACTAGCTCCCTGGATCAACGCAGTATCTAGGAAACTAGTGAATATAGCCTGTAATATTATACTTTTCAAGAAAGGCATCCAGTCCCTTCTTAAATTTTAGTAAGGAGTCATTCATTACAACATTAGATGGCAGAGAGTTCCATAGTCTCACTGCTCTTACAGTAAAGAATCTGCGTCTGTGATTATGGCTAAACCTTCTTTCCTCCAGACGTAGAGGATGTCCCCTTGTCTCCGTCACAGGTCTAAGAGTAAAAAGATCATTAGAAAGGTCTTTGTACTGTCCCCTCATATATTTATACATTGTAATAAGATCACCCCTAAGCCTTCGTTTTTCCAAACTAAATAACCCCAAGTGTAATAACCTGTCTTGGTATTGCAGACCCCCCAGTTCTCTAATAACCTTGGTCGCTCTTCTCTGCACCCGCTCCAGTTCAGCTATGTCTTTCTTATACACCGGAGACCAGTACTGCACACAGTATTCTAAGTGTGGTTGCACCAGTGACTTGTAAAGAGGTAAAATTATGTTCTCTTCATGAGCATCTATGCCTCTTTTAATGCATCCCATTATTTATTTGCCTTGGCAGCAGCTGCCTGACATTGGCCACTAAATGTGAGTTTGTTGTCCACCCATACACCCAGGTCTTTTTCAGTGATAGTTTTGCCCAGTGTCTTACAAATTAAGCACATAATTATACATCTTGTTTGTTCTACCCAAGTGCATGACCTTACATTTATCCCCATTAAAGTTTCACTTTGTATTGACAATGGAAGCATCACATCATTCAATTAACAAGCAACCCAATTTATTATTATATAGACCAATGTAAACATTTGTGAATAAGAGTGATGCAATATTTGGATGTAGCTGAACAGTGGCCCCCAGAGTCAATATTACTGATGGCCATTGGGACTCCAGTCCAACACTGTCTACACTACAATGTACACTTGATATATATATTGCAGACTAAATTGCAGTTTTCACATTTCAGTTTTGTGTGCTGCATACAACACCGTATTTCTGTTTATTTATTAAGGTAGGAGCTGTTTTTTTTCTTTTGAATTGGAGTGGTACACATGGGCATGAAATTCTAAGACAGAAATACCACATGATAACTACCATAATATGCCCCCTTGAAGGCTAGCAACACAAATTCTTCTTGAGGTATTCATTTCATTCATTCAAGATGAAATCCAATGAGAAAATAGCTGTAAATAACGACCAAATACTGAACATGTGAATGTGGCCTTAAAGAATAAACTTTTGTAGAAACTGAGTAAATGGGAATGTCCAAAGTCATAAGATGCTTATAAAGGTTGAAAGGTCAATTGTTCAAAGTGATTTATGCCTCAGCACATGTGAAATTGTGAAGGACATATTTATTACTTATGGAGAGCACAGCATCTCTACTGGTAAAGTCCCAACGAAAACCTGACATTGTGCCATCTGATGTTTAATGAATGGTAAACAGAAAGAATACAAGCACAAAGTTAACCACCAGCACACATTACAGAAGAGTTTCTAACTGCCACATGTATCTCTTACAGACTCAAAGGATCTGATTCCATTTTTCAAAAACCAAAATTAATTGCAGTTGTATAACTGATCACATCTTTGCAACAAGCACCAAAAAATCTAACTGTAAGAAAAGATGATCAAAGCTTCAGCTTTTGCAATCACAACTCCAATTGCATTTGATGAGCCCCTTCAAGTGATTGTTTGATATAGAAAATTTTACAAAATTATTCCACTGGTAATGACTACATTAAGTTCCTTGTAAGAGAACATTATCACCGGCTAATGTCTCACTTGTATAAAAAGGCAAAAAGGTAGATATGGAAGAAGAAGAAAAAACAGGGATTAATGTAGTGAAAATTAGACTAATATTATGAATAATAGTATTTGGCAGCAGCATTAGACAATGTACAGGGTTGCTGTATTCCACCTGTTGCTGTGTGTCAGACCCTCACCGATCTTATATTGATGATCAAACTGAGGGGTTATCAATAGGTAAGTCCACGATAACAACTTTCGGCAAATATGGGCAGTCACCATTTTATGGTGGGTGAAAAATATAATTTTACCTTCATAAGGGATCTTCAAGAACATGCAAACAATGTCAAATAGGTATTGCCATACACTTTCAAAAGGTAGACTTTTAATTGAGATTTCCATATCTCCTTTATTACACAACCCCAAACAGTTATTCAACACTTTTAACTCTCTCCTCCACACACCACTGCCCCCTAGAACCTCCCTCATCTATGTAGAAAACTCTGCCTTACATTTCAAAAACAAGATTGACTGAACCAGGCAAGTCGTTACTGCTCAACCACAACAACCCCTACATATAACAGACCACTGCCTTTCCCCCATAACCTTCCTCACCACCATCACTGAAGGAGAGCTTACTCTTATCTCCAAATCGCACCTCAACGCTTGTACACTTTACCCCATCCCATCTCCTCCTCAACCTCATCATCATACTTACCCCAGCCCTAACACATCTCTTCAACCTATCCTTAACTTCTGGTAACTTCCCTTTTGCTTTAAATCATGCCACAAACACATTTATCCATCGATCCAACCTCTACATCTAGCTGTAGTTCCATTTCGCTGCTCCTGTCTGCCTCCAAACTCCTCAAACAGCATGTCCATGCTGAACTTTGATCCCACCTCTCATCTAACTTACTCTTTGACAACCTACAGTTCAGCTTCCATCCCCACCACTTTACCGAAAACTACCCTAACCAAAATTACTAATGGCTTATTGCCAAAGCTAACAGACAATTATCTATACTCTCCCTTTTAGAATTGTCCTCTGCCTTCGACATGATCTACCATTTCCTCCTACTATAGATCCTCTCTTACCTTGGTATCAAAGACCTTGTCCTCTCCTGAGTCTTCTCAAACCTTTTTAACCGTACATTTAGCGTTTCCCATTCCCATACTACTTCATCATCCTGAACTCTCTCTGTTGGTGTCCTTCAAAGTTCTTAGGATCCCTACTCTTCTCATTCTATACCTTTTGTCTGGGACAAGTCCCATGTCTTCCAATACATCAATACACTGATGACACTCAGATCCACCTCTCTGGCCCAGATATCACCTCTCTACTGTCCAGAATTCCAGAGTGTCTATCAGCCATATCCTCCTTCTTCTCAACACACTTCCTATAGCATAATGTGGACAAAACTAAAATCATCTTTCCTTTCATCTGCATTGTGGGGACAGGAGTATGCCAACTCCACCACCATTGCGGGTCTTGGGGAATGACAGAACAGTAAGCTAGCAAAGGAAATGGCAGCAGGGGAGACAGTGTCAGAATCCTGAATCCAGGTTTCAGTGAGGGCCAACAGATGAAGAGAGTTGTTCAGAAAGTAGTTGTGCAGGAAGGATAGCTTGTTGCATGCAGACCGTGGATTCCAGAGGGCACAATTAAAAGAAGGAGATGAGGGAGTGCAAGTAATATTAATAAGATTATTATGGTTTCGATATGAGGTAGGGATTGAGGTTGGGGGATGGTGGACCAGGGTTGGGGGAGATGTCCCCTGAAATCAGTAGGAGTAGGAAGATAAAGAGCAGGTAGTTGTTGTTGTAAGTAGGTTTTTTCTGTGATGTATTAGGGCAAGATGGGCTGAGGTTTCTCAGGAAGGTGAGGAGTGCATGGGAACTGTACATGGGAGAGGGAAGTATAGAGGGGCTGATGTGTATGAGTCGTGATGGAGGTGGGATGGGGCGGTGAATGTGGATGACAAGGGAACATAGGAAGATAGAGATAAAGCACATGGTTAGAAGGAAAATCAAAGTGTGGGTTACCTGATTCCTGCCCTGTTTAACTGCCATGGATAACTGCCGTTTACACGATGCTTATCTTCTGTGATGCTTTGCTTCTGGGATGCTTGCGTGCTGCACCCCTTAGACTACTCCTAAATATATAGCCCACACTATAGGGTCAGGGGATAGGGATTGTGGGAGCTGGTTTGCGATAATTTGGCAGCTGGGTCCAGCACCCCAGGGGGTGGTTAGATCATCAAAGGCACTAGACCTGGCTACATCTAAATGCTTTAGCACCTTCCACCTGATAAGATCTAGAGAGGCCCCAGTCACACGGATATAAAGCCATAAGTATTAAACTCAGTGCAAAAAATGAATTATACCAAAGCTTTACCAGGCACATTAAATTATGTTGCAAGATGGTAAAGCAGTGGTTGGCAGCAAGCAGAAGTATGGAGTGCATACCATTAGTATATATTGCAGCATACAAGACAGATAGCAGAGGTGGGGATTGTATCATTCAGCTGTTTGCTTCCAATGAATGCAGTGCATGCCATTAGTATATATTGCTGCAAACAAGACAGATAGCAGATACCATCATTAACCCTCAACCCATTTGGATACGACAAATGCTGTATCAAACGGAATTTGTTCGGCTCTTTTCTCAGCACTACCCCCAAAGGAGAAATAAGCGCTCCTGCTACGGGAACACAAGTTAATGAACCCGCCATTCTACCCAGTTCCACCTCCTTCAATTTAACATCAACAACCTCCGAATTCAACATCGCCGACCATAGATTCTTAACGGAAAAAGGAACAACATGACTGGGAGGAGGAATACGAAAACCGTCGGCAAAACCCTCTCTAATAGTAGCTTCAGCATGATTTGGATACCTATTTAGAAAGGGGGCCATCTCTGGAAGTCTCACCGGATCTCTCCCTTGACTGGCACCCACTGCGGGCTTCCCTTTTCCCTTCTTAAAACATTTGGAAGCGCCATGTGAGCTTCCGCTGCAGTGGGAACACACGTGCTTAAATTTACAATTGCTCCCGCAGCCCTGGCACCTCAGCCCCACTAGGCCCTCTAAACCCCCATCCCCATGCGTAGTCGACTAACTATCCTCAACCTCCTGCAACATTGCCCCTGCGGGTGACACACAAAACATGGAGCGATACTCACGCAGCTGCCTGGGTGCTGTGTCCCCGCCAGCCGTACATCCGGATTCCTGTCGTACTTCATCTTCACGTTAGTCGCTGCCGGAGTCAGATGCATCCTCCCCACTCTGTTGTTCACGGCCTGCTTCCTTGGCCTCCACATCACCAGGGGGGACCTGCATGCGCGACTCCTGTCGCACGGCCGACCGACGCCTGGAGCGGGACCTGACATAGTCCCCAGACCTGGGCCATCCTGCCCGGTCCATTTCCTGCCGTGATGGGCTGTCCGACAGCTGACCCCTGCTGCCCATTGCTCCCATGGGCCGGCAATCACTGGATGAGCCATGCGGGGGGGTCCTCATCCTGCCCCCTGCTGCCCGCTGCTCCCCTTGCCCGCCAATCACCGGATGAGCCAGACGGGGGGATCTGGGCCTGCCCCACCCGCCCGCCACACCGCGCTGTCTAGAACTCCATCTAACGGGCCCCCCGGCCCGGACGTCCCTGGGGGCCCGTGACGAACGTGCCGCTCTGTGCCCCCTCACCGCTGCTCCCGAATCCATCACCGCCGCTCCCGGATGCAGTAGCACCGACGTTCCTCTGCTGCTGGGCCTGGAACCCGAGGCCAAAAGCTGACCGCGGCCTGCCCCCTGCTGTATATGCAGGCCAGACGCCGCCGGGTCACTGGATGCCGCCTGTGCAGGCCGCACTTCCTGCCCGGCCTGCACTTCCAGCCCAATGTTTGACTCTCGTTGTCTAGCACCAGCAGGCCGGCTGTGCAGATTCCTGCTGGAGCGGGCGCCACGCAGAAGTGCTCCACTGGCCGGCACACCGTCCACAGGGTCCCCGGAGGGGCTCTGGAGCCTGCGCCTGCAGCGATAAGCTACCTCCGGCGACAGACTCTCTGGGGGCCTGGTCCTCCTGCCCCTCCGATTCGTCGCCGCATCGACCGATGCACGGAGAAGAGGACAGCTGGGCTTCCAGCCATCCCCCTCACCTGGACCGGGCCACATTCTGGAGCCGGGATATGAGGGTATCCACGGACTCCATTCTTAGTCTGCAGATGGGTACTGTCTGCTCGTCTCTCAAAGGTGGAATGGTGGTTTGCCCGCACTTTCCACGGTCCCCACCACCTCCTCACAAACCCCACCCCATACACTCCACTTTCACCAATCTCTGCCAAGAGAGCCCCCTGTCTATCAAAACTTCCCGCCCATCGCAGTCATGGGGGGGCTTCCTCCATGCTGCGCCTCCTCCAGCCCCATCTTTATCAGAAAACCATAAATTAAAATGAAGATATACCATTATATATGTATATATATACATATATATATATATATACAGTTATATGAAAAAGTTTGGGCACCCCTATTAATCTTAAGCTTAATGTTTTATAAAAATTGGTGTTTTTGCAACAGACATTTCAGTTTGATATATCTAATAACTATTGGAAACAGTAATGTTTCTGCCTTGAAATGAGGTTTATTGTACTAGCAGAACATGTGCAATCTGCATTCAAACAAAATTTGACAGGTGCATAAGTATGGCCACCCTTATCATTTTCTTCTTTTAAATACTCCTACCTACTTAAACTGACTTACTAAAGCACTTTTTTTGGTTTTGTAACCTCATTGAGCTTTGAACTTCATAGCCAGGTGTATGCAATCATGAGAAAAGCTACTTAAAGTGGCCACTTGCAAGTTGTTCTCCTGTTTGAATCTCCTCTGAAGAGTGGCATCATGTGCTCCTCAAAACAACTGTCAAATGATCTGAAAATAAAGATTATTCAACATAGTTGTTCAGGGGAAGGATACAAAAAGCTACCCAAACTTTTTCATATAACTGTATATACACTGCTCAAAAAAATAAAGGGAACACTTAAACAACACGATATAACTCCAAGTCAATTACACTTCTGTGAAATCAACCTATCCAGTTATGAAGCAACACCGATTGTGAATCAATTTTTCCTCCTGTTGTGCAAATGGAACAGACAACAAGTAGAAATGATCATCAATTAGGAAGACACCCCCTATAAAGGAGTGGTTCTGCAGGTGGGGACCACAGACCATTTCTCTTTTCTCATCCTTTTTGGCTGTTGCTTTGGTCACTTGCATTTTGTCATTGCTCTCATCCTTAGAGGCACTGTACAGTAGCATGAGGCATTGTCTACAACACACAGAAGTTGCTCAGGTAGTGTAGCTTATCCAGGATGGCACATTAATGCAAGCTGTGGCAAGACGGGTAGCTGTGTCTGTCAGCTTAGTGTCCATAGGATGGAGGCGCTACCAGGAGACAGGCCAGTACACCAGGAGACATTGAGGGGGCCATAGGAGGGCAACAACCCAGCATCAGGACCGCTACCTCTGTCTTTGTGCAAGGACGAACAGGAGGAGCACTGCCAGAGCCATGCAAAATGACCTCCAGCAGGCCACAAATGTGCATGTGTCTGCACAAACGGTTAGAAACCGACTCCATGAGGATGGCCTGACAGCCCGTTGTCCACAGATGGGGGTTGTACTCACAGCCCAACACCATGCAGGACACTTGGCATTTGCCAGAGAACACCAGCATTGGCAAATTCGCCACTGGCGACCTGTGCTCTTCTCAGATGAGAGCAGGTTCACACTCAGCACATGTGACAGATGTGACAGAGTCTGGAGACTCTGTGGAGAGCGATCTGCTGCCTGCAATATCCTTCAGCATGACCATTTTGGCAGTGGATCAGTAATGGTGTGGGTAGCATTTCTTTGGAGGGCCGCACAGCCTTCCATGTGCTCGCCAGAGGTAGCCTGACTGCCATTAGGTACCGAGATGAGATCCTCAGACCCCTTGTGAGACCATATGCTGGTGCGGTTGGCCCTGGGTTCCTCATAATGCAGGACAATGCCAGACCTCGTGTCTGCAGTGTGTCAGCAGTCCCTGCAAGATGAAGGCATTGGAGCCATGGACTGGCCTGCTCGTTCCCCAGACCTGAATCCGAATGAGCACATCTGGGACAGCACCAGCACCAGCACCAATGTCACGTTGCACCACAGACTGTCCAGGAGTTGAAGGATGCTTTAGTCCAGGTGTGGGAGGAGATCCCTCAGGAGAACATCCACAAACTCATCATGAGCATGCCCAGGCATTGTACAGAGGTCATACAGGCAGGTGGAGGCCACACACAATACTGAGCATCATTTTGACTTGTTTCAACTTTAATTTCGTCCTGTTTTGATTCTCATTTTGACTTGTTTCCAGTTTCATTTTGGGGGTCTCTCCAAATCCAGGCCTCCATTGGTTCAAAAATTTGATTTCCATTGATGATTTTTGTGTGATTATGTTCACAGCACATTCAACTTTGTACAGAATAAAGTATTCAATGAGAATATTCCATTCATTTAGATCTAGGGTGTGTTATTTGAGTGTTCCCTTTATTTTTTTGAGCAGTGTTTGATATATATATATATATATAATATATATATATATATATACAGTGGGTTATATATATATATATATATATATATACATATATATATATATATGTATATATATATATATATATAATATATGTATATATATATATATATATATATACAGTACAGACCAAAAGTTTGGACACACCTCATTCAAAGATTTTCCTGTATTTTCATGACTATGAAAATTGTAGAATCACACTGAAGGCATCAAAACTATGAATTAACATGTGTGGAATTATACATTACACTTTACAAAAAAGTGTGAAACAACTGAAAATATGTCTTATATTCTAGGTTCTTCAAAGTAGCCACCTTTTGCTTTGATTACTGCTTTGCATGCAGAAAAGGTGAATGGATGGACTCTACATGCCTGGTTCCCACCATGAAGCATGGAGGAGGTGGTGTGATGACGTGGGGGTGCTTTTTCTGGTGACTTATTTAGTATGATCTGACCGCACCGCCGCACCTGCAGCCAGGCTATTTAAGGGCTAAGCCCTGCCCCCAGCCATCTCATTGATCGCATCACTGATGATGTCACCCGTGACCAATCAGGCGGTGCCAGGTCACCGGATCAACTGATACCAAATTACCAATCACGGTCCACCACATCATGGGCATGCTCAGAGCAGAAAATCCTGGACTTAGGCTGTGGCAGCCCTGTTCCTTTCTGCAACCTATGATTAAAGCTGCTAGGAACAAAGACCCTTGCAACAGCTTGTACTTCTCTTGTATTGGCTAGGTGTTGGGACCGACGGCGAAGCTGAGCAGCATCTGCCCCGGCTGAACTAGGATGGGAGACCACAGACTCCCCAGATCCAAGTTCGGATCCAGCTGTCGCCTGATGCCTAACAGATGCTTGGCACTTCTTGGCCCTTTTGCCTTCACTCTGCGGTCCAGCTCACCCCAAACCATCTCGATTGGGTTCAGGTCTGGTGACTGTGGAGGCCAGGTCATCTGGCGTAACACCCCATCACTCTCCTTCTTGGTCAAATAGCCCTTACACAGCCTGGAGGTGTGTTTGGGGTCATTGTCCTGTTGAAAAATAAATGATGGTCCAATTAAACGCAAACCGGATGGAATAGCATGCAGCTGCAAGATGCTGTGGTAGCCATGCTGGTTCAGTATGCCTTCAATTTTGAATAAATCCCCAACAGTGTCACCAGCAAAGCACCCCCACACCATCACACCTCTTCCTCCATGCTTCACGGTGGGAACCAGGCATGTAGAGTCCATCCGTTCACCTTTTCTGCGTGGCACAAAGACACGGTGGTTGGAATCAAAAATCTCAAATTTGGACTCATCAGAACAAAGCTCAGAGTTCCACTGGTCTAATGTCCATTCCTTGTGTTCTTTAGCCCAAACAAGTCTCTTCTGCTTGTTGCCTGTCCTTAGCAGTGGTTTCCTAGCAGCTATTTTACCATGAAGGCCTGCTGCACAAAGTCTCCTCTTTACAGTTGTTGTAGAGATGTGTCTGCTGCTAGAACTCTGTATGGTCTTCCTTTCCTGGGGCGGTTCTCATGAGAGCCAGTTTCTTTGTAGCGCTTGATGGTTTTTGCAACTGCACTTGGAGACACTTTCAAAGTTTTTCCAATTTTTCGGACTGACTGACATTCATTTCTTAAAGTAATGATCGCCATTCGTTTTTCTTTACTTAGCTGCTTTTTTCTTGCCATAATACACATTCTAACAGTCTATTCAGTAGGACTATCAGCTGTGTATCCACCAGACTTCTGCACAACACAACTGATGGTCCCAACCCATTTATAAGGCATGAAATCACACTTATTAAACCTGACAGTGCACACCCGTGAAGTGAAAACCATTTCTGGTGACTACCTCTTGAAGCTCATCAAGAGAATGCCAAGAGTGTGCAAAGCAGTAATCAAAGCAAAAGTTGGCTACTTTGAAGAACCTAGAATATAAGACATATTTTCAGTTTCACACTTTTTTGTTAAGTATATACAGTAATTCCACATGTGTTAATTCATAGTTTTGATGCCTTCAGTGTGAATGTACAATTTTCATAATCATAAA
The DNA here is from genome assembly GCA_033576555.1 of Oophaga sylvatica. Taxonomy (NCBI): domain Eukaryota; kingdom Metazoa; phylum Chordata; class Amphibia; order Anura; family Dendrobatidae; genus Oophaga; species Oophaga sylvatica. The sequence goes on from JARQOD010000006.1 coordinate 349,105,279, forward strand.
ATTACAGAAAAATCTTTAAATGAGGTGTGTCCAAACTTTTGGTCTGTACTGTATATATATACACTCCCTGACAGAAGTTATGTCGCTTATCCATGTTATGTAAATAAAAGTTTATAACCTGATGTTAAATTCATCCATTGGCTGTATAAATTATTCTTTTGAAAGCTGAAACCCTCCGAATTGTGGTTTAGGTTAAGAAAATAAATTGGCATCAATGCAGAAATATTGATCATTTACTGGACACAGAATGGTCAGATTTTGGCAAGATAAAAGTTTTGTCGCCTGGTCATATAATGCACCCAATCCTAGTTTACATCCTCACCTGTGCTCAGTAAATGATCAGTTAATTAGTGGGTGTGTATAAAAAGAAACCCAGCACCCCAGACCTTCACACTTCACACTTAGCACAAGTGACAGACGTGACAGAGTCTGGAGACGCTGTTGAGAGCAATCTGCTGCCTGCAACATCCTTCAGCATGACCGGTTTGGCAGTGGGTCAGTAATGGTATCCTCAGACCCCTTGTGAGACCATATGCTGGTGCGGTTGGCCCTGGGTTCCTCCTAAAGCAGGACAATGCCAGACCTCATGTGCCTGGAGTATGTCAGCAGTTCCTGCAAGATGAAGGCATTGAAGCTATGGACTGGCCTGCCCGTTCCCCAGACCTGAATCCGATTGAGCACATCTGGGACAGCATGTCTCGCTTCATCCACCGTCAAGTGGCACCACAGACTGTTCAGGAGTTGATGGATGCTTCTGCTGTCCCCGAATCCCGAATCCCGAATCGCGGCAGTGTCACTTGCTCAGGCACAGTTCGTGGCCGTAAGTCGTTACTACACATGCGCGGGAATAGGGGTGACGTGTATGTCACTTGCGCAGGCGCAGTTTCTTGGCATGTCACCGCTATTCCCGTGCATGTGCAGTAACAGCCACAACTGCGTGCTCTACCCACGCATGTGCTGTAACGACTCAGCTGTTACTGCGCCTGCGGTGGGAATAGTGGTGACGTGTATATTTCACCGCACTACCGATGCAATAGCTTTGGGCCTGTTTCTAATTTTATCATAATTTAGAGAAGTATTCCCTAACTCCAGTCCTCAAGAGCCACCAACAGATCATGTTTTCACAAGTTTCCTAGTATTGCACAGGTGAAGGAATTATCACTTGGACAATACTAACCCCTTAGTGACAGAGCCAATTTGCTACTTAATGACCAGACCAATTTTTACAATTCTGACCACTGTCAATTTATGAGGTGATAACTCTGGAATACCTTAATGGATCCTGCTGATTCTGAGTCTGTTTTTTCATGACATATAGCACTTCATGTTAGTGGTAAACTTTCTTTGAAATGACTTTATTTATGAAAAAAAAACGGAAATATGGCGAAAATTTTTGACATTTTCCAATTTTCAAACATTTAATTTTTATGCCCTTAAATCAGAGTAATATGTCACACAAAATACTTAATAAGTAACATTTCCCACATGTCTACTTTACATCAGCTCAATTTCAGAAACAAAATTTTTTTTTGCTAGGAAGTTATAAGGGTTAAAACTTGACCAGCGATTTCTTATTTTCACAACAAAATTTACAAAACCATGTTTTTTAGGTACCACATCATATTTGAAGTCACTTTGTGGGGTGCTCAAAGCCACATTCAAGAAGTTAATTAACCCTTTAAGTGCTTCACAGGAACTGAAGCAATGTGGAAAGAAAAAATGAACATTTAACTTTTTTTCACAAACATTTTAATTCAGAACCATTTTTTTTATTTTCACAAGTGTAAAAGAGAAAATGAACCACAAAATTTGTTATGCAATTTCTCCTGAATATGCCTATAACCCATATGTGGGGGTAAACTACTGATTGGGCACACGGCAGAGCTCGGAAGGGAAGGAGCACCGTGTGACTTTTTCAATGCAGAATTGGCTGGAATTGAGATTGGACGCCAGGTCGCGTTTGGAGAGCCCCTGATGTGCTTAAACAGTGGAAACCCCCCAAAAGTGACCCTATTTTGGAAACTAAACCACCCAAGGAAATTATCTAGATGTGTGGTGAGCACATGTGTGGGGGGGAGAGTTGGCTTCAGGTTTTCGTGGGCCCCGGGCGAAAGAGTCTCAGTGGGCCCTTTAACACCCCCCAAGTGTTTCACTAAAGTTTATAATACAGAGCCATGAAAATAAAAAATCATTTTTTAAAAAAAAAATTTAATCCCCAATTCTTTATTTTCACAGGAGAAATTGGACCCCAACCAAAAGTTGTGCAATTTGTCCTGAGTACAGTGATACCCCATAGGTGGGGGGACCACTGTTTGGGCATATGGCAGAGCTTGGAATGGACGGAGCGGCGTTTTGGAAAGCAGACTTTGATGGAATGGTCTGCGGGCCTTTGATGTGCCGAAACAGAAACTCAACACAAGTGACCCCATTTTGGAAACTAGATCCCCCAAAGAACTTATCTAGATGTGTTGTGAGAACTTTGAACGCCCAAGTGATTCACTAAAGTTTATAATGCAGAGCCATGAAAATAAAAAAATCATTTTTTTTTCAAAAAAATTATTTTATAGCCCCCAATTTTTATTTTCCCAAGGGTAACAGGAGAAACTGGACCCGAAAAGTTGTTGTCCAATTTGTTCTGAGTACGCTGGTATTTCATATGTGGGATAAAACTACTGTTTGTGCACACATCTCGGCTCAGAAGGGAAGTAGTGAGGTTTTGGAATGCAGACTTTGATAGAATGGTATGCGGGAGTCATGTTGCGTTTGCAGAGCCCCTGATGTGCCTAAACAGTAGAAACCCCCCCACAATTGACCTCATTTTGGAAACTAGACCCCCCAAGAAACTTACTTAGATGTGTGGTGAGCACTTTGAACCCCCAAGTGCTTCACAGAAGTTTATAACGTAGAGGCATGAAAATAAAAAATCATATTTTTTTCAACAAAAATTATCTTCTGCCCCCCAATTTTTATTTTCCCAAGGGTAACAGGAGAAATTAGAATACCGATACCTCACATGTGGGGGTAAACCACTGTTTGGGCACACAGCAAAGCTCAGAAGGGAAGGAGCATCGTTTGACTTTTTCAATGCAAAATTGGCTGGAATTGAGATTGGACGTATGTTGGGTTTGGAGAGCCCCCTGATGTACCTAGACAGTGGAAACCCCAAAATTCTAACTGAAATTCTAATCCCAACACACCCCTAACCCTAATCCCAACCCTAACCACAACCCTAACCCCAACACACCCCTAACGCTAATCCCAACCTTAACCATACCATAACCACAACCCTAACCATAACCCTAACCACAAACCTAACTCCAACACACCCTAACCCTAATCTCAACCCTAACCCTAACTTCAACCCCAACCCTAGCCCTAATATTAGCCCCAAACCTAACCCTAACTTTAGTCCAACTCACTTTAGCCCAACTCTAACCCTAATGGGAAAATGGAAATAAATAAATGTTTTATTTTATTTTTACCTAACTAAAGGTGTGATAAAGGGGGTTTGCTTTACTATTTTTTTTATTTTGATCACTGTGACCAAAATGAACCAATACAATAAAATCTATTGTTGCTGGGTGCCAGCCGGCAGATCTCGGCGGGCGCACTGTGCAAGCACCTGCAATTTTCTTCCTGGAAGAAGACGCTGGCGGCCGTGGGGGTAAAGCAGGAGGGCCCAGGGACACCAGGATGTACTGGGGGGATCGGGGACCCTATTTCTCTCTCCTCTGATATGCGATCACATCAGAGGAGAGAGAAATTAAATGGCAAATCATAATTTTTTTTGTGGTCGCTGTTATCTGTTAATAACGGCGATCGCAACTCCGGGGTCTGTAAAAACTGACCCAAATCATGTTCTCTGGGGTCTCGACTACTCCCAGAAGCTGAGACCCCGAAGAAATTCTGACTCTGGGGGAGGCTATATACTTTTTCAGGGCTGTTAATTAACGGCGCTGTGGTTTAAGTACCCTGAACTGCCGCCGTTAAAATGCAGATCGGCAGTCGTTAAGGGGCTAAAGATGTCCTGAAAACACGATATGTTGGTGGCTTTTATCGACTGGAGTTGGGGAACACTGTTCTAGAGGTAACGGATCCAAATCAAATAAGTGTAACAGATGACAGTAATAAGATAATACATATGCCCTGCCAGTTATCAGATACCCTGCTGGCATAGTGTACTGGCCAAAAAAGAGATAGAAGCTGCAGATGTGAAGACCCGGAATCTTTTTACAATGCATGGAGGTTTCAATCCCAAGTCCAACACCCAAAGCAAGTATACCAACAGAAAAGAGAGTGGTCGATGCTTAATAAATGTCAGCAAAATGACATCAAAAGATGAGATAAGGAGAGTGAATCAAATGCAGCAACAAAGGTACTGAATGGAAGAACAGGAACATGAACTACAATGATAAGATAAGTTGTGGAAAATATAAGGGCTAAAATCCTGTGTGCCTTCAAGATCCAGATGGATAAGCAGGTGCTAGCTAACCAACCAGACATTGTGATAGTAAATAATAATCTGACAGCAATGATAATAGATGTGGCAGTGCCAAGTGACAATAACATCAAAAAGAAGGAATATGAGAAGCTTGAGAAATACCAGGGTCTAAAAAAAAGAACTGGAGAAGATGTGGTAGGTGAACTCAACAGTGATTCCTGTGGTGATAGGACCACTTGGACTTGTGACCTCTAAGTTGGAAGAATGGCTACAATAGATCCCAGGAGCAACATCTGAACACTCAGTCCAGAAAAGCGCAGTGCTGGAGAAAAGTAAGATTTGCAAAAAACCCTTAAGTTGCCAGGTTTCTGGTAGAGAACCCGAGAATGAGCAATGACATAAAAAATACCCCACAGGGGATGAGAAGTTATTTTTTATATATATACAGTGGGGGAAATAAGTATTTGATTCCTTGCTGATTCTGTAAGATTGCCCACTGACAAAGACATGAACAGTCTATAATTTTAAGGGTAGGTTATTTTTAACATTGAGAGATAGAATATCAAAAATAAAATCCAGAATTCACATTGTATAAATTATATAAATTTATTTGCATTTTTCAGTGAGAAATAAGTATTTGATCCCTCTGGCAAACATGACTTAACACTTAGTGGCAAAACCCTTGTTGGCAAGCACAGCAGTCAGATGTTTTTCGTAGTAGATGATGAGGTTTGCGCACATGTCAGGAGTAGAGATGAGCGACTTTGCCTCCGGGAGGGTCGAGTCAGGTTTCGGACCACCAGACTTTCCCAAAAGTCGAGTCGAACGAAATTGGCTGACTAACGGAAAAAGTCGAAGGTCCGACTGACACTCGAACCGACCCCAATGCAAGTCAATGGGGAAGAAAAGTTGGCAGTCAGTGAAGGACAATAAACACACCTACAGTGCCCATTTCAATGCCAACGACATCAATTCTTATTACTTAAGCTTGTCAACCTTAATTTACTTTATAATAATAGTAACGCAATGAAAACTGGGGTTATTTGGCTAAAGTTGTGGGGGGGGAGAGTTGGCTTCAGGTTTTCGTGGGCCCCGGGCGAAAGAGTCTCAGTGGGCCCCTTTAACACATACCACAATTCATGATGCTCCGATACGGCAGAGAAATATAGGTATGCCAAATACTCCACTTCTTACATTACATGAGTGATATCTATTGTAAATTCTACAATAGCTCAAAAACCAGACAGTATAGTCCTCCATACAGTATTATGGCCACCACATAGTGCGCCATACAGAATAATGAGATCCATATATTGCTCCATACAGAATAATGAGTCCCATATATGATGCTCCATACAGAATAATGGGCCCAATATAATGCTTCATACAGTATAATGAGCCACATATATTGCTCCATACAAAATAATGAGCCCCATATATTGCTCCATACATAATTGGTCCCATATAATGTTCCATACAGTATATGATGAGCTCCACATAATGCTCCAGTATATGATGGTCCCCATATAATGTGCCATGCAGTATAGGACGGTCCCCATAGAGTATAATGAGCCCCACATATTGCTCCATACAGTATAATGAGTTGCATATAAAGCTCCATACAGTACATGATGGGCCCCATATATTGCTCCATACAGAATGGGTTCCATATAATGCTCCATACAGAATAGGCCCCATATGTGTTCCATATGATGCTCCATATATAAAGGGCCCTATATGATGCCCCATAATGAACCCCATATGATGATCTAGTATATGATGGGCACCATATATGATGCTCCAGTGTATGATGAGCTCCATATAATGCTCCAAATATAATGGTCCCCATATATAATGCTCCATATATGATGGGCTCCATGTTATGCTCCATATATAATGTGCCCCATATGATGCGCCATATATAATGGGCCCCATATGATGCTCCAGTATATGATGGGCCCCATGGATGATGCTCCAGTGTATGATGGGCCTATATAATGCTCCATATATAATGGGCCCCATATGATGCTCCAGTATATGATGGGCCCCATGGATGATGCTCCAGTGTATAATGGGCCTATATAATGCCCCACATAATGCTTCTGTAATTTCCCTCCGGGATCAATAAAGTGTATTGTATCGTATATATAATGGGACCCATATGATGCTCCAGTGTATAATGGGCCCCGTATATGATGCTCCAGTGTATGATGGGCCCCATTTATAATGCTCCAGTGTATGATGTGCCCCCTATATAATGCTCCAGTGTATAATGGGCCCTATCTATGATGCTCAAATGTATGATTGGACCCATATATAATTCTCCAGTGTATACACCATGTTCCAAATTATTATGCAAATTGGTTTAAGTGTCATAGCGTTTTTTTTTTTTTTTTGTAAATGAAACCCATTGATGGTATTGTGTCTCAGGGTTCTTTGGATCACAGAAATCAATCTCAGATACCTGTGATAATTAGTTTGCCATGTGAGTCCAATAAAAGGAAAACTGGATGTTTCACACTATTAAGCACGTCAGAGTTTTCAAGTAACATGGGAAAGAAAAAGGATCTCTCTGCTGCTGAAAAGCATCAAATAGTGCAATGCCTTGGTCAAGGGATGAAAACATTAGATATTTCCTGAAAGCTTAAGCGTGATTATTGTACTGTTAAGAGATTTGTTGCTAATTCTGAGCACAGGCGTGTTCGTGCTGATAAAGGCAGAATGAGGAAGGTTTCTGCCAGGCAACTTCAAAGGATTGAGAGAGCAGCTGCTAAAAAGCCATTACAAACCAGCAAACAGATATTTGAAACTGATGGTGCCTCTGGAGTCCCTCGAACCTCAAGGTGTAGGATCCTTCAAAGGCTTGCTGTGGTGCATAAATCTACTTTTCGGCCACCTCTAAACAGTGCTCACAAGCAGAAACGGTTGCAGTGGGCCCATACATACATGAAGACTAATTTTCAAACAGTCTTGTTTACTGATGAGTGTCAAGCAACCCTGGATGGTCCAGATGGATGTAGTAGTGGATGGTTGGTGGATGGCCACCATGTGCCAACAAGGCTGCGACGTCAGCAAGTAGGTGGAGTCATGTTTTGGGCCGGAATCATGGGGAAACAGCTGGTAGGACCCTTTAAAGGTTCCTGAAGGTGTGAAAATGATCTCTGCAAAGTATATAGAGTTTCTGACTGACAATTTTCTACCATGGTATAAAAGGCAGAAACATGCCTTCAGGAGCAAAATCATCTTTCTGCATGACAATGCACCATCTCATACTGCAAAGAATACCTCTGAGTCATTGGCTGCTATGGGCATAAAAGGAGATAAACTCATGGTGTGACTCATCTTCCCCTGACCTCAACGCTATAGAGAACTTTTGGAGTATCATCAAGCAAAAGATCTATGTGGGTGGGAGGCAGTTCACATCAAAACAGAAGCTCTGGAAGGCTATTCTGATTTCATGCAAAGAAATACAAGCAGAAACTCTCCAAAAACTCACAAGTTCAATGGATGCAAGAATTGTGAAGGTGATATCAAAGAAGCGTTCCTATGTTAACATGTAACTTGGCCTGTTAGGATGTTTTGGAGTAAAGTCGCTTTTTTGCTCAGTAAATGTGACCTCCTAATGCTGCAAATTCCACAAATGAGCATTTTAAGTTCTTTAAAACATATCAAATGTTCAGAAATTCTACTGTGCGTAAAAATTTGGAACAGTGCATTTTGAGTTTTTATTCATTTTGGAGATTATACTGTTATCATTGGGCGGTTTATTCAATAAAATTTGATGTATACTCTAACGGGTGATGACTTTTATTAGACTGACTGTCATTTGCACCAACCACTTAGGAAAATCAGAGAAAAATATCATTTGCAGAATAATTTGGAACATGGTGTAATGCTCCCCATAAATTGCTCCAAACATTAAAAGATGAAATACCTCTCCTCGCTGGGCATTGCTCTACTCTGGACTCCTCAGCATCACCATGTTCCAGTTCTCTGCACTGTGACTGTTCAGGCAGAGGGCGCATAGACGTGATGTCATCGCAGTCTCTGACCTGAATGTCACTGTCAGGAAACGCGGAAGACGTAACAGCGGTGGAGCAGGGAATGGTAAGTATTGCAAGTGCTGGGGCCCTGAGCAAGCAGGGGGGCCCACTCGTGGTGGCCAGCACTGGCACAGGGCCCATTATAGTACGCCGGTGTCTCTGACGGCGAGTGGGCCCCCCACCTGCTCAGGGCCCCTGCACTTGCCCGGGTGCGCCAGGTGCTGACGCCGGCCCTGGGGGGGGTACAGCCCAGTTAGGGAGGTGGAAAAACTGGCATATGTTGAGATGTAGGCTGGACGTTCAGCAGCTGCAAATGGAGGAATTGGAGAAGTCGGAGGAAGAGGAGGACAAAGCGAGCCATTTTGCTGGTAACCTATGTGTCATCAGGGGAAGGTGGTACAAAATCCTTTAAAACCCAGGCATGGTTCATTTTAATGAAGGTGAGATCACCAATATTTTGGGTCGACAGCCGGGTCCTTCTTTCTGTCAGGATTGATCCAGCAGCACTGAAGACTCTTTCTGATAGCACACTACCAACAGGGCAAGCGAGCTCCTGTAAGGCATATTGTGCCTATTCAGGCCAGGTGTCCAGTTTACAGGCCCAGTAGTCAAAGGGGAATGAACTGTGAGGAAGAACATCAATAGGGGAGGAGAGGTAATTTTGAACCATAGTTGACAACTGCTGTCTCCTGTCTGTTGCAATCGATTCCGTATTAACAGTCGTGTGAGCGGTACTCGAGAAATCAGTCCACAACATGGTCATGAAACCCCTGTCTCCAATACCACTTCGGCTGTGTGCACCACAAACACCTCTTCCATGTTGCCCAGTACGGCTCGTGGTAGAACCTGCACCACTGCCGTGTGCTGGGAATGTCTCTAACAAACGGTTTACCAGAGTTGCTTGTTTGTTCTCCAATATTAGCTCTAGGTTCTCCTGTGGCATGATGCTCTGCAATTTCCCTTTATAGCGTGGATCGAGGATGCTGGCCAACCAGTAGTCATCATCCTTCATAATTTTGGCAATGCGGGGGTCCCTTTTTAGGATCCGTAAGACATAATCACACATGTGGGCCAATGTTCCAGGTGTCAATAATGCACTGCCAGTGGTGGGTGAAGGAGCACTTTCTGCCAAATCCACATCCCTCCAGTCACGCACAAACACTGTACCTGAACTTGGCAAGCCAAAATTTTCTCTTGCCCCCTAAGAAGCATCCTCCTCCCCAAAATAATCATCCCCCTCATCATCCTCCTCTTCCTCTTCTTCCTCCACCTCGTCCAGCACAGTTCCCTCAGCAGAAAATGGCTGACCGTCTTCAAGGCTTCCCTCCTCCTCCGCTGCAGACGCCTAATCCTTAATGTGCGTCAAAGTTTGCATGAGCAGACGCATAAGTGGGATGCTCATGCTTATGATGGCGTCGTCTGCGCTTACCAGCCGTGTGCATTCCTCAAAACACTGAAGGATTTTACAAAGGTCCTTTAGCTTTGACCACACCCGACAACTCAATGTCTGCCTTCAAACTGCCTGCATGTGTATCCTCCCACAAATGCATTACAGCCTGCCTCTGTTCGGACAGCCTCTCAACCATGTGCATGGTGTAGTTCCACCTTGTTGCAACGTCTATGATTAGGCTGTGCTTGGGGAGGTGGAGCGATCGCTCCAGCTTCTGCATACGACTGGAGTCTACGGGCGAGCAATGGATGTGCGAGCACAGTCTTCGCACCTTATGAAGCAGGGCTGATAACTCCGGATAATTATTTATGAAGCACTGCACCACCAGGTTCAAGGTGTGACCCAGGCAAGGTATGTGTCTGAGTTTTGCCAGGGCTATGGCTGCCACAAAATTACGGCCGTTATCACTGACTACCTTGCCTGGCTCAAGATGTAGACTGCACAGATATGACTTAGTTTCTCGCTGCAAGTAGTCGGCCAGTACCTCCGCGGTGTCTGTTGTCACCCAAAGACATCATCTTTAAAACAGCCTGCTGACGCTTACCACTAGCTGTTCGATAGTGGGACACCTCGTCTGCAACACTGGCAGCTGCGAATGGAGTGCTCGAGCGACTGCGCTCTGTCGACGAGCTTTTGCTTCTGGAGGAGGAGGAAGAGGAGGGTCGAACACCTACAGCCAAATGTTGCCTATACTGTGGGCTAGGCAGAACTGTTCCACTGCCGCTGTCCCCTGTGGACCCTGCATCCACCACATTAACCCAGTGCACAGGGATGGACACATAACAGCCCTGACCATGCCTACTGGCCCATGCATCTGTTGTGAGGTGCACCTTTCCACTCACCGATTGTTTGAGTGCATGGACAATGCGGTCTTTCACATGCAGGTGGAGGGCAGGGATGGCTTTTCTAGCAAAGAAGTGCCGACTGGGTAGGTCATAGCGTGGGACAGCACAGGCCATGAGCTCTCGGAACGCTGCGCTTTCAACCAAACGGAAGGGCATCATCTCTAATGAGATCAGTTTGGCAATGTAGGCGTTCAAAGCCAGTGTACGCGGATGAGAGGATGAGTAATTTCTTGTCCTACTCAGAGTGTCTGCTAGGGTGAGCTGGACTTGAGAGCTGCATATGGGGGAACAAGCGGTGGACATGGCAGACTGAGAGGGGGTTGGTGATTATGATGGTGGTGGTGGTGAATGGCCTAGATTCAGTCTTTCGTTGGCAAAACATTGCTTTGGCTTTGCGACTACACCTCAACATTTCTTGCTGGTGGTGTGCTAACCGGTGGGCTTACAGTGGGGGAAGCGATGTAGCTTTGCTGGCTACCTTCAGTCGGAGCAGGTGCACATGTGCTACCTGAGGTTTTGTAGTCCGTCCACGCTTGCAAGTGCATGGTGTTTAAATGTCTAAGCATGCAACTGGTATTCAAATTTCGGAGATTTTTCCCTCGGCTAAAGGTGCTTCCGCACTTCTTACAGATAACCTTTGCCTCATCAATAGGATTTTGGTCAAAAAAGTGCCACACTATGGGATAAATTTTCAGGGCTTGCACGCTGTGCTAATTTGACCGTCTGGCCAAGCTGTCCTGCACCTCTTTTTGTTTTTTTAACACGTTTTTGGACTGCTAAAGGCCTGCCAGATAACCGCAGCTGTGATGTCGATGCCTGCTGCGGATCCTCCTCCTCTTCTGAGCTATTGCCAGCGGCACCCTCTTCCCCCAATGGATGCCAATCCCGGTCAACAACTGGGTCATCCATCACTTCCTCTTCATTTTCATCTGCACCTTCCTCTGTGTCACCGTGTAAGGTTGTAAAGTATGCAGGAAGGGGCACCCGAGTTTCATCAGGGTCAGAATCTGGCTCAGTAGACTGCGAGGGCAATGCAGTGCTCTGGGTGAATGCACCAGCAGAATCATATAGCAGTGGCTGTGCATCAGTGCACTCCATGTTATATTCATCTTGGACTGGGGAATTCAGGATTTCACTTGCTAACCCAGGCATGGTATGTGAAAAGAGCTCCAGGGAGTAATCTGAAGTGTGGCCTGTCGCATCCTTCACTTTTGTTGGGGGTGAAGGACACAAGAAAAGGTGTCATTCCTGACCAGCAGCCTGCACTGACGACTCAATGCTTGCAGTTTTTGAAACTTCAGAAGAGGAGACGATAGAGCTGGAGGCTGTTTCGGCAATGTAAGCCAAAACCTGTTCCTGATGCTCTGGCTTTACAAGCGGTTTAACCACTCCCAGAAAAGGGAGCCTTCCAGGCCGTCTGGAGCCAGACAATGACGCAGGCTCAACACCTCCTGCCTTAGGTGCTATTGTGTTTTTGGCACTACCAGCAGATGCACCACCACCATCATCAGTACCAGCTGGCCCCCCCGCCCACGTCCGCGGCCTCTTCCATCATACTTCCTCATGTTTGAGAAAATGTACCAAAAATATCAGCAGATATATGATACTGCATCAGAAGTGTACAGCTGTATACAATGTAGGGGAAAATTTAAATCTCCGTATATATTTCCGGAGTCACACACAGACGCTCACTCAGTATGGATTTGACCGTAATACAAAAGGCAGAAAAACGGTACTGTATCAGAAGCAAACAGGTGTATACGGTGAAGGGGAAAATTGAAATCTCCGTATATATTTCCGGAGTCACACACAGACGCTCGCTCAGTATGGATTTGACCAGAATACAAAAAGCAAAAAAACGGTACTGTATCAGAAGCGTACAGCTGTATACAGTGTAGGGGAAAATTTTAATCTCCATATATACTTCCGGAGTCACACACAGACGCTCTCTCAGTATGGATTTGACCGTAATACAAAAGGCAGAAAAACAGTACTGTATAAGAAGCGTACAGCTGTATACAGTGTAGGAGAAAATTGAAATCTCCGTATATATTTCCGGAGTCACACACAGACGCTCACTCAGTATGCATTTGACCGTAATACAAAAAGCAGAAAAACAGTACTGTCTCAGAAGCGTACAGCTGTATACAGCATAGGAGAAAATTTAAATCTCCGTATATATTTCCAGAGTAACACACAGATGCTCACTCAGTATTGATTTGACCAGATTACAAAAAGCTGAAAAATGGTACTGTCTCAGAAGTGTACAGCTGTATGCAGCGTAGGGGAGAATTGAAATATCCGTATATATTTCCCGAGTCACACACAGATGCTCACTCAGTATGGATTAGACCAGAATACAAAAAGCAGAAAAACGGTAATGTATCAGAAGTGTACAGCTGTATACATTGTAGGGGAAAATTTAAATCTCTGTATATATTTCCGGAGTCACACACAGACGCTCTCTCAGTATGGATTTGACCGTAATACAAAAAGCAGAAAAACGGTACTGTATCAGAAGCATACAGCTGTATACAGTGTAGGGGAAAATTTAAATCTCCGTTTATATTTCCCGAGTCACACACAGACGCTCACTCAGTATGGATTAGACCAGAATACAAAAAGCAGAAAAACGGTACTGTCTCAGAAGCGTACAGCTGTAAACAGCATAGGGGAAAATTGAAATCTCCGTATATATTTCCGGAGTCACACACAGACACTCACTCAGTATGGATTTGACCGTAATACAAAAAGCAGAAAAATGGTACTGTCTCAGAAGCGTACAGCAGTATACAGCTTAGGGGAAAATTGAAATCTCCGTATATATTTCCGGAGTCACACACAGACGTCTGCTCACTCAGTATGGATTTGACCGTAATACAAAAAGCTGAAAAACGGTACTGTCTCAGAAGCGTACAGCTGTATACAGCGTAGGAGAAAATTGAAATCTTCGTATATATTTCCGGAGTCACACACAGATAGTCAGCAATGCATGTATTTGTCCGTGATACCAGCCAGTGCACGGTAGTGTGTGAGGAGCGTACAGCTCTATACGGTGTGGGAAAAAATGAACAGTTTGTAAGTGTGCAGAAAAAAAGAGTAAAATTATTAGTGCTGTGTAAAAAGCAGTCTGCACAGCAGTGTACACACAGCAATACAGCTATCAGGCAGCCTAATAACCAGCGCTGCTGCACACAATAGAATCCTCCCCTGTCTCTGCACACTAACTGTACAGCACAATTGCTATCAGCACAAGTACATAAGAAATTCTCTTTCCAGCCCTAACTCTCTCCCTACTGATAAACAGCAAGCAACCTCTCCCTACTTTTAAGATCGGCAGAAGTAAAATGGAGGTCAGCGTTTAGGGCTTTTATAGACACTATGACGCCCCTCAAACCAAGCCAATCACTGCAATGCCCTTCTCTAAGATGGTGGTGGACGCTGCCTATGTCATCTCGTTGCCCACAGTGTATGTCCTTGCTCATTGGCTGAACAAAGGCACCTGCAAGCATTATGGAAAAACCGACTTTGGCGCTCGTTTTGCCGAACGCATGGCCGACTTGACACTATGGTCGGGTGTCGCTCGGCGAAACTCGACTTTGGCGAAAGTCGGCGACTTATGAATCTGACCGACCAGTTTCACTCAACTCTAGTCAGGAGGAATTTTGGTCCACTCCTCTTTGCAGATTATCTCTAAATCATTAAGATTTTGAGCCTGTCGCTTGGCAACTCACAGCTTCATCTCCCTCCATAAGTTTTTTATGGGATTAAGGCCTGGAGACTAGCTAGGCCACTCTATGACCTTAATGTGCTTCTTTCTGACTTCTTTTGGTTCATTGTTATTGCTGGAAGACCCAGCCACGACCCATTTTTAATGTCCTGGCGGAGGGAAGGAGGTTGTCACTCAGGATTTTACGGTACATGGCTCCATCCATTTTTCCATTGATGCTGTGAAGTAGTCCTGTGCCCTTAGCAGAGAAACACCCCCAAAACATGTTTCCACCTCCGTGCTTGACAGTGGGGACGGCGTTCTTTGTGTCATTGACAGCATTTTTCTGGCATCGAGTTAATGCCAAAGACCTTAATTTTTGTGTCATCTGACCATAGCACTGTCTCTCAATCACTCACAGAATCATCCAGGTGTTTATTGGTAAACTTCAGACGGGCCTGCACAAGTGCCTTCTTGAACAGAGGGACCTTGCGTAATGTGTTACCAATGGTTTTCTTGGTGACTGTGGTCCCAGCTGCCTTGAGATCATTAACAAGTTCCCCCATGTAGTTTTAGGCTGTTTCGCTCACCTTCCTCATGATAAAGAATACCCCATGAAGTGAAATTTTACATGGTGCCACAAATCTGTCAATTGACAGTCATTTTGTATTTCTTATATTTTCTTACTATTGCACCAACAGTTGTCTCCTTCTCACCCAATGTCTTACTTATGGTTTTGTAGCCCATTCCAGCTTTGTGCAGGTCTATGATCTTGTCCCTGACATACTTATAAAGCTCTTTGGTCTTCTCCATGTTGTAGAGGTTAGAGTCTGACCGATATATTGAGTCTGAGGACAGCAGTCTTTTATAAAGTCGACTATGTAAGACACCTGTCTTTAATTCAGGTAATGAGTTGATTAGGAGCATCTAACTGGTCTGTAAGAGCCAGAACTCTTAATGGTTGGTAGGGGATCAAATACTTATTTCTCACTGCAAAATGCAAATAAATTTATATAATTTATAAAGTGCGATTTTCTGGATTTTATTTTTGCTATTCTGAATCTCAATGTTAAAATTAAACTACCCTTAAAACTATAGGCTGTACATGTCAGTGGGCAAACTTACAAAATCAGCAAGTGATCAAATACTTATTTCCCCCACTGTATATGTATATGTATATGTCATTATTAGATACCATATATATTCAAGTATAAGCCGAGTTTTTCAGCCCAATTTTGTGCTGAACAAGCCCACTCGGCTTACACTTGAGTGAGGGTCACAGAAGATGGAGGGGGAGCAGCAGAGCAGTGGGTCAAAGGAGGTAGGAGCTGGCTGCTGCAGGAATGAATATGCATTGCCCTCCTCACCCATGGGTGTGAAGTGCAGTGAATATTCATTCACTTAAGTAGCAGGCACAATGTGATCGCCCAGCCACTGCAGGCAGCCGCTGACTGCGACTACTGTACACGCTATTGACGGGAAATTAATATTAACTGTGAGCACAGTGAATATTCATTTCTCTTAGCAGCAAGCACATGTGATCGCCTCACCACTGCAGCTGCTGGCATCGGAACAAGATGCTGCAAGGGAGTGCAGGGACGGTACGTTGGATATTTTTTTTTTTTAAACATTTTTCTGCTGGGGCCATGCATACCAGGATAGGGATGAGCAGCCATGCATTCCAGGATAGGGATGAGGAGCCATGCAGACCAGGATAGGGATGAGGAGCCATGCAGACCAGGATAGGGATGAAGAGCCATGCATACCAGGAGAGGAATGAAGAGCCATGCATACCAGGAAAGGATAACGGGCCATGCACACCAGGATAGGGTTGAGGGGGCCATGCATAACAGGGTACGGATGAGGAGGCTATACATACTAGGATGGGGAGGGCCATGCATACCAGGGCAGAGATGAGAAGGCCATGCATACCAGGATGGGAATGAGGGGACAATGCATACGAGGCTTATACTCGAGTCAATAAGTTTTCCCAGTTTCCCAGTTTTTTGTGGTGAAATTAGGAGCCTCGGCTTATACTCGGGTCAGTTTATACTCATAGAATCATAGAATGGTAGAGTTGGAAGGGACCTCCTATGTCATCTGGTCCAACCCCCTGCTCAAAGCAGGATTCATTAAATCATGCCAGACAGATGTCTGTCCAGCCTCTGTTTGAAGACTTCCATTGAAGGAGAACTCACCACCTCTCGTGGCAGCCTGTTCCACTCATTGATCACCCTGTCAAAAAGTTTTTTCTAATATCTAATCTGTGTCTGCTCCCATTCAATTTCATCCCATTGCTTCTAGTCTTTCCTTGTGCAAATGAGAATAAAGATGATCCTTCTACAATGTGACAACACTTGAGATATTTGTAGACAGCTATTGTCTCCTCTCAGTCTTCTTTTTTGCAAGCTAAACATTCCCAAATCCTGTAACCGTTCCTCATAGGACATGGTTTGCAGACCGGTCACCATTCTGGTCGCTCTTCTCTGAACTTGCTCCAGTTTGTTGATGTCTTTTTTAAAACGTGGTGCCCAAAACTGGACACAGTATTCCAGATGAGGTCTGACCAAAGAGGAGTAAAGGGCAATAATGAGTTCATGCGATCTAGACTGTATGCTTCTGTTAATACATCCCAAAATTGTTTTTTCTTTTTTTGCTGCTGCATCAAACTGTTGACTCATGATCAGTCTGTGATCTATTAGTATACCCAAGTCTTTTTCACATGTGCGATTGCTTGGCCCTATTCCTCCCATTCTGTATATGCTTTTTTCATCTTTATTGCCCAGATGTAGTACTTTGCATTTTTCCCTGTTAAAAAACATTCTGTTATTTGCTGTCCACTGCTCCAGTTTATTTATATCTTTTTGAATCCTCTCTTTCTCTTCTCTAGTAATAGCTATCCCTCCTAGCTTTGTGTCATAAGCAAATTTAATCAGTTTACCCTCAATTCCTTCATCTAAATCATTGATAAAGATATTCAACAATACAGGGCCCAGGACAAAGCTGTCATGACCCAGGACGGGGTTTGGTCTTTGTCCCGTCCTGACCAGACTGGGGTTAATGGTTTCAGCCTCTCTCTGGCAGAAGGCGGCTATTTAGTTGCCAATTGACCTAGGTCTGGTGTCAGTTATACTCCTGCCCTCGGCTGAGTTAGTTGACCTCCTGTGTGCCTGTGCCTTGTGCCTGATCTTGTTGCTTGTTTGGTTTTGACCCGGTCCATCTCTTCGTTGTGAGTTTGTCTACTGTCTTGGTACTGTGTATTTGCCCGTTCTGGTTTTCTGATCCCTTGGCTACGTTCTGGTTATTCTCTGCCTGCTCCTCTTGTACTGCGTTGCTCCCTCTGTGTATGACCTAGCTATCCCGACTATCCGTTTTGTCTATGCCCCTTGGTAACTCTGTCCCGTAGTTACCCTTCTAGGAGTTTTCCTTCTGCTCATAGCTCTCTGGAGCTTAGGCCACGCCCATCAGCAGTCACGTGTTTCAGGTCCTCTGGCCTGAAGCATTCTCTGTCTGTTACTGCCTTCTCTGAGAGACCTGTGGCCGGCACCGCCCCTTGGCAGTCACGTGCTTAGGGTCCTGTTAGTCTGAAGCACGCATCTTCACCGCGACTGCCTCGCTCCACAGGTATCTTTGAGTGCAGTCTGTCTTATTCAGGACACGCGCACTGGCTCAGTGAGCAAGTGCAGTGCGGTGTTCGTGATAAAAGCTCTGTGAAACCCCACTTGAGACATTCTCCAAATGAATGTGCAGCTATTTACGACCATTCTTTGGGTCCGATCACTAAGCCAGTTATGAATCCACCTAACAGTTGCCTTGTCCATTCCATACTTAGTCATTTTTTCAAAAAGGATTGTGTGAGATACTTAGGCAAATGCTTTGCTGAAGTCAAGATATACTATATCTACAGTATTTCCCTGACCCACCCAGTCAGTGATTCTATCATAGAAGGAAATTAAGTTACTCTGACATGACTTATTAGTTACAAACCCATGCTGACTGTTTAATCACTTCATTCTTAGCCAGGTACTTACATACATGTTGTTTAATAATTTGTTCAAAGATCTTTCCTGGTATAGAAGTCAGACTCACCGGCCTATAGTTCCCTGGGTCCACCTTCTTCCCCTTTTTGAAGGTGGGAACATTTGCTCTTCTCCAGTCTTCTGGGACTTCTCCTGTGCTCCAAGAATTTTCAAAGATTGTGGAGAGTGGTTCAAAAATTTATTTTGCTACCAGGAGACTTGAATTCATTTAGGTTAGCTAAGTGTTTCCTCACCATTTTTCTGTTTATATATATCATGGATTCTTCTATTCCCTTAATAGGACAGTGAAGATCAGTTGATGTTACATTTCCTTTCTGAGAGAAAACAGATGCAAAATATGAATTTAAAAGTTCGGCCTTCTCAACATTCTTCATTACTATTTTATCATTTTCATCCTGTAAAAATCCTATAGCATCTTTGACTTTTCTTTTACTTTTGACATATCCCCCAAATCCTTTTTTTATTGCTTTTGAAGTCTCTTGCAAGCCTTATTCATTGTCAGCATTAGATAATCTGATTCGTGCCCTGCAGGTTCTGCAGACAGCATTATATTCTTCTTAAAATATGTCTCCCTCTTTCCATTTGATAAACATTTCTTTTTTCCTTTTTAGCATGTGTTTAACCCCTTAATGACAAAGCCATTTTGTAGGTTAAAGACCAGGCCAATTTTTACAATTCTGACCACTGTCTCTTTATGAGGTTATAACTCTGGAACGCTTCTACAGATCTTGGCGATTCTGAGATTGTTTTCTCGTGACATATTGTACTTCATGATAGTGGTAAAATTTCTTCAATATAACTTGCGTTTATTTATGAAAAAAACGGAAATATGGCAAAAATTTTGAAAATTTTGCAATTTTCAAACTTTTAATTTTTATGCCATTAAATCAGAGAGATATGTCACAAAAATTAGTTAATAAATAACATTTCCCACATGTCTACTTTACATCAGCACAATTTTGGAACCAACATTTTTTTTTGTTAGGAAGTTATAAGTGTTAAAAGTTGACCAGCAATTTCTCATTTTTCCAACAAAATTTACAAAACCATTTTTTTAGGGACCACCTCACATTTGAAGTGAATTTGAGGGGTCAATATGACAGAAAATACCCAAAAGTGACACCATTCTAAAAACTGCACCCCTCAACGTGTTCAAAGCCACATTCAATAAGTTTATTAACCCTTTAGGTACTTCACAAGAATTGAAGCAATGTGGAAGGAAAAAATGAACATTTAACTTTTTTTCCCAAAATTTTTCTTTCGACACAATTTTTTAAAATTTTGTCAAGGGTATCAGGAGAAAATGAACCACAATATTTGTTGTACAATTTCTCCAGAGTACACCGATACCCCATGTGTGGTGGTAAACCACTATTTGGGCGCATGGCAGAGCTCGGAAGGGAAGCAGCGCCATTTGACTTTTTTGGCTGGAATTGAGATTGGACGCCATGTCGCATTTGGAGAGTCCCTGTATGCCTAAACAGTGGAAACCCCCCACAAGTGACCCCATTTTGGAAACTGGACCCCCCAAGGAACTTACCTAAATGTGTTGTGAGAGCTTTTAACCCCCAAGGGCTTCACAGAAGGTTATAACGTAGAGCCGTAAAATTAAAAAATCATATTTTTTCCACAAAAATGATCTTTTCATCCCAATTTTTATTTTCCAAAGGATAAAAGGACCCCAAAAGTTATTGTGCAATTAGTCCTGAGTACGCTGATACCCCATATGTGGGGGTAAACCACTATTTGGGCGCATGGCAGAGCTCGGAAGGGAAGCAGCGCCATTTGACTTTTTTGGCTGGAATTGAGATTGGACGCCATGTCGCATTTGGAGAGTCCCTGTGTGCCTAAACAGTGGAAACCCCCCACATGTGACCCCATTTTGGAAACTAGACCCCCCAAGGAACTTATCTAAATGTGTTGTGAGAGCTTTTAACCCCCAAGCGCTTCACAGAAGGTTATAACGTAGAGCCGTAAATTAAAAAATCATATTTTTTCCACAAAAATGATCTTGTCATCCCAATTTTTATTTTCCAAAGGATAAAAGGACCCCAAAAGTTATTGTGCAATTAGTCCTGAGTACGCTGATACCCCATATGTGGGGGTAAACCACTATTTGGGCGCATGGCAGAGCTCGGAAGGGAAGCAGCGCCATTTGACTTTTTTGGCTGGAATTGAGATTGGACGCCATGTCGTATTTGGAGAGCCCCTGTGTGCCTAAACAGTGGAAACCCCCCACAAGTGACCCCATTTTGGAAACTAGACCCCCCAAGGAACTTATCTAGATGTATGGTGAGAGCTTTGAACCCCCAAGGGCTTCACAGAAGGTTATAACGTAGAGCAGTAAAATTAAAAAATCATATCTTTTCCACAAAAATGATCTTTCCACCCCCAATTGTTATTTTCCAAAGGGTAACAGGACCCGAAAAGTTATTGTGCAATTTGTCCTGAGTACGCTGATACCCCATATGTGGGGGTAAACCACTATTTTGACGCATGGCAGAGCTCGAAAGGGAAGGAGCGCCTTTTTCAAATGCAGACTTTGATGGAATGGTCTGCGGGTGTCATGTCACGTTTGGAGAGCCCCTGATGTGCCTAAACAGTAGAAACCCCCCACAAGTGACTCCATTTTGGAAACTAGACCCCCCAAGGAACTTATATAGATGTGTGGTGAGCACTTTGAACCCCCAAGTGCTTCACAGAAGTTTATAACGTAGAGCCGTGAAAATAAAAAAATCATATTTTTTTCCACAAAAATAATCTTTTTGCCCACAAATTTTTATTTTTATAATGGTAACAGGAGAAATAGGACCCCAAAAGATATTGTGCAATTTGTCCTGAGTACGCTGATATCCCATATGTGGGGGGGAACCACTATTTTGACGCATGGCAGAGATCGGAAGGGAAGGAGCACCGTTTTTAAATGCAGACTTTGATGGAATGGTCTGCGGGTGTCAGGGTGTCATGTCGCGCTTGGAGAGCCCCTGATGTGCCTAAACAGTAGAAACCCCCCACAAATGACCCCATTTTGCAAACTAGACCCCCCAAGGAACTTATCTAGATGTGTGGTCAGCACTTTGAACCCCCAAGGGCTTCACAGAAGTTTATAACGTAGAGCCGTGAAAATAAAAAAATCATATTTTTTTCCACAAAAATGACCTTTTTGCCCCCAAATTTTTATTTTTTAAGGGTAACAGGAGAAATAGGACCCCAAAAGCTATTGTGCATTTTGTCCTGAGTACGCTGATACCCCATATGTGGGGGGAACCACTGTGATCGCCTTACTGCGATCTTTGGGAGGCACAATGAACAAATCTACAAAAGGTGAAGAATTGGTTTTCTTTTTTACGCCGTTCCTCGTGCGGTATTAGTGATTAGACGACTTTATTCCTCGGATCGGTGCGATTACAGCGATACCAGATTTACATCCTTTTTTCATGTTTAGCTTCTGTCACACTCTAAAAGATGCTTTTTTTGGAATAATTTTTTGTAAGAAATTTTTGCATCGCCGTATTTTGAGAGCTATAATTTTTCCATATTTCGGCCGACAGAGTTATCTGTGGGCTTATTTTTTGCGGGACGAGCTGACGTATTTATTGGTACCATATTCGGGCACATAACGTTTTTTGATCGTTTCCTATTCTGATTTTTGTGGAAGCAGAATGAACAAAAACCAGCAATTCAGGAATTGTTTTTTTTTTTTTTCCTCCGTTCCACGTGTGGTAAAATTGATAAAGGAGCTATATTCTTCGGATCACTACGATTACAGCGATACCTCATTTATATATTTTTTTTATGTTTTGGCGTTTTTTACACAATAAAAAATTTTATAGAAAAAATAATTATTTTTGCATCAGTTTATTCCGCGAGCTATAACTTTTTTATTTTTTCGCTGATGATGCTGTATAGTGGCTTGTTTTGTTGCGGGACAAGATGACGTTTTCAGCGGTACCATGATTATTTATATCTGACTTTTTGATCGCGTGTTATTGCACTTTTTCCAAGCGGTATGATGATACCGCTTGGAAAAAGTATAATTTACTACTTTTTTGTGTTTTTTTTTACGGCTTTCACTGAAGGGGTTAACTAGGGTTATGCTTTTATAGATGGGATTTTTACAGACGTGGCGATACCTAACGTGTATTTTTTTTTTTTTTATTACATAAAAATGTGTATTTTTTAGGGGATTTTTTTAAAATTATTTTTTAATATTTTTTTACAATTTTTTTAAAAAAAATATTTTTTTTAACTTGTCCCTTTATGGGACTTTCACTTTTTTTTACTTTTTATTGCAGTTACAATGCATTGCAATGCTCCAGCATTGCAATGCATTGTACCTATGGGGAAAGCTGCTGTGAGCATGATCACAGCAGCTTCCCGTAGCTAGATGACCCGGAGGTTGTCATGACAACCCCCGGGTCATCAAGGCAGAGATCGGGCCCTGCAAATACATTGCAGGGCGCCGATCTGAGGCAGAGGGAGCTCCCGACCCTCTCCCTCCCCCTGAGCTCTGCGATTGTGCTCGATCGCAGCAGTCAGGGGGTTAACAGCCAGGGGCGGTGGGGGCTCCGCTCCTGGCTGTCAGTGCAGGAAGCCTGGCCACTGCAGCGCCGGCTCCTGCACTGATGCGCTGGAGAAGCTGAAATTTCAGCTTCTCCTGCACGATCGCTGCTGTGTTTGGTCAGTCAGATTGACTGACCAATCACAGCGCTGTGGGTGCGGGGACCAACGGCAAAGGTCCCCGCACCGCTTGCCGTGCCTGTCAGCTGTCTGTGACAGCTGTCGGCACTGATCTACCACTGCGTGTTTACACGCAGTGGTAGATCAAAGGCATGACGTGCACAGTCCGTCCTGGTGCCGGAACTGGCACCTTGCCATGACGGACTGTGCACGTCATTGGACAGTAAGGGGTTAAGTTCTGTGTTCATCCACCCAGGTTTCCTTAAATGCTTCCCATTCTTCCCTCTTTTTTGAATTGTTAACGATTGTGTCCTTTCTGAACATTTTTGTTCTTAACCCCTCTCTGCCATCAGATGTACTATTCCGTCCATGTGATCCTGGACCTAATTCCCATGGACGGAATAGTACGTCATAGGCGATCAGCTGCGCTCCCGGTGGGAGCGTAGCTGATCGCCGCCGGGTGTCAGCTGTATATCACAGCTGACACCCAGCACTATGTGTCAGGAGCGGTCACGGACCGCTCCCGGCACATTAACCCCTAGCACACCGCGATCAAACATGATCGCGGTGTGCCCGGGGCACAGGGGAGGATCGCGCAGGCAGGGGGCTCCCTGCGCGCCCCCCTGAGACCCTCAGAGCAGCGCGATGTGTCGCGCTGTTCCGAGGGTCCGTCCTCCCTCCAGGTCCCCGGATCCAAGATGGCGCCGGGGTCCTGCAGGGAGGCGGCTTCCTCAGTGCCTGCTGAGAGCAGGCGCAGAGGAAGCCTGCAGCGATGCCAGAGCGATCGCTGGTGTGACAGAGTGCTGTGCACACTGTCACACCAGCGATCTGCTAAAATACTGTGATGTCCCACCCTGGGACAAAGTAAAAAAGTAAAAAAAATAAAAATAAAAAGTGGTAAAAAAAATCATCAAAAAAAAAAAAAATATTCCCCAATAAATTCATTTCTTCCTGTAAATAAAAAAAAAAACAATAAAAGTACACATATTTGGTATCGCCGCGTCCGTAACGACGCCCCCTATAAAACTGTCCCACTAGTTAACCCCTTTAGTGAACCCCTTAAAAAAAAAAAAAAACTAAGCAAAAAATCAATGCTTTATCATCATACCGCCGAACAAAAAGTGGAATAACATGCGATCAAAAAGACAGATATAAATAAACATGGTACCGCTGAAAATGTCATCTTGTCCCGCAAAAAATGAGCCGTCATACAGCATCATCAGCGAAAAAATAAAAAAGTTATAGCTCGCAGAATGAAGCGATGCAAAAATAATGATTTTTTATATAAAATTGTTTTTATTCTATAAAAGCGCCAAAACATAAAAAAATGATATAAATGAGGTATCGCCATAATCATACTGACCCGAAGAATAAAACTGCTTTATCAATTTTACCACACACGGAACGGTATAAACGCCTCCCCCAAAAGAAATTCATGAATTGCTGATTTTTGTTCATTCTAACCTCCCAAAAATTGAAATAAAAAGCGATCAAAAAATGTCACGTGCTCAAAAATGGTACCAATAAAAACGTCACCTCGTCCCGCAAAAAATAAGACCTCACATGACTCTGTGGGCCAAAATATGCAAAAATTATAGCTCTCAAAATGTGGTGATGCAAAAAACTACTTTTTGCAATAAAAAGCGTCTTTTAGCGTGACAGCTGCCAATCACAAAATCCCGCTATAAATAGTAAATCAAACCCCCCTTTATCACCCCCTTAGTTAGGGAAAAATAATAAAATTAAAAAATGTATTTATTTCCATTTTCCCATTAGGGTTAGTGTTGCGGCTAAAGTTAGGGTTAGGATTGGCGCTAAAGTTAGTGTTAGGGTTATGGTTGGGATTAGGGTTAGGGGTGTGTTAGGGTTAGGTTTGTGGTTAGGGTTGGGACTAGGGTTAGGGGTATGTTGGGGTTAGGGTTGGAGTTAGAATTGGGGGGTTTCTGCTGTTTAGGCACATCGGGGGCTCTCCAAATGTGACATGGCGTCTGATCTCAATTCCCGCCAATTCTGCGTTGAAAAAGTCAAACGGTGCTCCTTCACTTCTGAGCTCTGCCATGCGCCCAAACAGTAGTTTACCCCCGCATATGGGGTATCAGCGTACTCTGTACCCCAAGAGTTATTGTGCAATTTGTCCTATTTCTTCTGTTACCCTTGGGAAAATAAAAAACTGGGGGCGACAAAATAATTTTTGTAAAGAAAAAATTATTTTTTTGTTTTTACGGCTGTATGTTATAAATTTTCTGTGAAGCACTTGGGGCTTCATAGCGCTCACCACACTTCTAGATAAGTTCCTTGTGGGGTCTATTTTCCAAAATGGGGTCACTTGTGGGGGGTTTCCACTGTTTAGGCGCATCAGGGGCTCTCCAAATGCGACATGACGCCCCCAGACCATTCCATCAAAGTCTGCAATCCAAAACGTCACTACTTCCCTTCCGAGCCCAGACGTGCACCCATACAGTCGTTTTCTCACACATGTTGGGTATCAGCGTATTCAGGACAAATTGGACAACAACTTTTGGGGTCCAATTTCTCCTGTTACCCTTGTGAAAATAAAATATTGGGGGCGAAAAAATCATTTTTGTAAAAAAAAAAGGATTTTTTATTTTTACAGCTGTACGTTATAAACTTCTGTGAAGCACTTAGGGGTTCAAAGTGCTCAACATACTGCTAGATAAGTTCCTTGTGGGGTCTATTTTTCCAAAATGGGGTCACTTGTGGGGGGTTTCCACTGTTTAGGCGCATCAGGGGCTCTCCAAATGCGACATGACGCCCTCAGACCATTCCATCAAAGTCTGCAATCCAAAACATCACTACTTCCCTTCCGAGCCCAGACGTGCACCCATACAGTCGTTTTCTCACACATGCTGGGTATCAGCGTACTCAGGACAAATTGGACAACAACTTTTGGGGTCCAATTTCTCCTGTTACCCTTGTGAAAATAAAATATTGGGGGCGAAAAAATCATTTTTGTAAAAAAAAAAAAGGATTTTTTATTTTTACGGCTGTACGTTATAAACTTCTGGGAAGCACTTCGGGTTCAAAGTGCTCACCACACATCTAGATAAGTTCCTTGTGGGGTCTATTTTCCAAAATAGCGTCACTTGTGGGGGGTTTCCACTGATTAGGCACATCAGGGGCTCTCCAAATGCGACATGACGCCCCCAGACCATTCCATCAAAGTCTGCAATCCAAAACGTCACTACTTCCCTTCCGAGCCCCGACGTGCGCCCATACAGTAGTTTACTCCCACATATTGGGTATTAGAGCACTCAGAACAAATTGGACAACAACTTTTGGGGTCCAATTTCTCCTGTTACCCTTGTGAAAATAAAATATTGGGGGCAAAAAAATCATTTTTGTAAAAAAAAGAAAGATTTTTTATTTTACGGCTATACGTTATAAACTTCTGTGAAGCACTTTGGGGTTCAAAGTGCTCACCACACATCTAGATAAGTTCCTTGAGGGGTCTAGTTTCCAAAATGGTGTCATTTGTGGGGGGTTTCCACTGTTTAGGCAGATCAGGAGCTCTCCAAACACGACATGGCATCCAGCCAATTCTGCGTTGAAAAAGTCAAACGGCGCTCCTTCCCTTCCAAACTCTGCCATGCACCCAAACAGTGGTTTACCCCCACATATGGGGTATCAGCGTACTCAGGACAAATTGCACAATAACTTTTGGAGTCTTGTTACCCTTGGGAAAATAAAAATTGGGGTGAAAAGATCAATTTTGTGGAAAAAATATGATTTTTTAATTTTACGGCTCTACGTTATAAACTTGTGTGAAGCACTTGGGGGTTCAAATTGCTCACCAAAGATCTAGATAAGTTCCTTAGGGGGTCTAGTTTCCCAAATGGGGTCACTTGTGGGGGGTTTCCACTGTTTAGGCACATCAGGGACTCTCCAAATGCAACATGGCGTCCAATCTCAATTCCAGCCAATTTTGGTTGGAAACAGTCAAATGGTGCTACTTCCATTCCGAGCTCTGCCATGCGCCCAAACAGTGGTTCCCCCCCACATATGGGGGATCAACGTACTCAGGACAAATTGGACAACAACTTTTGAGGTCCAATTTCTCCTGTTACCTATGGGAAAATAAAAAATTAGTGACTAAGAGATAATTTTGTGGGAAAAAAATAGGATTTTTTATTTTCATGCCCGGGCATTATAAACTTGTGTGAAGCACTTGGGGTTCAAAGTGCTCACCAAAGATCTAGATAAGTTCCTTAGGGGGTCTAGCTTCCAAAATGGGGTCACTTGTGGGGGGTTTCCACTGTTTAGGCTCATCTGGGGCACTACAAACGGAACATGACCCCCATCAATGTTTGCATTCCAAAACGTTACTGCTTCCTTTCCAAGCCCTGCCGTGCGCCCAAACAGTTTCCCCCCCCCACATATGGGGTATCAGCGTACTCAGGACAAATTGGACAACAACTTTTGGGGTCCAATTTCCTTGGGAAAAATCAAAAATTTGGGACTAAAAAAATCATTTTTGTGGAAAATTGTTTTTTTTTTTTTTCACACCCAGGCATTATAAACTTTTGTGAAACACTTTGGGCTCAAAGTGCTCACAACAGATCTAGATAAGTTCCTTAGGGGGTCTAGTTTCCAAAATGGTGTCACTTGTGGGGGGTTTCCACTGTTTAGGCGCATCAGTGGCTCTCCAAACACGACATGGCGTCCAATCTCAACTCCAGCCAATTTTAGTTTGAAAAAGTCAAATGGCGCTCCTTCCCTTACGAGCTCTGCCGTGTGCCCAAACAGTGGTTTTCCCCCACATATAGGGTATTGGCGTACTCAGGAGAAATTGCACAACAACTTTATCTGCCCATTTTCTCCTTTTACCCTTGTCAAAATAAAAAAAAAGTTTGTAAAAGATCATTTTTGTGGCTAAAAAGTTAAATATTAATTTTTTCCTTCCACGTTGCTTCAGCTCCTGTGAAGCACCTGAAGGGTTTTGAGTACCTTGAGGGGTGCAGTTTTTAGAATGGTGTCACTTTTTGGTATTTTCTGAATGTGGTTTTGAGTACCTTGAGGGGTGCAGTTTTTAGAATGGTGTCACTTTTTGGTATTTTCTGCTATATAGACCCGTCAAAGTGACTTCAAATGTGAGGTGGTCCCTAAAAAAATGGCTTTGTAAATTTTGTTGTAAAAATGAGAAATCACTGGTCAACTTTTAACCCTTATAATTTCCGAACAAAAAAAAATTTTGGTTCCAAAATTGTGCTGATGTAAAGTTGACATGTGGGAAATGTTATTTCTTAACTATTTTGTGTGACATATTTCTCTGTTTTAAGGGAAAAAAAATTCAAAGTTTAAAAATTGCAAAATTTTCAAAATTTTCGCCATATTTGTGTTTTTTTTCAAAAATAATGCAAGTTATATCGAAGAAATTATACTTCTAACGTGAAGTACAATATGTCACGAGAAAAAAATCTCAGAATCGTGAAGATCCGTTGAAGCGTTCCAGAGTTATAACCTCATAAAGAGACAGTGGTCAGAATTGTAAAAATTGGCCCGGTCATTAACGTGCAAACCACCCTTGGGGGTGAAGGGGTTAAGGATATCCAGCCAATGGATCCCTCCGATTCTCTTTCTTAGTCCCTTAAAATCTTCCTTTCTGAAATCTAACCTTGAAGTCTGGGTCTTCACAGGTCTTACTTCTCTAGCTGGTAGAATGAGAAGAAAACCGGGCACACTCCAAGGTGCAAACAAAATGTATTTATTTGTGCAATACATACAATAGCCACAAACGTTTCGGTCTATATAAGACCTTCATCAGTGTGCTATAAGGAAATATATACAAAAATAATAAATAAATGAAGTGGTACATAATAATCAAAAGAAAGTATATACAACGTCAGATGATTGCACAAAATCAGTATTCAGTAATTGCACCAAAAATTATAGGGCTGTAGTAGCATATAGGGCAATAAGAGGACGAGAAGATGAAACACTAGAGTTGCCAATTGTCAGTAAGCAAGAGCAATAGTACATAAATGGTCATACCTAAAGTAGTAATGAGGATGCAGGAGCAGCAGTGTGAGTCCACACAATGAGCAGACTATGGTGCAAAAAAGTGACTAATGTGAAAACAGGTTAAATGAATAACATAGTAAGCTATAATTAGTTGTATTGACACATACCCATATGCAGGATATGCAGTAATTGGGAATACTCCCAAGATAAAGTGGGAGCAGTGCTGGTGTCAGCACCCGGCATACCCGGGCAAGTGCCGCCTCTGGGCCCCCCCCGCTTGCTCAGGGCCACGGCAGCAGCCGGCACAATACTTACCTCTCCCCGTGCCTCCGCTGACGCAGCTCCGGGCTCCAGGGGGCGCCAGCGCTTCCTCTCTCACAGCAGCACCACTGAATGACGTCATCATTCAGCGGCCGGCTGTGGCAGAGAGGGCGCGGATGCCGGACAGGTGAGGTGTGTGTGTGTGTGTGTGTGTGTGCCTGCGTGAGTGTATGTGAGAGAGTGCTGCGGTGCTGTTTGTGTGATGGTGGTGGGGGGAGGCAGTGATGGTGGTGAGGAGGCAATGATAATGGAAAGGCAATGATGATGATGATATTAATGGGGAGGCAATGATAATGATGATGGGGAGGCAATGATAATAGGAAGGCAATGATGATGATGTTATTAATGGTGAGGCAATGATAATGATGATGATGGGGAGGCAATGATAATGGGAAGGCAATGATGATGATGATGATATTAATGGGGAGGCAATGATGATGATGATAAGGAGGCAATGATAATGGGGAGGCAATGATGATGATGATGGGGAGGCAATGATGATGATGATGGGCAGGCAATGATGATGATGGGGAGGCAATGATGATGATGATGGGGAGACAATGATGATGATGATGGGGAGGCAATGATGATGATGATGGGGAGGCAATGATGTTGATTATGGCAGGCAATGATGATGATGGGGAGGCAATGATGATGAAAATGGGGAGTCTTTCCACAGCGCCCTTTCCTGAGTCGTAACAGTGCAGAACGCAGCACAGTGTAGAGGAGAGCTCCATATTTTGTATGGAGCATTATATGTGGTCCAGTATTCTGTATGGAGCATTATATTGGGTCCAGTATTCTGTATGGAGCATTATATGGGGGATAGAGGGGTGACATCCTGCATGGGGTATTATATGGGTGATGAGGGGGAGACTATGTGGTGCCCATAATATTGTATGGAAGACTGTACTGTCCAGTCTGTAATGTGCGCTGTGAGGATTTGGTGGTTTTTGAGCTATTGTACAATTTACAATAGGTATCAGTCATGTAATGGAAGAAGAGAAGTGTTTAGCGTTGTACTATACCCATATTTCTCTGCAGTATCTGTGCATCATGAATCGTGGTCTGTGTTAAGGGGGCCCACTGAGACTCTTTCGCCTGGGGCCCATAAAAACCTGGAGCTGGCCCTGAGTGGGAGACTGTGGGAGTAATCCATAACAGGTGTCAGGTATGAGGACACACAATCACAAGAGGCACAGTGAATAGTGGTACACATGAAAACTTGTAAATATATTGTGCAGACAGCGCTTACCCAGTGGTGAGACAGTCAGACTGGCCAGGACGCGGTATCCACCGCAAGTCACGGCTGGAGCAGAGAGCGCTTGCTGTGGCAGAAATAGTGATCGCTAGTGGGCCGGCGTCGGCGTGGGAGGTAGCCGGAAATGGCTTTTGCGGTCCACAGGCAGGAAATGCAAGTCGTTTGCGTTCCAGGAGGCAGTGATGTATGGGAGCAAAGTGAAAGTGGGTGGAGCCCACTCTAGCTATCCAAAATTATAATTATATTACGCTCTATATAATTATACTCTAATTATACTCTACTCGAGTATATATACAGTAAATAAGGTAATTGATTTTATATTGATTGTTACTAATAGTACCATTTTAGGCTCTGCCGCCTTGCTTTCTCTTTGCTTATTCACGCTTCAAAGGATAGCAGTGATTCTGAGAGTGATTTCTCGTGACATATTGTACTTCATGATAGGGGTAAAATTTCTACTATATGACTTGCATTTATTTGTGATAGAAATTGAAATTTGGTGAACATTTTGAAAATTGTGCAATTTTTAAACTTTGAGCTCTTATGCCCATATTTTGATATGTCACACAAAATAGTTAATAAATAACATTTTCCACATGTCTACTTTACATCAGCACAATTTTGGAACCAACATTTTTTTTGTTAGGAAGCTATAAGGGTTTAAAGTTGACCAGTGAGTTTTCATTTTTACAACAAAATTTACAAAACCATTTTTTAGGGACCATATCATGTTTTAAGTCACTTTGAGGGGTCTATATGACAGAAAATTTGTTGTGCAATTTCTCCTGAGTACGCCAATACCCCTTTTTTGGGGAAAATTACTACTGAAGTACAGTGTAAAACTCAAAAGGGAAGAGGCGCCATATTGGAGTTCAGATTTTGCTGGAATGGTTTGAGGATGCCATGTCACATTGGCAGAGCCCCTAATGTGCCAGAACAACAGAAACCCCCTATATGTGAACTCATTTTACATTCTTCACTCCTAAATGAATTCATCTACTAAAATGCTGTTTTAACCTCAAGTTTTTAATTTTTATAAGGGCTAATAGGAATTTTTTTTACAACAAACAGGTACATTTTTTCCTGAGTGAGCCAATACCCTACATGAAATTCCGAAATATTTTTCAGGCACAGTGCAAAGCTCAGAAGGCAAGGAGTGACATATTTTACATTTGCACACAGGAAGTGAGTGAAAATGGCACCATAATTTCTCCTACAATTTCTACTGAATGTGGCAATACCCCATATCTGGCTGTACAGTACTACTTAGCAATACGGAGAGACTCGGGAGGAATGGAGCGCTATTTGCCTCCTCGAGCGCAGATTTTCCTAGAACAGTTTGTGGACTCAATATACAGAGCCCCTAATTGCTAGAAGAGCAGAATTCACCTTATGTGACCCATTTTGGAAATTATACCCCTTTGGGAATTTATCTACAAGTGTAGTGACGATTTTGACTCTCTGGGTATTTTCCAGAAAAAAGCAGCAATGAATGTTACCAAGTGAAAATTGCAAACTGCCATTGTAGTGACCAGTACGCTGTAGTGACCAGTACGTTGCAGTCACTAGTACATTATGCCCAGTCCGTGCTTCTGGACACATGCACCCGTAAGTTAGGGGAGTTGTCATCGCTTCAGAATTGCCAAATATGTGGACGCTATTTATTGTTAAGGTACACTGTGGTGCTCAGAAGGGAAGAGGACATTTGGATTTGGGAATGGAGAATTTTCTGAATTTCTTGGTGCGTAAGGAGCCATTTTGCTTTTCCAGAGCCTTTGTACTGCCAGTAATGTGGAAGCCCCCTATATATCTGTTAACAGATGACAGACCTGAGTAGGGACTTGCTTTATTTGTGGATTGAGTTGAATCTTATATTGGGAACATTTTACATAACATTTGGGATCACATTTATCTGGCGCTCTACGCTGAGCACTTACTTTGGGGTTTCCATCTAAATCTCTGAGTGATGTGATTCAGGTGAAACCCCTAGGGAACCATTCACTATAATGAGGCAGCAGAATTACTCTGACCTCCATCTGGCCTTTGTTCAGCGGTGCTCTTCTTTTCAGAAATGCACAAAACTATGGCCCATGGCACTTTTATGCAATCCTAAAAAGACGGACGTTGCCGGACGAAAGGTGAGATGGCGTCCACAGTGCCTCCATCTGCCTCATTATTGGTAATCTTTCTCCAAGGAATCCATCTGAATTATGTATTTCATAGATTTACATGGAAACCCCGATGTAAGAGCTCAAAGTAGTGAGCTGGATAAATGTGCGCCAAACCTTACGGCGATCTTTGGGAGGCAGATTGAAAAAATCAACAGCAGGTGAAGCATTGCTTTTATTTATTTTTTACTCTGTTTCTCATGCAGTGTAAGTGATTAGGTGACTTTATTCTTTGGATCGGTGCGATTACAGCGACATCAGATTTATATCGGGTTTTTTATGTTTGGCTGCTATCACATGTTAAAAGATGCTTTTTATTGCAAAAACTAGTTTTTTGCATCACATTTTGAGTGCTATATTTTTTCCATATTTTGGCCAACAGTCATGTGATGGCTTGTTTTTTACTGGACGAGTTGACATTGTTATTGCTTTCATTTTCAGGCACATGACATTTTGTGATCGCTTTCTATTCTGATTTTTGGGAGGCAGAATATGCAAAAACCAGCAATTCAGGATTTTTTTTGAGGGGGAGGGTTTTATGTCATTCTGCGTGTGGTAAAATTGATACTGTAAGTTATATTGTTCGTGTCAGTACGATTACAGCGATACCTCATTTTATATATTTTTTATGTTTTGGCGCTTTTACATAAAAACTTTTAATAGAAAAAATAATTATTTTTGCATTGCTTTATTCTGAGAGCTTTAATTTTCTTATTTTTCTGAAGATGGAGCTGTATAGTGACTTTTTTTTTGTGGGACAAGATGATGTTTTCAGTGGTACCATGTTTTTTTATATCCTTTTTTATCTCGGTTTATTCCACTTTTTGTTCTGCGGTATGATGATAAAACATTGTTTTCTGCCTTGTTTTATACTTATTTTTCTAACTGTGTTCACCAATGAGGTTAACTAGAGGGACAATTTTATAGGTCTGCTCATTCTGGATGCGGCAATACCAAATATGTGTACTTTTTTGGGTTATTTGTTTCTTACAAATATTTATTTATGGGTACAATATGTTTTGATGTTTTTATTATTATTTAAAAAAAATATATTTTTACTATTATTTAAAAACTTTTTTTACTTTTTAAACTTTTGACTTTGTCCTGTTATGGGACTATCAGTTTTTGCAGGCTGATTGCTTGCATAGCATGGGGATGCAACAGCATCCCCATGCTATGCAAACTGTCAGCTCTGCACTGAGAGAGAAAGTTGCTGAAAATGCACTGCGTATGATCAAGCAACTTTCCTAGCTGCGGTGTCCCAGATGTCGTCATGACGACATTGGGCACATGCAACATCGGGACCCGTGTCATGCTGCTGGGTCTCCGATTCAGGGATTATTACATTCTAGTCTGAAAAATGGAAACAAGTCAAAGTCAAAATTAATAAAAATCTGTATCCCCTCTTGGTATGTACGAGATATGAAGCCGATGAATACTATACAGAACCTTGCATTATTGGCAGACCACATATAGCCTTTTTCTAATTTTGTAGCTTTTTTTTACTTTTTGTTCCCAGATTTTTGGAATAAGTAACAACCAACTTTCCACAATGTTTTACTCTATTCTGGCTGATGAACCATTTTGGCATTTATAGAGTCACAAGTGCTTCAGAGCCTGAAGATGTCTAAATCTTCCTTCACTTTATGACCAGCAGTTATTCTTAAGTATTTAAAAGAAATAAATCATATGGCTTTGATAAATGAGCATTGAAGTCTAATCCATACGATATATACAGTATTTTACAAATGATTCATAAATGACTTCAAGCTTTAGAGTGCTGGGAATGTTATATTCACGTGTCTGGATGAGTAGACCAGAAGACAAATCATGTGAATAGCTTATTTGACAATCCAGGCTGGAGTGCATTGCCCTGCCAGGCGAGAGATGTGACTAGACTGTTTGTTGACTGGTGGAATAGCACAGTTTTTGTATCTGTGAGCATATATGCTGAGTTTTATGTGCAGATTTTCCCCATAAACTTGCATTAGATAAAGGAAAAAAGTCAGGTAAAAATTCACATGCATTTTTAGTGTGTTTCACCAGTGGAAACTCATAATGAACACATGTAATCTGCACCTATGATATCAATAAATTTTTGTCAAAGCCAAACAGAAGGAAGTATAAAAAAGCAGATTTATTTAAAGAATGACACATCAAAAGAAACAAAAAAACTCAGCATCAAAAATGCAATAAAAATGCATGATAAAAAAAATGCACATAAAACAGCAATAAAAAAACACAAGTAACTTAATTTAAATAATAGGTGTAGAAATGGAGAAGAAATTCCGCAACATTAAAAACTTATCGTGGGAATGTAGCCTCTTGAGGAAAGGTTTGGTGGAGTTTAGATACTCTTGGGCCGCATGCACACATTGAGTATTTGGTCAGTATTTTACCTCAGTATTTGTAAGCCAAAATCAGGAGTGGAACAATCAGAGGAAAAGTATAATAGAAACACATCACCACTTCTGTATTTATCACCCACTCGTGGTTTTGGCTTATTAATACTGAGGTAAGATACCGATCACACACTCAACATGTGCACTTAGCCTTATTCACTTGGACAATATCTGTTTGCACACTCCTAAAAACGACTGAAACATTATTATGTTTGAATTTCGATACTGTTCTATGTAAATTGCACAGCTGTTATTAACAAGACTCAATCAGAATAGTTCACATCATGCCACCATTGAAATATGAAAAGAGTTGTACACTACTTCAAAATTGTGACAACGATGACTGAATCTGCAAAGATTCGAATTTGGTAAATCACACATATTTTACAGAGCAATTCAATTTACAGTGAAGTTGATGCACATGAATTAAATGTTCCCTTTTATATTCTGGGGTCTGACCTCAGGTCATAGTAAACATAGGATTTAAAAAAAGAAAATTAATACCTCACTGCTTACCTGTCCCACCAGTCCGGCAATCTACCATCCGGTTCGGACATACACTCCTTTTCTTTTCCCCTTCCTCCAACTTCTTCAGAAACTTCACTCCATGCCATGACTTACATCATCAGGCCTCTGATGTCATTGACTAGTAGAGTTAAGCAAATTTGTTTGGGTTCCCTCTGATTCGGCAAACTATAGCGCTTGCCAAATAACATGCAGAGGAAACCCGGCTTCCTGGATTGTGCCGGCTGAACAGGTGATCGGCGCCGCAGCTGCATGTGTCACGGCTCTGTGACAGTCACAGCACATGCATGGAGAGCCTGTGTGTTGGCTCCAGGAAGGCTGGGGTGAGGGGCAGGAAATTCCCTGAAATGGATGGAAACAGTGCTCAAATGGAATGTGAACAGCATGGGGAAGATACCTGGATGCCTTTCTGACTCCCAGGTTGCTGGTGGGAACAATGTTGTTTGAGTATTACTCCACTTTAATGGAATGACAATAAAACATACAAAGCCAAAGATGAAAAGGATTTTACAGGAAAAAAATGTTAAAAAACAATATTTCCTGTATAATGACTTGCATATAAGGCAAAATAAGAAGAGAAAAAAAAACGCCTCCTTCACCCCTTAATACCCAAGCCATCTTTACTGTATTTCCCTGCCACCTATGACTACAGTAGATGACATAGTAAAAGATGAAATAAAACTACACCCACCAGTAGTCACCGGTAAATGTTATTTTAACATTTTATTACCTTATCTGGGCATGTGGTGTGTGTGACATGGTCAGACACATCCTGTTTAATTTATGAAGGAGGGACTCTGAAACTCACAAAGCCTATACGGACATTATAAGAAATGCCAAAAATCAGATGGAAGAAGGACTTCGATACACCCTGTATTAGACATAAAGGAGAACCTCATACTGTACACTGGTCTCATCATCTTCCTCTCAAGACAATTACTTTTTCCCACCATCGTCTTCTTCTGACCATGGCTGCTCCAATATTTGGGGATCACTACACGGCATGATTCATACATTGCTTTAGGTCGTGTTCCCATTTAGCTTAAAAGCAGATTTTCTTTCAATTTTTTTTAGTGTATGCATTTTTAACTGCGGAATGAAAGTATATCAGCTTTAAACATGCATAAAAAGTGCATAAAACTAAATCAAAACTGAATTGAAAGCAGGAAAAGTGTATAAAAGAGGCAATAAAAGCACAATAAACAGAACAGACCACTATTGTACATTGTGGAGTAGACGTCTGTGGAAAGGATGTAGAAAAAAACTTACTGTATTTTTCGGACTATAAGCACTTTTTCCTCAAAAAATTTGGGAGGAAAATGGGAGGTGCCTCTTATAGTCTGAATGCAGGTTTACCGGTGGATTGCCGCAGTGGTGTAGTGGCGGAGCCGGTGGCGGCAGATGTGGGGCGATGCTGAGTCCCGGTGTCGGCGGTGGGCGGTGCGGAGTGAATCGCTGGTTTCCCTGCGGCCATTTTCCTGAAGCCGTGGGCCGCCACAGGCGGTGTGTGCACACATTGAAATCTCGGCGGCCCCCGGCTTCAGGAAAATGGCCGCCGAAGGGCGTGCATAAGCAGATTAAGATCTTGGCGGCCATTTTCCTTAAGCCGAGGACCGCCGAGATCTCAGTCTGCTCACGTGCGGCCTCAGCATCCTGAGGAAGGGACCCTGCTCCATGCTCTGTCTCACCACCGACACTGGACCCGCAGCATTACACATCGAGACTGCAGTATTGCCCCACTTCTGCAGCTGCTGGAATCCTGAGGAAGGGACCCTGCTCAATGCTCTACCTCAGCGCCAACACCTGACCCGCAGCTTCGCACCCCGAAAATGCGGCATTGCCCCATTTCTGCTGCCACCGGATTCCTGAGGCAGGGACCATGCCTCCTGTGATTCCGCTTTACCACCTCCAGCCATCAGGTAAGATACCTTAAATTTGGACAAAAGGATGGACCCCCACCTCATAAAAATCTTTTTTCTGTTATTTTCCACCACAAAATTTGGGTCTGGTTCATCTTATAGTCAGAAAAATACGGTAGTACTTAAAGACATAGCATTTGCGCACATTAGAACGTGGCCTTAAGGTTACCATTTCTAAAAAATGAGCCGCCATACAGCTTTATCAGCAAAAAAAATAAAAAAGTTATAGCGCTCAGAATAAAGCTATGCAAAAATAATTATTTTTTATATAAAATAGTTTTTATTGTATAAAAACACCAAAACATAAAAAAATATAAATGAGGTATCGCTGTAATCGTACTGGCACGAGGAATAAAACTGCCTTATCACTTTTACCACACGCTTAACGATATAAATGACAACCCCAAAAGAAATTCATGAATTGCTGTTTTTTGTTCAGTCTGCCTCCCAAAAATCGGACTAAAAAGCGATCAAGAAATGTCATGTGCCCAAAAATGGTACCAATAAAAGCGTCAACTTTTCCCACAAATAAACAAAAACCTCACCTGACTCAGTGGGCCAAAATATGGAAAAATTATAGCTCTCAAAATGTGGTGATGCAAAAACTATTTTTTTGCAATAAAAAGCGTCTTTTAGTGTGTGACAGCTGTCAAACATAAAAACCCGCTATAAAAAACTGTTATAAATAGTAAATCAAACCTCCCTTTATCACTCCTTTAGTTAGGGAAAAATAATAAAATAAAAAAATGTATTTATTTCCATTTTCCCATTAGGGTTAGAGTCGGGGCTAAAGTTAGGGTTGGGGCTAGAGTTAGGGTTATCGTTGGGGCTAAAGTTAGGTTTAGAGCTAAAGTTAGGGTTAGGGCTAAAGTTAGGGATAGGGTTAGGGCTGAGGCTAAATTTAGGGTTAGGGTTAGGGCTAAAATTAGTGTTGGGGCTAAAGTTAAGGTTAGGGTTGGGGCTAAACTTATGGTTAAGGTTGGGGCTAGAGTTGGGGTTAGGGTGGGATTAGGGTTAGGGTGTGTTAGCGTTAGGTTTGTGGTTAAGGTTGGGGTTAGGGGTGTGTTGGGGTTAGGGTTGGAGTTAGAATTGTGGGGTTTACACTGCTTAGGCACATCAGTGGCTCTCAAAATGAGACATGGCGTCCGATCTCAATTCCAGCAAAT
The DNA here is from genome assembly GCA_033576555.1 of Oophaga sylvatica. NCBI lineage: Eukaryota > Metazoa > Chordata > Amphibia > Anura > Dendrobatidae > Oophaga > Oophaga sylvatica. The sequence continues at coordinate 349,144,228 of JARQOD010000006.1, forward strand.
TTTGGTATGAAAATGTCAAATGGCGTTCCTTCCCTTCCGAGCTCTGCTGTGTGCCCAAACAGTTGTTCCCCCCACATATGGGGTATCAGCGTACTCAGGACAAATTGGACAACTTTTGAGGTCCAATTTCTCCTCTCACCCGTGGAAAAATAAAAAATTGGGGACAAAAATATCAAGTTTGTGGAAAAAATATGATTTTTTTTTCACGGCTCTACGCTATAAAACTTGTGTGAAGCATGTGGGGGTTCAAAGTGCTCACCACACATCTAGATAAATTCCTTAATGATCTCCTTGATTTTCATTTTAATGAGATATATCCAGAACTGAAGTTTACCATCTCACATTCTGATGACCGTATACAGTTTATAGACACTACAGTCTATAAGGAAGATAATTATTTGCATACAGATCTTTATGTAAAGAGTACTGATATTACTATATTTGATATTTGACAGCCATCACCTGGAAAGGATGATGGAATCTTTCCCTTGGAGTCAAATGGTTAGAGTAAAGGGCCCGTCTCACATAGCGATATCGCTACCGAGATCGCTGCTGAGTCACTAGTTTTGTGATGCAGCAGCGAGCTCACCAGCGATATCGCTGTGTGTGACATTCAGCGACGATCAGCCCCCCTGCCGGGTATCGCTGATCGTCGCTGAAATGTCAGGACCTTTTTTTGATCGCTGGTTTCCCGCTGACAGGCACGCATCGCTGCGTGTGACAGGCGGGAGACCAGCGATCCGCTGGTAACCAAGGTACACAGCGGGTTTCCAGGCGCGGGGCTGTGCCTAGAAACCCGCTGTGTACCTTGGATACCAGCGCCCTGATGCAGGGAGCTGGTATCCAAGGTACACAGCGGGTTTCCAGGCACCGCGCAGCACTTGGAAACCCGCTGTGTACCTTGGATACCAGCTCCCTGCATCAGGGCGCTGGTATCCAAGGTACACTGCGGGTAACTAAGCGATGTTACACGCAGTGTCACTGTCCCAGATCGCTGCCTGAGCTGCCTGTTTGGCAGCTCAGCAGCGATCATGTAGCGATACACCAGCGATCCTGACAAGTGCATATCGTTGTCGGGATCGCTGGTGTATCGTTATGTGAGACCCAGCCTTAAGAAGGATAGTGTCTGATGATGAAATACTAGATCCTAGACTTGATAAAATGTGTCAGAAATTTGCCAATAGGAGTTATCCAACTGATAAGCTTGTAAGGGTTACAAAAATAAGGTAATAGGCTTGGCTAGACAGGATACAAGAGTAAAGAAGAAAAGGGCAAATGAGAAACATATTCCATTTGTCTCTATGTATTGTACAGCCAGTGGTCGTATTGGTAACATTCTAAAGAAACATTGGCATTTATTGCATCAGGGTCTTAAGGGTATGCCACACTAAGCGAGATCGCAAACGAGATCACTAACAAGATCGCAATTGCGTCACCGATTTTATGACGCAGTAGCCATCTCGTTAGCGACTTAACTGTGTGTGACATGTAGCAGCGATGTGGCCCCTGCTGAGATGTCGCTGATCGCTCAGGAAACGTTTTGAGCCGTTTTTTGGTCGTTGGTGTCCCGCTGGTGAGCCTGAATTGCTGAGTGTGAAACCCTTTATGAACGACTTCACCAGCATCGCAGGTGGGACTGGGTTTTCCCAACAACCGCAGAGGTCGTTATACAGATCGCTGATGAGATGTGTTTGGAATCACACAGCTAAGTCGCTAACGAGATCGCTACTGCTCATAAATGGTGACGCAGTAGTGATCTCGTTAGCGATCTCGCTTGCGATCTTGTTTAGTGTGGCATACCCTTTACTGATGTGGTTGAATTTACCTCTGCCTCCATTTTCTCCTATAAGCATGGTCATAATCTGAGAAACAAATTGGTGAGATCGGATATAGGTTCTGGTAAGATTTCCATAGAAAGAACTTTAGGTCCTCCGAGACTTGGGAATTTTCCCTGTCTCGGATGTGCCTGCTGTGGGAATATTGTTGTGAGCACGTTTGAGGCGACTTCTGAGCTGGGGCTCCCTCCGGTGGTTGCTGAGGGTAATGAATTAATTGCTGAATGGCTTTCAGCTGGGTCCGAATAGTCTGATATAAGTGACCTGAACTCCCATCAGCCTTGCCGGTAATCAATTGTTCTTCCAGGTCTTGGTTGGAGCTCAGCTTGCATACCTGCTATCATTCAGATAAGTGATTTGCTGTTTTTTTTCCTCTGGTTGGATTTTCCTTGCTGGTTTGCTGCCTTGCAGTGGACTTCAGCCTGGTTCCCTTTTGGGGCCTGGCTCTGCAATTGTGCTCAGTTTGTGTTTGCACTTTTGCTCTTTTCCTGGTCACTTTTTATTTGCTGAATTGCTGTATGTTACACCAGAGATCTGATTTAGGTGGTAGAGATCGTGTGATCTCAGGTTTTTTGTTAATCAGAAGTGTTGGTATTTTTGTCAGGATTTTTTTGGGTTGCAGTCAGATTTCTTTCCTATACTTTTCTATCTAGACAGAATTGGGCCCCAGCGTTTGCTAATTCTATTTTCTGTGTCCATATTTTCTTCTTGTCTAACCGCCATTACATGTTTGGGGCCTTCCTATTTCTTTGGGGCTTCTGCTACGGGGCAGTTAGCTTTCATCTTTCTGTCTTTAGGTGTAGCTATCTCTCCGGCTGTGACGAGGCATCTAGGATCACCGTAGGTACGCTCCACGGCTACTTGTAGTGTTGCGGTTAGTTTAGGGTTCTGCAACCCAGTAGTTTCCAGCCTCTCTGGTGTATTGCTACTTTGGCTATTTTTGCTATTTCTCCTCAGCTACAGAAACATAACAGAATATGTTGAAGGGTGACTTTTTTATCATCCACATACAGGGAGAAAAATTCATATTAGGGATAGATATACCTGCACTTCAAGTTTTGTGATATGCATGATTGTGTGTCTTTGTGGGCTGATATATATAGGTGAAATGACCATGGAAATTTAGGCACGTATTAGTAAAAATAAAAGTACTATTAGAACCAAATTGATTGAGTTAGCAGTTCCGAAACCCTTTTGTGATAATAAACATTCCTTTAGCCAGCTTAGGTTTAGGGTAATTGATGGTGTTCCGGTCCAGAGGAGAGGTGGAGACAGTAAAACTTCTCAAACAGAAAGAATTAAAATGGATCTCTGAATTAGGTTCATTACAACCCAGGGGTCTGAATATTGAATATAATTTGGGTATCTGTACCACTTGATTGTCCTATGTTTTCTGGATATGGTGTCTGATTGGTATATATTGTTTATTATTTTTTGTGTTGGTATTCTATTCTGATTTTTTTCTTTTTCCCTTTTTTTCTATTTTGGATATCCTTGGCCGACCATGGGATTAGGGGATTATGTCCCGAATTTGTCCCATATGGATTACAGTTATCCCCCTGCCCTTTGTTCGCCAGATGAATTCTTTTTTTGTGAACATATGTAATATATTGTTTTTTATGATTTCAATATTGTATTTTTTTCTGTGGGGTAATAATATATTGGCCACATTATGTACATTGATGGAGTTGTGTGCATAGTTTGGACCTTTAGGTATGTTGTGTGGGTTGCAATGGATGTGGCACCACACAGCTAGCATCATGCCCTGGTGGTTTGCCTTTTCGCGTGTGCACACTCTGCACTCTATGTGGTGGGATAGCATGACTTGTTGCTTGATGCCATGGACGTGGGTCTTAGGTGTTGTGATCGCATTCGAGGGGCGGGAACTGGTGACGTGATGCTACATGTCATTTGTTCCCCTTCTTGGAATACACTTTGGTCCTACTATATAGATATTCTGGAAAGCCGGCTATTATTATTTTTTTTGTCTCCTTGGTGATTTACCTCGGTGCGTGCACATTATCCCGGTTTCTGTGATGGTGGGGTCATGTGACTTGTCACGTGGCGCCGCGCACATAGAGCGGGGTGGTGCCTTGATGTGCTTGTGGGTGGTGACCGGTGACGTGAAACTGTGATGGAGTTACCTTTTTTCTGTGTGAGTACACCTGATTGGTCCATATACATGTGTGCTTCGACTCTGGTCATGTATTATGAGATCTATTGGTCCATGGCCATTGTTTGCGATATGTAAATACCTTTTACATGATGATTGGTGGGCTGTTACTATGACGACTGTGATGCACATGGGGGAGAGGTTCACATGTATGGGGCGTTTTGTAACCTTCTATGTGTTTTTTTCGTGTACTATTGTGTTTTTTGCACCTCTGATATCTATTTGAATGTAATTTTTCAATGATGTTTTTTTTATATGAATTGTATATAAGTATTGTTTTTAATGATATGTAATGGCTTGTGGGCAGTTCCTTACTACTGATTGGTGGACAATTGTCTACTTCCTATATAAGGCTGCCATTTTTGGTGATATGTATGCCTGAAAAAGACCTATGATGGTTGAAACTTTGCATCTGGCAAAATAAAGAAATCTTTTTAACCTTCACCCGGATTGGTATGCTGTTCTCTCATCTTTGGTATGTTACCATCCATTTGGGTCTGGTGGAATAGAACGTGCATCCATATGCTGTAGTGCTGTCGGCCAACTTCATTTTTTGTTGAAGTTCCTTAGGGGGTCTAGCTTCCAAAATGGTGTCACTTGTGGGGGTTTCCACTGTTTAGGCACATCAGGGGCTCTCCAAATGTGACATGGCATCCGATCTCAATTCCAGCCAATTTTGGTTTGAAAAAGTCAAATGACGCTCCTTCCCTTCTGAGCCCTGCCATGCGCCCAAACAGTGGTTTTCCTCCACATATGGGGTATCGGCGTACTCAGTAAAAATTGCACAACAACTTTATCTGTCAATTTTCTCCTGGTACCCTTGTGAAAAAAAAATTGTAAATGATCATTTTTGTGAATAAAAAGTTAAATGTTTATTTTTTCCTTCCACATTCCAAAAATTCCTGTGAAGTACCTGAAGGGTTAATAAACTTCTTGAATGTAGTTTTGTGAGTTCCTTGAGTAGTGCAGGTTTTAGAATGGTGTCACTTTATGGTATTTTCTGCCATATAAACCCCTCAAAGTGACTTCAAATGTGAGGTGGTCCCTAAAAAAAATGTTTCTGCAAATTTTGTTGTTGTAAAAATGAGAAATCGCTGGTCAACTTTTAACCCTTACAACTTCCTAACCAAAAAAAAAAATTTGTTTCCAAAATTGTGCTGATGTAAAGTAGACATATGGGAAATGTTATTTAGTAACTACTTTGTGTGAAATATTTCTGTTTTAAGGACATAAAAATTCAATGTTTAAAAATTACAAAATTTTGCCATATTTCTGTTTTTTTTATAAATAAACGCAAGTTATATCGAAGAAATTTTACCACAATCATGAAGTACAATATGTCATGAGAAAACATTGTCAGAATCGCCAACATCCGTTGAAGCGTTCCAGAATTATAACCTCATAAAGCGACAGTGGTCAGAATTGTAAAAATTGGCCCGGTCATTAACGTGGAAACAACCCTCGGGGGTAAAGGGGTTAATAATCCTTTCGAGGCTGCCGTTATCGCGGTTGCTTGTGCACCTTTTTCTATCACATTTTTTTCTTCCACTCAACTTTCCATTGATAAGCTTAGATACAGTACTCTGTAAACAGCTAGCTTCTTTAGCAATGACCTTTTGTGGCTTACCCTCCTGTGGAGTGTGTCAATGACTGCCTTCTGGACATCTATCAAGTCAGCAGTCTTCTCCATGATTGTGGAGCCTACTGAAACAGACTAGGTGACCATTTTAGGCACTTAGAAAGCATTTGCAGGTGTTTTTTTTATTAATTATTCTAATTTACTGACATAATGACTTTTGGGTTTTCATTGGCTGTAAGTTATAATCATCAACATTAACAGAAATAAACCGTTGGAATAGATTTCTATTGACTCTATATATGAGTTTCACTTTTTGTATTGAAGAACTGAAATAAATTAACTTTTTGATGACATTCTAATTTTATGAGAAGCACCTGTGTATGTCGATTAAATAGCTTTCCACAGATATTGCGCTCCAATGCACATAATTGTGCAAAGATATTCTCCATTAGATGATGCCATGCAAAGACACATTGTGGCGCACTGCCTATTATTATTATTATTTATTTCTATAGCACCATTGATTCCATGGTGCTGTACATGAGAAGGGGTTACATACAAATTACAGGTATCACTTACAGTAAACTAACAATGACAGACTGATACAGAGGGGAGAGGACCCTGCCCTTTCGGGCTTACATTCTACAGGATGGTGGGGAAGGAGACAGCAGGTTGGTGGGTTGCAGCAGTTCCGGTATTGGTTGAGGCGATATCTCCGGTAATGGTGAGGAGGTAGCAGGGTCATTGCAGTCTGTAAGCTTTCCTGAAGAGGTGGGTTTTCAGGTTCCGTCTGAAGGATCAGACTGTGGTTGATAGTCGGACGTGTTGGGGCAAAGAATTCCAGAGGATGGGGGATATTCGGGAGAAGTCTTGGAGGTGGTTGGGTGAGGAGCGAATAAGTGTGGAGGAGAGAAGGAGGTCTTGGGAGGATCAGAGATTACGTGAGGGAAGAGATTAGTTCAGAGATATATGGAGGAGACAGGTCTTTGATGGCTTTGTAGGTCAGTATTAGTAATTTGAACTGGATGCGCTGAGGGAATGGGAGCCAGTGAAGAGATTTGCAGAGGGGAGAAGCGGAGGAGTAGCGAGGAGATGAATTAGTCGGGTAGCAGAGTTTAGGATGGACTGGAGAAGTGCGAGGGTGTTAGCAGGGAGGCCAGAGAAAAGGATGTTGCAGTAGTCGAGGCGGGAGATGATGAGGGCGTGCACAATCATTTTAATAGATTGAGGGTAGAGGAAAGTACGGATTCTGGAAATATTTTTGAGCTGAAGGCGACAGGAAGTAGAAAGAGCTTAGATGTGCGGTTTGAAGGACAGGGCAGAGTCAAGGGTTACTCCGAGGCAGCGGACTTCCGGTATGGGGAGAAGCGTGATGTCGTTAATTGTGATGGATAGGTCAGGTAAGGAAGATCTGTGAGATGGGGAAAGATGATAAGTTCAGATTTGTCCACACTGAGGTTGAGGAAGCGGGAGGAGAAGAAGGAGGATATGGCTGATAGACACTCCGGGATTCTGAACAGCAGAGAGGTGATGTCTGGGCCAGAGAGGTAGATCTGAGTGTCATCAACATAAAGGTGGTACTGGAATCCGTGGGACCTTATGCGTTGCCCCAGGCCAAGTGTATAGATTGAGAAGAGTAGGGGTTCTAGAAAAGAGCCTTGGGGGACTCCAACAGAGAGAGGGTGGAACGAGGAGGTAGTGTGGGAGAGGGAGACGCTGAATGTGCGGTTGGAAAGGTATGAGGAGATCCAGGATAGGGCGACATCCTTGACGCCAAAGGAGAGAATCTGTAGTAGAAGGCAGTAGTCAACTGTGTCAAAAGCAGAGGACAGGTCAAGAAGCAGAAGTATAGCGTATTGTCCGTTCGCTTTGGCTGTAAGTAGTTCATTAGTAATTTTGGTCAGGGCTGTCTCAGTGGAGTGATGGGGGCGGAAACCAGATTGTAGAGTGTCAAAGAGCAAGTTAGATGAGAGATGGTAGGAAAAGCTCAGCGTGGACGTGCAGCTCCAGGAGTTTGGAAGCGAATGGGAGCAGCGATATTTGGCGATAGCTGGACATAGCGGTTGGGTCGAGGGTTGGCTTTTTAAGGATAGTCGTGATTGTGGCATGTTTGAAACAGAAGGGAAGGTACCGGAAGTTAGTGATAGGTTGAAGAGGTGGGTTAGGGATGGGATAATAGTGGTGGTGAGGTTGGGGAGGAGGTAGGTTGGGATAGGGTCAAGTGCACAGGTTGTGAGGTGTGATTTGGAGAGGAGACAATTAAGCTCCCCTTCGGTGATGTTGGAGAGGGAGGTTATGGGGTTTGGGCATTGGTCTGGTATACAAAGGGGTTGTGGTGGTTGAACAATGAAGACTTGTCTTGTTTGGTCAATCTTATTTTTGAAGTGTGTGGCAAAGTCCTCAGCAGAGATGAGGGAGGTAGGAGGGGGCAGTGGTGGATGGAGGAGGGAGTTAAAAGTTTTGAATAACTATTTGGGGTTGTAGGATAGGGAAGATACGAGGGTTGTGAAGTAGGCCGGTTTAGCAGAGGTGAGGGCAGATTTGAAAGAGAGTGTTGCTTTTTTGAATGCAGTGAAGTCGTCTTGCGAATTTGTTTTCTTCCAACGTCGCTCTGCAATCCTGGACACTTGCTGGAGGTTTTTAGTGGTGTTATTGTACCAGGGTTGTCTGTTGGTACGTCGCACTCTGCGATGAAGGAGAGGGGCGACCGTGTCAATAGCCGATGCGAGAGTGGCATTGTAGAAAGCAGTGGCACTGTCTGTTTCATGGAGTGAGGATATGGATGCCAGTGGTAGAATAGAGTCAGAGAGTGTGTGGATGTCTAGGTGTGCAAGGTTTCTGCGGGGGTGCGCATGTTGCTGGACATGGGTGACAGGAGAGGAGGACAGGGATGAGAAAGTGAGTAGATGGTGGTCGGATAGAGGGAGAGGGGAGGTGGTGAAGTTAGAGAGCAGAGGCGGGTGAAGACCAGGTCTAATGTATGTCCGTCCGTGTGGGTGGCTGAGGAGGACCACTGAGTAAGTCCAAAGGATGAAGTAAGGGACAGGAGTTTGGAGGCTGCTGACTGAAGGGTATCAGTGGGGATGTTGAAGTCACCCATGATGATAGTGGGGATGTTAGTGGAAAGAAAGTGAAGAAGCCAGGTAGAGAATTGGTCGATGAAGGCAGTGGTCGGGCCTGGAGGTCGTATATGACGGCCACTTGGAGGTTGGAGGGAGAGTAGATGCGGACAGAGTGGACTTCAAAAGAGGGGAGAATTAGGGAGGGAAGAGGTGGGATTGGGTTAAAGTTGCAGTTAGAGGAAAGGAGAAAATCCACTCCTCCACCATGTCTGTTTCCAGGTCGAGGAGTGTGGGTGAATTGGAGGCCGCCGTAACACAGCGCAGCAGGGGAGGCGGTGTCAGAGTGTGTCAGCCATGTTTCTGTGAGGGCGAGGAAAGCAAGATTGTGAGAGAGAAAGAGATCATGAATCACATGAAGCTTATTGCAGATGGAGCGGGCATTCCAGAGTGCTCCAGAGAGAGGAAGCAGGAGGGTGGGCGTCAATGGAACGGGTTTTACGTTGGAAATATTGCGGTAGTTCTTATTAGATAGGGAGCGGTAGGAAGGAGTACTAATGGTGGGTATGAGCTGTGGAGGTCCAGGATTGGGGATATATCACCAGCAGTGAGGAGCAGCAGAGAAAGGGAGAGCAGGTGGGATAAGGAGAGTGGGTGGCTTGTTTTATTAGGACAGATTTGAGGTTGAGGAGCAGGTCAGCAGAGGACGTCAGGTGGGGAGGAAAGAGGGAAGGGGAGATGATTATTTGGTTAGAGACTGCTGGGGTTTGGGGATAGCGAAGGAAAGAGAGGATTAACGGAGCAACCACTGTGAGGGCATATGTAAACATGGTGAAAGAGTAAGATGGGAAAATAGAAAAGCCAGGTATAAGTAATAAGAAGTGCTTACTCAGCAGACATACCCAAAAGAGACATAGTGTGGGGTCCTGACTCCTGCCGTGACTAACTGCCGTTGAAATAACTGCAGTTTCTTGATACTTTTGCTGCAGTGGTACTTCTGCTGCATGTGCGTGCCTGACCCCACACGCGTGCCCCCCCTTAGACTGCTACTGAATATACTCAGCACGTAGCTCCATTTGTTCTGTGCGCCTATATACACTCTAATTTACACTGCTCTGCTCAGAGGATGAGGCCTAAGTTAAATGTACTATTGACCAAGAGGTCTCTATATGAGAGTTTAGAAGAAAAGGAAAGGCAGATTATAGCTGTGAATTGTAGTATACTAGATCTGCAGTTTTCACAAAGGTTATTTGGGAAAAGGTCTTCATTGCAAGAAATAGTAACATAGTAACATAGTTATTAAGATTGAAGGAAGACTTTAAGTCCATCTAGTTCAACCCATATCCTATCCTAACCTGCCCTAACATGTTGAGCCAAAGGAAGGCAAAAAAAACCCAAGTGGCAAACAGTAAGCTTCACATTGGGGAAAAAAATTCCTTCCCGACTCCACATACGGCAATCAGACTAGCTCCCTGGATCAACGCAGTATCTAGGAAACTAGTGAATATAGCCTGTAATATTATACTTTTCAAGAAAGGCATCCAGTCCCTTCTTAAATTTTAGTAGGGAATCACTTATTACAACATTATACGGCAGAGAGTTCCATAGTCTCACTGCTCTTACAATGTTACTATGTTACATGGCCAGATTTTTGGTCTGAGTGCAATCCAACAAAACATCTGATTTCACTTGGACCAATGTTATTCTATGGGGTTGTGCACATGTTTGTTTTTTTCCTTGGAACGACTCAGACTGAGGAAAAAATGACTTGCCTGCTCGAGTTTTATTAGATATTCAAACAGCACTCAGCCATGCAAGTCAATGAGTACATTTAAGCCATTGGACTGCATTCGGACGACATCTGAGTGCAATCCGATTTCCACACACTTACAGAATGGAGAAGGTGGAGAAATCTTTTTCCCCATATTCTCCTCACTCAAGAGAATCGGATCACACTCTAATCAAACTCTGATCAAAATGTGATTTGTATAATATGCCCGATTCTCTTTGATGACAGAACATATGGGGGTGTGATCCTCGCCTCATAGATTGTTCTGTAATACTAGAGAAAAACTGTGCTTGTGACTGCAGCAATGAAGGCTGAAAGATTAGAAATGGTTACAATAAACACTGAGCAAACTGCAAATTATCCCAAGTATCCAAATATAACAATCCACACATATAGTAAGCTGCGTGATGTATTATATATAGTAGTGAAGTTACTAGTAAGGTTTTAGAGAATGATTTCAAATATTTATGGTCCAACATATACATTGATTGCATTCTATAAAGGGAACCTACATACTGGTACTTGTACTTGTTTCTGGACTTGAAGACCATTAATCATAAATTGCACAGCTTGCACTGTATGTTGTACTGCGTTCCACACAGGCACTAGCTAAGTTCTGGAAACTTTTATGTCTATACTTATGTAATCTATTTTTAGAAACTCAAGGGAATTCACTATTATTAGATTTCTTTGCAACTATATAAAGTAGACCAAAAGAACTTGTCAGCAATGGACAATATGAGTAGACAGAGAGCAGTTTTTCCCTGGGAGCACTGCTTAGGCTACACTGTACATCTTCCTACACCAACTGCGAGCCTCCACAAGGAGAAACTGTGCCCATTAGACCTCCGACAAATGCCTTTCACCCATTCAACCAGTACCATGCTCTGACAAGAAGAAAGATGTCCAAAACATCTGTCTGCAGTTGGGTGCCTTTTTGGATTACAGAAGACTCTGGTTTGGCTAAATATTCTAAGCCATGTGACAAGTCTGGTAAAATAGTTGGATATTGTCTGATATTGGAAGCTACCTCCAATATGTGGCCCTAGAGAGCTGGATTTCTTTCTTCTTGAGGAGAGCTAGCTTGTATTCTGTCTTTCCAAAGCGTTTACCCTAGCCTAAAAGTCTTCTGACTCCAACTGTAGGCTTCCACAAGGAGAACTCCAACCAAAGACTCTCTAAATGTAACGGGTCTGGGAGGCGGAACCTCTGAGCTTTATTATACAAGGAGGCTTTCCTTGTAAAGGAGCGGGTGGCGCCCGGGGAGACGGACAGGAAGTCACGGCAAGTGACAGGGACAGTCTCTGGGTAGACGGGCAGGTAATCACGGCAAGTGACCGGGGCAGTCTCTGGAGGGACAGGCAGGTAGTCACGGCAAGTGACCGAGGCAGTCTCTGGAGGGACAGGCAGGTAGTCACGGCAAGTGACTGGGGCAGTCTCTGGAGGGACAGGCAGGTAGTCACGGAAAGTGACCGGGGCAGTCGCTGGAGGGACAGGCAGGTAGTCACGGCAAGTGACCGGGGCAGTCTCTGGAGGGACAGGCAGGTAGTCACAGCAAGTGACCGGGGCAGTCTCTGGAATGACAGGTGTATACGACCTGAGATGGTGGAGCCTCCCGGTAGGCTAGCAGGCAGATGACAGATGAACGCCCCCAAGTGAGCAGGTGAGAGTCTCTGGAATAGACGATGGTTACCGCATGTGACGTCCGAACCTCTGGGTAGGTCTGCAGGCAGATGGCAGATGAACGCCCCCAAGTGAGCAGGCGAGAGTCTCTGGAATAGACGATGGTCACCGCATGTGACGTCCGAACCTCCGGGTAGGTCTGCAGGCAGATGGCAGATGAGCGCCCCCAAGTGAGCAGGCGAGGTTCTCTGGAATAGCTGATGGTCACCACCGGTGACGGCCGAACCTCCAGGTAGGCTTGCGGACAGGTAGCAGACAGCAAACGGGCAGGAGACAGGCAGGTAACTGGTAACGGACCCTGAGGGCTGAAGCAGAGTAAACAGTGCAACAACAACATTGCTCGGGCACCTCCATTAAGGAGGAGGTGCTTTATATAAGGAGGAGTCCACCGGCATTGGCCGGGGACCTTTTTTGAAAGATGCGCGCGGCCCCTTTAAGAGCGGGGGCGTGCACGCGCGCGCCCTAAGCCCAGTGGCAGGGAAGGAGCGCGCAGCCCCAGCAGGGCGGAAGGAGGACGCTGTGTGAGGGTAAGGGGAGCGACGTCCCTGCCTGGCAGAGGACGCTGGCGCAGGGGAACAGCGTCCCTGCCTGGCAGAGGACGCCGGCGCTACACTAAAAGCCAAACAATACTTTGTTCTACACTGATAATGGGCAAGATCCCCAGAGATAAGTCTTCAAAACAATGTGGTTTTGTTTAACATCTTACATAGAGTTGAGCGACATGTCAATGGGGAATAAAAGTCAGCATTGAGCAGATGAAATTAATCCACTCAATGCCGACTTTTATTCCCCATTGACTTGCATTGGGGTCAGGTTTCGGACAAAACTCCGACTTTTTTTGCCCTAGTCGGACCAGTTTCGTCCGACTCAAATTTTGTTTCGGTCGGGTGGTCCGAAACCCGATCCGACCAAAGTCACTCAACTCTAATCTTAAGCCATGTGTTAAGACCTAGACATCGACCGACAGGGTAGCAACCTGTAATATGTGGCATTAGAGAACCAGCTTTCTTCTGGTTCTAGAGAATAGGAGTTGATTTGCTGTACCTAGCAGCAGCTGCATCACATTGAATTTGAGCTGCACAGAGCAGTTCTATGCAAAGTTCACATCCAGACACCAGATCTTATAACAGCTGATCGGTGGATGTACCGGGTGTCGTATCCCTATGACCTGATCTTGAAGGCCTATTCTATTGTTGGCCTATCCTGAAGTTTTATCTATGCAAAGCTAGAATTATACAATTACTACTTACATTTACAAAAAAAAACCCTGTTTGGGAGAGAAGAATAGACAAATTGCGGCGCCCTAAGTGCGTAAAAACAATATTATAGTCTTTAAAGTGTGCACAATTTTATGCACTCACCTGATAGAAGACTAATATGGCTTTAGATTATGTATCCTCAAAAATCCTTCTGGGATACTTTTCAATAGACAGGGCTTGCAGCTTGGCTCGGGTGGATCCAAGTGAAAGAGCCAGATTCAGGCTCACACAGGATGAGTAAATCAAGAAAGGCACATCCAGCCCATGAATGGCAGCGCTTCCCAGGACTCACATCCAAAGATGATATTTCATATTTTTTATTTAATAAGTTAAAATGGAGGAGATAGAACGCGTTTCGGATACAGTATATATCCTTCATCAGGTATCATAAAAACACAGTACAAATCCTAATAATATAAAATTCAGTAACACTTATATATAGTGGCAAACCTTTTATCCCAGTCTCAGACACTTGATTTAGGGAGTGGACAAAGTTCAGGAGCACACCCACCAACTTTGACAGCATAGATGCAAGAAGAAAAAAAAAACAAAAAAAAAAAACATTCAAACTCTCTCTATGATATCATTCAATCCATTTGGATATAATGTTCCCAGACGATATATCCAAAACGTTTCTTTCCGGTTTAAAAGAGCATTCCTATGTGCAACACCAGAGGGTATCTGTTCCACTGGAGTTACTTTTATGTTGAAAATTTTGTTATGTTTAATTAGCAGATGCCTTGAGAGACTATGTTTTAAAAACCCATTTTTTGCTCTATTTCTGTGACCATTAATGCGGGACCGCAGTGTCTGCACAGTGCGTCCCACATATTTCAAACCGCATAGTGGGAAAAAAATTATTACAAAAACCCACTTCAAAAAGGTGGATTCAAATGGCTTTTTAGATTTCAACAGTGCACATTACAAGAAGTGGAAGGTAAATATACCCCACAGCCAATTTTTTCGTATAAGAAAGAATTGTACGAGAGAATCTGATTATGTAGCTCAGTCTAAAATTCTAAGGCTGGAGTCACACACAACGTCTAAAAAATCGGTCCGTTTTAGTCGGTCAATAATCGGATAAAAATTTCATGAACATTGATGCGACTGGCATCCGATTTTTTGTAGTTGATGCGATTTTGTAGCATGTACGCTTACGTTTCACATCCGATTACCCACCGACTACCGATTTTTAGTGGCATCATAGCAAAATGGACATTTAACGTTTTTGAGGCCTGCAAATAATTTGAATAATGAGCCAGACCCATATTTAAGCGTGGTTTGACTGTTATTACCCTCCCACCGTTGCCGTGGAGTGTTTTGCTTCTTAGTGGTTCCTGTTGTGTTGCTGCTAAGTTAAAATTATGAGTGACAGACTAAGTTTTAATACAACTGAGCGTGTGCTGTACTATTGGCTGATATCCAGAACTTTTGGGGAGCCATATCCTGTAGTTGTTTCTCACAGAATCCGCAGAAGAATGTGGGTGCATCCCCTTGTGAAGCGAAGGATCAGCAAAGGCCATTTTGAGCGCCTGTATTCGACACTGCGTAGGAATCCTGACAAGTTTTTTGCCTATTGTCGCATGAGTGTTGTCACCTTTGATATTTTGCTGGACATATTGCGCCCTGGAATCACCTTGCAGAACACCAGGATGCGTCCTTCAATTTGTGCTGAGGAAAGGCTTCTTCTAACATTAAGGTATGTGTGTCAACGATATGTTGATGATGTTTTTCATAATTTACCATCTTTCACATTCTTCTTACTTTGTTCATCTTAACATACTGAACCTCATGGCATTATGAAATTGTATTATTTTCCCTATATGCTTGTGTGTAGCAGTCTTAATGGTTATGAACTCCTAACATTAAGAGAATGTGTGAGTATACAAATGTCCACTGTTTACATTTGTTTCATGTTTTTTTTATATTTTGTTTGTCTGATGTGTACATGTTTGTTGTTGTTTCTGTATTGCAGGTTCCTTTCCACTGGGCTCTCATACGCTGCTCTGCATTTAGAGTTTTTAATTGGAAAATCCACCATTTCCGGAATAGTCAGCTCTACTTGTGGACAAATTTGGTCCAGGCTAAATAAAGAAGTGATGCCAGAGCCAAAATGGAAGATTGGTTGAGGATTTCACATGGATTTCAACAAAACAGTCATTTTCCACACTGTATTGGAGCCCTGGACGGGAAGCACTTACGTGTGCGTAAGCCGCCGAACTCAGGGACCCAATTCTACAATTATAAGCAATATTTTTCTATAGTTTTGTTGGGCTTGGTCGACAGTAACTACCGCTTCATAATTGTAGACATTGGGGCGTATGGAAGGACTGGAGACTCCAGAGTCTTCAATTCTTCCATTATGGGTCGGCGGCTACGCAATAACCAATTGGACTTACCACCACCATGTCAACTTCCACACTCCAATATGGATGCAGTGCCATATGTTGTAGTAGCGGATGAGGCCTTCCAATTAAGTTGTAATGTTATGAGGCCATATCCTCGGCGCAATCTGAACCATCAGAGACGCATCTTTAATTATCGGCTTTCTCGTGCACGACGCCTGGTGGAGTGCACATTTGGTATTCTTACAGCCAAATGGCGTGTCCTACAATCAGCCATTCAGCTAAGTGAATCAAATGTAAATCTTGTAGTGCAAGCATGTGTGGTACTACATAATTTTACAAGAATGCATGAATGCTCATCAGCTGATATGCCTGACCTTCAGTCTGATAATATGACGAGGCCTATGAGACCAGTCATCCATCCTCGTCGTCCCCCTTCTGGTCTGAAAGTGCGTGAATTATTGACAAATTATTTTTTTTCCCCTGGTGGTTCTATTCCTTGGCAAGATGAGGCCATAGGTATGTAGTGTGTTTTATGTGATATCATAACATAAAGTTCCTTTTGATTATTCAATTCATGGTTGACTCTCTTTTTTTGGATAATACTTTCCCATACTTAAGACACTACATAACATATAACAATAAACACAGACAACCAATGTAACTTCACTAATTTTACTCATTAGTGTTTTCTTTTGAAGCCTTTTAAAGGCTGATATATTTTTTGGTAAACAGGACCAACATGTCCAAACAGAACAAAAAAATATGTATAACATTATTAATCTGAAAATAGAAAAATATATAACTTAAAAAATAAAAAACAATTCTTACAGCTACAATTGATGGTAGCTTGGTGGTGGTGTTCGTGAGGATGGAGGGGCAGGTTGTGTATTTGCCCTTCCACAATCTGCAACCTGTGTTTGAGAAACAGCTGCTGCAGATCCTACATTAGCAGCTGGGTTACTGGCTGCATCATGAATGCCTTGTGGGTAGGGGTACATAGGGAATTGATGCTCATAGTCATATAGATATGACTGAGCACTAGCAGAGTGACCCCCAATATGCCCATGTCTAACATATCCATGTTGTGGCCAGCCAACAACATTGGGTATGTTAGAGTGGGCATATTGTGCATGGCCACTCTGTCCCATGGTTTGGAGCTGGGAAGCTCCATAGAAAGAATGAGCTGCAGTAGGATGAGGAGGAGGAGTTGGGTTTTGTTGGACACAAGGAGGAGGTGGAGGAGGAGGATGATGATGAGGAGGAGGAGGAGGATCAGAGGCTGAAGCAGATTGTGCTGGATTTGGTGCTAACAACCTCACTAAATTTTCAGGACCAACCACCCATCTATGAAGATAATCTAGTAGGTTGGTGGGATCATTAGGAGCTGTTCCAGCTTCCAACACAATCTGCAGTCCACTTCTGATCCTCAGTCTGTGCTGTATTTGAGTAGCCCGGAGGTAAGGGGCCAGACTGCGGCAAAATCCCTCCTCACCATCATCTTTAGCTACACTGGACAAATAGTCCAGAACTCCTCGGTCCACCTGCCTCCTTGACACAGAACCCACTCCTTCTCGTCGCCGCCTACCTCGCCTTGTGAGTTGGGAAGGAGGAGGAGATACATCTTGAGCCCTATTAGGGCTGCTGCTCAGAGGTAGGTCCTCATTTTCATGATGCTGTGATTGGGAATCCTCAGCTCCTGCAGCTGTTGTTGGTGCTGCTTGGGTGGACCCACATGCTGCTGAGGAAGGGCCTGCCTCCTGTGCTCCATCACCAACGGGGTCAATAAGCACTTCTGAGTCAGACCCCGTCTCCCTCTCAGTTAGGTTTGACTCAGTTCTAGGAATGAAAAAAATTATACAAATTAAAATCAATACAAATTGAAATTTTGCCATGAAAGTGCTTCAACACACATGCACTTACGGTCGCAGATCCAACACTGGCTCAAGGAAGTTCAGTCTATCAAAATAGACGTACTTTCTCTTCTTAGATGCTGAAGCCCCACTCCGATCCCTAATCTGCCTCTCCCTCCGGTAGCAGTCACGACAACTGCGCCATCGCCTTGTCACATCAGTCACTACAAATTTAAGAAGAGCATAACTGTTATTAGGACTGATATCTATTTATTAAGCCAAAAATAAAAAATATGCAACACTGAACATTTAAATACTGGTCATGTGTGATGTGATTTACAATATTAAAAGACATCAACATACAACCAGAAGTATCCATGTTATAAGCACTAACATACATTTTAAAAAATGCTTGGCCCTTTACCAAACGCCTCAATCAGTTTGAATTTTATGACCAAAACACTACATCTGAGGTGAAGATAAATACAAAATGTTGTAGTCAATAGATGCCGAAGCATCGATGATATTTAAATATACATGGATATTGTTTGGTACACACACATCAATGTGTACTTCTAAATAGTAAGAGGTCGATAATGCTGGCTTTTAAATAGCATTTAAACACATAAGGCTACATTATTATTTGCTTCCAAAATTTTTAAAAACATTTTGAAAAACCGTTACATGTGGTACTTACTAAGTCGCTCTTGGTCCTCCCTGGATCTCTGATGATAGTCCGGAAAAATGTGCACACATATTGTTTTCCATGCCGCCTCTTTGCGCGTCTGATTGCTGTAATTGGGATCGCGCTGGTCCCACAATTCAGGCCTCTCCTGCACCAATACAATGAGGAGTTCCACATTGATGTGGCTAGATGCCATGTTTCTGGACTCCGTGTAGGCTTCTTCCTGTTTTTTTTTTAAGATGTGCTTAGCTAATTAGCATGTAAAGGCTTCCTGAGAAATTCAAAGCCAGTTTCCTGTCACCTGGAAAAGTTGTGCGATTTAATCGCAACTCACAGTGCGGTCCGTTTGTAATCCCACTTTTCATCGCTCCCATAGACTTGCATTGGCGATAGTCGACCCACAATCGGTGACAATCGCAGCATGCTGCGATTGCACTCGCACGTTTAAATCGGACCACAAAAAATCGGATGATGGGAGCTACTCCATTGATTAATATTGGGTCGACTGCAATGCGATATTTCATCGCATTCTAGTGGTACGATTTAGTCGCCAGTGTGACTCCAGCCTAAGAAGAAAATTCAAGGAAAAAAGTTACCCAAAAAATTTGATAAATGGTGCATATAGGGATAACAAAATAAAAACACAGGAGGAATGTCTAAAAGGAAAAAATAGGAAGGGGGATAATTTGACTATTGGTAAAGAAAAAAGTGATGATCGCTGGAAATTGAATTTTGTGACAACATTCAATAGGGGAAATAAAGTCATAAGAACTGTGCTTTCAAAATATTGGTATATCTTGAAGCGTGACCCTGTTTTGGGAAAACATCTCCCTGATAAACCAGGGATTACATATAGAAGGGGGAAAACTTTGAAAAACTTGGTGGCCCCCAGTAAATTAAAAAAACAGTTGGATTCAAAAGGAAAAAACAATAGAAAAGGTACGGATCAAATTTCAAGTGGTGTTTTTCAAGGAACCGGAGTTTTTAAATGCACCTCCAAAAAATGTTGTACCTGTGGGATCCTAGATCATGGAGCTAAAACTATCAAATGTAACAATACTGGTGAGGTCTTTGAGATTTCACAAAGACTCAGCTGTAGCAGTGATTATGTCGTATATGTCATCACATGCAGTTGAAGTTTGCAATATGTGGGACGCACTGTGCAGACACTGCGGTCCCGCATTAATGGTCACAGAAATAGAGCAAAAAATGGGTTTTTAAAACATAGTCTCTCAAGGCATCTGCTAATTAAACATAACAAAATTTTCAACATAAAAGTAACTCCAGTGGAACAGATACCCTCTGGTGTTGCAAATAGGAATGCTCTTTTAAACCGGAAAGAAACGTTTTGGATATATCGTCTGGGAACATTATATCCAAATGGATTGAATGATATCATAGAGAGAGTTTGAATGTTTTTTTTTTTGTTTTTTTTTTCTTCTTGCATCTATGCTGTCAAAGTTGGTGGGTGTGCTCCTGAACTTTGTCCACTCCCTAAATCAAGTGTCTGAGACTGGGATAAAAGGTTTGCCACTATATATAGTGTTTACTGAATTTTATATTATTAGGATTTGTACTGTGTTTTTATGATACCTGATGAAGGATATATACTGTATCCAAAACGCGTTGTATCTCCTCCATTTTAACTTATTAAAAAAAAAATATGAAATATCATCTTTGGATGTGAGTCCTGGGAAGTGCTGCCATTCATGGGCTGGATGTGCCTTTCTTGATTTACTTACATTTACAGAAATCTATTAGATCTATCCTGACAAAAAATATATAAAAAGAGTACTCTAAATACTTTCCATAAAATTCCTGACCATCACAGAAACGGTTGAAGATTTATTTTATGGGAAAAGTCGAGTGAGTTGTATTAGCAGAATCCAGACTCCATGCATCAGCTTGACCCAGACAATATACAGTGTCTGAAGCACAATGCTGCACCAAGGGACCCTTTAAAAAAAGCATGCAAAAATATCAATATAATATATCATAAGAAAAATGTTTTTGACAATTTTTAATATGGATATTTCAGCTAGAAAACAAAGACGATTTTCATCTGTATTGTCATCTGTATTTCATTCATACACCATCCATGTGTTACTTGCATGCACATATTTTTACACCTGTGTGACATCTGTTTTTATACATCACCAATTAAAAAATGTA
This sequence comes from Oophaga sylvatica, assembly GCA_033576555.1. Taxonomy (NCBI): domain Eukaryota; kingdom Metazoa; phylum Chordata; class Amphibia; order Anura; family Dendrobatidae; genus Oophaga; species Oophaga sylvatica. The sequence continues at coordinate 349,164,660 of JARQOD010000006.1, forward strand.
CAAGCTCTAATAAAGTTTCCTTTGTTACTAACTGCAGTATATCCGTAAAAATTAGACGCTAAATTTATGATGTGCCCATAGACTTGAATAGATGAAAGATATGCAAGAGAGTAGTGAATGGCATGCTGTTGTTTTACTTTTTGCATGGGCACTTGGTCTCTTTGAAGAAAATGTCATCTGAACATCCCTATTCAATAACATTAGTCAGTGAGCTGTCCTTGTACACTCTGAGCTTAAGGCTCATTCAGAAAAACGTATTAAAAGTCTATGTGCTGTCCGCATGTGAAACAAATAGCATTTGGAAAGGACCAATGCAAGTCAATGTAATGACCCGAGGTCCGAATAAGATCCAGTGGGTCACAAACCGAAACTGAGGCAGAAATCCCAATATTGTCTTTACTAAAATAACAGTTGGAGTGAGATTTAGTATTTGAAGGAAACAAACTGAAATCCCCTTATTTATTACACTCACTCAGCCGGAGCTGAAATCAATATGCCAATCCCAAGGTTCCCTTTTTGAGTGTGTTACACAGAGGTCTAGAATAAATGTATTACCTATCCAAAAAGGTAAAACAGGGTACTAAGAAAACAGGGGGGAATCGAGTGAGGTGGTCTTGCCTTGGGATGGCACACTGAGTACAAACTGTTCAAAAAGCAAACAACAATAAATATAAACAATTAATCTGGGTATACATGGATATCTATGATTATGGTACTGTTAACCTGAGGTGAGTCTCCACTCAGGCATATAATTTGCATCGGCTGCAGCCAGAACTAAAATCTTCGGCGCCAAACAGTTACAGCAAAACAAGGCTCTGCGTCTTGTCGGCCATTGCCGAGCCCACACGCCGGGGACTTACAGTTCTGTAGTCTCAGGATACGGACCGAGATAGCACTTCAATGGGCTTGTCAGGATTACTCTCAATACGGATGGTACAGGGTACCGTCTCTCCTCCAACAGTCACTCACAAATTCTCCTGAGAGCAAACCGCCTGAATCTGCACAAGATAATTGTTTTCTATTGCTTCTCAGCTCATTACAAAAGGGACTCCATAGAGCTCCAAAGTCACACAGCTCCCAAGAGTGCTTTGTCTTGTTCCACAGCAGAACCACAGGTTCACAAGTGGAAGGGGTTAACCCTCTTACTAACACGCTCGCAGCAAAAGTCTTTTTAGAGTCCAAACTACTCATTTCACATAAGCTGCCCCAAGCTGTGTCTCATACAATTTCTCTGCTTCCAGCAGCATCACATCTCAGCGTCTATATGACAGAGACTATGCCCCACCACCATGGGCGTACCCAGGATCAAAATAGGGGGGGGGCAAGCCAATGTCACATCTTATACAGGTTACATCATATACACTGTACATTATCCTGCATATTAGGTATGAAGCATTAGAACTGTTGTATATTGTATAATACAGCAGTGTATGCGACACTATGCTGTATATACCATATATTATACATGGCAGTCGTGCTCATGTCAGGAGCGGTACCAGCAAGTCCGAGTATTGTGGTGCGATCCTCGCATGAGTTATACGGCCGTCTGTCTATGCCCTTGTTATAATAATACTGAAATATTAATCTATTATTAAAGTATTAAGGAGCTCACAAGTAAAAAAAAAAGCCCCCTACCTCCCCTGTCCCCCACCCACACCCCAACAGCCCATCGTCTCACATGCACCCCTTAGTGTTCTGTCCCACTGACCCCACAATACCCCCATCCTCTCACATTCACCCCTCAGTGCTCTGTTGCCCCTCCCCACTTCAGCCCCCACAATACCCCCATCCTCTCACAGTAAACCCCCAGTGCCCTAGCCCCACAATACCCCATCCTCTTACATTCAACCCCAGTGACCTGTCCACCCTCGATCACAATACCCCATCCTCTCACATCAACCCCTGTGCGCCAGCCCCACAATATCCCCATCCTCTCACATTCACCAACCTGTGCCCTGTATCCCCTCCCCCACAATACCCCATCCTCTCACATTCACTCTCTGTGCCCTGTTGCCCCTCCCCCACTTCAGCCCCCACAGTACCCCCATCTTCTCACATTAACCCCCCCAGTGCCCTAGCCCCCACAATACCCCATCCTCTCACATTAACCCCCCCAGTGCCCTAGCCCCCACAATACCCCATACTCTTACATTCACCCCAGTGCCCTGTACCCCTCCCCGACAATACCCCATCCTCTCACATTAACCCCCCCAGTGCCCTAGCCCCCACAATACCCCATACTCTTACATTCACCCCAGTGCCCTGTACCCCTCTCCCACAATACCCCCATCCTCTCACATTAACCCCCCCAGTGCCCTAGCCCCCACAATACCCCATCCTCTTACATTCACCCCAGTGCCCTGTACCCCTCCCCCACTTTACCCCATCCTCTCACATTCCCCCACAGTGACCATGACATGCCTGAGCAGAATGAATTTAATAAATTCCATCCCCTCTTACCATGAAGCTTGCAGGCAGTGGCTGAGGCTGGAGCAGGAAGTGTCCAGTGTACGCACACAGACGGCACTAGGACCCAGTGTGGCTGAGACAACCAGAGCCTGCAGGGCAGAAAGTGAAACTACAGCTGCTGCAGCCAGGAAGAAGCTCCTCTGGTGAGACAGCAGCTCCGTGCGTGCACTGCACACACAGACAGGCAGAGGGAGCTGGCATTGTGCTTCTCTCTTTCATTGTGTGCCCCTGCTTCTAGGGGGGGCACTTGACCCCCCCTGCCCCACGGTGGGTACGGCCATGCCCACCACCCAACAAACACAGTTTCCTGGGCTTTCACTCTCAGCCCAGACATGCAGCAGCAGGGTCCTAATGCTCTCCTGATGTCATCACAGTTCACCCTCTTACATCAATATGGACATTTTTACACATGGTTTGATGGTATGCAAGCAAATAATCACAGCCTGTGCTACTGTAATCCATATTCTGGATGAGACCTCCTTAATAAGTTAATGCGTAAGTAAAAAACTGATCGCATACTGGATACCATCCACGTCATGTGTTTTTCACAGAAACATTTTAATTTTATAGATAAACTGTATTATTTATTAAATTGTCCAAGTAAAAGTTGCCATACAAATGTACAAAACAGACTTACAGATTGCACATGGATGTAAGAAAATGGACTGAAATGTGAATTGCATAGACAAAAATACTGATGAAAAATTGTCAAAATTCTGTACATAAAATGGACAATTTTGCAAACGTTCATCTGAGTCCAGCCTAAGGTTAAGTTCACACCAAAATACTGATGAAAAATTGTCAAAATTCTGTACATAAAATGGACAATTTTGCAAACGTTCATCTGAGTCCAGCCTAAGGTTAAGTTCACACCTTACATCCAGAAAAAAATAACAGTTTTTTACATGTACTGTCATTCATGTGGAATCTCTTTTTATACATCAGCAGTTATTAATACTACAATAACAAACCATTCTTGTAATATTATTAGTATTTGCCCCTTCTTGATTTCCTATTCTTTTGCATGTTTGTCACACTTAAATGTTTCACATCACCAAACTAATGTAAATATTAGACAAAGATAACACAACTAAACACAAAATGCAGTTTTTAAATCAAGGTCTTTATTATTAAGGGAAAAAGAAATCCAAACCTACAGAGCTCTTTGTGAAAAAATGATTGACTCCCACTCCTTAAAACTTAAAGGGAACCTGTCAGCTCATTTTTCTGCTATAAGCTGCAGCCACTGCCTTTCGGGGCTTATCTACAGCATTCTGTAATGCTGTAGATAAGCTCCCGATCTAACCTGAAAGATAATAAAAACAAATTTTATTATACTCACCCAGGGGCGGTATGGGTCCGATGGATGTCGCACATCCGAGTCCGGCGCCTCCCATCTTGTTGTGATGCCGCCTTCCTGCTCGCTTCATCACTCCGGGCCAGCAAAAAAAAAACAGCGATCTCTCCGGCGATATGGCGGTGTGTGACAATGATCAGCAACTGGCCCCCCTGCCAGGTATCGCTGATCGTTGTCCAAAGGCCAGGACATTTTTTTGATCGTTGGTCTCCCGCTGACAGGCACGCATCGCTGTGTGTGGCAGGCAGGAGACCAGCGATCAGCTGGTAACCAAGGTATACATTGGGTTTCCAGGCGCCTGGCGGTGCCTGGAAACCCGATGTGTACGTTGGATACCAGCGCGCTGCTGCAGGGGAGCTGGTAACCAAGGTACACATCGGGTTTCCAGGTGCCGCGCAGTGCCTGGAAACCCGATGTGTACCTTGGTTACCAACTCCCTGCATCAGCGGGCTGGTATCCAACGTACACTGCGGGTAACTAAGCGACGTTACCCACAGTGTCGCTGTCCTGATCGCTGCCTGAGCTGCCTGTTTGGCAGCTCACCAGCGATCAGGTAGCGACACACCAGTGATCCTGACAAGTGCATATCGTTGTCGGGATCGCTGGTGTGTCGCTATGTGTGACGGGGCCCTTAGAGTGATCAATGAGTGGTACAGGCTGCCACGAGAGGTGGTGAGTTCTCCTTCAATGGAAGTCTTCAAACAGAGGCTGGACAGACATCTGTCTGGGATGATTTAGTGAATGCTGCTTTGAGCAGGGGTTGGACCAGATGACCCAGGAGGTCCCTTCCAACTCTACCATTCTATGATTAATTCTGCAAAGATATGTGGGCCAAAATTCCTGCAGAGTGTTGTAAAAGATTCACTGACAGTTATCGCAAATGCTTGATTGCAGTTGTTGCTGCTAAGGGTGGTCCAACAAGTTATTAGCTTTAGGGGGCAATCACTTTTTCACAGAAGGCCCTGTGGGCATGGATATTTTTCCCTTAATAATAAAGACCTTCATTTAGAAACTGAATTTTGTATTTACTTGTGTTATCTTTGTCTAATATTTACATTTGTTTAGAGATCTGAAACATTTGGGTGTAACAAACATGCAAAAGAATAGAAAATTGGGAGCGGGGGGCAAACATTTTCACACAACTATTTCTGTAAAAATCCGATATGGTTGATTCTTAACGTACTGTCACACTAAGCGACAACGACACAACCTGGCGAGATCGTTGGTGTGATCGCTATATGGTCGCTAGTAGCTCCAAACAAGAAGATCTCATAAACGACACATCAGCGATCAGCGATCTGTATAATGACCTCGGCGGTCGTTGGGACCTATCACACAGCATGTATTGTTAAAGATTGAGCGCAACCTTTTCCATGCCCCTCAGCACAGATTGGTGGTCACTGTATGTCATATGTCACAGCTCTCGCTTAGTGATTGGACGTCCGCGTCATAAAAGACGACGCAAGTGGTTCATACGAATTTCCAGCATCGTTCTATACTGCGTCCTGCTAGCCTTCCGCTTTGCAGCTACTGTGATCCAGTCTGTGCCGCTATTGCGTTTGCCCCGGATTCATTTTTTCAGGATCCCAAAAACGTCTTGTATAAATGGCAAAGATGAAGTGCTGTAGCAACTCTGACAGGATCGCAAAACCCCACACACATAGATGTTGTGGCCACCAATGGGACCTGAGGGGCGTTAAAACCTAGTCTCGCCTGAACCGCTGACATGAGTCGCCAACGAGGTCGCTCGTCGTTCATAAAGGGTGTCAAACTCAGCGATTCAGGCTCACCAGTGGGACGCCAACAATCAAAAAACGGTCCAGAACGTTCGTGCACGATCTGCGATATCACAGCAGGGGGCACATCGCTGCTACATGTCACACACAGCGACGTCGCTAACGATGTCGCAGCTGCGTCATAAAATCGGTGTCGCTTAAGCGATATCGCTACCAATCTCGCTTAGTATGACAGTACCTTTAGAGTCTATAATTTTTGTCCACTTATAGACCATTCACAAAAATGGAAAATACAGACCCACAGATGCAATACGGATATGAAAAACAGACATACGGAATACAACAGAAATCTAAAAATGTCATCTTTTTCAAGATGAAAAAATAGATGATTAATCACACGCTGATCTGCACATGGCATTAGGACGGTCTCATACATCCATGAGACATGAATTATTCTTGCATCAGAAGACCCAACCAACTGCTTTTGGACAGGATCACATGAAGGCCAGGGTCACACTTGCGAGAAACTCACATGAGTCTCGCACCTCAATACCTGGCACTGCTGCCGGCACTCTGACCAGAGCGTTCAGCTACATAGAAATACATGCAGCCGCACACTCCGGTCCCGAGTGCCAGCAGCAGTGCCGGGTATTGAGGTGCGAGACTCTGCGAGTTTCTCGCAAGTGTGACCCTGGATGAAAGTAGATTCTCATCTCTGAGAGAATCAGGTCGATTATGCTAATGACTCTCTGATCAAGATCTGCTTCAAGTTTTCTCAGAGTGTTAGCACAGTGTGATCAGATTCTTTCAGATGAGAGAATCAGAGCTCACTGTAAGGAGAAGAAGGAGAACAAAATTTCTCCATCTTCTCCATTGTGTCAGTCCGTGGAAATCAGACTGCACTCAGATGTTATCCGAGTGCAGTACAATGTTTTCAGTGCACCCATAGACTTGTGTGACCCAGGCCATATGGGTAGATATGAAGTAGCTCAGGTCAAGAGACCCAGATGTTGCACCAGGTCTTCCGACATGAGAATGGTCTTTGTTTCACAGATGCATGAAATCGCCTTCAGGCCACAATTAGTATTTTTGCACCAAAACAGGCGTGGATTAAAAATACAGAAGAGTCTAAAATCTTTACATTAAAGCTATCTCTATGTTTCACTCCTGGCTCACAAATAATGATGTAAAACTATGGGAAACAATACACATAATATGTTCAAAGGAAAATAACATTGGATGTAGCTACTGAAATTGGATAATTCACTAAGGGTATGTTTCCACGGTCAGGAAACAGTCCGGATTTGCTGCGTGTCTGATGCTGTGCGTTGGCGCAGCGTCAAACACGCAGCGTCCAGATGTTACAGCCAGAGGTGGGATTCAGCCGGTTCTCCCCGGTTCGATGGAACCGGTTGTTCAAAAAGCAGCCGGTTCCCCAAACCGGGGAGAATCAGAGCGGCGATCTGGTACCATGGGCGTAAGTGTGCGCAGTGCAGGAGCTGCTGTCTCACCAGAGGAGCTTCTTCCTGGCCGGCAGCAGCTGTAGTTTCACTTTCTGCCCTGCAGGCTCTGGTTGTCTCAGCCACACTGGGTCCTAGTGCCCTCTGTGTGCAGACACTGGACACTTCCTGCTCCTGCCTCAGCCACTGCCTGCAAGCTTCATGGTAAGAGGGGATGGAATTTATTAAATTCATTCTGCTCAGGCATGTCATGGTCACTGTGGGGGGAATGTGAGAGGATGAGGGTACAGTGGGGGAGGGGTACAGGGCACTGGGGTGAATGTAAGAGGATGGGGGTATTGTGGGGGCTAGGGCACTGGGGGAGTTAATGTGAGAGGATGGGGGTATTGTGGGGGAGGGGTACAGGGCACTGGGGTGAATGTAAGAGGATGGGGGTATTGTGGGGGCTATGGCACTGGGGGGGTTAATGTGAGAGGATGGGGTATTGTGGGGGAGGGGTACAGGGCACTGGGGTGAATGTAAGAGTATGGGGTATTGTGGGGGCTAGGGCACTGGGGGGTTAATGTGAGAGGATGGGGTATTGTGGGGGACGGGTACAGGGCACTGGGGTGAATGTAAGAGTATGGGGTATTGTGGGGGCTAGGGCACTGGGGGGGTTAATGTGAGAGGATGGGGTATTGTGGGGGAGGGGTACAGGGCACTGGGGTGAATGTAAGAGTATGGGGTATTGTGGGGGCTAGGGCACTGGGGGGGTTAATGTGAGAGGATGGGGATATTGTGGGGGCTGGCGCACAGGGGTTGATGAGAAAGGATGGGGTATTGTGAGGGAGGGTGGACAGGTCACTGGGGTTGAATGTAAGAGGATGGGGGTATTGTGGGGACTGAAGTGGGGAGGGGCAACAGAGTACTGAGGGATGCATGTGAGAGGATGGGGTATTGTGGGGTCAGTGGGACAGAACACTAAGGGGTGCATGTGAGACGATGGGCTGTTGGGGTGTGGGTGGGGGACAGGGGAGGTAGGGGGCTTTTTTTTACTTGTGAGCTCCTTAATACTTTAATAATAGATTAATATTTCAGTATTATTATAACAAGGGCATAGACAGACGACCGTATAACTCATGCGAGGATCGCACTGCAATCCTCGGACTTGCTGGTACCGCTCCTGACATGAGCGCGACTGCCATGTATAATATATGGTATATACAGCGTAGTGTCGCATACACTGCTGTATTATACAATATACAACAGTTCTAATGCTCCATACTTAATATGCAGGATTATGTACAGTGTATATGATGTAACCTGTATAAGATGCGACATTGGCTTGCCCCCCCCCCTAGTTTTGATCCTGGGTACGCCCATGTCCGGTACTATTTTGCAGCCAGCTTGCAGCACCGCAACGCACCGCCAGCCCCGGCCCCCGCGGACTGATCTCTGCAGTGCGGCGATTGGGTAGCGGCGCGGCCGCGGCCATCTTCTTTAGTCACGAGGCAGAGCCGGAGAGGAGAGAGATACTGTGTGAGCTGAGCTGTGGCGCTGCCTGGACCCTGGAGTGGAGCTGGAGGAGTGTGTTTGTGTGGACTGAGGTGGTCTGACCGGCGTCTATCTATGATAGATAGACGCCGGTCAGAGTAGTAAGGCCTCCATGGAAGAGCAGTTCTTCTAGCCCCCTGCGTTGTCTTCTTCTCTGGAGAGCTTGAGGTCTATGCTCAGAGCTGTCTGTAGGGCACAGCTGTAGAAAGCCACCCAGCTGGAGACAGACCACCAGCTCCCAGATCCTGGTGCCTTCTTAGACATTATTACTGAGAAGCTTGCAATCCACTTGTATGTACCCAGGTGTATAGAGTCACATTTACATCCTGCGGCTTTTTATACGGTCTACTTTATAAAGATGACAGTAATACCTATATCGTACCTTAGTTACTGTACATTCAGTGGTGGTGGGGGAACTGTAAGTCCCAGCATTGCATATTGGCATCTGATCTATAGAGATTACTGCAGGTAACACAATAAATATGTTCTATTATTACAATCACTAGTATAAGTCCCAGCATCTCCCCATTTGTCTAGATATTAGACACACGTTTATTATTCAGATATTATGTAGTATCGACTTTAGGCTGATCCAAACAATCATATTTTTGGTCAGAAGAAAAAATGGCAGCACGCACGAGTTGCATCCGATTATGGGATCGCACTCAGCCAGGCAAATCAGTGAGTCCGTGAAAAAAAAAATCAGACTGCACTCGGATGACATCTGAGTGCAGTCTGATTTTCACAGCTTTACAGAATGAAGATGGGGAACTTTTTATTTCCACCTTCTCCACATCCGCGAAAATCGGAGCACGCTGTGAGCACACTCTGATCAAACTCCGATCTGAGTGTGATTAGCTTAATCGGAACGATTTTCTCGGATAAGACAAAATACGGTCATGTGAACCTATCCTTAGAGAAATAAATACATTATTATTATTATTGATGAGCAAATGTGCTTGTTTGTTAGGCAATCCCTGCATGTGTTGCGGGTGTCGAACAGCCATGAGACATGCAACCGCGGGGACTGGAACATATTTTTCGAGCATGCAGAAGACATTCGGTTAGAACCCGAGCATGCTCAGATAACACCTTATCCGAGTACGTTCACTCATCACTAATTATTGTATATTGTATTTCTGGATAGAAGGTAGAACGGTAAGTCCCAGCTACATAATACTATAGTTTAATCTTCAGTTCAGTATGAGACTAGAAAGAGACTTCTTAATCAGAATGTAGTGCACAGCCTGGCCAGCTGGTCAGTCAAGTGAGACAGCTGCATAGAAATATATATATAGAAATGTATGCAGCTGTCACACTCGGGTCAGGAGAGCCGCTGGCCAGAATGTGCACTGTTCTGATCTCATTCCAATTTATTGTTTTTCAACTGACTGCGCCCCTACTTATATGTTTGAGGAAAAGGTGCGTGTAAATGGGTGTGGCTTAAAATGGGTGTGGCTTAAAATGGGTGTGGTCAGTGCCGGATTAAGGTAATGGAGGCCCCTAGGCTGGTAAAATTTTGGGGGCCCCCCTCTCATCCATGCGCCACAGTCCCGCCCACTACACCTCAGCCCCACCCACAATGTGTCAGGACCCCACCCACTAAGCACCATAGCCCCGCCCACAGTAAGACCAACTGCTGTTTGTCAACAGTGCCTGAGAATCTTAGTTGTTACTTGCGCATTTAGCACCTGAATGAGACAATGAGGCCTTAACAATACTGTAATAAAGTATTCTTAATAAAATAAAAAGCATAGCACTGGTATGTGCATCACAAGTCACAACACATCTGTATAACAGGGCACAGCATCAGACAGGCAGCAGATTTATCATTCGGGTAATCGGCCATGCTTTTCAACGGTGCAATTTTTCGTGGAGAATGCCCTTAACCCGGGAACAGCAGTGAGCAGGCGAAGCATCTGTCTTAGGCTAGTTTCACACATCCGTTTTTCCCCTTGCGGCGCCCCCGGCATTTTCCCGCAGCGCCGCATCTGAAAATCTGATGCGCCGCATGCGGCTTTTTTCGCATTGACATGCATTAGCGCCGCATGGCGCCGCATGTCAATGTGTTGCATGTGGTTTTGTCCGGATGCGGCGCAAATGTACATTGCGGCGTCCGGGAAAAACGCTGCATGTAACGTTTTTTTTTTTGCCGGATGGTTTCTTATCTCTCCAAGCATCAGAAACCATCCGGCAAAAAAACGCATTTTGGGCGCCGGATGTGTGAAAGCTTTTCACATGCGGCGCTGCGGTAAAATGCCGGGGGCGCCGTTTAGGCGCCCGCCGGATGTGTGAAAGAGGCCTAACTGGGCACAGTAGCAGGCATCAGAACCACCTCTTTAGCTGGAGACAGCAGGCCGCTGCTCTCGCCCGGACGGTACCTCACGTGATGATGTGAAGTACTGCTAGTGTGTCAAGAATGTGTCAGAAGAAGTAGTAATGTGTATGTGCAGAGGCGTATCTAGGCTTTCTGGCACCCGGGGCAAGAATTTGTTTCGGCGCCCCCCCCCCCCCCGCACACATGCGATTTGTACACTTAGTCATGTACCGACGAGCTGCTCTCCCTAATGCTCTTAATATTCAGTGAAAATCTGAGAGAAGCAGGAAGAGAAGCTCGTTGTCACAGGACCATAAGTATGAAAATCACATATGAGTGAAGTGTCCATGTGACGACTGCTGGAACCTGCAGAGCTGAATCCTGACATTGCAGCTTCTGAATTCTCACAACGAATGCTCTGCACACTTTTAGGGTTCTCCATTACCGGTGGCAAGAGTACACGGTCATATCAGCACAAGCATGTGATTTATATACTTCTGGCCACATTCCCACTAGACGTGCTCGGCCTCGCTCTGTTCATTTTCATTGAGGCCACACATGTCTAGTCAGCATGTGACCGCATGTATGTAAATCACCGACACGAGAAAATCCTAAGGGCTCATACTCACTGGGCTGGAAAAAAATCGGTCCGTTTTCGGCAGGAAAAAAACGGTACAATTGTTGTAAAAAGACTTGCGATTTTTATGCGATTTTAAATCGCATCATGCGTTTTCTGTCAGTTTTCCATCAGTTTTCCATCTGTATGCAATGCGATTTTAACATGAAGTTTTACATAGAGCAGTTATCTCTATGTAAAAAGTCATGTAAAAATCACATTGTAACAAAAAAAAATACACAAAAAGCAAATAATTATATATATAATATATATATATATATATATACATCTAATATATATATATAATATATATATAGGTCATACACTTCTACATAGTATAATAGCCGCTAATTCATCCCTGGCATTACTGTAAAATCACACTGACAGCTTTAATAAAGAATAGAAACAATACATATACACACATAGAATACATATATATATATATATATATATATATATATATATATTATATATATATATGTAATTGTGACATATATATATATATTTATAGTTCTTACACTTCTACATACTGTAATAGCCGGTAATTCAATTGTCGGCTTTTGTGAAATCACAGAAGCCGACATGAAATGATACATTGTTTCCACACAGTTAACCATGTCATTTCCTGTATTTTGATATATGGTTTGAACTTAAAATTACATGAGTGTATTTGTACAAAATTTCAGACATGTAGGGGTTAATTAAAGGTGTAAATTCGTTGAAAAAAATGCGTGGGCTCCCTGTTATGTTACGGTAGCTGAGGAGTGCAGGCAAAAAAGGAAATACACCAGAGCAGTTGGAATCTATGAGATTGCAGTACCCTGACTAACCACCGCAACTAGAGGCAGCCGTGGAGCGTTCCTACGTTGGTCCTAGACGCCTCGTCACAGCCTGAGAAACTAACTACACCTAAAGATAGAAATAGGAAAGCTATCTGCCCCGGAGCAGAACCCCAAAGATAATAGAAAGCCCCCAAACATGTAATGGCGGTTAGACAAGAGGAAATACTGACACAGAAAGAAAATAGTATGAGCAAACGCTGGGGCCCAAACTATCTAAATAGAAAAGGACAGGAAGGGTACTTACTGCAATCCCAGAAAACCCTGAAAAACACCAACTCTACTAATTTCAAAATCACCTGAGATCACACGACCTCTACCACCTAAATTAGTTCTCTGGTGTAACAAAAACAGCAGCCACTGAAAAAACTGGAAAAAGCAAAAGTACAAAACACAGTGGCTGGACTAAACTGAGAGGGCAAAAGCCCCCGGAGGGGACCCTGAAGGCCCCCACAGAAGTGCAGGACAAAATGCAAAAATATAGCAAAAACACAAAATAAAAAATTGTCTTATCTGATAGCAGGAGATGCAGACACGACACAGCAGGCTACAAGGGAAACTGGAAAGAAGGATTCAGACCAGAACAATTGATCACCGGCAACCCTGATGGGAAAATGATTCCCCTAAATAAGACCAATCAGTAACACCTGATTCCCAGTCTTCACAATCCTCACTAGTACCGCTTGTAACCACCAGAGGGAGGCTCTGCTCAGAACTCATCTCAAACCCATTCACAACAGTACCCCCCCCTTGAGGAGGGGTCACCGAACCCTCATTTGAGCAACCAGGTCGGTCAGGATGAGTTCTATGATACGCACGGATAAGTCTCCTAGCATGGATGTCCGAAGCAAACACCCAAGAATTATCTTCCTGACCATAACCTCTCCATTTAACCAAATACTGGAGTCTTCGTCTAGAAAAACGAGAATCCAATATTTTCTCAACCACATACTCCAGATTGCCCTCAACCAAAACAGGGTCAGGAGGCACAGCAGCAGGAACCACTGGCTCAACAAACCTCTTCAACAAGGACTTGTGGAACACGTTATGGATCTTAAATGTCCCTGGAAGAAGCAAACGAAAAGAAACAGGATTAATAATCTCCATGATCTTATAAGGTCCAATGAACCTAGGCTTAAATTTAGGAGATGCTACTCTCATAGGAATATTCTTTGAGGACAACCAGACCAAGTCCCCCACTTTAAACCGAGGACCATCAGTCCTATGCCGGTTAGCAAACCGCTGGGCCTTCTCCTGAGAGAAGGACAACCTCTCCACTACCTGGTCCCAAATCTGCTGCATACGCTCAACAACAGTCAACACCTGGACAGACAGAAGCCTCCGTCTGTCCTGAAGAAAATCGAGGGTGAAACCCAGAATTACAGAAAAACGGAGACATCAAAGTGGCAGAGCTAGCCCTATTATTAAGAGCAAACTCAGCCAAAGGCAAAAAAGAGACCCAGTCATCCTGATCAGCAGACACAAAGCATCTTAGATAAGTCTCCAATGTCTGGTTTGTTCTCTCAGTTTGACCATTGGTCTGAGGATGAAATGCCGAGGAGAAAGACAATTGAACACCCAGTTTAGAACAAAAAGTCCTCCAAAATCTGGAAACAAACTGGACTCCTCTGTCAGACACAATGTTCTCAGGAATGCCGTGTAAACGAACCACGTGCTGAAGGAACAACGGCACCAATTCAGAGGAGGAAGGCAACTTAGGTAATGGCACAAGATGTATCATTTTGGAAAACCTATCACAAATTACCCAGATGGTGGTCATTCTCTGAGAAACAGGAAGATCGGAAATGAAATCCATAGAGATATGGGTCCATGGTCTCTTGGGCACAGGCAATGGCATCAACAAACCACTAGAGCGAGAGCAAGGCTTGGAGCGAGAGCAAGTCCCGCAGGACTGCACAAATTCCCTGACATCGCGAGACAAGGTAGGCCACCAAAAGGACCGACTAACCAAGTCTCTGGTACCAAAAATTCCGGGATGCCCAGCCAATGCGGAACAATGAATCTCAGACATCACACTCTTTTTCCATTGGTCCGGGACAAACAATTTTCCAACAGGGCAGCGCTCGGGCCTATCCTCCTGACACCCCTCCAGAGCAAGTCTCAAATTGGGCGAGATGGCGGAAAGAACTACACCCTCCTTCAAAATAACAGAGGGATCAGATAGCTCAGGAGAGTCCGCAAGGAAACTCCTCGAGAGGGCATCCGCCTTAACATTCTTAGTGCCAGGAAGAAAGGAAACCACAAAATTAAAACGTGTGAAAAACAAGGCCCACCTGGCCTGTCTAGGATTGAGTCGCTTGGCAGATTCCAGATAGACCAGATTCTTATGGTCCGTAAGGACCACCACCTGATGTTTGGCTCCCTCCAGCCAATGTCTCCACTCTTCAAAAGCCCACTTCATGGCCAATAACTCCCGATTACCCACGTCATAATTACGTTCAGTAGGAGAAAATTTTCGAGAGAAAAAGGCACAAGGGTTACTTTTAGAGGTCTCTGGATCTTTTTGGGACAAAACGGCACCTGCCCCAATTTCAGAGGCATCAACCTCCACCTGAAATGGCAGAGAAACATCAGGCTGCCGTAGAACAGGAGCAGAAGTGAATCTCTGCTTAAGTTCCTGAAACGCAGAGACTGCCTCAGGAGGCCAATTCACCACATCAGAACCCTTTCTGGTCAAATCAGTTAATGGTTTAACAATAACAGAGAAATTACCAATAAATTTACGATAAAAATTGGCAAAACCCAAAAATCTCTGAAGAGCCTTTAATGAAGTAGGTTGGACCCAATCACAGATGGCCTGAACCTTGACCGGGTCCATTTCAATAACAGATGGGGACAAAATGAATCCCAGAAATGAGATCTTCTGTACGCCAAAAAGACACTTTGATCCCTTCACATACAGAGCATTCTCTCTCAAAATCTGGAATACAGTTCGAACATGTTTCACATGAGAGTCCCAGTCATTAGAAAAAATCAAGATATCATCCAAATAAACAATCAGAAACTTGTCCACAAAATCCCTGAAAATGTCATTCATGAAGGACTGGAAGACGGAAGGAGCATTAGTGAGCCCAAAGGGCATCACAAGGTACTCAAAATGCCCTTCAGGGGTGTTAAATGCCGTCTTCCATTCATCCCCGTGCTTAATGCGAATAAGGTTATACGCCCCCCTGAGGTCAAGCTTAGTAAACCAAGTAGCGTTTTTCACCCTGGAAAACAGGTCAGAAATCAAGGGTAACGGGTATTGATATTTCACAGTAATATTGTTCAAGAGACGATAATCAATACACGGCCTTAATGAACCATCTTTTTTGGCCACAAAGAAAAAACCGGCACCTAAGGGTGAAGAGGATGGTCTGATATGACCCTTCTCCAATGATTCCTTGATATAAGACCGCATAGCGTCATGTTCAGGTACAGACAAGTTAAAAAGGCGACCCTTAGGGAATTTACTACCCGGCACTAATTCAATAGCGCAGTCATAGCTCCTATGGGGAGGTAAGGATGCAGATTTACTTTCGCTAAACACATCAGAAAAATCAAACAAAAAGTCAGGAACATCCTCAGCCTGGGGGGAGGCAGAAAAAACAGGAGTGTTGGCACTAACACATTGGCAGCCCCAACTGGTTACAGACACAGATTTCCAATCCAAAACAGGATTATGAGACTGTAACCAAGGGAAACCCAGCACTATAATGTCATGCAGATTATATAGAACCAAAAATTTGCAGCACTCCTGGTGATCAGGTTCAACCCTCATTATCACCTGAGTAGAAAACTGGGGTTTATTCTCAGCCAAAGGGTAGAATCGATCCCCAGTAAAGGAATAGACTTCTGTAGGGGTATCAAGGAAAACCCACAACGCTTAGCAAAATCATAATCCATCAGATTAATAGCTGCTCCAGAATCAACGAAAGCCTGAGCAGAAAATGAGGACAGAGAGCATATCAGAGTGACAGTTAATAAAAACTTAGTCTGAACACTACCCAAGACAACTGAGCGTGCAAAATGTCTTCCCCGCTTAGGGCAGACTGAAATAGCATGAGAGGCATCACCACAGTAGAAACATAACCCATTGCGCTTTCGAAACTCATGACGCTGTGCCCCAGACACCACTCCATCACACTGCATGGGCTCAGCAGCTGGCTCACAAGGCAACACCACTCCACGCATACTTCTCCGCTCACGCAAACGTCTGTCAATTTTAATCGCCAATGACATAGAATCATTGAGACCAGAGGGGACAGGGAATCCCACCATAACATCCTTTACATTATCCGACAGACCCTTCCGGAAAAGGGCCGCCAAAGCGTCGTCATTCCATTTGGTCAGGACTGCCCACCTACGGAATCTCTGACAGTATAACTCAGCGTCATCAAGCCCCTGATTTAATGCCAACAAGGCTTTTTCAGCTTGATCAGTGACATTAGGCTCATCGTACAATAACCCCAAAGCCTGAAAAAATGCATCAACATCACTCAAAACAGGATCCCCAGGTATCAGGGAAAAAGCCCAATCCTGAGGATCGCCGCGCAGGAGAGAGATGATAATTTGAACCTGCTGCGCTGCGTTTCCTGAGGACTTAGATTTTAAGGCAAAAAACAATTTACAATTATTTTTGAAATTCTGAAACTTAGCTCGATCCCCTAAAAACAAATCTGGCATGGGGATCCTAGGTTCCACAACAGGCAACCTAGCAAGATATGCAGCAATACTCTGAACTTCAGTGGCAAGCTGATCCACACGGCCAGACAACTGTGCAAACTCTATTGGGAGAAAAGATCCTCCCCAGCACCCAGAGATACAGAGGGAAAAAAAAAAAAAAATGCAACAAACAGAAAAATATCTCTGACAACTTTTCTTCCTTCAAAATATTTTTTCCCTTCTGTGAGTACCATACAATTTTTAAGGCCGGTGATACTGTTATGTTACGGTAGCTGAGGAGTGCAGGCAAAAAAGGAAATACACCAGAGCAGTTGGAATCTATGAGATTGCAGTACCCTGACTAACCACCGCAACTAGAGGCAGCCGTGGAGCGTTCCTACGTTGGTCCTAGACGCCTCGTCACAGCCTGAGAAACTAACTACACCTAAAGATAGAAATAGGAAAGCTATCTGCCCCGGAGCAGAACCCCAAAGATAATAGAAAGCCCCCAAACATGTAATGGCGGTTAGACAAGAGGAAATACTGACACAGAAAGAAAATAGTATGAGCAAACGCTGGGGCCCAAACTATCTAAATAGAAAAGGACAGGAAGGGTACTTACTGCAATCCCAGAAAACCCTGAAAAACACCAACTCTACTAATTTCAAAATCACCTGAGATCACACGACCTCTACCACCTAAATTAGTTCTCTGGTGTAACAAAAACAGCAGCCACTGAAAAAACTGGAAAAAGCAAAAGTACAAAACACAGTGGCTGGACTAAACTGAGAGGGCAAAAGCCCCCGGAGGGGACCCTGAAGGCCCCCACAGAAGTGCAGGACAAAATGCAAAAATATAGCAAAAACACAAAATAAAAAATTGTCTTATCTGATAGCAGGAGATGCAGACACGACACAGCAGGCTACAAGGGAAACTGGAAAGAAGGATTCAGACCAGAACAATTGATCACCGGCAACCCTGATGGGAAAATGATTCCCCTAAATAAGACCAATCAGTAACACCTGATTCCCAGTCTTCACAATCCTCACTAGTACCGCTTGTAACCACCAGAGGGAGGCTCTGCTCAGAACTCATCTCAAACCCATTCACAACAGCTCCCGCTGTATTTTCTCCACCAGACAGACAAAGCAAGCTAGTGGGGGCAGATAATAATAGCCTAGGGAGGGTACATTTTTTTGTGCCCCCCCTGGCTACTAACATCTGCCCCCAGACACCCCAGAAAGGGCAAATCTATAATTAGATTCGCCCTTTCTGGCACTTTGCCCGTCTATTCCCATTGCCCTGTAGCGGTGGCGAATGGGTTAATAATGTCACCTTAATGTCACCGTAGTATTGAAAGGTGACCTTAAGGCAGGTTAATAATTGAGAGCTGTCAATTAGACAACTATCAGTTATTAATCCTATTGAAGTAAATTAAAAAAACACACACACTTTAATAAAAAATAATTTTAATGAAATAAAAACAAATTTTTTTGACCATATTTTATTTTACACTTAATCCGTGCGAAGCCATTGATCTCCTAAAATAAAGAAAAAAAAATAAAACAACATTATTCTTACCTATTCCGCCGATCTGTCACGTCCTACGCTGTAATCCTTCACAAAGGGTTAACTAGCTTTGAGCCAAGCAGTGCAAGTAATCCTGCATGCTCAGCTCAAAGCTCCTGAATGAATAAGTTCCTCTCCTGGCGACAGGAGAGGATGTGTTTCATGAATGAAGCTTAATTGATTGTGTCCACTTTCCCTTTAGGTCAGGTCACTAAAGTTAAATTGCCAATAAATCAATTAAGCTCCATTCATGAATCTATTCCTCTACTTTCGCTGGGAGAGGAACTTATTCATTCAGGTGGTTACAGCTAGGAGACAGAATTATCTCCCTGCTAACTGTAACCTCTTAACCCTTTCTGATGGATTACACCGTGGGACCTGACTGTTCATCGGATTGGTAAGAATAATTTTGCTTTTTTATTTTATTTTTATTACAGGAAATGGTTTTAGCAGGAAAATAAAATATGGTCAAAAACTGTGTGATTATTTCATTAAACTTATTTTTTATTAAACTGTGTGTGTTTGATTTTTCTTTCATACAATAGGATTAATAATTGATAGTTGTCTAATTGACAGCTCTCAATTATTAACCTGCCTTAAGGTCACCTTTCAATACTAAGGTGACATTAACGCCTTATTAACCCATTCGCCACCGCTACAGGGCAATGGGAATAGACGGGCAAAGTGCCAGAAAGGGCGAATCTAATTATAGATTTGCCCTTTCTGGGGTGTCTGGGGGCAGATGTTAGTAGCCAGGGGGGGCACAAAACAAATGTACCCTTCCTAGGCTATTATTATCTGCCCCCACTCGCTTGCTTTGTCTGTCTGGTGGAGAAAATACAGCGGGAGCCCACGCATTTTTTTTCAACGAATTTACACCTTTAATTAACCCCTACATGTCTGAAATTTTGCACACATATACTCATGTAATTGTAAGTTTCAACCATATATAAAAATACATGAAATTACATGGTTAAATGTGTGTAAACAATGTATCATTTCATGTCGGCTTCTGTGATTTCACAAAAGCCGGCAATTGAATTAGCGGCTATTGTACTATGTAGAAGTGTATGAACTATAAATATATATATAATGTATGTGTCACAATGACATGTACATATATATATATGTATTCTATGTGTATATATGTAGTGTTTTGTGAGCTGTCAGTGTGATTTTACAGTAGCCGGGGATGATTTGCCGGCTTTTCAAAGGAGACTGGTGCGTATACATCGGACAGCACTTGCATGGGGCGAGTGCTGTGCGATGATTTCTCGCACCCATTGACTTGCATTGGCGATTATCATGCCAAAATCGCATCAAATCGCAGCATGCTGCGATTTTTTTCTCACACCGATTTCTGATGAGAAAAAAATCGCAAATGAAAACTCACCCATTGACTAACATTGGTCAGATTTGAATCCGATTTTTTTTCATCAGATTTTCATCCGTTTTCGGCACAAGTGAGTATGAGGCCTAACAGCGTGCAGTGCGCACTGTGAGAATTCAGAAATTGACTAATTCTCATGTCTTTATTTGTTAGGAGCATTAAAGGGGCTGTCCAGGTTTGTGCTGAGTCTGCAGTCATTCTATGTGACACAGACCTGGAGAACCCCTTTAATGCTCCTAACAAATAAAGACATGAGAATTAGTCAATTTCACAAATAATATTTACATCCAGGTACCTTATAGAAGACGCTGTCTCTGGAGTCGTTCTCCTTTTCTTCATCTTGTCCACACCCCATGATGAGTTTTCTCATCCACAGCCATCTCTGCAGACCTCCATCTTCTCCGCTCTTCTGCACCAACTCTCCGCATGATGCCCTTAAAGACAGAAGAGTCATTATAATGCCCCTAAATAAAAATATCTGCAATATACTGTCACCTCACACTATTCCCCTCCCTCCTCACACTGTCTCCTCTCACATCCCCCCTGTTCACCCTCACTCCCCATACTGTGTCCACATACATTCACCCGTTCGCTCCCCATACTGTCTGCACCCATTCCCCATACTGTTTCCTCATGCATACTCTTCAGTACCCTCAAATCCCCCCACACCCATTAAATCCCCCATCCCCACTCCAAATCCCCCCACACACATTAAATCTCCACATCCCCACTCCAAATCCCCCACACATACAATAACCCCCATCCCCACTACAAATCCCCCCACACATACAATAACCGCCCCATCGCCACTCCAAATACCCCCACACATACAATAACCCCCCCATCGCCACTCCAAATCCCCCCACACATACAATAACCCCCCCATCGCCACTCAAAATCCCCCCACACATACAATAACCCCCCATCGCCACTCCAAATCCCCCACACATACAATAACCCCCCATCGCCACTCCAAATCCCCCCACACATAATGTATCCCCCCATCCCCACTCCAAATACCCCCACACATAAAAGAACCCCCCATCCCCACTCCAAATCCCCCCCACACATAAGGTATGACCCCACATCCCCACTCCAAATCCCCCACACATAATGTATCCCCCCATCCCCACTCCAAATCCCCCCACACATAATGTATCCCCCATCCCCATTCTAAATCCCTCCACACATAATGTATCCCCCATCCCCATTCTAAATCCCCCACACATAATGTATCCCCCCATCCCCATTCTAAATCCCCCCACACATAATGTATCCCCCCATCCCCATTCTAAATCCCCCCACACATAATGTATCTCCCCATCCCCACTCTAAATCCCCCCCCATACACACACACAGTATGTCCCTGTTAATCTTCGGTGGTTCTTCAGCTCCATAGTGGAGCACACTTACCACCACTGTTCCCCTTCTGAGCGCCAGTGAGTGACGTCAGCAGCGTGATCACATGACCTGATCACGCTGCAGACGTCGCTCTGACCTGGAGGTCAGAGCTTCAATTGTACTGGCGTCTGTATAGACGCCAGTACAATTGGTCCCTGCTGGGAGCCGGCACGCTGCAGCTTCTCTGCGCCGGCTGTCAGCATGACAGCCGGCACAGGGAACCGCCGACTCCCAGGCCGGGGGCGGCTGAACGCAGCCACAGGGGAGACACTGCGGACCGCCGCACTAGGCGGCCCGACTGCGCCCCCCTGCTGGCTGCGCCGGGGCACCTGCTGCCCCGGCTGCCCTCCCCTAGATACGCCCCTGTGTTTGTGTGCCCCACGAATGCCGGCAGACAGTGGGGGCCTATGGACCCCCAGAGGCTCAGGGGCCCATAGGCCATGGCCTAATGGGCCTTATTAGTAATCCGGCCCTGGGTGTGGTTTTCCGACGCACAAACACGAACCTATTGTTAAAAATGTGAATCCCACCCCTGGTTACAGCATAGTGGAGGGGATTTCAAGAAATCCCATCTCCACTATGCTTCAAAACACGCAGGCGGAAGACCTGCGTTTCCGGACATGCGGCGCATCTTTTTAGACCCAGCATGTCCTATTCCCTTGCGGCGACGCTGCGTCGCTGCAAGGGAAATAACACAGGGCTATGTAGCCCTGCGGTCATTCCGGATGTGTTCCATGAACACATCCGGAATGAGCGCGCGTTCAAAAGAGGGCGGGGCTTTGGACTTTCCGCTCCGTCCAAAGCTCTGTGTTACCTGACCGTGGAAACACAGCCTTTATCTCTTCTTGGAATCCAACAATTCCAGACTCTTGACAAAGATCATGTACAGCTGCTAGCACTGTGTGCATTCCCAATTTTCCATGTCTCAGACTCTGAGATTAGGGCAGGAAAGTTTTCATGAAGCGTAATAAGTCATTTTCTATGCTTATTAGGATGATGGCATGATGTACTTCTATGTTTTACAACGCAGACATGCACATACTGAATTAAAGTCAACTGCATGACTTTATAATGGCTGACATAAAACCTTTGTCTGCATTTTATACATTGCACGGGCCCCATAGTAACATTGGTTCAAGTACAATCCGATGTTTTGTTGGATTGCACTTGGATGAAAATGCAGTCGTCTGCAAGAACACAGGCTGCTTTCACACATCAGTTTTTTTGTGTCAGGCATAATCCGTCGAATACCTGAAGGGACGGATCCGGCACTGAGGCCGGGGTCACACTGGCGACAGAATCGGACGACTGCAATACAATGAAATATCGTATTGCAGTCTGCCCTATGTTGATCTATGGAGCAGCTCCCAGTATCCGATTTTTAGTGGTCCGTTTTAATCGTCCGAGTGCAATCGCAGCATGCTGCGATTGTCACCGATTGTGGGTCGACTATCGCCAATGCAAGTCTATGGGAGCGATGAAAAATCGGATTACAAACGGACCGCATGTGTGACTTGCGATTAAATCGCATCGGTGTCCTTTAGAAAAGCCGGCAATTCATCCCCGGCTATACTGTAAAAACACACTGACAGCTTTAATAAAGAATAGAAAGAATAGATATACACACATAGAATACATATATATATATATACAGGTCATTCTCAAAAAATTTGCATATAGTGCTAAATTTCATTATTTTCCATAATGTAATGATTACAATTAAACTTTCATATATTTTAGAATCATTACACACCAACTGAAATTGGTCAGGTCTTTTATTGTTTTAATACTGATGATTTTGGCATACAACTCCTGATAACCCAAAAAACCTGTCTCAAAAAATTAGCATATCAAGAAAAGGTTCTCTAAACGACCTATTACCCTAATCTTCTGAATCAACTAATTAACTCTAAACACATGCAAAAGATTCCTGAGGCTTTTAAAAACTCCCTGCCTGGTTCATTACTCAAAACCCCCATCATGGGTAAGACTAGCGACCTGACTGATGTCAAGAAGGCCATCATTGACACCCTCAAGCAAGAGGGTAAGACCCAGAAAGAAATTTCTCAACAAATAGGCTGTTCCCAGAGTGCTGTATCAAGGCACCTCAATGGGAAGTCTGTTGGAAGGAAACAATGTGGCAGAAAATGCTGTACAACGAGAAGAGGTGACCGGACCCTGAGGAAGATTGTGGAGAAGGACCGATTCCAGACCTTGGGGGACCTGAGGAAGCAGTGGACTGAGTCTGGTGTAGAAACATCCAGAGCCACCGTACACAGGCGTGTGCAGGAAATGGGCTACAGGTGTCGCATTCCCCAGGTAAAGCCACTTTTGAACCATAAACAGCGGCAGAAGCGCCTGACCTGGGCTACAGAGAAGCAGCACTGGACTGTTGCTAAGTGGTCCCAAGTACTTTTTTCTGATGAAAGCAAATTTTGCATGTCATTCGGAAATCAAGGTGCCAGAGTCTGGAGGAAGACTGGGGAGAAGGAAATGCCAAAATGCCTGAAGTCCAGTGTCAAGTACCCACAGTCAGTGATGGTGTGGGGTGCCATGTCAGCTGCTGGTGTTGGTCCACTGTGTTTCATCAAGGGCAGGGTCAATGCAGCTAGCTATCAGGAGATTTTGGAGCACTTCATGCTTCCATCGGCTGAAATGCTTTATGGAGATGAAGATTTCATTTTTCAGCACGACCTGGCACCTGCTCACAGTGCCAAAACCACTGGTAAATGGTTTACTGACCATGGTATTACTGTGCTCAATTGGCCTGCCAACTCTCCTGACCTGAACCCCATAGAGAATCTGTGGGATATTGTGAAGAGAAAGTTGAGAGACGCAAGACCCAACACTCTGGATGAGCTTAAGGGCGCTATCAAAGCATCCTGGGCCTCCATAACACATCAGCAGTGTCACAGGCTGATTGCCTCCATGCCACGCCGCATTGAAGCAGTCATTTCTGCCAAAGGATTCCCGACCAAGTATTGAGTGCATAACTGAACATTATTATTTGATGGTTTTTTTGTTTGTTTTGAAAAAACACTTTTATTTTATTGGACGGTTGAAATATGTTAATTTTTTGAGACAGGTTTTTTGGGTTATCAGGAGTTGTATGCCAAAATCATCAGTATTAAAACAATAAAAGACCTGACAAATTTCAGTTGGTGTGTAATGAATCTAAAATATATGAAAGTTTAATTGTAATCATTACATTATGGTAAATAATGAAATTTAGCACTATATGCTAATTTTTTGAGAAGGACCTGTATATGTCATTGTGACATATATATATACATATATTTATAGTTCTTACACTTCTACATACTGTAATAGCCGCTAATTCAATTGCCGGCTTTTGTGAAATCAAAGAAGCCGACATGAAATGATACATTGTTTAGACACAGTTAACCATGTCATTTCCTGTATTTTGATATATGGTTTGAACTTACAATTACATAAGTGTATGTGTGCAAAATTTCAGACATGTAGGGGTTGATTAAAGGTGTAAATTAGTTGAAAAAAAATGTGTGGGCTCCCGCTGTATTTCTCCACCAGACAGACAAAGCAAGCGAGTGGGGGCAGATAATAATAGCCTAGGGAGGGTACATTTTTTTTTGTGCCCTCCCCTGGCTACTAACATCTGCCCCCAGACACCCCAGAAAGGGCAAATCTCTAATTAGATTTGCCCTTTCTGGCACTTTGCCCGTCTATTCCCATTGCCCTGGAGCGGTGGCGAATGGGTTAATAAGGGGTTACAGGCACCTTGCAATTGAAAGGTGACTGTAAGCCAGGTTAATAATTGAGAGCTATTCATTTCTTTCTTTTGTGATTTAAATACTATTCTTTTGGATCCATTATATGTCAGTTTTGCAAGCCTGCGAGAAATTCTCGCAAGTCGGATGAAAATCGGATGTTACAAGCTACACACACATGCGACTAAATCGCATCTTTGAAGGAAAATCGGATGCCAGGCAGATGTGTGATGTTTTCATTTTGTTCCGATAATCGACCGACTAAAACGGTCCGATTTTTTGTAGTTGTGTCTGACCCCGGCCTGAAATGAAAAAATTGATGCAACGGATCAGTTTTTTTGCTGGATCCGACCTGAACTTTTGAACCCGGAAAAAGAAGTTTTGCAGCCGGAAAATGCAGGTACGCATGTCCGGACCGAGGAGAGAGAGTGGAAAATGTAGTAGTAGTAGTAGTAGTAGTAGTAGTAGTAGTAGTTTTCCAGAATCCGGATCAGTCTTTTGACGGATTGCACAAAAGACTGGTCCGGTTCCATAGACTTGTATTATTTCCGGGCGCCTGATGCGCCGCTTCAGGCACTATCAGGCGGGTCCGGAAAAAAAAAAAAAAACGTTGCAGTGACCATTTTGTCCGGCTGCCGGAATGTACATTTCCGCCGGATCCGGCCAAAAACGGATGCAACGCAACGACATCAGGCACGATCCGGCGCTAATGAAAGTCAATTACAAAAAAACGCATCCGGTACCGAATCCGTTTTTTTAAAAACACGCCGGATCGCGCCTGACGTCAAAAAACTGATGTGTGAAAGTAGCCTTAGGCTTAGTTTAGAATAGGAGTCTTCGGGGTTTTTCTTTTTTAGAAACTAGGAAACAGAAAATGACACATTACCATGAAAGAACAACTGAACTCACAATTATGGGCAGAAGATGTTTTTTGCGATGTCCTTTGCTATGCGAGCAGTCTGGACAAATACTAACTGAGAAATATGAATTACTAATTTAGCACTAAATTGGAGTTTTACCAAGTGAAGCAGAAACTAAACCAGGTTTATTGGATTTTAACTCAAGTCAACTCAGTGGAGCAGAGATGGAAATTCAGCACAAAGGCTTCAATTCATCAAGGCTGACATTCTGCCCACCAGTCTTGATGAAGGAGGCATTGGACTAAGGTGCGCCAAAATTATTACAAGATGTGCACCTTTTATTGAATTTGGTGCAATTTTTAGCGCACGTGCAGCAGTAAAAGAAGTGTACTCCACTCTTTATAAAGTTGGCAAAACCAGTATAAAATCCCCAAACCCTACAGTAATATTTGGACCAAAATTTTGCAACATTTCAAGCACTTTTACGCAAGAAATCTGGTGTAAACTGCTTCCTAAATGGAGGATAAATGCTTTAACACTGTGCAATGCCTCATTATGTATCATTTTTTTCCTCCTGGATAGTCCAGGGATAAAACAGTAACCTGATCCAAATATAAAAAAAACTGTCCTCTGTAAAAATCTGTGAAGCATTATATGTACTGATGAAGAGTGAAAGCTTAGAAAAGGATTAGACTTCCAATAGACAAGTTCTGGAAATGTATCATCATTCACCATATAAAAAACACAATATCTCCCAAATAAGTTATTTTCTTCTGGCGCAAAATGGAAATGATAAATATCCCTTTGTACAAAATAGAATTCATGTGACTTGCATGTATTAAGGACTTGTTCACACCTGGTTTTCTATTGTGTCAATCACACATGTATTTGGTGGATTTAATAATGTACCAAGCATGTCTTAGAAACTACTCCAAAACAGAACACATTGGGCGCCATCTTTGGATTAATCTAGACCAAGTTATATTTTGGAAAAAATGATGCAGAATTTAACAAATTCTCCTTTTCTGTATGTTTTTTTAATGCTTTCCAAATAATTAATCTGCTTTTATTTTTTATGCCACATACATATGTTTACATCAGCAGAACCTTTACAATATCACTGAATATGGCACAGCTACTGAAAGATGCTAGGACAGAAAAGCTTAAAGGGGTAGCTAAAACATGACTGCCTCCTTTCAGAAACAGTGCCACCACTGACCATGGGTTGTGTCTGGTATTACAACTCAGCTTCACTGATGTGAATGTAGCTGAGCAGCAATACCATGCATAACCCATGCTCAGGGGAGACACTGTCGCTAAAAGAAACGTATTATAATTTATATTTTACCCTGGAAAACCCCATTAAGGTCTTACCTGTCATAGTTTACTACCACAGCAAAATGGTGTCAGTTTTCCCCTGTAAGTCCATTGCTCTACATGTGAATATGAGCCATGTCACCTTTATTTCTAAAATTTGCAGAAAACTGGAGAAATTACATATATAAATGTGCATGTAGGACATCATGCTCTCATGTTGGGCACTCGGTTTTTAGAAAATTTAGAAACAAATCTTCAACATCATGAAGACCTGATTAAACAACTGTGTGTGCCGGCAAGAGAAAATGAATTAAAAAAAATATAATAAGCCAACATAAGACAGGTCAACAAATTCCATGAACATGATGCACCTAGAGTTTCCAGAAAAACGCACCATAAAAATCCCATTAAGAACACAAGTGCATCAGTTAAAATGCAAGGTGACCATGGAAAGTCCTGTTTCTGTTCACTCACTGCTAACATTTGATGCTGTATTTTCTAAACTTAAAATATGCACTGATCCTGACTTAAAACTGCTAATATACATGAAAGATGGAGTTTATGGAGAAAACAATGGTCAAACTAAAATAAGAGCAAGCATAAAAATAATGCATTTACTTGAACCATTATAGAAAGTGGCAGACTCATTGGAACAAGTGACAACATTATGGCCCATACTTGTGCCACTATTTTGAGAAACAAGTGTGAATTGTAATGTAACAATAGTTATTGGAGAATCACAAGATTTGGCTGTTAACATCCTGCTGGAAGAACTTCAAAAAAATTGTTGGGAAGTAAGCTACTAGTTTAGATAATTTGCTCTATGCTGTCCCTTTAGAACACATATGTCAAAGTCAAGGCCCGCGGGCCAGATCCGGCCCGCGAATTGATTATCTATGGCCCCCTGGATGATATTTCATTACTATTAGATCCGGCCCGCAGGCCACAGCCGCCTGCTGGTGTTTTGCACGCACCAACCAGGGCCGGCGTCAGCACCCGGCACACCCGGGCAAGTGCCGGGGCCCTGAGCAGGCGGGGGGGGCCCACTCGCAGTCTGGCACCCCCCCCGCCCGTTAGCGGAGGAGAGCGGTGTCAGCGCCGCCACTGGGCCCCCCCGCTTGCTCAGGGCCCCGGCATAAGCTGGCACAATACTTACCTCTCCCGTGCCTCCGCTGCCGCAGCTCCGGGCTCCAGGGGGCACCGGCGCTTCCTCTCACAGCAGGCCGCTGAATGACGTCATCATTCAGCGGCCGGCTGTGGCACAGAGCGCGCGGACGTCAGACAGGTAAGACGTGTGTGTGTATGTCTCTGTGTGTGTCTGTGTGTATGTAGCGCGGTGCTTTGTGTGTGTGTGTGTGTGTGTATAAGTATGTGAGAGAGTGCTTGTGTGCTGTCTGTGTGTGATGATGGGCAGGCATTGCTGATAATGGGGAGGCATTGATGATGGGGAGAAGATGATAATGGGCAGGCATTGCTGATAATGGGAGGCATTGATGATGATGATGGGGAGAAGATGATAATGGGCAGGCATTGCTGATAATGGGGAGGCATTGGTGATGATGGGGAGAAGATGATGATGGGCAGGCATTGATGATGATGGGGAGGAGATGATGATGATGGGCAGGCATTGATGATAATGAGGAGGCCATGATGATGATGGGGAGGCAATGATGATGATAATGGGGAGTCTTTCCACAGCGCCCTTTCCTGAGCTGTAACAGTGCAGAACGCAGTACAGCGCAGAGGAGAGCTCCATATTTTGTATGGAGCATTATATGGGGACCAGTATCCTGTATGGACCATTATATGGGGACCAGTATCCTGTATGGAGCATTATATTGGGTCCAGTATCCTGTATGGAGCATTATATTGGGTCCAGTATTCTGTATGGAGCATTATATGGGGGGTGACATCCTGCATGGGGTATTATATGGGTGATGAGGGGGAGACTGTGGTGCCCATAATATTGTATGGAGGACTGTACTGTCCAGTCTGTACTGTGCGCTGTGAGGATTTGGCGGTTTTTGAGCTATTGTACAATTTACAATAGATATCACTCATGTAATGGAAGAAGAGAAGTATTTGGCATTGTACTGTACCCATATTTCTCTGCTGTATCTGTGCATCATGAATCGTGGTCTGTGTTAAAGGGGCCCACTGAGGCTCTTTCGCCCGGGGCCCATAAAAACCTGGCGTTAGTCCGGCCCTCGGCTTGTAGCAAATTTGTTTTTTTGGCCCTCGGTGTGTTTGACTTTGACATCCCTGCTTTAGAACTATGAGAACTTCATTGTTTCATGATTTCATGACTACTCACATTAGAGATAAGCATTTACTGTGACAAGTTTAAGCACAATACCTGAAAGACTCAATCACTCGTTCACCAGAGAATTGAAAACTTCTCCATTTTGCCATAATCCCTGGTGCTGTCATATTTCTCTTTAAAGCCAATTGCAATGTGTATGGTCAGATGAACACTGGTGCCCCCATTGTAATTATCAGCTCACTCAGTAGTGTGAAGATACAGTAGATAGAGATGGACCCAAACCTGATATCAGCATGAAATCCCCTCTAAAGCCATTAAAACCTCTGGAGGGAGATAAAACTACTGGATGTCTGATGGGATGGATTCTACTCTATAAACTTGGTGCTATCCCTGTGTATGAATGGAAGGGGCAGGGATCAGGTCTTTTAGGGAGAAGGTCACCTACCTGAAGGTCTCTTGCTGCTGGTCCTTGGAGAAGTCCTCTCCCTGGAGGACAGTCTGCGGTGGCCACCATGCTCTGTAGAGTAAGCAGTGCCCTCGCTGTACCGCCTGGTAATGACTTTGCCAGCACTTTCTCTGCTGGTGTTACTGTCCCCAATGACCTGCACAATAAGGTCTAGAAGAGTTCTTCTCTCTCTTTCCTGCGCTTCACTGATGCCATGAACAGAGGAGGTGACCAGCAATAAGGAGATGGCCAGTACTGCCTGCCATTTCCTCGCCCTCTGCATCTCTCCCTTTGCGATCCTGGGAAAGAGAGAGGGATAAAAACAAGAGTTACACGTGCTAGCATCTGCCCCTTGTCATCTTCTGGCTGCTCATGGTAATCTTGGCCAACTCGTGGACTCCTGTATGATCCTGGGAAGAGCTTCTGGCTGTCAGAAGGGTGCTGACTGAGGAAATGGCAAAGGCAAAGCAGAGAAGAAGAGGAGAGGAGGCTCAGGAGCTGCTGCTGGTAATAACTACTGCTAACTTCACATTAATGATCAAACAATCTGTCCTCATCTCTTTCCCCAACTGTTCTAATCCACCAGTCCAGCACCCTCCTCCTCACAGGGCAGCATGTCAATAACTAGCCTCCCTAATTGATGGCCAGACTCTCCACCCTCCAGGCTGCCTCTCATCCCACATCTTCCAGGGCACATTTATAGCTTCGGATTAGAAAAGGTATTAACAATGCAGCACAGATGATACAATCCTGGCTTTGTTTGGGATTTACTTAGCTTTCTTCTCTATCATTATTGCCGGGTTTATGAAGACAAATGTAAGACAGAACTGCAAGTCACAAAGTCTGCGCTGCACTCAGAAGGAACACATGTGCAGAGACATCCATACCTACTGCACTGGAAAATGAGGGCAAGGCACCACTATCACTCCACAGTGTACATAGGGAGAAAAGTCAGTACACATCTATGGGAAAGAAGCCTGGCATGGTGGGACTTGTAGTTCCACATTCTATATGCACATTGTACCTATCCCTGTACTAAGACATCCTCTAAATTCATGCCAGCTCCTAACTACAATCCTAAACTAATAGATATATGTATTTCTACACATACATGCACACACATAGATATCTCTCTATATACATATATAGAGAGATGTGTAAATATATATACATGAACATATGTATATCTAGATATATAGATTTATGTATATATATATATATATATATACATACAGTATATACACATGAACATATATATGTATATACACAGAGTTGTGTATATATACAGCTATGTATATATGTCTATATACACACATATAGACATATATATATACACACATAAATATATACACACATATATACACACATATATACTGTATATGTACACATACTCAGTCACACACACAATATATATATATATATATATATATATATATATACTGTATTTGAGTATATAACACTTGGATAATGGCTGATGTCTGTAAACTGAACCAAAAAGAGCAGAATCTACAGGTAAGAAATTGAGGTTATACCATGTATGTGCATCATAGATATAGAGCATAAACCTGTTCAGTACAATTTATTAATCTATATAATCTAACTTTGAATATATGCAGTAAATTCTGTTATCTATGGCTATGCACTGCATGTAATAAAAGTTGTTCATACTAAATATTAGAAAGAAAAGAAGAACGAAAAGTCATGTATAAACCAGATATTGCAGTAACTCACCCTTGGTAAGCTGGACTTCTTCCCAACTCTGATGTAAGATGTGCAGACTTGCCAAGTGCAGACAGGTTACAGTAAGAGCATGGTTTGAAATCCATACACCTGTCTTATATATACTTTCTCTAGGTGGCTGCTGAAGCTAATAGTATTGACTTGTAGGTGGGTGGCAGGTAATGAAAACATCTTTGGTAATTCATTCTTTGAGTCACCATGGCTCTTCCTGGCATACAGTATCACCACCCCTCCCCATGGATAGCAATTGAGAGCCATTTATTAGACTGACTCAGATATATTTGTGAATTAGATTCTCCCTTTAGATCAGGAAGTGCCTGTTAATAAGGCTGAAAGCTTCAGACAGAATTTAGGACTTATGGGGATTCACTTAGAATGACAACAAAAGAGGGAAGAAAATTTATTCTTCCCCTGAGACTTTTTGAAAAATGCAGACAAGTTCTACGTAATTCCATGTAAACAAATGGACCGTAGACAATAGACCTCACGACTGATAAGGAGACAAGCTGAGTAATAGTGTGTGTCAGGTTACATCTATGCCTTAGATTAAGTCATTATTAATTTAGTGGAAGCTTAATGGCAATTACTGATTTAGTATTTTCTTAACTAAACGTAATTAAAAAAACATCATCGAAAAAGCAGACATATTCCACTGTTCATCTAGTGGTGATCATTGCTAGTAAACCTATTTCTAGAATTGTTAATGTTATTTAATTATAACCCCTTAAATGGATTTGATAGAAAAATAGTCCACAAGATTTGCTTTAAAATTAACAAAACTAAAATTACCTGTTTAAAGGGAACCTGTCAGCTGATTTTTACTAATGGAAGTTTTGATATGACTGTATAGGTGCTTATCCCCCAATAAAAATAATTTTTTGCAGTGAACCAAATTAGTCATGAGAAGTCTACCGTAGAAGCCTTATACAAATCAGGCTGAAAGTGCAGCATTGTGGCTCAGTGGTTAGCACTGTTGCTTTTCAGCGTTGGTGGACGCATGGATTCATATCCCAGCAAGGGCAACATTTGTCAGGAGTTTTTATGTTCTCCCTGTGGGTTTCTCTGGGTTCTCTGGTTTCCTGCCACACTCCAAAGACATACTCATGGAGAATTTAGATTGTGAGTAAGGATGAGCAGGCCCATAGAAGTTTGGGTTCTGGCACCTGACCCAACCTTTATTCCAAAGTTTGTTTCAGGTACCAGAACTGTACCCAAACTTGAACCAGAACCTGAACCTCATTGAAAACAATGGAGACCCAAACTCTTGGACTGGAAAATTCTCTCTCCTCCTGGACTCCACCAGAACTCTGGGAGAAGTCCATGTTCGGTGAGTTCACTCATCTTTAATTGTGAGCCCCATTGGGGACAGTGATGACAATATCTGTAAAGTCATGTGGAATATGATAATGCTATATAGGTGAGCATAATAAAAATAAAGTGCAGTTTTGGCATGTCAGTACATTTGGACTGCTTCTTCCGAGTGCATTGACATGTTGCAATGCACCTAAAGCCTGCTTGGCATTTGGTTTCTACTCTAGATTTCTTGTGACTGGGACACTGGATCTCTACTAAAAAAGTTTTCATGTTTATTGGAGATAAGCACCTATACAGCCATAATACCACTACTGTCATATGAAAAAAAACAGATGACAGGTTCCATTTAATCCTTTGTTATTCTATAAGTACCTTACTTCTACTACCCACCAGTGTTTGTTGACTGGACTCCAACATTGATGACCCGGTTATAGCACGTGACAGCTGAAGCCAATCACTGGGCACGCTGTTTTGATCTTTCTACCACAGCATTACTACTAAGCCCAATGATTGGCTTTAGCGGTCAGGTCTTGTAGACAGGACATCACGACTACAGCACTGTGAACAAACACTGTATTAGGACATGTGGCAAAATAGAAAGGGGTGCTGAATGAAGGATCACCTGCTTTTTGCCAGAAAAGAGACCTACTAGACAACTTGGCGATGGCAGCAGATCCCAAGTGAACAAAGCTACCAGGCCCACAGCAATTTGCGGGCTCTGCATTTAGATACCAATACCTATCCAGACCACCAGGTATCTTGACATGAGATAACTGCCTCCAAGAATACATATAGGCAGTTAGCTCAGATCACGAGACCAACCGGTTGGGCCAGGTATTGCCATTTGAACAAGGTCCATGTTTCTTAGATTTGTGAAACTGGCCTATGTTATATTATAAGTAATGCAAAAAAGCATAGCAGTATTTATCAGTATCATCCCCCAAAAAAAATTGCCACACACCCATCTCACCCCGATTCTGTCCACTCTGTCCACTTTGTCTGAGCTGGGCAAAAATTGAGTAAGAATGCCATATATTACAAAATTTTAGTGCAGCCTCACATTGACATAAAATTTTGCACCTTTTTAAAGCTTTTAACTCAAGAATTCTGGTGTAAAAGCCTTGATGAATCAAGCCCCATAAGTCTATTTTGTATGTAATAATCACTCCTAGCATTTACATGATCTACACATGATCACTTATACTGATTGATGGTAAATTTTACTCTTGTGATGACGCTTTGAATCCTGCTTTTATTGAACCCATCCCTCTCACTATAAAGCTACACGGCACCATGTGTCTGGGTTTTTCATTAATGGGATGCAGATCTGTCCTTTGGTATGTAATGACTTTTCAATTACAGCAACCGACGACTAAAAGAACCCAAAACAGCAGATCAAATTTTTGTCCCTCCTTACATTGGTAAGAACACATCTCTACTCGGTTCCAAATATTAATTATTATATACAAATGACCAGTATATTCATAGCCAGACATCCACATTAAACAAAGGGATATAATTATGATTAGCAATCAAAGTTTTAGTAATGTGTAATATTTCTGTAATATTTCTTAAATGTTTTGCTACCATTATTGTGTCTGGTCATATCTTAAAAAATCATTACTTCTATGAGTAGTTTTGTAATCTGCATCCTCATAAAAATTCCTTTTTTTATTTTTTTTTTTTTTTTTACTTTGCCCCTGTGTCGACCCGCCACCACAATTGTGGATTACCAGGGCAATGGGGTACTCAGAGCCGAGCCCATGGAAGTCTATGGGGTTTGTCACAGGTAGCTGTGGCTCGGTCTGTGGCCCGGGCGGTCTGGCGTATGTTGGGGATATATTTACAGGGGATAGATTTATATACAGTTCGTGACGCCACCTGTAGTCTTCTGGTAATTAGTACCAGCGCTGCTGTAGATCTCTGAGGGGATGGTGATGCAGCTAGATGTCGGGTCCCCTACAGGTGGGACTGGTCCCTCAAAGTCTATGAAGTTAGTGAAGTCGGGTGCAGATAAATAACACAGTCTCACACGGTCAGCGTCTTTCCATACCTTTACTTGTAAGATGTTCAGGCAGGTCCCAGGGAGGCTGATCCAAGGAGAGTGTATCTTGAGACAGCAGCTGGACAAGTTAGGGGCCTCCTTTACTTCCAATACAATGAGTACAACCAGCCTGAAGCGTAGTTCCCTCAATATCTCCAGCTAATCTATAGCTGTACCGCCCAGTCAGCTTTGTGTTAGGAGCCTTCCTGCGAGGGAGCTGAATTCTTGTCTTATCGTGCACTGATTCAAAGTCTTCACTCCCCCTGACCCCAGTTACGTACTGACTATAAGGGGCTTGTTTGCCGCGACCTAAGGTCCGGTAAATTCCTGGTTTTCTTATCACTATGCTTGAAACAGTAGTGATCCTTCGGTCCCCAGTGACCGGTAGCAATGTGCAGGACTTCTTCAATCCGTAAGCACTATTCCAATAAACCACTGTGCCTTTCGCCTTGTCCTCGCTGGTAACATAAGCACTCACACTAGCCAAGGGTCGAGCAGTCACTTCTTTCTTTTCCTTCACTTCAAAGTTAGTTACAGATGCTCAGTTTTCAATAGGCAGGAGCACGTCTCTGAACCTTACACCGTCCTTTAGACAGGATACTGAAGACTTTCTGCACTAAACTTCTTCTTTCCTTCCAGTGTATGCTGATGAGGTACAGCTCTGACTAGGCTAAGGTGAATTAAAGCACCTATACTAGACTCCACTTTCCGAACTGATGATAGAGCAATCTGGACTGCTTCCTCCCTCCAGACGTCTTCTCTCTCTGAAGTCAGGAACTGAACTCCAGACGTCTTCTCTGTCCGAAGACAGGAACTAGACTCACTAAATCACTCTAACACATACGCCTTGACCACTCCCTCAAGAGTAAACTCCACTACCCTAAGGGTGTGTCTAGTATATGTTGAGTGAATGAATATTTAGCATTAAACTGCTGTCTCGCCACACACTCTCCAGGGTACTGCGTGTGCCTAACACCAGGGCTACACATTCCCCCATGGTAAAAGACAGCACTCCCGGGCTGTAAAATACAAAAGAGACATTTTGTTTATGCATGTAAACATTAAACAATAAACATTGGTTCGTCCCATTCGGGAGGTGAGGATATCTTGAACGTTGCAAACATTATAGAAATACAAAAGTATTAAATAGCATTCAATAAATATACAATATACTTGTGAAGGACCCGCACCAAACCTTCAACGTAGGTCCTGGGTGGGCTGCAGGACATCCGATTGCAGACCTCACTCAGTGCCACACCACACGGGTTTTTGTATTCAGAGGTAGTTGTGCTGGTTTATGTAAAACCAAAATAAGGCACCGAAGCGCAACTATGTACAAATAAGTTCTGGGTTGGCATAGTCCTCAACCTCTAAGTCCAATGTAAAACCAAAGACATAAATATAATATCACATTATTATACTAAAGTGCAAAACTTTTTCTGGTTACTGTTTACCCAGCCGGGCATTCTACAGTTAGAAATATATATGCAAAACTTTATAAAACATTCTCAAACTTTTTACTTATGGTAGACCCGATATGGATCTCACCGATTCTTCTTTTCTATCTATTCATTTTCAAATAATACACTTTCCATCCCTTCATTCCCCAATGCCGTGTATATGTGACGATGTCTCCATTGGCTAAGTCCCTCCCGGGATGGCCTTGCGGTAGGTGGGATTCTACATCACGCCTGCTGACAAAGACCCCTGGGTAGAGGCCCGGTTCACGGATAAAGCCCCAGCCCTTCCGGAGCTGGAACTCAGTCACACACCCCTGCCGCCGCGGTTCCCTCAGGGTACCTTTATCTCTCCGGACACTCTCTTTGTCCGCGATCAGCTCTGCATATTGTCGCTGACGGTTCCGCTGAGCTTCCCGCTCTTCCTCCTGCTGGCGTTTCTGCTTCTCCTCACGACTCTGCCATTCCTGTTCCCACTGGGCGGTATAGGCGACGTCATCCAGGCGCGCCATCTCGTCCCAGTCCACATCTGGTAGTGACGGACAGGACCCCTCCGGTGTCCCTGCCGGGGACCGATCATCTGCTGCGGCCTCTTGGCCGGGCGGGCGTTCCGGAACAGGCAATACCTCCTCAACCTCCTTCGCCTCCACCGCTTCACCGGTGGGATCAGGATCGGTACTTTCGGGGGCAGCCTCCGGTTGCTCCTTCGCCTTGGGCAGCAGACTCTTCGGTATCTGGAATCGTGGGGGGTCGTTGAGGGAGAGATCACCGTGTCCCACAGCCTCCGCTGTTCCAGGGTACGCCGGCGTCTCTCGATCTCTTCAAAGCCAGGTTGGTACTGGACCATCTTCTTCAGGCGTGCATTTTCTTCTTGAATCTCTAGCAACGCCTGCTGCAGGTGCAGGACCACGGATAACTCCGGTGCTGGTGGCAGCTTGGCTGGGGCACGGGGCCTGCCTTCCTCCGCTTCCCTGCTCGGCTGCACACGTCCTGCCTCCATGATGTTCCAGAAGCTTCTTTCTTCTTTCTGCGGAGACATCCGGTCTCTTCCGTGGAGGTGGGGTTTGCGTCTCCTCCTCCTCGCAGGGAAGGTGAAGAGGAGGCGGACCTCCTTTGCTGTAGGGCAGGATCGCATGTTGTAATAGCACTTTGAGAGGGCAGGCATTTTCTTCGCGCCACTGGGGGGTAGACGCCCACGAAGGTACGCCCACCTTCTTCTCCAGCGCCTGAGGGCGCGAATATGGCGACAAAAATGGCGATTTTGGCGCCAAAAGTGAAAACAGTCCTTTTTCACAAAAACAATTCCTTAGGCACACAGGGCTCGCAATTCTGCGAGTTTCGCATCCTGTTCGTGACGCCAAGTTGTGTCGACCCGCCACCACAATTGTGGATTACCAGGGCAATGGGGTACTCAGAGCCGAGCCCATGGAAGTCTATGGGGTTTGTCACAGGTAGCTGTGGCTCGGTCTGTGGCCCGGGCGGTCTGGCGTATGTTGGGGATATATTTACAGGGATAGGTTTATATACAGTTCGTGACGCCACCTGTAGTCTTCTGGTAATTAGTACCAGCGCTGCTGTAGATCTCTGAGGGATGGTGATGCAGCTAGATGTCGGGCCCCTACAGGTGGGACTGGTCCCTCAAAGTCTATGAAGTTAGTGAAGTCGGGTGCAGATAAATAACACAGTCTCACACGGTCAGCGTCTTTCCATACCTTTACTTGTAAGATGTTCAGGCAGGTCCCAGGGAGGCTGATCCAAGGAGAGTGTATCTTGAGACAGCAGCTGGACAAGTTAGGGCCTCCTTTACTTCCAATACAATGAGTACAACCAGCCTGAAGCGTAGTTCCCTCAATATCTCCAGCTAATCTATAGCTGTACCGCCCAGTCAGCTTTGTGTTAGGAGCCTTCCTGCGAGGGAGCTGAATTCTTGTCTTATCGTGCACTGATTCAAAGTCTTCACTCCCCCTGAC
The DNA here is from genome assembly GCA_033576555.1 of Oophaga sylvatica. Lineage (NCBI taxonomy): Eukaryota > Metazoa > Chordata > Amphibia > Anura > Dendrobatidae > Oophaga > Oophaga sylvatica. Next base: position 349,203,171 of record JARQOD010000006.1, read on the forward strand.
CTCAGTTACGTACTGACTATAAGGGGCTTGTTTGCCGCGACCTAAGGTCCGGTAAATTCCTGGTTTTCTTATCACTATGCTTGAAACAGTAGTGATCCTTCGGTCCCCAGTGACCGGTAGCAATGTGCAGGACTTCTTCAATCCGTAAGCACTATTCCAATAAACCACTGTGCCTTTCGCCTTGTCCTCGCTGGTAACATAAGCACTCACACTAGCCAAGGGTCGAGCAGTCACTTCTTTCTTTTCCTTCACTTCAAAGTTAGTTACAGATGCTCAGTTTTCAATAGGCAGGAGCACGTCTCTGAACCTTACACCGTCCTTTAGACAGGATACTGAAGACTTTCTGCACTAAACTTCTTCTTTCCTTCCAGTGTATGCTGATGAGGTACAGCTCTGACTAGGCTAAGGTGAATTAAAGCACCTATACTAGACTCCACTTTCCGAACTGATGATAGAGCAATCTGGACTGCTTCCTCCCTCCAGACGTCTTCTCTCTCTGAAGTCAGGAACTGAACTCCAGACGTCTTCTCTGTCCGAAGACAGGAACTAGACTCACTAAATCACTCTAACACATACGCCTTGACCACTCCCTCAAGAGTAAAACTCCACTACCCTAAGGGTGTGTCTAGTATATGTTGAGTGAATGAATATTTAGCATTAAACTGCTGTCTCGCCACACACTCTCCAGGGTACTGCGTGTGCCTAACACCAGGGCTACACACCCCCAATTAATTATCATTTTCCTTCTCTGTACAGTTCTCAAGTGGAACATTTCTCCTACTACTACAACTCTTTCTTCTCATCTTTTCTGAGTGGATCATTAAGAAGAAAATCTTTAATACTTTCGTTTCGCCATCTCCATTACCTAAACCCTCTGAGTGTATTTATTGCTCTTCCACCTACACACCAAAACAATAGACAACTCAGAGCTACATTTCAGAACAACCCTTAGAAAGCTCCCACGCACATTTACAGAATGAGTGGTCAGCGCACCATCGGTCTACAGGTGATAGACCTTTTACTAGAAAAGAATGCATTGAAGACCTGATATCCCTCAGCGGGTTGTTGAACATGTAGTTTTCATCCCCTTGTCATCACAGCATCAGTCCATTAAGTTACTACTTTCTATATATCATCCTGGAAGAATGACACCCTTCCTCAATAATTGCATCAGTGTATCGTGACTCACAAAGATCAGTTTAATTTAGAAGATTTATTCTCTGCTAAATAGTGAACCATGTTGATATCATGTTCTAACTCATCCCTCAGAAATAAAGTTTGCAGGTCAATTTTTTATTTTAATTTATATATATTCAAGTAACAAATGATAACATTCAGGCCACCATTTTCTATTATCATTGTTTTATTTTTCTTACTGGAGGGAACGAGTATTAAGTTATGATTATGAAATATTAATTAAATTTAACTTTGAATACATGATTCTTCCTATGTATACTATGTATGTATGTACAGTGTGTATGTACCGTATGTGTTATGCCACAAAATTGGGGATTACATTAATGTATTGAGCATATTCAATGCCGCAGTACATTACTCTTATTCGGTAAGCTGTTGCACCGTCATATAAATAATTCTGTATTGTTTTATGCATTTATACTATTTATACTTGTAATATGCTCTATTATTGTGTGTGGTATTTTAGAAGTATGATAAAGCACTTCATACACCATAGAGTTCACAGCTCCAGGTAATTCATTAAGTTCTAGAATGCTGGAAGGAGTAAAAGTCACAAATACTCCATCCACTGGCTGTTGAGCAGAGTGTAATAAGGTTTTTAGTGTTGGGTTGGAGTAGCAATGAAGCACCCACAGCAATAATGTAGGAGAGCAGCTCTCTCCCTTGTTCCAAAGACTGACATGGCAGAACCTGCTGAAGAACATGTAGTGTAATATTCCTGTTTACGCATAATAGGAATAATTTTCTGGTCAACTAAGACATCCAACTATCCTAGGGTTTCAGAGAAGCCCTGTAGAGAGGAACTGGAAAGCAGAGAAGCAGATGATGATACTGATTACCAACCTACATGTAATGAAGAATAAAACGTTCTGGGATTTGGAGTCCCTCAAGGGTGTAGTAACTCCATATACAGTAGAAGATGTTTGGGATATAAGTGTTTAGTTTAACCTTTCAGATTAACCAGCAGCTCCTACAAATTGTCCTGAAACAAAGTCTACTGCATTTCTATTTATTCCCAGTATGCATGTTTTCTTCTGCTGTCATTGAAATCTGTCTTATGAAAAGTGCCTCTGTGATAATCAAACATGCAACAATTAAATTTACATGCCATCTGCTGCTATCAACCTGCTGGTTTAAGTAAAGTTTACTTCTGTTTTACTACAACACCATGCCTGCTGCTTCTCCTGTTTCAAATTTACATCACCATCATTTGGTGTGCCACTGAGCGTCGAGTCACGAGAGAACAGTAACAGTCGACATCACCCCATACACTCATCATCGTGTGTCCACCACTGCATCAGTGCACCAGGCACCCAACCCATGCTGATGTAATAGGTTCCTAGTGCACAAAATATGTATGTTCAAAGAATAAAACAAAAAAATGCTGCAAAACAATAGATACTACTCACTTTTTCCTACAGCAATCCAGCGCTGGTGCTCCGGTGGTCCTCCTAGTCTTTGATTACAAGCATCAGCAGTTGCAGTAGTCAACAGCGCCCAGAACTGAACCGTAGGACGGGGTCACACTTGCGAGTGTGATGCGTGAAACTCATGCGCGTCTATCTCATCAATACCCGGCATGTATTTCTATGCAGCTGCACACTCCGATCCCAAGTGCCGGCGGCAGTGCCGGGTATCGATGCGAGAGACTCGCACGAGTTTCTCGCATCACACTTGCAAGTGTGACCCCAGCCTTAATGTCAGTATGGAAGATTAATGCTGCCAATGTTGGTTGCAGCATTCCCTCTCTGGCTTCTTAGGAACAAAGACCAGAAGGACCACCAAAGCACCACTGCTAGGTTATAAGAGGAAAGAAGAGAGTTATGATTATTTTGTTTTACAGCATTTGCTCCTGTGCTATTTTTTTTGTGTGTTTGGTGTTTTTAAAGTGAATTGTTTTTATTACCCTTGCAGCGTGTCAGATCTACGATTCAGCACAGTACACTCAATACTGCTATCAAGGACAAATAAACAAAAAAAGGGTTGGCTGGGCTTCGTGTAATGCCTCATAGCTATCACATCACATGATATAGCACAACAAATAAGAAGGAATTGCACTTACCAGGGCCTTAGGGTACACAGAATCGGACCGGACAGTTCTATGGGGGAGATCATGGGGCCATGATCCGTTTCCGTGGCCCTGGCCGTGTCATAAAATAGAGGATAGTTGTGTGGTGTTTGGTCGTTACGCCACCCGTGGTGTTCTGCAATGGGTGGCAGACACTGCGGTTTAGGTTCACTGATGCTGATGGTGACACAGCAAAGATGGTTCAGCTCCCCACGGGTAGCTGCCCCAGGGCAAATATATATTTGATTGTTGAGATGGTGGTGAACATTGGGGTGCAGAGAATAAGTGAAGGACACAGAGAGGTGCAGTTTTCTTTACCTTTTACTTGAAAGTAGATGCAATTTGGGGTACCAGTTACAGATGATGGATTGAGTCCGGCTTGCCTGGAGGCATTCAGGGGATCCACCCTGCCAGGTAGGGTTGGGGACCTTCCCTCTGCGCTCTCTTTTTGGGTCCCTGCTGCTTGTAGCTAAGCTGCTGTAGATTTCTTTTTTAAAACAATTGTGTTCCAAACTCCAAAACAAACCTTAAAAGTGTAAGTACAAATTGATTGTGCTCATGTAGATGTGACCCATGTTACAGCTACATGAGCACAATCAATTTGTACTTACACTTTTAAGGTTTGTTTTGGAGCACAATCATTTTCTCTTAATGGGGATACCTTCCACCTGCTCATGGAGACTGCTATAGGGATGGTTTGTGACACCTAACATGCTAATTTATTCCTGGGCTGGTGGAAATATGTATTTGGTGAATATTTGTTTTTTTACCTATCACATTTTACTTAGGACATGCTATATTGATTATGTTTTAATTTTCTGGGAGGGACCCAAATCAATTTTTTTTATTTTGTTCACATTCTTAATAATAATGACATAGGTTTGAAACTTACTCATGAGATTAATGATAAATACATTAATGTCTTGTATCTGACACTCAGGATTGATGACTTTGGAAATATACAAACTAAAACATTTCGGAAAGAAACTTTGACTAATATTCTGTTAAATTGGAAGAGCTACCATCAAGTCCCTCTAAAAAAAAGGGTATCCCAATTGGACAATGTTTAAGAGCAAGATGCAATTGCACAAGGGATGAGGATTTTTCAAAAGAGTGCTCTGATCTATACAGACATTTCAAAGAAAGAGTTTACCTATGAAAATCACTCAATAATATTTATCACCGAGTCGTACCGTCAGACTAATGATGAACATCTTACTAGATGTATAGGCACCTATGCAGCCTATGCAGTTAGGAAAATACTAGCCAATCATTTGCACCTTTTACGATAAGTTGATTGTTATGATTTGGTAACAAGATGAAAACAAACGCAGGCAGAAAATAGAGTGAGCAAACGCAGGGGCCAAACACTGACTAAATAGGACAGGAAAGAACAGATAACTATCTGCAACCCAGCCAAACCCTAGCAAAACTTCCAAGACTTCTGATTACAAAAATGCTCAGATCACACGATCTTGCCACCCACTAAATCAGATCTCAGAGTGAACAAGGCTAACCCGCAGCCACTCAAAAAGCAGGGAAAGAGCAATTGAACAAATAACAGTGGCTACAGAAAATAGAGAGAAGCACAGGCCCCAGTAGGGGATCCGGCTAACCTCCACAAAAGGTGCAGAAAAAAATGGAAATAGCAAACACAAAAGAAATAAGCAGAAAATATCTTATCTGAAAGTAGCAGACGCAGGCAAGACACTAGCAGACTTCCAAATGAACCAGGAAACAACAATTCATCACCGGCGAGGATCATGGGAAGGCAACTCCCTTAGATCAGTCCAGTCAGTGACTCCTGATTGCCAGGTATCGCTGCCAGCTGAGGAGGCCCAGTCATTCGATACAGCTTCAGTACCGACAGCAACCACCAGAGGGAGCCTTCACTCAGAAATTGTCTCCAATACGTTCACAACAGTACCCCCCCTGAGGAGGGGTCACTGAACCTTCACCTGCACCACCAGGCCAATCAGGATGAG
>JARQOD010000006.1:349208520-349249314 GCA_033576555.1 Oophaga sylvatica
ACCTACACACCAAAACAATAGACAACTCAGAGCTACATTTCAGAACAACCCTTACAAAGCTCCCACGCACATTTACAGAATGAGTGGTCAGCGCACCATCGGTCTACAGGTGATAGACCTTTTACTAGAAAAGAATGCATTGAAGACCTGATATCCCTCAGCGGGTTGTTGAACATGTAGTTTTCATCCCCTTGTCATCACAGCATCAGTCCATTAAGTTACTACTTTCTATATATCATCCTGGAAGAATGACACCCTTCCTCAATAATTGCATCAGTGTATCGTGACTCACAAAGATCAGTTTAATTTAGAAGATTTATTCTCTGCTAAATAGTGAACCATGTTGATATCATGTTCTAACTCATCCCTCAGAAATAAAGTTTGCAGGTCAATTTTTTATTTTAATTTATATATATTCAAGTAACAAATGATAACATTCAGGCCACCATTTTCTATTATCATTGTTTTATTTTTCTTACTGGAGGGAGCGAGTATTAAGTTATGATTATGAAATATTAATTAAATTTAACTTTGAATACATGATTCTTCTATGTATACTATGTATGTATGTACAGTGTATATGTACCGTATGTGTTATGCCACAAAATTGGGGATTACATTAATGTATTGAGCATATTCAATGCCGCAGTACATTACTCTTATTCGGTAAGCTGTTGCACCGTCATATAAATAATTCTGTATTGTTTTATGCATTTATACTATTTATACTTGTAATATGCTCTATTATTGTGTGTGGTATTTTAGAAGTATGATAAAGCACTTCATACACCATAGAGTTCACAGCTCCAGGTAATTCATTAAGTTCTAGAATGCTGGAAGGAGTAAAAGTCACAAATACTCCATCCACTGGCTGTTGAGCAGAGTGTAATAAGGTTTTTAGTGTTGGGTTGGAGTAGCAATGAAGCACCCACAGCAATAATGTAGGAGAGCAGCTCTCTCCCTTGTTCCAAAGACTGACATGGCAGAACCTGCTGAAGAACATGTAGTGTAATATTCCTGTTTACGCATAATAGGAATAATTTTCTGGTCAACTAAGACATCCAACTATCCTAGGGTTTCAGAGAAGCCCCTGTAGAGAGGAACTGGAAAGCAGAGAAGCAGATGATGATACTGATTACCAACCTACATGTAATGAAGAATAAAACGTTCTGGGATTTGGAGTCCCTCAAGGGTGTAGTAACTCCATATACAGTAGAAGATGTTTGGGATATAAGTGTTTAGTTTAACCTTTCAGATTAACCAGCAGCTCCTACAAATTGTCCTGAAACAAAGTCTACTGCATTTCTATTTATTCCCAGTATGCATGTTTCTTCTGCTGTCATTGAAATCTGTCTTATGAAAAGTGCCTCTGTGATAATCAAACATGCAACAATTAAATTTACATGCCATCTGCTGCTATCAACCTGCTGGTTTAAGTAAAGTTTACTTCTGTTTTACTACAACACCATGCCTGCTGCTTCTCCTGTTTCAAATTTACATCACCATCATTTGGTGTGCCACTGAGCGTCGAGTCACGAGAGAACAGTAACAGTCGACATCACCCCATACACTCATCATCGTGTGTCCACCACTGCATCAGTGCACCAGGCACCCAACTCATGCTGATGTAATAGGTTCCTAGTGCACAAAATATGTATGTTCAAAGAATAAAACAAAAAAATGCTGCAAAACAATAGATACTACTCACTTTTTCCTACAGCAATCCAGCGCTGGTGCTCCGGTGGTCCTCCTAGTCTTTGATTACAAGCATCAGCAGTTGCAGTAGTCAACAGTGCCCAGAACTAAACCGTAGGACGGGGTCACACTTGCGAGTGTGATGCGTGAAACTCATGCGCGTCTATCTCATCAATACCCGGCATGTATTTCTATGCAGCTGCACACTCCGATCCCAAGTGCCGGCGGCAGTGCCGGGTATCGATGCGAGAGACTCGCACGAGTTTCTCGCATCACACTTGCAAGTGTGACCCCAGCCTTAATGTCAGTATGGAAGATTAATGCTGCCAATGTTGGTTGCAGCATTCCCTCTCTGGCTTCTTAGGAACAAAGACCAGAAGGACCACCAAAGCACCACTGCTAGGTTATAAGAGGAAAGAAGAGAGTTATGATTATTTTGTTTTACAGCATTTGCTCCTGTGCTATTTTTTTTGTTGTTTTGGTGTTTTTAAAGTGAATTGTTTTTATTACCCTTGCAGCGTGTCAGATCTACGATTCAGCACAGTACACTCAATACTGCTATCAAGGACAAATAAACAAAAAAAGGGTTGGCTGGGCTTCGTGTAATGCCTCATAGCTATCACATCACATGATATAGCACAACAAATAAGAAGGAATTGCACTTACCAGGGCCTTAGGGTACACAGAATCGGACCGGACAGTTCTATGGGGGAGATCACGGGGCCATGATCCGTTTCCGTGGCCCTGGCCGTGTCATAAAATAGAGGATAGTTGTGTGGTGTTTGGTCGTTACGCCACCCGTGGTGTTCTGCAATGGGTGGCAGACACTGCGGTTTAGGTTCACTGATGCTGATGGTGACACAGCAAAGATGGTTCAGCTCCCCACGGGTAGCTGCCCCAGGGCAAATATATATTTGATTGTTGAGATGGTGGTGAACATTGGGGTGCAGAGAATAAGTGAAGGACACAGAGAGGTGCAGTTTTCTTTACCTTTTACTTGAAAGTAGATGCAATTTGGGGTACCAGTTACAGATGATGGATTGAGTCCGGCTTGCCTGGAGGCATTCAGGGATCCACCCTGCCAGGTAGGGTTGGGGACCTTCCCTCTGCGCTCTCTTTTTGGGTCCCTGCTGCTTGTAGCTAAGCTGCTGTAGATTTCTTTTTTAAAACAATTGTGTTCCAAACTCCAAAACAAACCTTAAAAGTGTAAGTACAAATTGATTGTGCTCATGTAGATGTGACCCATGTTACAGCTACATGAGCACAATCAATTTGTACTTACACTTTTAAGGTTTGTTTTGGAGCACAATCATTTTCTCTTAATGGGGATACCTTCCACCTGCTCATGGAGACTGCTATAGGGATGGTTTGTGACACCTAACATGCTAATTTATTCCTGGGCTGGTGGAAATATGTATTTGGTGAATATTTGTTTTTTTACCTATCACATTTTACTTAGGACATGCTATATTGATTATGTTTTAATTTTCTGGGAGGGACCCAAATCAATTTTTTTTATTTTGTTCACATTCTTAATAATAATGACATAGGTTTGAAACTTACTCATGAGATTAATGATAAATACATTAATGTCTTGTATCTGACACTCAGGATTGATGACTTTGGAAATATACAAACTAAAACATTTCGGAAAGAAACTTTGACTAATATTCTGTTAAATTGGAAGAGCTACCATCAAGTCCCTCTAAAAAAAGGGTATCCCAATTGGACAATGTTTAAGAGCAAGATGCAATTGCACAAGGGATGAGGATTTTTCAAAAGAGTGCTCTGATCTATACAGACATTTCAAAGAAAGAGTTTACCTATGAAAATCACTCAATAATATTTATCACCGAGTCGTACCGTCAGACTAATGATGAACATCTTACTAGATGTATAGGCACCTATGCAGCCTATGCAGTTAGGAAAATACTAGCCAATCATTTGCACCTTTTACGATAAGTTGATTGTTATGATTTGGTAACAAGATGAAACACAAACGCAGGCAGAAAATAGAGTGAGCAAACGCAGGGGCCAAACACTGACTAAATAGGACAGGAAAGAACAGATAACTATCTGCAACCCAGCCAAACCCTAGCAAAACTTCCAAGACTTCTGATTACAAAAATGCTCAGATCACACGATCTTGCCACCCACTAAATCAGATCTCAGAGTGAACAAGGCTAACCCGCAGCCACTCAAAAAGCAGGGAAAGAGCAATTGAACAAATAACAGTGGCTACAGAAAATAGAGAGAAGCACAGGCCCCAGTAGGGGATCCGGCTAACCTCCACAAAAGGTGCAGAAAAAAATGGAAATAGCAAACACAAAAGAAATAAGCAGAAAATATCTTATCTGAAAGTAGCAGACGCAGGCAAGACACTAGCAGACTTCCAAATGAACCAGGAAACAACAATTCATCACCGGCGAGGATCATGGGAAGGCAACTCCCTTAGATCAGTCCAGTCAGTGACTCCTGATTGCCAGGTATCGCTGCCAGCTGAGGAGGCCCAGTCATTCGATACAGCTTCAGTACCGACAGCAACCACCAGAGGGAGCCTTCACTCAGAAATTGTCTCCAATACGTTCACAACAGTACCCCCCCTGAGGAGGGGTCACTGAACCTTCACCTGCGCCACCAGGCCAATCAGGATGAGCTCAGTGATAGGCATGAACCAGTCTCTCCGCATGAATGTCAGAAGCAAACACCAAAGAATTGTCCTCCTGACCATAACCTTTCCACTTAATCAAGTACTGGAGTCTCCAGATTGCCTTCAACCAGCACAGGCTCAGGAGGCGCAGCCATAGGAACCACTGGCTCGACAAACCTTTTCAATAAAGATTTGTGGAAGACGTTATGAATCTTAAACGTCCCTGGAAGAGCCAAGCAAAAAGAAACTGGATTAAGGACTTTCAAGATCCTATAAGGTCCAATGAACCTTGGCTTAAACTTTGGAGATGCAACCTTCATAGGGATATTCTTTGAAGACAACCAAACCAAGTCACCCACTTTAAACCGAGGACTATCGGTCCTATGCCGGTTGGCAAACCGCTGGGCCTTCTCCTGAGAGACAACTTATCCACTACTTGATCCCAAATCTGCTGCATTCTCTCTACCACTGAGTCAAACACCCGGACAGACAGAAGCCTCCATCTGCCCTGAAGAAAATCGAGGATGAAACACGGAATTGCAGAAGAAAGGAGACATCAAAGTGGCAGAATTGGCCCTATTATTAAGAGCGAATTCAGCCCGGGGCAAAAAAGAGACCCAGTCATCCTGATCCGCAGACATAAAACATCTCAAATAAGTCTCCAAGGTCTGGTTTGTTCTCTCAGTCTGCACATTGGTCTGAGGATGAAACGCAGAGGAGAAAGACAGCTGAACTCCCAGTTTAGAACAAAATGTCCTCCAAAATCTGGAAACAAACTGGACTCCCCTGTCAGACACAATGTTCTCTGGAATGCCGTGCAAATGAACCACATGCTGAAAAACAAGTGTACCAACTCGGCAGAGGATGGCAACTTAGGCAGTGGCACAAGATGGATCATCTTGGAAAATCTATCACAGATCACCCAAATTAGTCATTCTCTGAGAGACCAGGAGGTCGGAGATAAAATCCATAGAGATATAGGTCCATGGCCTCCTGGGCACCGGCAGTGGCATTAACAATCCACTAGAGCGAGAACAGGGCTTGGAATGAGAACAAGTCCCGCAGGACTGTACAAAATTACTGACATTGCGAGATAAAGTGGGCCACCAAAAGGACCGACTCACCAAATCTCTAGTACCAAAAATACCAGGATGACCAGCCAACGCAGAGCAATGAACTTCAGACATAACATTTTCTATCCATTGGTCTGGGACATACAATTTCCCTGCAGGGCAACGCTCAGGTTTATCCCCTGAAATTGCTCCAGGGCCAGTCTCAAATCAGGTGAGACAGCGGAAAGAACGACACCCTCCTTCAGAATGGCAGTAGGCTCAGTCACATCAACAGAATCCGCAAGGAAACTCCTAGAGAGGGCATCCGCCTTAACATTCTTAGTACCCGGGAGGAAGGAGACCACAAAGTTAAAATGTGTGAAAAACAAGGCCCACCTGGCCTGTCTGGGATTCAATCGTTTGGCTGATTCAAGATAGATCAAGTTTTTGTGGTCAGTGAAGACCACAATTTGATGTTTGGCTACCTCAAACCAATGTCTTCACTCTTCGAACGCCCACTTCATAGCCAATAATTCCCGATTCCCCACATCATAATTACGTTCAGCTGGGGAAAATTTTCGAGAGAAGGCACAAAGGTTACTCTTAGAGGTCTCCGGATCCCTTTGGGACATAACGGCTCCCGCACCAATCTCAGAAGCATCTATCTCCACCTGAAATGGTAGAGAAACATCAGGTTGCCGTAGAACAGGAGCAGAAGTGAATCTGCGCTTAAGCTCCTGAAACGTAGAAACTGCCTCAGGAGACCAATTTACAACATCACAACCCTTTTTGGTTAAATCAGTCAGTGGTTTCACAATACCAGAGAAATTACTTATAAATTTACGGTAGAAATTAGCAAAACCCAAAAATCTCTGAAGAGCCTTCAATGAAGTGGGCTGAACCCAATCACAAATGGCCTGAACCTTGACTGGGTCCATTTCAATAGCAGACGGGGACAAAACGAAACCTTCTGTACACCAAAGAGATATTTCAATCCCTTAACATACAAAGTATTCTCTCTCAAAATCCAGAATACGCTCTGAACATGTTCCACATGAGAATTCCAGTCATTGGAAAATATCAAAATATCATCCAAATAAACTATCAGAAACTTATCCACCAAGTCCCGGAAAATATCATTCATGAACGACTGGAAGACGAAAGGGGCATTAGTGAGCCCAAAAGACATCACTAGGTACTCAAAATGCCCCTCAGGTGTATTAAACGCTGTCTTCCATTCATCTCCGTGCTTGATGCGAATAAGATTATACGCCCCCCTAAGGTCAAGCTTGGTAAACCAACTGGCACCTTTCACTCTGGAAAACAAATCAGAAATCAGGGGTAACGTATATTGATATTTAACTGTGATCTTATTAGGGAGACGATAGTCAATACATGGCCTCAATGAACCATCCTTCTTGGCCACAAAGAAAAAGCCGGCGCCCAAGGGTGAAGAGGATGGTCTGATATGACCTTTTTCCAAAGCCTCTTTGATATACGATCGCATAGCATCATGCTCGGGTATAGATAAATTGAAGAGCAGACCCTTGGGAAATTTACAACCGGGTACCAACTCAATCGCACAATCATAACTCCTATGCGAAGGTAAGGACGCATATTTACTCTCACTAAATACATCAGAAAAATCAGCCAAATAGTCAGGGAGATCTGACTGGGGAGAGGTAGAAAAAACAGGAGTGTCACTACGAACACATTGACAACTCCAACTGACCACAGACACAGACTTCCAATCTAAAACAGGATTATGAGTCTGTAACCAAGGAAAACCCAGTACAATAATGTCATGTAAATTATGTAACACCAAAAATTTACAATTCTCTTGGTGGTCCGGGTCAACCCGCATTATCACCTGGGACGAAAACTGGGGTTTATTCTCAGCCAAAGGGGTAGAATCAATACCCAGCAAAGGAATAGACTTCCGCAGGGGTATCATAGGAAAACCACAACGTTTGGCAAAATCAAAATCCATGAGGTTTACAGCTGCTCCTGAATCAACAAAAGCCTGAGCCTAAAATGTGGACACGGAGCAAATCAAGGTAACAGTCAAAAGAAACCCAGTCTGAACACCACCCAAAACAACTTAGCGCGCAAAACGTCTTCCCCGCTTGGGGCAGATGAAAATAGCATGAGAAGCGTCTCCACAGTAGAAGCACAAATTATTATGCTTACAAAACTCCTGACGGTGAGCCCAGAAGCCACTCCATCACACTGCATGGACTCAGGGGCTGGTACGCAAGGCGTCACCACATCTCGCATATTTCTACGCTCACGCAGACATCTGTCAACTTGAATGGCCAAAGCCATAGAGTCATTGAGCCCAGAGGGGACAGGAAATCCCACCATAACGTCCTTTACAGTCTCTGCCAGACCCTTCCGAAAAAGAGCTGCCAGGGCATCGTCATTCCATTTAGTAAGGACTGCCCATTTTTAGAATTTCAGACATTATAGCTCTGCAGCTTCCTGACCCTGTTTTAATGCCAACAATGTTCTCTCAGCTTGATCAGTAAAATTGGGTTCATCATACAACAACCCCAGAGCCTGAAAAAACACATCAACATCAGTCAAGACAGGATCCCCAGATGTCAGGAAAAAGGCCCAATCCTGAGGGTCGCCTCGCAACAGGGAGATGACAATTTGAACCTGCTGTGCAGCATTCCCCGAGGACTTAGGCCTCAAGGCAAAAGACAACTTACAGTTATTTTTAAAATTCAAAAATTTAGAGCGATCCCCAAAAACCAACTCTGGAGTATGAATCCTAGGTTCTACAGCAGGCATCTGAGTCAGATAGATTGCCATACTCCGAACTTCAGCAGCAAGCTGCTCCACACACTCGGACAATTGCTTGATTTCCATTGAAGAAAAAATTCCTCCTCAGCCCCCAGAGAAAAAGAGGGAAAATATATATATAAAAAAAAAAACTCTTTTTTTTCTGACATCTCTGACAACTTTTTTTTTTTTCTAACTATCTTTCCCTTCTGTTGAGTACCATAGAATTATCAGTAAGGCTGGTGATTCTGTTATGATTTGGTAACCGAGGAGGACAGGAGCAAAACAGCAAGGCAGTCGAACACCTGAGAGGTTGGGAACTAATGGGTTGCAGATCTCTAAACTAACCGCACATCTAGAAGCAGCCGTGGAGCGTACCTACGGTGATCCTAGACGCCTCGACACAGCCGGAGAGCTAGCTACACCTAAAGATAGAAACAGGAAACACTAACTGCTCCGAGTAGAGCCCCAAAGAAATAGGCAGCCCCCAAACATATAATGGCGGTTAGACAAGACGAAACACAAATGCAGGCAGAAAATAGAGTGAGCAAACGCAGGGGCCAAACACTGACTAAATAGGACAGGAAAGAACAGATAACTATCTGCAACCCAGCAAAACCCTAGCAAAACTTCCAACACTTCTGATTACAAAAATGCTGAGATCACACGATCTCGCCACCCACTAAATCAGATCTCAGAGTGAACAAGGCTAACCCGCAGCCACTCAAAAAGCAGGGAAAGAGCAATTGAACAAATAACAGTGGCTACAGAAAACAGAGAGAAGCACAGGCCCCAGGAGGGGACCCGGCTAACCTCCACAAAGGTGCAGACAAAAATGGAAATAGCAAACACAATAGAAATAAGCAGAAAATATCTTACCTGAAAGTAGCAGACGCAGGCAAGACACTAGCAGACTTCCAAATGAACCAGGAAACAACAATTCATCACCGGCGAGGATCATGGGAAGGCAGCTCCCTTATATCAGTCCAGTCAGTGACTCCTGATTGCCAGGAATCGCTGCCAGCTGAGGAGGCCCAGTCATTCGATACAGCTTCAGTACCGACAGCAACCACCAGAGGGAGCTTCCGCTCAGAAATTGTCTCCAATACGTTCACAACAGTTGATCTGAAAGACAGCGTTGCTCAGTAACTAGTGTAGTGCAGCAGTATTCACACTGAGCAGTGATTAGGCAGAGACCCAGCAAAGCTCAAAACAAAAGTCTCTTTAATGTTCAACTCACAGCAAAACACAGCACACGATATCCTCCGGATCATAGCTGGGTACCATATCCTCTGTATTGCAGTCAATAAACTCTCCAGTCCACCTCCCGATCACAGCCGGGCACAGGACAGTCTACCTCAAGAACCAGTTGTCATGGGTGACTGCACCGCCGTGTACGCTGTGGGTGCCAGGCCTTTCAGCTTCGCTTTCCTGTGTTCCCTCACACAGGAGGAGCTCTGCAGAGCCTTTTGCGCTGCACGCTTGCCAGACCAAACTAACAATGACGCTGACCCTGACACACCCAAACCCAAAGTTGTTTGTGGGATAGAACTCTTGTATCATTTAAATGTTTACACTACATGAGATTTAACCACAATTCAGACCCCAACAAAGGAAAGGCAATCCTGACCATCTTTTACTAAAAGAGGAGACAAAATGGATATATCGCCTAAGAACATTGAACCCAGGGGCCCTGAATGAAGGTCTCTCATACGGTGCATTTATTTAAGAGGGAACTAGTCAGTGTAATATTCAATAATATGCACATTTGCATTTATTGTACCATAGAGAGTCTATTCATTTAAACAAAAACTAATAAGCTATATTTTGTGAATAATATTTCTAAACTTACATGCACATTAGCCTTTTATATTTTTGACAAAAATAATGTGGGAATGGGATTATGGTTTAGTGCAGGGTTACTATTTCTGAATATAATTTTAATACAATGTAGTTAGTAACTTTAAATGATCACTGGGCACTTTCGCATAGCTGATATTTTGGAATTGAAGCACCAGTTGTCAAATTATTTGCACATAATAGCATTCACTGACATCTGTTCTGCTCAATTATTCATATTCTGGCCACAATTACATAGCAAAAGGAAACTATTTGAAATGGGCTATATACAGTAATATGTGTATCACTGGTGTCCCTGTGCACTTCCTCCCACCCCCGGCAGGTACGCCGACTTACCAATTGCGGCCTCAGTCCCGCACTCCCTCCTCCTTCTCCTGCTGCTGTTGCCCAGGGTCTGCGCATGGCTCATAGATCCCTGGTCTCTGTGCTTAAGGTACGTGCGCGCACACTCCCACACTCTTGAGGGGCAACGTACCATCCTTAAGTGTCCCCAGTCAATGGCTGGGAGACACTTATTATTTAAGGTGCATGTACCTGACGGGAGGTGCCTGAGCAATGAGTTTAGTAAATTAGTCTGCTCTCTTGCTTGTTATCAGGTTCCCTGTCCATGTGCATAACCACTAGTACCTGCTAGTTCTCCCCTAGTAAATTCTGTATATGCTTGCTCTACTCATTCCGGCTTGTCTATGCTTGTGCCTTCCAGCATATCTGCCTGCACCTGTCTGTGGCCATCTGAATACCAGCCGTACCTGCCAGTATCTGCCTGTGCCCATCTGTATACCAGCTGCACCTGCCTACACCTGCCATTGCCAGTCTGTATATCAGCCATACCTGCTTGCACCTGCCAGTGCCAGTCTCTATACCAGTCTTGCTTGCATGCACCTGTCTGTGCCCACATGTATATCAGTCGTATCTGCCTGCACTTGTCTGTGCCAACCTGTATACGAGCCGTAACTGCATGCACCTGCCAGTGCCAGTCTTTACACCAGCTATTCTTGCCTGCACCGGCCTGTGCCCACCTGTATACCAGCCATACCTGCCTGCACCTGCCAGTGTCAGTCTTTACACTTGACATGCTTGCCTGCACCTGCCTGCACCTGCCTGTGCCCACCTGTATAGCAGCTACACCTGCCTGCACTTGTCAGTGCCAGTCTCTATACCAGCCTTGATTGCCTGCACCTGCCTGTGCCCATCTGTATAGCAGCCAAACCTGCCTGCACCCAACCGTAACAGTCTGTATTTCAACCGTGCTTGCCTGTGCCCACTTGTATACCAGCCGTACCTGCCTGCACCTGCCTTTGCTCACCTGTATAACAGCCATCCCTGTCTGCACCTGCCAGTGCCTGCCTGTCTAACAGCACCTGCCGATCCTGGGTTCTTGCCATGCCTGCTTGTTCCAGAGGAGCCATCCCTTCTTGGTCTTTCCAGCTTCCTGTCCCTTATGTGGTCAGCTGCCATGTGTCTGAAGTCCATCTTGGTGTAGCATCTAGTGTCCATCTGGAGCCAAGTGTAACTCCACCATCAGAGCTCTAGTGAAGAGTCAGGTGTTCACCTAGTTACACCCCACCAGTCCCTCATTGGCCCACAGCATAGTGGTTCCACCCCTCCTGTAACAATATAGCTTATTTATGATGCCTAATCTACTGCTATATTTAGTATTGTGTGACATTGCTCTGACATCATTCATTTATTAAGCTAGAGTTTACATAATGAAATGATTACCATATGATTAATATTATATATATGAATTGAAATAAGTTTAGTCTTTGATTATAGATCTCTGTTGATGCTATAACTTACTTATATTTCTGTATTTAATGATACTTCATGATATGCAAAATATTTGTAATATATCACTCACTGGCTATTCTAGATTTGTGTTCTTTGATACAACCAATCGCGTAATGCTACATCACCAGTAGTGTGATCATTCCTGATTGGTTGTTTGGGACAAGTCTTCAATCACATGGCAACCTATCATTGTATGCCACCTCACTATGACATCGTTGCTCTCTGGTGGCCTATCGCTGCATACTATGTTATTATGACTCACTATTGACCGAAGTATTATGAAAACTATTTTGTTGGTTGTATATTTCCGAGGCAACAGGTCATGGTGACGTTTATCTATGACGCACACCATAGTTAGCTCCAATTGCTTTATATTTCGATTTTGCGATTAATTAGTTTATTTTTGTCACATATGACAGTCATTGTGATTATTGAAACATAGACCCAATATCATTAATGTGCATCGACATTCCTGCTTTGATATGACAACATTACCATGGACTATACAGTTGTGCTCAAAAGTTTACATACACCGGCAGAATTTTTGCTTTCTTGGCCTTTTTTCAGAGAATATGAATGATGACACCAAAACGTTTTCTCCACTCATGGTTTGTGGTTGGGTGAAGCCATTTATTGTCAAACTACTTTGTTTTCTCCTTTTAAATCTCAATGACAACCCAAAACATCCAAATGACCGTGAATAAAAGTTTACATACCCTGGTGATTTTGGCCTTATAACATGCACACAAGTTGACACGAATGGCTTTCAACGTCTACTAAAGGTCCTCACCTGTGACTTGGGACAAATTCTAGGAAAATTGTTCAGAATGCAAGGAAAAACCCACAAATAACATCAGCTGAAATACTGGACTCTCTGAAAACTAGCGGTGTGGCTGGTTCAAGATGCACAATAAGTAGGCACTTGAAGAAAAATGGGCTGCATGATCGAGTCACCAGAAGAAAGCCAAATGACCCTTATCAAAAGTTCACATACACCATTTTTTAATACCATGCCTTGCCCCCTCTAGAATCAATGACAGCTTGAAGTCTTTTGTGGTAGTTGTGACTGAGGCTCTTTATTTTCTCAGATGGTAAAGCTGCTCACTCTTTGTGGCAAAAAGCCTCCAGTTCCTGTAAATTCCTGGACTGTCTAGCATGAACTGCGCGCTTGAGATCTCCCCAGAGTGGCTCAATGATATTGAGGTCAGGAGACTGAGATGGCCACTCCAGAACCTTCACTTTGTTCTGTTGTATCCAATGACAGGTCGACTTGGCCTTGTGTTTTGGATCGTTGTTACTGTATGTTAGAACATCCAAGTATGTCCCATGCGCAGCTTCCAGGCTGATGATTGCAAATTTGCCTCCAGTATTTGCTGATAACGTGAAGCATTCATCTTTCCTTCAACTTTGACTAAGTGTCCTGTGCCTTTGTAGCTCACACATCCCCAAAACATCAGCGATCCACTACCATACTTTACAAAAGGAATGGTGTTCCTTTCATCATAGGCCTTGTAGACCTCTCTCCAAATGTAACATTTATGGTTGTGGCCAAAAAGTTAAATTTTGGTCTCATCACTCCAAATTACCTTGTTTCAGAAGTTTTGAGACTTGTCTCTGTGCTGTTTTGCGCATTGTAGGCAACATACTTTGTGGTATTTGCTCAGTAATTACTTTCTTCTAGCGACTCAACCATGCAGCCCATTTTTCTTTAAGTGCCTCCTTATTGTACATCTTGAAACAGCCACACCGCTAGTTTTCAGAGAGTTGAAAACAGACCATATAAGAGAAAATAGGTAAAGAATTGCCACGGGACCAATAACCATGTGGTTAGATCATTGGCAATTGCATTAAGGGGACACTCCTGAATACAAACACTAAACAATAGTGTTGAGCGATACGATAATGCAAATATCGGCTATCGGCCGATATTAGCTCTATCGGCCTTTCGATAATTCGTTTCGATATTTTCGTCTTATCAAATACCGGAATCGGATTTGTCACTGTCACTGTGAGTGTCCGTCGGTCAGGTCTGTCAGGAGTCAGCGGCACTTACCTGGCAGAAGATCTCCGGCGGTCACGTCCTGGACTGCTTGATGGCCGCCATTATCTTCTCCCTGGCGGTCACATGCAGTTTTTCGCGATAACTGCAGTGACTGCTGGGTAATCCCGGCCGTAAAGCAGTCAGTCCGATGACGTCACCCGCCGGGGAAGCAGGTAATCAGCTGTGCTGCGCCGGGATGACAGGCTCTGCCTGTCATTCAGATGTAGCAGAGCTGGATCGTCGTGGGACACTCGTTACTATGGACTGCGTCGGTCAGGTGGTATACTTTTTTTTTTTCTTTTTTCATTTTTTTACAGGAGATCGATGGCGTCGCAGGATGAGACTGTAATAAAAGTAATGAAAACTGTGTTTTGTTTTTTTTTATTAAATTAAAAAACTTTTTTATGAACATTCACCTGTCCGGGTACATAAACAATTTAACTATTTACATACAGGGACCCTGTCCGGGTTATTTATAATTCTTTGGCAGGGGTGTTCCAGGTACCACCTGGTACTCTTCTGATGCTTGCCAAACATCCGAGGCACCAAGGACCACCAGGACCTGATGACGTCGTGTGGCCTGTACAGTGACGTCGTGACCCGCTATCTGGGTCTGTGTGGCCACCTCTTTCGTCTCCCTCTGGGTCTGGAACCCTATGTCCCGGACTGAACGAACCCCAGGGGGCCTAACAGGCGCCGGGTACGGGCCAGCTATACTTATCATGTCCATAGCTGGGGCTGCTGAGGAGACCACTGAGGGAGGCTGGGGAGATTTACGGCGTGGGGTGGGCACTTTTGCAGAGGCCTGGATGTGGGAGGCTGAAGGCTCCGAGGGTCTCACAGGTTCCTGACACTCTGGGAGTAGGGGTCGCACCTGGTAACATTTAGGGCGTACCATCCATTGTAACCCCAGTGTCGGGTGTAAGTCACCAAGTCTCCTGGCAACAGGTCCCTCCCCGGGTGTCCTTCTGGGAGGTGAGCCTCCACGTCCCGCCGGTTCACAAAAACTTCTAAATAAAGTCCAGGCTCCTGGATGAAGCCCCAACCACCTTTCAATTTAAAGCTCCGTACTGCACCCTTACGCCGCGGCTCACACAGGGTTCCTTTATCCTTTCTCATCCGGTCCTTATCTGCCCGGTCCTTCTCCAGGTGACGTTGGCGAAGTTTTTGGGATTCTCGCTGCTCCCTTTGTCGCTCTGCTTCCCGCTCCCAACGTCTCCACTCTTCCTCCTGACGCCGGTTGTAATTCTCCTCCACCAGCTGCTCCATGTCTCCACCATCAAATGCCAGCTTACAGTGTCTGGTTTGCGGCAGCTCTCCTGGCGCCCCCCAGTCCTGGCGGCGCTCACCTGCGGAGGAAGCAGCCGGCTCTGGAACAGATGACAGTCGGGGCTCCGGTACAGGCAGGTAGTGCTCTGGTGCCTGCGTGGCCTCCTCCATGAGGACGGGTGTCGCTTCTTCTGTCTCAGCGATGGGGGCAGACAGCGGGATCTGGGGTGCTGCCGGTGCAGCGTTTTTTGCACGAACGGGTGCCTCCACTGCGACAACGTCAACCGGATCACATTGCAAGGGCTCCTCTACTAGAACGGGTGCCTCACCTTCCGGTACAGACACTTCAGGTAAGAGGGATTGGCGCCGCTCCAAGTTTATTTTTAGGGCACGCCAGCTCGCTTCCATCCTGGCGACCTCCTCCCGGTGCCGGGCCAGGCCTCTTAGGGTATCCTCCGCTTCTTGCAGCGTAGGAGGGTTTCCAGGCCGGGTGCCCAACGGTGGTTCCGTGGCGATCGGGTCGCTTCCGTGGGGAGAGCTCTGACTGCTCCATCCCTTCACACTTCTGCTCGTGTCCATTAGCCATCTCTGCCAAGTCACATGTGTCATTAGCATCTGGAGAGGGCCCCTCTTTTGTAGGGAGGCGGGACCTTCGTGTTAGTTTCCGCACACTGAGGAGGATGAGGAGGCGGAACTGAAGAGCTGTGGGGCACGATCTTACATTGCAGTACCATTTAGAGCCATCGTTTTCGCGTCACTGAGTGAGTGTGTACACCCATGAAGAGCACGCCCTTCTTCTTCACCAGTGCCTCGTCGTGACGCAGATATGGCGGAAAAATGGCAAATACATTCTCTGATGATTTTAGCAATTCTCAAGCACAAAACCAGTTCAATTCAGGCACACAGGACTCGCTTATAGCGAGCTACAGAATCCTGTTCATGACGCCCAAGTTGAGTCGCACAGAGCCAGAGGTTTTTGGGGTACTCGGCACCGAGCCCGTCGACTTCTATGGGGTATGTCACGGCTTTACCCGGCAATTGAATCAGAGTCTATTTTACTATGTAGAAGTGTATAAACTATAAATATATGTATATATATATGTCACAATGACATGTATATATAATATATATATATATGTATTCTATGTGTGTATATTTTGTGTTTACAACGAAAGAAAGGGTTTTTTTTGTTGCAATATTTTGTTCCCATAGACTTACATGGGACTTCCGGTATCGAAATCGGATATCGACGATATTTAGTGCTATCGGCGATACAATTTCGATACAATATTTTTAGATATCGAGCACTATCGCTCAACACTACTAAACAAACAATAGTAGGAGTTCTAAGTCCAAATATCAATAAAAAATTAAGAAATTTATTGAGCATACAGTTATTGCAGTAACAACATAAAATAAATCGGCCAAATAATTCCAAAAATTACAAGAAACATATCAAAAAAGCAGGATCAGGTAAGTAATGGCTGCAAATGTACTGATAGTAATGGACAGATATAAAGTAAAGTGCTTAGTGCTAGAAATCATATGGGAATAGGAAGGGAAAACATAAGTATGTCCCAAATCTAATCAGTTTAGTGCGCACATACATCATTGGGACATATGTCAATCCGAGCCTAAAGGTGCTTACCCATAATCAGTTAAGGCAGGACACATGCCACGCCGCCACCGACGCGCGTTTGGCTTCGCTTTTTCAAGGTGTTACTGCAATAACTATAAATTTCTTACTTTTTATTGATTTTTGTTTAGTTTTCAGAGAGTCCAGTTTTTCCGCTGATGTTATTTGTGGGTTTTTCTTTCCATCCTGAACAATTTTCCTAGAATTTGTCCCAGATCATAGGTGAGGATGCTACCTTTAGTAGACATTGAAAGCCATTTTTGTCAACTTCTGTGTATGTTATCAGGCCAAAATCACCAGGGTATGTGAACTTTTGATCAGGGCCATTTGGATGTTTTGGGTTGTCATTATGATTTCACCCAACCACGAACCGTGAATGGAGAAAAAGTTTTGGTGTTATTATTGATATTCTCTAAAAAAAAAGGCCAAGAAAACAAAAATTTTGCTGAGTCATGTAAACTTTTGAGCACAACTGTATATAAGGGAGGTGTCTGGCACTCTATTGTCTCATTCCCTGATGATGCTGTTTTTTGGA
Source organism: Oophaga sylvatica (assembly GCA_033576555.1). Lineage (NCBI taxonomy): Eukaryota > Metazoa > Chordata > Amphibia > Anura > Dendrobatidae > Oophaga > Oophaga sylvatica. Next base: position 349,225,837 of record JARQOD010000006.1, read on the forward strand.
AAAAATATGTTATGGCGATATGTGCTGTAATATTTTATATGTCCTATATTTGTCCAAAAATGCTGGTACCCCCAGGGTGCTTTTTTCAAGATACTGACTAAGCATTAACTTGCACAGATACTTAATAACCAGATAATATAGGGCAAATCAAGGGTAGTTTTTTAAAATAACATCTCACGAAATAATTATTTTTATGTAGTTCTAATTTAAAGTCTTATTGACCTTTTAGAGAGGGGTCACTTCTAGTAGGGCTCAGCCCTCTAGTTTTTTCTTCATCATACTAAAGGAAATAAAAATTAATTTGTTTTTCATGCATGAGAAAAAACACACTGCTCGCCACCAGTCCTGTACATTCTGTTCCAACACTTCCAGGCATAGATATGGGACAACTGTTATCGGATTCCTTTCAAGAGGAGAGCCAGTGACGTCACTGCCCTGTAAATCCCAGAGCCTCCAGCTTCACCGCAACATACCCGGAGGGGTAAACAAACACTACTCTCAGAGTGACACCTCACTACCTTCCTTCTGGCGTGGCTGTCGCTTACCACCAGTTCCATCCTGAATTTCCATTGCGGTCTGGTCTGACGGTAGCTCCATACCTCTCCCCACTCTCCCTCCTCCAATTCCACCATCATCTACCCCTAAAACCGCTTGTATTCTCTGGCTGACAACTGAGAGCTACAGACAATAGCTCATTTGAACTCTCAACACTGCACTGTCTGTAGATCCTCTCACTAGAGTTATTGTTTTCAGACATAAACATCTCATACCAATAAGTGATATTTATCCATCCTGTGCATTGTCCATCTCTTCAACTGAAGCCTTAAAGGGACAAAGCCAATTATTAAAGTGGCTCCAATACCTAAATAATTTTATTTTTTATTTTTATTTTTCATGGTTTTGATTTTTTATTGGCTTTTCTTTTCTTCTCTATGTTATTTTTCTTATTTCTATTTTTATTTTTTTACTTATATTTTTTCTACATCCTCCAATTTTTAAAGGTATTACTCCCCTTTAAGGTACCGTATATCTCAACATTAAGCAATTTTCTCCTATTAGAATTAGCTGGTGACTATTCTGTTTTGGTATTGTTTTGGTATACGTATAAACTTCATTGACTGAATTTTCTACCTACCTTAAACATTTTCTGATTATACCTGTACCACCAAGGTCTAGTTCTGCAAATACTTGTCTGTCTGCATCACTACCTACTCCATCATCATGATGAAAAATGGGGGCACTATCTCAAAAACTAATATCCCCTTATCAACCAAATAATCAAAAAGGCTAAAGGGGGACAATTCGCAACCTCACTACAACCCCTCTGAAGACTTGATTAATACAATTAGCCCTATTAAATCTAGATCCCCTTACAAAAGGGATGACAAGTCTTCCAATATCCCTCGCCTAAGTGGGATATCTACCGTAAGTCCTCTAACAACTCCTCTGACAACCCCAAAATGTCCCAACCAGAGAACCAAACCAAATCCCAACCTCCTGACACCCAAAGAAGCACCCTTATAGAAAACATGGATTTATCTCTGTCCGCCTAAAGGAGGGACAACTGTTATCAGTCACTAGTTATGGCTATTAAGTGACTGAAGGCATCATATTTCTTTTTTGGACAGCAAAAAGTACAGAAACTGGGAACTGTGAAGCAGCTAAACTGGGGAGTCTAGAGATCATTGACGTGAGTATAACATCTTTGATTATTTATTTTTTAAGCTGTGGAGAATAGGAATCTCAGAACAGGTTAGTTTCACCTCTAAGATGTCTCAGTTTGTCCTTCTTCGCAGTCTGTTGTTCTAGCTGTGGACATAAAACAACACTATTAAGCACTTCTGCATCAATTTGCATCAATCTCTATCATATTTACCATGATACATTTTTACCAATTGACTGAGAAAACTTATACAATTGATTTCAAAATTGGCAACAGAACCAGTTTGGACTTTTCACACTGGTGTTGATCTCTATTTTGTTGAGTTTTACAAAAAGAAAATGAGCTTTGCCACTTGAAGGCAAGAATATATTGTAATGGGCTTCATCAGTCTTCATTGGAATCTGTTTTATTATAAACCTAAAGCTCTTATCAACTAGTTATTCAATATAGTGGTATCACCACCAAAATAAAAGCAGACATAAAATGTTCATAATCTGCAAATCATTAACCTTATTATTCCCTGCTTCCATTTAATAAGGTCACAAGTGGTTCTAAAAAGGTTTACTGCCCTATATAAACAAAGCATCTCTATTGTTTTATAGGGACAGGAGCATTGAACCACCATTACTAAGGTTGTTGTGCCTGGTGCAAAGTTTTTCAGCCTGATGCAGTAAACTTTTTGCCAAAAAGAATGCTCATGAAACATACATTCGACACATTTTTGGTTCTAAGTAAAATTGTAATTTTCACCCATATTCATTATTGCCCTATGACAGGTGTTAGGCACTAATTGATGGCTTAGATTAAACTAACTAAAAGTTAACATAATGTGAAAATATATATTACTACTTTGAAGATGCACCAAATGAATCTCACATCTATTGCTATCTACTGCCACTTAAGGTACTGCCACACTAAACAATCCCGCTAGCGATCACGATAACGACGCATACTAATGCGATCGCTAGCGGGATTGTTTCTATATCGCTAAGTGCGGCCACATTTAGCGATATAGTTAACGACGCTATCGCCGTTAGCGATCTTCTTAACGACTTTAGCGGTACAAAAGTACCGCTAAATTGCTAAGAAAAGGTGCCACACTAGCGATATATACTTACCCAGCGGGAGCGCCGACGAGAAAATAGGGTCCGGAACGATTCCAGCGACGAGCGAGATCACAGCAGGAAGCTCGTCGCTGGCAGATGCCGCACTGAACAACATCGCTAACGGGATCGCGCTTAATATTGACGGTTTTTAGCGATCCCGTTAGCGATATTGTTTAGTGTGGCATACCCTTTAGTAAATGTGCACCATAGTGTCCAAGAGCAGCAAAACAATGCATAATTGGTTGTTCTCAAGCTTTCCAGTCTCTTTCACTTCCTGATTTCTGGGGGTAGACACTCTACCCTGAGTGACAGCTCTAGTGAGTAGCAGAACTGTCCTGCTGGAACAATCAGATATCATTGGTTTGTTCAGGAGTCTACACTATTGTCACTATATTTATATAGTGAGATGATAGAGTATTTGAATAAGCACATGACTCAGGAAAGTGAGAGCCATGGTCAGGAGACCTGTTCAGGAAGCAACTGATGCTGCAGGCTGGTGATTTTGCAAGATTTGTAAAGGAAACTTGTCAGATGTTGTAAGGGAGGGGTATGGAGGTGAGCGGATACCTACTGTATAGAAATCAATGGGCTGGAGATAAGTGTCTGGGATGTTAGGAGTTAACCCCTCTCCAGGAATGTAGCTGTGTAGCCCTGGTACACAATACCAGGAGGATGAGTGGAGAGGTAATGGTTAAGGGCTCTCCATGATATCACGTACACTTCGGACACACCCAGCAGGGGTGTGGAGGGGAGTGCTGAATAGTCTGAGTTCAGTTCAGTCAGTGACTCGTAGGAGTTAGGAAGTGCAGTCTTTGTGCAGTTCAGAAAGTGGAGGCCAGTACAGGTGAGCCAGTTCACCTCAGCCTGGTCAGAGCTGTGCCCACTAGAGGACGGACTGAGACATCTGTTGAGAGTCTGAGCAAATCGAAGGGCATAGTGGAAGAGAACAGAAAAGTGCCATAGGTATAGGATACCTGCACATTGTTACCGGTCACTGGGGACCGAAGGATCACTATAGCTGCATGCATAGTGGTAAGAAAACCAGAGGCTTATCGGACCTTAGGTCGCGGAAAGCAGCCCCTGAAGAGTCAGTACGTAACTGGGGTCAGGGAGAGTGAGAACCTTGAGTCAGTGCACGACAGGAATTGGAACTCAGCTCTCTCAGAAGAAGGCTCCAACCACAAAACTGACCGGGCAGCACAGCTTTGGAATAGCTGGAGTTATAGAGGGAACTACGCTTCATGCTGGTTGTACTCATCATCATTGGAAAGTAAAGGAGGCCCCTAACTTGCTTAGCCGTTGCCTCAAAGCTCATCCTCCATCAACCCCATCAGCCTCCCTGGGACCTGCCTGAACAACTTGAAGTAAAGGTATGGAAAGACGCTGACGGTGTGAGACTGAGTTATTTAATTGCATGCCTGCACAACCCTGCCTTAACCATCGACCTGAGGGAAGAGTCCCACCTGTAGGGGACCCGACATCTAGCTGCCTCACCATCCCCTCAGAGATATACAGCAGCGCTGGTACAAATTACCAGAGACTACAGGTGGCGTCACGAACTGTATATAAATCTATCCCCTGTAAATATTCCCCCAACATACGCCAGACCGCTAGGGCCACAGACCGAGCCACCGCTACCTGTGACAATCCCCATAGACTTCCATGGGCTCGGCTCTGAGTACCCCATTGCCCTGGTAATCCACAATTGTGGTGGCGGGTCGGTACATAGCTGCTGTGCACACTGGGCACTAGTGCACAAGTTCCATTAGTGGATAATTTCCGTGATAACCAACTGTGCACTATGAAAAATAAAACTCTTACTGCAGGAAAATGACAGCAGATAGAAAAAGAAAGTCAATTTCAAACTTGTTTATTTTCATGCTGTCTAAGTAATAAAAGCAATTGCAATATAATAGTTGGAAAATAACCCTTTAAGCTTGTATTTTCTACCTCCAAGTCATTTGTGACCCTAAAAGATTTTAGTTGCATAACATTCCACTCTACTCCTATTATTATGGGTTGTTTTTTGTGATTCAGTAAGCTGAAGAGCCACACACATCACTAAAGCATTATGGTTTTTAGGACATGAATTTACAAGATGTTATAATTATTAACTGGCAATGAAGACTGTGCTGCATGTTACAGAATAATGTTTTAATGTTAACATGAAAACCTTACTTCTTAGCCTGTGCATTATTCTAATAGGAATTTATCATTATTATAGGAAGAAAAATGTAATATTGCCAAAATAAAATTTCAAGGTTCTTCAGAGTACCAAACAACTTGACCATACATCAAGATATGTAAGATGTCGTCATGGCCTGGGTACTTAATTATGTTTCCAAAATCAATGATTGAAACATTTCAAAAGTTTTCGTATGACCTAAGCACCAATGTCCCAGCAACATCCAGCCAGAGGGAGATGAAAGTTTCATGAAGGAGGCAAGTAAAATCTTGCCTTTTATCGGTATAAGACTGGCTTTTATGAGGGCACCATGGTTTAGTGTAATGGTTTTCATAGCTACTAATTCTAAAATGGATCAATATCTCCTACAATGTATAAATTAGAGGTGGGCATTTTTGGCTATTCTTGCTAATCAAATTGTAAATTGCTCTAATTCTACAGGGCCTGTGACTCCACAAATTTGATTTGCATCTAATTGATTTGCTCATCTCTAATCCTTATCATTGAAAGCTTTATTTGCATTGTATGTATTGTATGTACAGTATATGTAATATACATATTTGTTTCTACATGTCACCTACATTAGTGATCATTTTATGCTAATAATAGCTCTAATAACAATAGACCTCCAATTTTTCAGATATTAAAAGAGGTGGACACTTGTTGAAATCGGTATGGGACTAGAACAATGCTGAATTAAAACAGGCTCTCTGAGATTAGAAAAAAAAGCATAGCTGGAGATTAACTGTGGGCACAGGCCATGGAAAATAAGCAATCTTTTTTCTTATTCCATACACCCCATTTAAGATTAAAGGCTAATTCGTATCAGATGGATTTTGAAAAGCACAAAATTGTATGATTCTCCTGTTAATAAAAAGATTTAGAAAATATGTGAGTACATGTTCAATCGTCATTGATTCTTCATCATTGTTAATTCACATCTGAAGTAGTTCCACGTCTGCTTCAATACTTTGTAGGTATTAATCCTCTGCAGGTTCTTACATAATCGCTGCTATTCTTCAGAGTCCACTGATGTAGATAATAAGAGAAAAGATTCCTTGAAAATAAAATTAGACAAAATGTTTACAGATTTTCATACATGTTTATTCATATAATGTAGCTTCAAGTTTGTTTTAATTAACAAATAAATCATGAGGATTTGGGATGCTTCTATCTGGCAGATTTTATAACATGATTAGAGGATTACTATGTTCATCTTGGTGTAAGGAGGTGACGGGGACCCTCACGTGCCTTCTCTCCCCTGGAAGCTGTTCACACACTTACATGTGGCACCTCATTGTTTGTTATTGTGAAATGTAATATTTATGTACTGTAATGTCATGTAATACGTTTAGGATTAGGATAGAAGTTAGCATAAAGCAATAGAAGGATTAGAATAGAGGGGGGCACATTAGAGAATAGACAGGAGTATTAGTTAGATGCAGGCAGCATAGGGGTTAAGCAAATTGGAGGGGCCACAAAGCAGAGCAGCACGGAGCAGGGAGATATAGGACAGGCACTTCCTAATTAGAGACAGAGCCCGGGCAGCATTTCCCAGGGCAAGGTGCATGCAGTGGATGAGAGAGTTGCAGGCTGTGGGGATAAAGCTGCTATGGCAGGAAGGGGCCCCAGGCTGGAGAATAGTGCAGTTGGGCACCAGGTCAACAGGACCATCCCCAGGAAGGATCCGGGGTCTACGGACCGGGTCAGGATTCGTTAAGATGGCATTCCTGACACATTTTCCAATTGGAACTGGGCAAGGGGCTGACAAGGAGCTGGTGATGCTGGAACACCGATTGTCCAAAGGGACAACAGGGTATGCCGGGAGGAAAGAGAGAGAGTACAGAAAGAATAGAGTCTGCCAGGAAGGCAGGGAAAGCGCAGGATACGTGGCTCTGTGTGATTTGTGCTGCCAAATTGATGAGTGCGTATTTTATTAGTAAAGTTGAACTGTTTGAAAAGGACTGTGACTCTGCGGTGTTTTATGGAACCTGGAAACAGAGCAGGAGTGACAGAACTGACAGTAACTGTAAGTGTTTGGCTGCGTATGTTGCACGTGCAGCAGAAGGGACATTGTAGTTTATCTGTGGGGTTCCAGGGTGTGGGAACAGAACAGCCGGTTGCTACGACTACCAACCTAGCTGCCTTACATTGGCACCTTTGGTATTAAAAACTCCAAGCTTGAAAAAGCCAGTTTGCCCTAGCATGTCACACAATCCTCTTAAACCCTGCCTTTTCTTATTGCTCGTTTGGTTCAAATGATGTGTGAGATCTATTCTGTTGTATTGTCTGATTTATCTGATTTGATAGGTTTCTTTCTACTTCTCTGCTGTTTTTATGATTTCTAGAAAAGAAAATTTCTCTAAATTAACATTTTTCTTAAATATTATTGCATTAATGGGAACCTGTCACCAGAAAAAAAAGTCTATTAACCTGCATATATGGGATTAATCTGTAGGTTAATAGTGTGACAAACCTGCCCAGTGTCTACACTTAGCCAAACGCTGCTAGGAAAAAATGAACTTTATTCTCCTGCAGTAGCGTTTGGCTTTAAGTCACGGGGACAGTGCTGGTGTGGGTTCAGTCAGTGCTCTGAGGGTACAGAACGGAGGCTGTAACTGCGATCCTGACACTGACTGACAGCCTGCCCTAATGCAGAGCAAGTATCAGTCAGTGTCGGAGATGCGGTTACATCCGCCGGTGTGTATACACAGAGCAGTGACTGAAAAATTACCAGCGCTGCCCCATGACTGAAGCCCGAATGCTGCTGGTGGGAATAAAGTTTATTTTCTCTCCGCAGAGTTTTGCCAATAGTGAGCGCTGGGCAGGTTAATATCCCTATGATTTTTCAGGTGACAGGTTCCCTTTAAAAGACTCCCGACAATCCAATATGTATCAAACTAAAAACTATTCTGTTGATAGAGTATATTTGATTTCTGTTGCATGAATATTGCTAGATTGCTATATTACCCCAAGATACCTCTTATAAGTATACTAGGCTCCAGAAAGTGTATATGTCATCCTGGAAATGTTGGGTGAAGTATAAGGATTAGATTAATACTATACCTAACAAAGTATAGTTTGCTGCAGACTGGTATTTCTTATTTTCACGATTAGACATGGAATGCTAGTCATATCTGGCAGCAGTCCTCTACTGTTTTTTCCTTGCAGACATCAGTTAGTCCTGTTGTTGGTTATATCCATCACTGTGTTTCTAAGGTGTGCTGTGCATTTTATTTGAGGGAAAATTGAAGGAACAGAAGATGATCACTGCTAGTCTTTACTTGGTCAGACATGAGCTGCTTGTTTCTTCTTTTGGGTGGTTGGCAGTAGACCATTTGAACAGTTAGGGAAGCTGATGTCTTTTCAATGGTCCGCAGAGCAGATTTATTTATCTTGCTTACTTATAGAGCGCCATCACATTCCACAGCGCTTTACAGATATTATCATCATATTGTCGCTATTGAAGCTCACAATATAAATTCCCTAACAGGATGTCTTTGGAGTGTGGTAGAAAACTGAAGGAAACCCACACAAACAGGGGGAGAACATGTAAACTCCTTGCAGATGTCATTGGTGGGATATGAACTCAATACCACTGGGCTACAAGGTTAACATCAATGGGCCACTATGCTGCCACTGTATTGATTGTCATCATTCATAACAGTCCATGTCACCAACAGAGCTCACAATCTAGCTTTCATATCTCATGCATAAACTGGGGCCAGTTGTGTGGGAGCTCAGTAAACCAAAGTAACTAGAGATAACTCATTTGAACATTACAGAAAATGAAATGGGAATTTAACTGGTCAAATTTAAATCAGACTTCAGTGTTGCTTGCAGGAGATGTGCTGAAGACTGGCGTAGATGTAGTCTTGTTAACAGCACAGAAGCTACTTGCCAGATATTAGATCTGCACCATGTGCTGCAGGCTAGCGTAGATGTAGCTCTGTTAATAGCACAGAAGCCACTTGCCAGATATTAGATCTGCACTATGTGCTGCAGGCTGGCGTAGATGTAGACCTGTTAATGGCACAGAAGCCACTTGCCAGATATTAGATCTGCACCATGTGCTGCAGGCTGGCATAGATGTAGCCCTGTTAATGGCACAGAAGCCACTTGCCAGATATTAGATCTGCACCATGTGCTGCAGGCTGGCGTAGATGTAGCCCTGTTAATGGCACAGAAGCCACTTGCCAGATATTAGATCTGCACCATGTGCTGCAGGCTGGCGTAGAAGTAGCCCTGTTAATAGCACAGAAGCCACTTGCCAGATATTAGGAAGTGCATGCGACTCACGCCAGGCGTACGTGCTGCCAGCCGGTGTGCAACCGGATTGAGAAACTCTCCTTTAGTTAGCAGGCAATGCAAAGGATACGCGCCCCACAGTCTGCTTGGGGTGTATAGCTACCCCTTTGACAGAGACAGACTGCACTACGATCGCTACCTGCATAGCATTCATTAACCTGCCTGAAGGACCTGGGCTAATTAGCCGAGCTAACTCTGGCATCGGCAGGTCCTAGAGAGCGAAAGCTAGAGAGCATGTGGAGCCCAGATTCTGGTACGTCACACATGAGCACTAACTATTTAGTATGATCTGACCGCGCCATGCCACGGACAGACAAGCCATTTAAGGGCTAAGCTCCTCCCACAGCTATTTCGTCAATCGCATCACCGATGACGTCTTCCACGACCAATCAGGCGATGCCAGGTCAGAGGATGAGCTGACATTAACCACCAATCATGGCTTGCCATGTCACGGACATGCTCAGTGCAGGCATTTCTGGACTTAGGCTTACAACAGCCTTTTCCTGTTCTGTAACCTAGGTTTAAGGCTACTATGAACAAATACTCTCGTAACAACTTGTGCCTCTCGGTTATTAGCCAGGCGTTGGGATCAACGGTGAAGCTGAGCAGCATCTGCCTCGGCTGAGCCTGGATGGGAAACCACAGACTCCTCAGATCCAGGTTTGGATCCTACCGTTGCCCGATGCCTAACAATAAGCCCCTGATGGCAGTGGCCACATCTCATAGGGGAAAAAATAGGTGACAGATTCCCTTTAAATTTGGCACAACAGTGACATTAACAAGAACTGGATGTTGCTCAAAATTGATAAAAAGACAAGTAAATTGATCTTGTAGGCTGCTAAAAGGCCTACAGCCACATTAACCCCTTTCCGACATTGGGCGTAATAGTACGCCAAGGAAGGACACCCTCCCTTTGATGTGAGCTCACATCTTTCCCAGCACATGTCAGCTGTTTTGAATCAGATCGGCACATCGACATGCGCTGATCTGATCTTCGCCTGTATGTAGCATAGGCAATCGAGTCATGGCAGCTTCTAGTCACCTATGGAGAATATTGAAGCATGCCAAAAATATAAAAAGCTCAAACCACTATGAACTCATAATGACCTGGAGAATCATAATGGCAGGTCAGATTTAACATTTATTGAACTTAGCAAAAACCCAATCAAAAAACAAGTATGGGATTGCATTTTTTTGCAATTTTACCGCACTTGGAATTTTTTTCCCTTTTTCGAGTACATGACATGGTAAAACCAATGGTGTCGTTCAAAAATACTACTCGTCCCGCAAAAAATAAGACCTCACATGGCCATATTTATGGAAAAATAAAAATGATATGGCTCTGGAAAAAGGGGAGCGAAAAAAAAAAAAAACGCAAAACCGAAAAAAGCTCTGGTATTAAGGGGTTAAAGGTGAAAATGTTCTGAAATGATTCTTCTTGGAATTTTTTTTGAATGACAAAAACGGGGTCTTTTAAGGGGGTTGCAGACTTTTTTATTCACTGTACATGCTGAAAATCATAATGAAAAAGAAGAAAGTTTAGTAACTATTTTATAGCCATGGTTTTTTCAACATTCACATATACAGTAAGAAAAATAAGCATTTGATACACTGCAGATTTTGCAAGTTTTCCCACCTACAAGGAATGGAGAGGTCTGTAATTTTTATGGTAGTTACACTTCAACTGTGAAAGATACAATCCAAAAAAAAAAAAAACAGAAAATCCCATTATATGATTTTTAAATAATTAAATTGCATTTTATTGCATGAAATAAGTATTTGATCACCTACCAACCAGCAACAATTCTGAGTCTCATAGACCTGTTAGTATTTCTTTAAGAAGCCCTCCTACTCTGCACTCAATACCTGTCCTAAGTGCACCTGTTTGAACTCATTACCTGAATATGAGACACCCGTACACACAATCAATCACACTCCAACCTCTCCACCATGACCAAGACCAAAGAGCGGTCTATGGACACAGGGGACAAAATTGTAGATCTGCAAAAGGCTGGGATGGGCTACAGGACAATAGGCAAGCAGCTTGGTGAGAAGGCAACAACTTTTGGCACAATTATTACAAAATGGAAGAAGCACAAAATGACTGTCAATTTTTATCAGTTTGGGGATCCATGCAAGATCTTGGCTTGTGGAGTAAGGATGATTGTGATAAAGGTCAGAAATAAGCCCAGAACTACAAAGGATGACCTGTTCATTGACCTGAAGAGAGCTGGGACCACAGTCTCAAACATTACTATTAGTAACACACTACGACGTCATGGATTAAAATCCTGCAAGGCATGCTAAGTCCCCAAGCTTACGCCAGCACATGTCCAAGCCAGTTTGAAGTTCACCAATGACTGTCTGGATGATCCAGAGGAGGCATGGGATAAGGTCATATGGTTATTTGAGACCAAAATAGAACTTCTTTGTATCAACTCCTCTCGTCATATTTGGAGGAAGAGGAAGGATGAGCCCAAATCTAATACCATCCCAACTGTGAAGCATAGTGGGGAAACATTATAATTTAAGGGTGTTTTTCTGCAAAGGGGACAGGATGACTGCACCTTATTGGAGGATGGATGGGGCCATGTATGGCAAAATTTTGGCCAACCACCCTTTTCCCTCATTAAGAGTGAAGAGGGGTCGTGGCTGGGGCTTCAAGCATAGCAATAACCCTAAACGAACAGTCAGGGCAACTAAGGAGTGGCTCCATAGGAAGCTTTTCAAGGTTCTGGAGTGGTTAACCCACTCTCCAGACCTGAACCCATTAGAGAAAATCTTTGGTTGGAGCTGAAACTCAATGTTGTCCAGCCACAGTTCCTAAACTTGAAAAATCTTGACAAAATCTGTGTGGAGGAGTAGGCCAAAATCCCTTCTGCAGTGTGTGCAAACTTCATCTACAAGAAAAGTCTGACCTCTATAATTGCAAACAAAGGTTTCTGTACCAAATATTAAGTTCTGTTTTCTTGTATCAAATACTTATATCATGCAATAAAATTCAAATTAATTATGTAAAAATCATACAATGTGATTTTCTGTTGTTTATTTTTAGATTCTGTCTCCCAGTTGAAGTGTACCTAAGATAAAAATTACAGACCTTTCTATTCTTGCAAAATCGGAAGTGTATCAAGTACTTATTTTACCCACTGTAAGTGTTTCTAATCTGTTCTTACAATCTCTTTCTTTGCTCCCAAACTAGGACCAGTTTCAATAGACAAATTTGTAAAACATGTGTAATACAAATTCATAATATGGCATTATTATTCTTAGTATTTCATCCATCAATACTGCATCAATATTGCAGATTTCTATTTCAGATGAGGTTTTCTCTGCTGAGGAAAGCAATCCTTATGAAATACAGATGATATACTGATGCAATACTGGTGACAATACTGGATCTGTATTTTAACACTCTCAACAGATACAAGATAGCATTCCATCCGCAAATAGGTAAAAAGTAGCTCATGATACATTTTTTAAATACTTGTGCATGTTATATACCTATATGGTATAGCTACATACATTAACATTAGACTTGCATTGTGCAACAAAAAATGCAGACATAATAAAGCTAAAAATGTGCTCATGTGAATGAAGCCTGAAGGGGCATTTTATTTACGGTAATTAGAACTAAGAAATATGTGACCAATAATGTGGACAAAGATCAACTTAGTGGGTCATGTGTTCTCTAGCCTGATCCTATCCCCAAGCAATAACAATAAAATTGTAACACTGCTAGAAGCTGTCCTGCCACTTTATGTATGTATCTCAGGAAGCTTGTCTATGTTGGATATGTTGATCCGGACCCAAAATGTAAAAGATAATCCTGGTGCTGGATATGTGGCATTGTATAAAATATGGCTCTAAGAAGGTGCTAAATATGTGATAATCAGAGACGCAGAAGAATGCATTTTTAGTAATATACAGTATAAGAAACTTCATTATCATGACCAGAAGGGAAAATTTTAGATTATTTTTAGCAAGGAAAATAGTTAAAAATGAAGGTCACAACTAAAGATAAGTGAATATTTCAATATTTAATGTTCTCTTCGGATTACAATCGCCGAATTTGCAATATTCGCTGATTTATTCGTCGAATATTCTCAGAACACAACCGAACACCATTACAGTCAATGGGAGGCAAAAAACAAACATCAAATGAGTGACAGAGACCAATAAAGTGGCCTCAATTTACCCACAGTACAAATTGTAGCATGGCACGGCAGCAATCACTCATGCATGAGGTATCAGGGTCTGGGCCAGAATTTACAGCTTTGAATTGAATGTCAAAGTAAGACGAGGTGGGTGAGGGATTAGTGTAGCTTTGCTGTGCTGGGAGCCCTGATACCATATGCAACAGCTCACACTCATGCTTTCATGCTCAGCCACACTCAGGTGGTACAAATATCAGCTTCGTAGACTACTATTGTCAGAAAACTCTAAAGATAGTAACATGGGTAGTTAATTCAAAAGAGGTGGAGGCCTGACGGTCTCGGAGGCCTGATGCTACAGGCAACACATGAAATACACCCAACCAGGAGTCTACACATTTACAAACATTTATTTTTTGATGGTTCAAAGTGATATCAATTTCACCACAGTAGAAATATTATAATAGGGACCGGTTGGTCTTCCAATACACCCAACCCAGCAGATGATTACCCAACCAGGAGTGTTCACATTTCCAAAAATTAGTGGCAGATATTAACAAAGTAGAATAAATTTTAGCACAGTAGACATAGTATAATAGGTACCAACATGTATTCTACTACACCCAGCCAGTAGTGTTCACATTTCCAAAAATTAGTTAACATCTCCAGCAGCAGCAAAGGCAACAGCAAGCACAGAAGCCCCACTAAAAGATATCAGAGACTGCAGTCATGCAAGAACAAAAAAAAACTAAAAACAAAACCATCCAGTAATAGAATTTGTCAGTTGTCTTTGGATAGGACATCACATTGTTGGTTCACTAGTGCTTTCAGAAACATTAACACCTACCCCACGTATACCTCAAACACCAACCCTAATACCCTTTCCACCACGACCTCACTTTCTCCCAGGCATGTTGCTCAGATAGTGCGCTAGGTGCACACTATTAACAAGTAAAAATTAGCTTTTTTACTCTGCACAACCTCTGCACACAGCTGAATTTCTGCGGCACAAAATGAGAAGGTGAAATGATGAATCATCTTACTCACAAAAGAAAGAATTGTTTCAGTGTGGATGAGGCATGTGTGACAAAGAAGATCAGGCTCCAAAAAATTTTAAAGTGAGATGTCCGCTACTGTATGATGTTAGTAACAGAAGAAAGAATTGTTTAAGTGTGGATGAGGGCTGGATGACAAAGACCATATGCTTCAAACAATTTTTTAATTAGATGTCCCCTACTGTATGACATTAATAACCAACAAATTTTGGGGGGCCTGTCGATGAGGCCTGTATAACATTAACTAGATGCTCAAAACAATTTCAAACTAAGATCTCCCCTTCTGTATCACATTAGTAACATATAAAAAAAAATTTTTAGTGTGGAAGAGGCCTGTATAATCTAGAAGATTGTCCGTGGCGTTGGAACGCACTCTTTCCAACAGTTTCTGCTGGTAAGGTGCAGGTTTGCCGGAGGAATATGGATGATGTGTCGTTAGATGAACTGATCAGGAAAAGGGGAATGACGGCGGCAAGAATGGGAACTTACAACAGGCTCAATAACCGGTGCAGCTAAAGGTACTGCCACACTAAGCTATCCCGCTAGCGATCTCGTTAGCGTTGCATACTAATGAGATCGCTAGCGGGATTGTTTCTATATCGCTAAATGCTGCCGCATTTAGCGATATAGTTAACGACGCTATCGCCGTTAGCGATCTTCTTAACGACTTTAGCGGTACAAAAGTACCGCTAAATCGCTAAGAAAAGGTGCCACACAGCGATAAGATACTTACCCAGCGGGAGCGCCAGCGATGAAATAGGGTCCGGAGCGATTCCAGCGACGAGCGAGATCACAGCAGGAAGCTCGTCGCTGGAAGCTGCCGCACTGAACAACATCGCTAACGGGATCGCTAAATAGTGACGTTTTTTAGCGATCCCGTTAGCGATATTGTTTAGTGTGGCATACCCTTAAGGGAGGTATGTGATCCAGGATCCAGCCTACAATGATTACTTGTTTACCCAACACCAATTACCAGAGAAAGTTTGAAGCTCATCAGAAGATAGGTGTCACAGATGCGCGTCTCAAGCTAGGCATAAAAGATGCCCATAAGAAATTGGTTGCCAAAGATGCACATAATCTAGAAGATAGGCTCAAATCAAGGTGAGATATGGCATGGGGAATCACACTAGCAACAAATATTTCTTCATGCACAACAGCTCAAATCACAGAAAAATATCACCACAGCACTAAATGACAAAGTGGGATATGACATGCTGTTTCACATTTAGCTAGTGAAAAAATAAGATTTAGAATGCACACTTGTATGACATGTGCCCTGCAATCTTTGTCTGTGGACCTCAGTAATGGACATATATATATATTGTAAGCTTTCCGGGGGGTTTAGCTCTAGGATCGCTGTCTGGGTAGACAGAATGGCACGGAAACAGTTCATTCAGACAGCAGTTTGGTGAAAACTGGCCGCAACCAGTTTTATTAAAGTCCACAGCACACAGATAAAAACAAATCATAAACAGAAAACCTGGGCTTGTCTAGCCTCTAACTTACACTTAGATAGATGGCCCTCTCTATCCGGGACCCAGACTCTACCAGTCTGTGCCCAAAACAACACATATCACATATGTTACCAGTATGGAGTTTCACAGACACTCCTCTTTATGTCCGAAGGCAACTCCAATGTCCAGACTTGAGAGAGGTCACCTCCTATTCAGTCGCTATTCGCACGGATTCTCACTGCGACTACTCCTGTGTCCGGGGTACTTCCTGCACCCAGACTGAGATAGCTCACACTCTTAGAGACTGCTTCCTTGTGCCAGGACACCTCCCTGTGTCCGGGCTAAAGACAGCTCCCACACTCTTGGAGACACCTTCTGTGTCTGGACCCCTTGTCCAGACTGAATGAGCTCCCTGACTGTGCTCCCAAGCACCTACTTCTGGCTTCCTAATCAACACCTGAGTGGATTCAGGCCTGAGCTGCAAGTGTGTACTGAATGTAAGGTGTAGTGACCTTTCTTTACCACCAGGTTTACAAAGCCACACATTTCGCTCATACCAGTCAGCAAGGTACTTAGGTGAAATATACACCTCATTCACCACATATTCCTTCACTGTCTCACATATCCCCTCCCTCTTCTCCAGACCGGAGGGCTGGTCATCCAGACCGGAGGGCTGGTCAACAATCCAACAGAGACAGTGAACTCTGGACCAGTCATGGCCCTCATCAGCTTCATCCTCACCACTGTCATAGCCAACATCAGTTTTCTCTTCATCTGAAGCATCCGCACTACCCTGTACCCTCCCAGGCCTATACTCTCTGCGGGCCTCGGGTATCCTGCACTGCTTCATCTTGACCTTAGTGCCAGCCTCAGTCTCGGTATAGTGGCTCACCAGATAAGCACGACCAGGCACGTCAGAACAGCTCTGCTGATTCTTCCTCAGAAACTTTCGTACCTCCTGCCTTTGGGGCACTGACCCTGTGTCACCAACTGTCACAGGAGGTATAGGGGTTTTCTCTAATTCCCCCTGAACTTTCTTTAGCACATCTACTTTCTTAAATATCAGTTGATTCATAAATTCTACCTCACAGAACCCAAGCGCCTCTGTCATGGTCTCTGACCATTCCGAGCCACACTGTTCAAACGATTGGCACTGTAGAGGGAGCTGATCGTTTTTCTTGGTCGGTACACATAATTTATCCTCTTCTGGTACAGGCTCACTTTGCATAAGACTCAGAGCTCTTACTTCTTTCTCCAGGAGATCCACATCTTCTAACAAGTCAAGGCTCATCATCTTTTCTGCTTTCACCTCCTCGTATAATTGCGGCCTTTGCTCTCGCAATGAAGAGACTCCCTGTATCCTTCCTTTTACTTCATTGTCCTTTTCAAGAAGGTACTCATGGTTCTCATCACGCTCCTTCATCACAGTTTGAAATTTTTTCTGAGAAGCACTTAATTCCTCTGGTACCTGTGCAACCATTTTTTCTTGATCTTGCAAGGTACTGTATACACTTTCCCTGTCACTTCGTACTCTCTGTAGCAACTGCTGGCACCGCTCCCGTTCCCGGCGAAGAGATAACACATCCAGTTTACACTGTTGCAGCTGCTCGCGCAATGCAACAATATCAGTCTTCATGTCTTTGGTGGAGACCTCATGGAGACGCATCTTCTCCTGTAGCTGTTGGACGTCTTTTACTACTTCGGCCGTTTCTTCAGTCTTGTTCCTCACAGCCTCACTTGAAACCTCAGCTTCTGATGAGGCATCTGGCTTAGTGACCACCATTTCCATGGCTTTCTCCAGCTCTGCAGCAGCTCCCTCAAAGTCCCGGGCACGATGCAGCTCCATACCACACATTGACAACTTCTCATCTTCAACAGCATCCACTTGTGCTGTGTTCAGTTTCAGAGTCCTGCCTTTAAAGCTCAGCTCTCCTCCTTTCACCTTAGTCTTCGCCAGGGAACCGGCCAACTGTAAAACATCTTCAGATGCCATCTTCTGTCTGGCTGTAAGGTCAGCATCAGCTTTCTTCTCAGGACTCTCAACCTCCTCTGCTACCATGCCTTCCTCATTTGCACTGGTTGCTTTATGGTCATCAGATGATTCACTATCACTATCTGACCCCTCTTTCTCAGCCATATCTGGCTCACTGTCAGGGCTATACACTTCATTTTCATTCACATCCTGCTCACTGTCAGGGTTATACAATTCAGTTTCATTCATATCCTGCTCACTGTCAGGGTTATACAATTCATTTTCATTCACATCCTGCTCACTGTCAGGGTTATACAATTCAGTTTCATTCACATCCTGCTCACTGTCAGGGTTATACAATCCATTTTCATTCACATCCTGATCTGGAACCTTAGTTAACATGTCATCCACAACATTAACTTCACTATCTGGTCCCTCAAGTATGTGACTATGTGACAACCCCAGCACTACACTTCCATATAATTCAGGTACTAGAAGCTGACTCACGACCTCTCCCTGGACTTCAGTGTCCCTATACAATAGGCTATTGTCCATGGCGGCATGAGGAAACCTCTCCTCAGAGCCAGTCTCCTGGGAAACCTCATTTAGAACAATCATATTTTCCTGTGCCGTCCCAAGAGTGGGGTCTCGCCACTGCTCACTCTCAAAATTGTCACAGGACACAGGTAAGTAAAGGACACTCGGTTCCCGAGAACCACCATCCTCGTCTCCCAACATCACCTGCAAAGGAATTTCATCACTATCACAGTCATCACCATTATCAACATCATTATCATGACTATGATCAGTATCATCATCATGGTTATCATCATTATCATGATCATCATTATCATTATCAATATCAGCATCATTATCACACAAGATTAACGGCCCACTAGCATTGTGTTCCGCCCCTCGGGACTGCGCACCCTCAATAGGAGCTTCATCACACTGTCCATCAGAAACATTTTTCCCCCAGAGATCCTTAGCCTGGGGAAAGTCACTACCCAATATGACGGGTGGCACCAGGTTCTTCACTACCCCCCCTTCATATGAAACCTCCCCGAGTTTGGGGACCAAGTCCACGGCAGTCTCTGGGTAGACTTTGGTGTCTCCATGGATGCACACCACACTCAGGTGCTTATCAGGGATGAAGTCCCTATCACTCAGGCTGTCACATACGGAAGTCACTGGACTCTCTGAGTCCAAGAGGGCCTGTGCTGGGCAGTCACTTACAACCACCGGGGACCCCTGTGGTCCAGTCTCTTCGGCTGAGGTGGACACACACACAGGCTCTGCGCAGGGAGAGAGGGATCTGCCAACATCACAACACATAGGCTCCCCCTCTATTGGACAGTTGGCTGCAATTTCACGCCAGCTCCAACACTGTCCATCACACTCTCCCACCCACATGTCCCCTCGGGCCTGAACCCGCTTATCAGCATACCCCATGTCCCCAACAGCTGGAACGCTCTTACCGCGAGAGTTCAGCGTCCGGAAACTCCGAAGTGACGACCTCTCAGACGGCTGTACCTCAGGAGGACGTGCTTGGGTGTAGCGGTCCACTATCACCTTTTCAACTCCATAATCAGGCCTGCTGACTGCAGACTCCCAACTGTATCTCCAGTCATGGACTCTCCTGGCACGGGCTGTCACCGTAACACCCAGCCGGGTAAGAATCGCCGCTTTCAACTTGGCATAGTCTTCGCTGTCCTGCTTGCTCAGGTCAGCCCAGACTTTTTGGGGTTCCCCAATCAGATAGGGTACGACCGCCATGGCCCATTCAGATAGTGGCAGATTCTCCTTCTCTGCCAGTCTCTCAAACCTAGTAAGATATACCTCCACATCATCACGAGGTGTCATCTTTTTCAAGGACCGTCTTACCGCCCTCTTTACAGCGGACAACGCAGGTACCTTCACAACACTACTTCTGGACGAGGTGCTGAGAGCTGCAATCTGCTCCAACACCCGGTTATTCTCCTGCTGCTGCTGCAGGAATTGCTGCCGGTGCTGCAGGCGCTGCTGCTCCATGCTCTGCTGCATGCTTCGCTGGGCCTGGACCAGGTACTCAATGAGCTCCTCCATACTGCCGGACTCATCTGTCTCAATCACAGCAGTCTTATGTTGCACATTAACTTTCGCCATTTGTTCAAACAGCGCCTCCATGCTGTCATCCATGCTGTCAGACTTCTCTGTCTTAACAACGGCAGTCTTCACTCAAGACATACACACTACACAGCTTTTTTTTCCACAGAAAATTCAGCCTTGCTGTGCAACCACTTTTTTTTTTTTTTTTTTTTTCCTTTGCAAAGTCTATTAGGGCTACTGTCTCTTTAAGACTGCTCCACAAACTTTTCTTTTGCTGCTGCACATTCCACAGTCATTTTCACAACAAGTTCAGCTTTGCTGTGCATACATTTTCTCTCTGCAGACCCTATCAGGGCCACTGTCTCTCCAAGACTGCTCCAAACAGACGTTTCTGCTGACACACACTTTTTTTTTTTTTTTCTGTTGCTATTTCAATAGACTTCACCTTTAATGCTGTCTCTCGCCACTGTGCTGCATGCACACTCCAGCACTAACTGTACCAGGCCCTGCGCTGCCCCAGCATTCTCCGCCAATTGTAAGCTTTCCGGGGGGTTTAGCTCTAGGATCGCTGTCTGGGTAGACAGAATGGCACGGAAACAGTTCATTCAGACAGCAGTTTGGTGAAAACTGGCCGCAACCAGTTTTATTAAAGTCCACAGCACACAGATAAAAACAAATCATAAACAGAAAACCTGGGCTTGTCTAGCCTCTAACTTACACTTAGATAGATGGCCCTCTCTATCCGGGACCCAGACTCTACCAGTCTGTGCCCAAAACAACACATATCACATATGTTACCAGTATGGAGTTTCACAGACACTCCTCTTTATGTCCGAAGGCAACTCCAATGTCCAGACTTGAGAGAGGTCACCTCCTATTCAGTCGCTATTCGCACGGATTCTCACTGCGACTACTCCTGTGTCCGGGGTACTTCCTGCACCCAGACTGAGATAGCTCACACTCTTAGAGACTGCTTCCTTGTGCCAGGACACCTCCCTGTGTCCGGGCTAAAGACAGCTCCCACACTCTTGGAGACACCTTCTGTGTCTGGACCCCTTGTCCAGACTGAATGAGCTCCCTGACTGTGCTCCCAAGCACCTACTTCTGGCTTCCTAATCAACACCTGAGTGGATTCAGGCCTGAGCTGCAAGTGTGTACTGAATGTAAGGTGTAGTGACCTTTCTTTACCACCAGGTTTACAAAGCCACACATTTCGCTCATACCAGTCAGCAAGGTACTTAGGTGAAATATACACCTCATTCACCACATATTCCTTCACTGTCTCACATATTATATATATATATATATATATATAATATTATATATATATATGCGTATTTATATATATATATATATATATATATATATGGAGTTACAGAAAGTATTCAGACCCCTTTAAATCTTTCACTCTTTGCTTGATTGCAGCCATTTGGTAAATTCATTCATTTTTTTCTCATTAATGTACACTCTGCACCCCATCTTGACTGAAAAAAACAGAAATATAGAAATCTTTGCAAATGTATTAAAAAAGAAAAACTGAAATATCACATGGTTATAAGTATTCAGACTCTGCTCAGACACTCATATTTAAGTCACATGCTGTCCATTTCCTTGTGATCCTCCTTGAGATGATTCTATTCATTTGTTGGAGTCCAGCTGTGCTTAATTAAACTGATTGGACTTGATTTGTAAAGGCACAAACCTGTTTATATAAGACCTTACAACTCTTAGTGCATGTCAGACCAAATGAGAATCATGAGGTCAAAGGAACTGGCCAAGGAGCTCAGAGACAGAACTGTGGCAAGGCACAGATCTGGCCAAGGTTACAAAAGAATTTTTGAAGTACTCAAGGTTCCAAAGAGCACAGTGGCTTCTATAATCCATAAATGGAAAAAATCTGAGCAATCATGGGAGAAGAGCCTTGGTGAGAGAGGTAAAGAAGAACCTAAAGATTACTGTGGCTGAGCTCCACAGATGCAGTAGGGAGATTGGAGAAAGTTCCACAATGTCAACTATCACTGCAGCCCTCCACCAGTCAGGCCTTTATGGCAGAGTGGCCCGATGGAAGCCTCTCCTCAGTGCAAGGCATATGAGAAAGCCCGTATAGAGTTTGCTAAAAAACACATGAAGGACTCCCAGACTATGAGAAATAAGATTCTCTGGTCGGATGAGACGAAGATAGAACTTTTTGGTGATAATTCTAAGCGGTATGTGTGGAGAAAACCAGGCACTGCTCATCACCTGCCCACTACAATCCCAACAGTGAAACATGGTGGTGGCAGCATCATGCTATGGGAGTGTTTTTGAGCTGCAGGGACAGGACGACTGGTTGCAATTGAAGGAAACATGAATGCGGCCAAGTACAGAGATATCCTAGATGAAAACCTCTTCCAAAGTGCTCTGGACCTCAGATTTGGCCGAAGGTTCACCTTCCAACAAGACAATGACAGCTAAAATAACAGGAGTGGCTTCAGAGCAACTCTGTGACCATTCTTGACTGGCCCAGCCAGAGCCCTGAACTAAATCCAATTGAGCATCTCTGGAGAGACCTGAAAATTGCTGTCCACCAACATTCACCATCAAACCTGACTGACCTGGAGAGAATCTGCAAGGAAGAATGGCAGAGGATACCCAAATCAAGGTGTGAAAAACTTGTTGCGTCATTCCGAAGAAGACTCATGGCTGCACTAGCTCAAAAGGGTGCTTCTACTCAATACTGAGCAAAGGGTCTAAATACTTATGACCATGTGATATTTCAGTTTTTCTTTATTTAATAAATTTGCAAAAGTGTCTACATTTCTGTTTTTTTAATCAAGATGGGGTGCAGAGTGTACATTAAAGAGAAAAAAATGAACTTTTTTGAATTTACCAAAATTTGGGCTGCAATGAAACAAAAAAACTAAAAAAGGTCTGAAACTTTCTGACCATTTTTATATACCTGCTAAAAAAAAAAAAGGGAACACTCAAAAAAACACACCCTAGATTTTAAAATGAAGAAATATTTGATTGAATACTTTGTTGTGTGCAAAATTTAATGTGCTGTCAACATAACACACAAAAATCATCAATGGAAATCAAAATTTTTTAACCAAGGAGGCTGGATTTGAAAGACCCCCCCAAATGAAATGAAATAAGCAAAAATAAAATCAAAAAAAAGACAAAATTAAAGTGGCAACAATCAAAAGATGCCAGTATTGGTGTGGCCTCCACCTCCCAAATGACTCCACCACCTGGGCAGTCCTGATGAGGGTTTTGGGGTGTTTTCTCCTGAGGGTCTCCCCCAGACCTGGAATAAAGTCCCCCAACTCCTGGGCAGTCTTTGGTGCAAGGACATTGGGGGATGGAGGGGGAAACATGCTTCCCAATTTTGCTCAATCGGGTTCGGTCTGGGAATGGGAGGCCAGTCCATACTTCAATCCTTCACTGCAGGAACTGCTGACACACCCAGCCACAAGAGGCGGATTGAACTACATTAGGGGGAAACCCCGGGCAA
>JARQOD010000006.1:349249414-349267408 GCA_033576555.1 Oophaga sylvatica
CCCCAGCATTCTCCGCCAATTGTAAGCTTTCCGGGGGGTTTAGCTCTAGGATCGCTGTCTGGGTAGACAGAATGGCACGGAAACAGTTCATTCAGACAGCAGTTTGGTGAAAACTGGCCGCAACCAGTTTTATTAAAGTCCACAGCACACAGATAAAAACAAATCATAAACAGAAAACCTGGGCTTGTCTAGCCTCTAACTTACACTTAGATAGATGGCCCTCTCTATCCGGGACCCAGACTCTACCAGTCTGTGCCCAAAACAACACATATCACATATGTTACCAGTATGGAGTTTCACAGACACTCCTCTTTATGTCCGAAGGCAACTCCAATGTCCAGACTTGAGAGAGGTCACCTCCTATTCAGTCGCTATTCGCACGGATTCTCACTGCGACTACTCCTGTGTCCGGGGTACTTCCTGCACCCAGACTGAGATAGCTCACACTCTTAGAGACTGCTTCCTTGTGCCAGGACACCTCCCTGTGTCCGGGCTAAAGACAGCTCCCACACTCTTGGAGACACCTTCTGTGTCTGGACCCCTTGTCCAGACTGAATGAGCTCCCTGACTGTGCTCCCAAGCACCTACTTCTGGCTTCCTAATCAACACCTGAGTGGATTCAGGCCTGAGCTGCAAGTGTGTACTGAATGTAAGGTGTAGTGACCTTTCTTTACCACCAGGTTTACAAAGCCACACATTTCGCTCATACCAGTCAGCAAGGTACTTAGGTGAAATATACACCTCATTCACCACATATTCCTTCACTGTCTCACAATATATATATATATATATATATATATATTAATTATTATATATGCGTATTTATATATATATATATATATATATATATATTGGAGTTACAGAAAGTATTCAGACCCCTTTAAATCTTTCACTCTTTGCTTGATTGCAGCCATTTGGTAAATTCATTCATTTTTTTCTCATTAATGTACACTCTGCACCCCATCTTGACTGAAAAAAACAGAAATATAGAAATCTTTGCAAATGTATTAAAAAAGAAAAACTGAAATATCACATGGTTATAAGTATTCAGACTCTGCTCAGACACTCATATTTAAGTCACATGCTGTCCATTTCCTTGTGATCCTCCTTGAGATGATTCTATTCATTTGTTGGAGTCCAGCTGTGCTTAATTAAACTGATTGGACTTGATTTGTAAAGGCACAAACCTGTTTATATAAGACCTTACAACTCTTAGTGCATGTCAGACCAAATGAGAATCATGAGGTCAAAGGAACTGGCCAAGGAGCTCAGAGACAGAACTGTGGCAAGGCACAGATCTGGCCAAGGTTACAAAAGAATTTTTGAAGTACTCAAGGTTCCAAAGAGCACAGTGGCTTCTATAATCCATAAATGGAAAAAATCTGAGCAATCATGGGAGAAGAGCCTTGGTGAGAGAGGTAAAGAAGAACCTAAAGATTACTGTGGCTGAGCTCCACAGATGCAGTAGGGAGATTGGAGAAAGTTCCACAATGTCAACTATCACTGCAGCCCTCCACCAGTCAGGCCTTTATGGCAGAGTGGCCCGATGGAAGCCTCTCCTCAGTGCAAGGCATATGAGAAAGCCCGTATAGAGTTTGCTAAAAAACACATGAAGGACTCCCAGACTATGAGAAATAAGATTCTCTGGTCGGATGAGACGAAGATAGAACTTTTTGGTGATAATTCTAAGCGGTATGTGTGGAGAAAACCAGGCACTGCTCATCACCTGCCCACTACAATCCCAACAGTGAAACATGGTGGTGGCAGCATCATGCTATGGGAGTGTTTTTGAGCTGCAGGGACAGGACGACTGGTTGCAATTGAAGGAAACATGAATGCGGCCAAGTACAGAGATATCCTAGATGAAAACCTCTTCCAAAGTGCTCTGGACCTCAGATTTGGCCGAAGGTTCACCTTCCAACAAGACAATGACAGCTAAAATAACAGGAGTGGCTTCAGAGCAACTCTGTGACCATTCTTGACTGGCCCAGCCAGAGCCCTGAACTAAATCCAATTGAGCATCTCTGGAGAGACCTGAAAATTGCTGTCCACCAACATTCACCATCAAACCTGACTGACCTGGAGAGAATCTGCAAGGAAGAATGGCAGAGGATACCCAAATCAAGGTGTGAAAAACTTGTTGCGTCATTCCGAAGAAGACTCATGGCTGCACTAGCTCAAAGGGTGCTTCTACTCAATACTGAGCAAAGGGTCTAAATACTTATGACCATGTGATATTTCAGTTTTTCTTTATTTAATAAATTTGCAAAAGTGTCTACATTTCTGTTTTTTTTAATCAAGATGGGGTGCAGAGTGTACATTAAAGAGAAAAAAATGAACTTTTTTGAATTTACCAAATGGCTGCAATGAAACGAAAAACTCAAGGTCTGAATACTTTCTGTACCCACTGTATATATACACTGCTCAAAAAAATAAAGGGAACACTCAAAAAACACATCCTAGATCTTAATGAATGAAATATTCTGATTGAATACTTTGTTGTGTGCAAAGTTGAATGTGCTGTCAACATAACCACACAAAAATCATCAATGGAAATCAAATTTTTGAACCAATGGAGGCTTGGATTTGGAAAGACCCCCAAAATGAAAGTGGAAATAAGTCAAAATAAAAATCAAAACAAGACAAAATTAAAGTGGCAACAAGTCAAAATGATGCTCAGTATTGTGTGTGGCCTCCACCTGCCTATATGAGCTCCCTACAACACCTGGGCATGCTCCTGATGAGGTTGTGGATGTTCTCCTGAGGGATCTCCTCCCAGACCTGGAATAAAGCATCCGCCAACTCCTGGACAGTCTGTGGTGCAACGTGACATTGGTGGATGGAGCGAGACATGCTGTCCCAGATGTGCTCAATCGGATTCAGGTCTGGGGAATGAGCAGGCCAGTCCATAGCTTCAATGCCTTCATCTCGCAGGAACTGCTGACACACTCCAGCCACATGAGGTCTGGCATTGAAACTACATTAGGAGGAACCCAGGGCCAACCGCAAAAGCATATGGTCTCACAAGGGGTCTGAGGATCTCATCTCGGTACCTAAAGGCAGTCAGGCTACCTCTGGTGAGCACATGGAGCCTGTGTGGCCCTCCAAAGAAATGCCATCCACACTATTACTCACCACTGCCAAACTGGTCATGCTGAAGGATGTTGCAGGCAGCAGATCGCTCTCACGGCATCCAGACTCTGTCACGTCTGTCAATGTGCTGATTGTGAACACACAAAAAGCTGCATCAAGCATACTAAAGCATGACAATATAGAAAACATGAAATTTTGAATAGCAATATGGCTTTGGAGTATAAGGAAAAATTTGAGACGCTTAGTATAACATTTGGCCAACATTTAAAGCCACCACCCATCGTCAAGGTGGTCTCAATTCTGGTGAGTCCCTGACTAATGTGAACAACCTCTATAGGCTGATATCCGAATTTCGGGTGAATATGCACCTCTGTCAGTAATGCCTGCATTTATGGGTAAAGTAGGACCTGGTGTAATTAAATCACCACTGGTGGGGGCGGAGTGCTCGTCAGTAAGCTAACATTCAAAGACAAAAAAACCTGACTGGCACTTCCAGACTAATGTGAACTAGGTGCAAACCAAAGGGAGCTACCCCATGTAAAACACAAAAAAGGCTGCACTCAGCATACTAAGCATGACAATATAGAAAACATGAAATTTTGAATAGCAATATGGCTTTGGAGTATAAGGAAAAATTTGAGACGCTTAGTATAAACATTTGGCCAAACATTTTAAAGCCCACCAACCATCGTCAAGGTGGTCTCAATTCTGGTGAGTCCCTGACCTAATGTGAACATACCTCTATTAGGCTGATATCCGAATTTCTGGGTGAATATGCACCTCTGTCAGTAATGCCTGCATTTATGGGTAAAGTAGGGACCTGGTGTAATTAAAATCACCACCTGGTGGGGGCGGAGTGCTCGGTCAGTAAGCTAACATTCAAAAGACAAAAAAACCTGACTGGCACTTCCAGACTAATGTGAACTAGGTGCAAACCAAAGGGAGCTACCCCCATGTAAAACACACAAAAAAGGCTGCACTCAAGCATACTAAAGCATGACAATATAGAAAACATGAAATTTTGAATAGCAATATGGCTTTGGAGTATAAGGAAAAATTTGAGACGCTTAGTATAAACATTTGGCCAAACATTTTAAAGCCCACCAACCATCGTCAAGGTGGTCTCAATTCTGGTGAGTCCCTGACCTAATGTGAACATACCTCTATTAGGCTGATATCCGAATTTCTGGGTGAATATGCACCTCTGTCAGTAATGCCTGCATTTATGGGTAAAGTAGGGACCTGGTGTAATTAAAATCACCACCTGGTGGGGGCGGAGTGCTCGGTCAGTAAGCTAACATTCAAAAGACAAAAAAACCTGACTGGCACTTCCAGACTAATGTGAACTAGGTGCAAACCAAAGGGAGCTACCCCCATGTAAAACACACAAAAAAGGCTGCACTCAAGCATACTAAAGCATGACAATATAGAAAACATGAAATTTTGAATAGCAATATGGCTTTGGAGTATAAGGAAAAATTTGAGACGCTTAGTATAAACATTTGGCCAAACATTTTAAAGCCCACCAACCATCGTCAAGGTGGTCTCAATTCTGGTGAGTCCCTGACCTAATGTGAACATACCTCTATTAGGCTGATATCCGAATTTCTGGGTGAATATGCACCTCTGTCAGTAATGCCTGCATTTATGGGTAAAGTAGGGACCTGGTGTAATTAAAATCACCCTTTGGTTTGCACCTAGTTCACATTAGTCTGGAAGTGCCAGTCAGGTTTTTTTGTCTTTTGAATGTTAGCTTACTGACCGAGCACTCCGCCCCCACCAGGTGGTGATTTTAATTACACCAGGTCCCTACTTTACCCATAAATGCAGGCATTACTGACAGAGGTGCATATTCACCCAGAAATTCGGATATCAGCCTAATAGAGGTATGTTCACATTAGGTCAGGGACTCACCAGAATTGAGACCACCTTGACGATGGTTGGTGGGCTTTAAAATGTTTGGCCAAATGTTTATACTAAACGTCTCAAATTTTTCCTTATACTCCAAAGCCATATTGCTATTCAAAATTTCATGTTTTCTATATTGTCATGCTTTAGTATGCTTGAATGCAGCCTTTTTTGTGTGTTTTACATGGGGGTAGCTCCCTTTGGTTTGCACCTAGTTCACATTAGTCTGGAAGTGCCAGTCAGGTTTTTTTGTCTTTTGAATGTTAGCTTACTGACCGAGCACTCCGCCCCCACCAGGTGGTGATTTTAATTACACCAGGTCCCTACTTTACCCATAAATGCAGGCATTACTGACAGAGGTGCATATTCACCCAGAAATTCGGATATCAGCCTAATAGAGGTATGTTCACACTAGGTCAGGGACTCACCAGAATTGAGACCACCTTGACGATGGTTGGTGGGCTTTAAAATGTTTGGCCAAATGTTTATACTAAGCGTCTCAAATTTTTCCTTATACTCCAAAGCCATATTGCTATTCAAAATTTCATGTTTTCTATATTGTCATGCTTTAGTATGCTTGAGTGCAGCCTTTTTTGTGTGTTTTACATGGGGGTAGCTCCCTTTGGTTTGCACCTAGTTCACATTAGTCTGGAAGTGCCAGTCAGGTTTTTTTGTCTTTTGAATGTTAGCTTACTGACCGAGCACTCCGCCCCCACCAGGTGGTGATTTTAATTACACCAGGTCCCTACTTTACCCATAAATGCAGGCATTACTGACAGAGGTGCATATTCACCCAGAAATTCGGATATCAGCCTAATAGAGGTATGTTCACATTAGGTCAGGGACTCACCAGAATTGAGACCACCTTGACGATGGTTGGTGGGCTTTAAAATGTTTGGCCAAATGTTTATACTAAGCGTCTCAAATTTTTCCTTATACTCCAAAGCCATATTGCTATTCAAAATTTCATGTTTTCTATATTGTCATGCTTTAGTATGCTTGAGTGCAGCCTTTTTTGTGTGTTTTACATGGGGGTAGCTCCCTTTGGTTTGCACCTAGTTCACATTAGTCTGGAAGTGCCAGTCAGGTTTTTTTGTCTTTTGAATGTTGCTTACTGACCGAGCACTCCGCCCCCCGGGTGGTGATTTTAATTACACCAGGTCCCTACTTTACCCTAATGCAGGCATTACTGACAGAGTGCATATTCACCAGAAATTCGGATATCAGCTCAATAGAGGTATGTTCACATTAGGTCAGGGACTCACCAGAATTGAGACCACCTTGACGACGGTTGGTGGGCTTTAAAATGTTTGGCCAAATGTTTATACTAAGCGTCTCAATTTTTCCTTATACTCAAAGCCATATTGCTATTCAAAATTTCATGTTTTCTATATTGTCATGCTTTAGTATGCTTGAGTGCAGCCTTTTTTGTGTGTTTTACATGGGGGTAGCTCCCTTTGGTTTGCACCTAGTTCACATTAGTCTGGAAGTGCCAGTCAGGTTTTTTTGTCATGTGCTGATTGTGAACTCTGCCTGCAACATCCTTCAGTGGCCTCCATTAGTTAAAAAATTTGATTTCTATTGATGATTTTTGTGTGATTATGTTGACAGCACATTCAACTTTGTACACAACAAAGTATTCAATGAGAATATTTCATTCATGTAGATCTAGGATGTGTTATTTGAGTGTTCCCTTTATTTTTTTGAGCTTTGTATATATATATATATATATATATATATATATCACACAGACTTTAATATCCTCATTCACACTTCCTTCACTAAGTTGAATGGTTGACTGCAGGACCCGCCATTTGGCTCAGAGAATGCCAAAGGCACACTCCACCAGTCGTCGTGTGCGGGATAGACGGAAATTAAAGATTCTGTGCGGTGGTCCAGGGCTCTACGTGGATAGGGACTCATGGCATTGCGAGTTAATTGAAAAGTCTCATCAGCAACCATCACATTAGGCACCGCATCCATAGTAGACCCTTGTAAGCTGACATGGGGGTGGGAGGTCCAAGTCATTAGTGCGCAGCCGCCGACCCATTATGGAAGAATTGAAGACTCTGGAGTCTCCAGTTCTTCCATAGGCCCCAATATCTACAATTATAAACCTTTATGCGCTGTCGACCAGAGCCAATAGCACTGCAGAAAAAAATTGTTTAGAATTATAATATTGGGACCCTGAGTTTGACAGCTTACGCACACTGATTTGCTTCCCATCCAGGGATCCAATGCAGTTTGGAAACTGGCATGTTTCCTCAAAGCCACCGGCCATCCACAGCCAGTCTTGGTTTTTAGACTCAGGCATTACTGATTGTTGCAGTCAGGACCATATTTCTGAGCACATAGAACGGACAATGCCAGAGATGGTGGATTTCCCAATTAAAAATTAAAGATGAAAAACCGCATAGGATAGCCCAGTGGATAGGAATCTATAAAGGTATATAAAGAAACATGTCTCAAATTAACGGTTCCTAAAAGTTATGGGCAGTGGAAAATAAGACCAGCCTAGACAAAAGACGGATGTAACCACATTCATCTCCACCTCCTCGGATCCACAATCACTGGGTAAGGCTCCCTAAAACGTTGGGACAAAACCCAGTGGAAAAGAACCCGCTCAGTAGTGTTGAAAGTAACCCTGTCTGACATGTTTGACACAATTCAGCAATACCAAAACACAAGCACGGACTCCAATGCAAAGATTGGAGGGTGGAACCTGCTATTGAGCCAAGAAATAGGGTTGATGTTTAGGATTTGAATTAATTTCAGGCCATGGATCCATTATATGTCCATTTTGCAAGTCTACGATAAAATCACGGCATATGCATGACATACGGATGCCATACGGATGTCATATGATACATAAATGCGAGGAAATCGCATCATCGCATTGTAAATGAATTATATATGGATCACCATGTGGAGAACAATGGTGCAATTCTTGCACGAGAAAATCGGACCGATTATTCATATGGCAAGTGTGACGCCAGCCTTTGAGTTGGTAAGGCTGTTTCTTTTCCTAAGCAGTGAATGTAGCAACCATTGTTAGGTGACTTTTGGAAAGATTAGGGAATAGATGTCAGAGCTCAGCAATAGAGATTAGAAGATGAAAGCTTCCAAGGTAGTGTGCTGGGCTGTGGTAAGGGCACAGTTATTTCACCAAGGTAGAAAATGTGTGTGATGTGTGCTACTAAAGAAACATCCATGAGGATGTGTACCTACTATCTGCTATATATACAGTTAGGTCCATAAATATTTGGACAGAGACAACATTTATCTAATTTTGGTTCTAGACATTACCACAATGAATTTGAAACAAAACAAATCAGATGCAGTTGAAGTTCAGACTTTCAGCTTTCATTTGAGGGTATCCACATTAAAATTGGATGAAGGGTTTAGGAGTTTCAGCTCCTTAACATGTGCCACCCTGTTTTTAAAGGGACCAAAAGTAATTGGACAATTGACTCCAAGGCTATTTCATGGACAGGTGTGGGCAATCCCTTCATTATATCATTCTCAATTAAGCAGATAAAAGGGCTGGTGTTGATTTGAGGTGTGGTGTTTGCATTTGGAAGGTTTAGCTGTGAAGGAAACATGCGGTCAAAGGAGCTCTCCATGCAGGTGAAACAAGCTATCCTTAAGCTGCAAAAAACAGAAAAAACCCATCCGAGAAATTGCTACAACTTTAGGAGTGGCAAAATCTACAGTTTGGTACATTCTGAGAAAGAAAGAAAGCACTGGTGAACTCATCAATGCAAAAAGACCTGGGTGCCCACGGAAGACAACAGTGGTGGATGATCGCAGAATACTCTCCATGGTGAAGAGAAACCCTTCACAACAGCCAACCAAGTGAACAACACTCTCCAGGAGGTAGGCGTATCAATATCCAAATCTACCATAAAGAGAAGACTGCATGAAATTAAATACAGAGGGTTCACTGCACGGTGCAAGCCACTCATAAGAATCAAGAATAAAAAGGCTAGGCTGGACTTTGCTAAAAAACATCTAAAAAAGCCAGCACAGTTCTGGAAGAACATTCTTTGGACAGATGAAACCAAGATCAACCTCTACTAGAATGATGGAAAGAGAAAAGTATGGCGAAGGCGTGGTACAGCTCATGATCCAAAGCATACCACATCATCTGTAAAACATGGCGGAAGCAGTGTGATGGCTTGGGCATGCATGGCTGCCAGTGGCACTGGGTCACTAGTGTTTATTGATGATGTGACACAGGACAGAAACAGCCGAATGAATTCTGAGGTATTCAGAGCCATACTGTGTGCTCAGATCCAGCCAAATGCAGCCAAACTGATTGGTCGTCGTTTCATACTACAGATGGACAATGACCCAAAACATAAAGCCAAAGCTAACCCAGGAGTTTATTAAAGCAAAGAAGTGGAATATTCTTGAATGGCCAAGTCAGTCACCTGATCTCAACCCAATTGAACATGCATTTCACTTGTTAAAGACTAAACTTCAGACAGAAAGGCTCACAAACAAACAACAACTGAAAACCACCGCGGTGAAGGCCTGGCAGAGCATCAAAAAGAAGGAAACACAGTGTCTGGTGATGTCCATGAGTTCAAGACTTCAGGCAGTCATTGCTAACAAAGGGTTTTCAACCAAGTACTAGAAATGAACATTTTATTTACAATTATTTAATCTGTCCAATTACTTTTGGTCCCTTTAAAAACAGGGTGGCACATGTTAAGGAGCTGAAACTCCTAAACCCTTCATCCAATTTTAATGTGGATACCCTCAAATGAAAGCTGAAAGTCTGAACTTCAACTGCATCTGATTTGTTTTGTTTCAAATTCATTGTGGTAATGTCTAGAACCAAAATTAGATAAATGTTGTCTCTGTCCAAATATTTATGGACCTAACTGTATTTCTTCTTAAGTTATTCTTCAGTAAAAAATAGTTTTTAAAATATATTTTTGAACTGTGGACTCCCTCACTTGATTCCTAAACACCTGGTCTTGGCCAAACCAATACAGCAGCACCATGTGGTCTGTAGAGTCATATCACCAAAGTAACACAAATCCACACACACATTTCTGACCCCAATTTTCATGTAACATGCTGGAGCATGGAAGATGACTATTCGCCCTCACCTATGGCTACTGTCCCGTGCCATGCTACACCAGCAGCAGTGTGGAGAGTTTTATTAGTGATATTGTGTAGCTTTCTTCATTATTAATGCACTGTAAGCAGAAGCAAGAAGGCACAATATTTTTTACAGAAAAAAATTCTGAAATCACTATCAGATGGTGTACTTGCTCATCACAAGTGACTACGTTTTTGCATTTCTTGTTTAATCAATTTTGTGATGGGTAAAGTAATTGTTATTTTAAAAAAATACAAAAGAAAATACCCTAAAATCCATACATTTATATGTGACTGTCTACCTAACAAAGTATGGATGTTGTAAGCAATTATTTTTTTGCACATCTGTTTTACTGGTGAAGTTTTATATTTAAACAAGCCACACCAATACAGTGCCTTGTTGCAGATGCTGCCTTTCATAGGTGTACCTACCAACCTAGCATTAGCATTTATTATGTAATTTACGGCAATGTGCACACGTTGCGGAGCCGAAGTGGTTTATTTGCACCAAACTGCAAAGGATTCCTAAAGCTAGGTTAATAAATGAGAATCCAGAATTATTTTGCATATGAATCACCAGAATGATTCACCAGAATCCATGACTGTACATTAAATAATGGTGATGAAGTGGTGGACGGAAATAATGTCAGGGCTACTACACATGTACTTCATCCACATCGTCAGCCCTCTGGACTTAAAGTGCGGGATGTGTTTACAAATTATTTTCTTTCACCAGAGGGATATACTCCATGGTAAGACAATGGAGTGTCTATGTTATGATGTTTTTTCTTTTTTTTTGCAAAAATAGTTATGTTAATGTTTGAAGTGTGTGTTGTGTTGGCCTAATAATGTTAAACACATCATCTATATTGTTAGAACACCACAAACCACTCACATTGATTTTACTTGTTTTAATCCAAACACGTTTCTAAACCAAAAAAATACCATATTTAAATCACATGGCATATTAGGTCAATAAAACTGGGTCTATATAAAACTCAAAAACATACCAAAAATTTGTAACGATGACACTTTGAATTACAAATTATGGTAGGTTGGGGTGTTGATGGCAGGAGGAGAGCATGCGAGGTTTGGCTACTTTGTGTGCCAACCTGAGTTTGACCCTGTGAGATGTCTGATGATGAACCAGGATTATGGACCAAGGAGGGTACCTATTGGGGAGCTTGGTACTGTGAAGTATGGTGTGGATGATGATAGTCTTGGGTAGTGGCATGGCCCATTTGTTCATACCCCCAATATGGCCATGTCGAGCATACCCATGTTTGACCCACTCTCCAACAGTGGGTCTGCTTCAGTGGCAATATTGGGTAGGTGCAGCAGTATCTGAAAATTGAACATGTGATTGAAGATGATGAGTTGGGGCGTGCTATGGCTGAAATGTTGGCATACGTGGGGGAGGTGGCTCATCAACTGATGGTGTCTGCTGATCTTGGATTCCAGGCATTTGCAGTTGGTTATTGCATGACATTTGCCGCCTTTCAAGGAAAACAAATATCAGGTTGGGATTATTTGGTGGGGTGCAAGCATCTATTAGAATTTGGATTGCCCCTCTGGCCCACAGTCTCACCTCATGGGGAATTGGACATAGGTAGCATGCCAGATTGTGTGTATAAGCTTCCTCACCATCATCATTCACAGTCTGTGAAAGGTAGTCCAACACCTCAGTGTCCACTTGTCCCCTGTGGCCGGTGGTGGAAAGCTCCCTCCTGCACCGGCCACGGCGTGGGATGGTGGCAGCCTGGAGTGATGTATCCAGTGGCAATGTTGGACTGTTACTGTGGCCCCGGTCCTCATCCTCTGGATTGCCCTTCGGTAGTGTAAAGGCACTGCTGGTCGTGGTGGTTGGGTCTTGGATGCTTCTGCTGAAGATGGGACATCCACTTCATCTTCACCAACTGGGTCAATGCTTACCTAGGAGTTGGAAGCAGTTTTCCTCTCAGTAAGGTTTGAGTCAGTTCTGTTTTTAAGCACAAAGTAGAAAAATAAACAAGTTAAAGGGAATCTGTCACCCCATTCTTCGAGTATAAGATGCGGCCACTGCCATCAGGGGCTTATCTACTGCATTCTGTAATGCTGTAATGGATACAAGGAAAAAAAGGTTGATATTCATAATACTGTCCTTCATCGTCAACTATATCCAGTTTTAACAAGAAGACCGAAAAACCAGGGATATGTATATATATATATTTAGTAGATTCAAATCACAGAGGTAAGTTTAAAGTCTACATTTAGACCTAATGGTTTGAGGGTATTTAATTCATATATCCATTTTAATTCTCTCCTCTTAAGGAGACTAGTTCTATCACCTCCTCTCCTCTGAATCGGGATAGAATCAATCAATCGAAACTTGAGTTGCTTCTCCGTATGTTTAAATTCAGTAAAGTGTTTAGACACTTGTATCCATATAAGAATCAGATGATCTCCCCGGATCTTGTGGAGATGGAAAGTATCTTTACGGGGAAGAGCGATGTACAATGGAGGAATTTATTATTATTTTTTTAGAAATAATTTTCTTTGAGAAAAAAATTTTCTGTCAGAATTTTATTAATTTCATATTTTTTTGATCTGGTAATGTGAACAACTTGGTGTGGTATGACTCAACTTTAATAAACTCACATATTGCAGTAGTTGTGTTCATCAATATTTTATTTTGGGACTGAATAGCTGGGGAATGGGATTTCCGCCTTTATGACATCAGGGTAGAGGGATCTGGACCTAATAAAGGTGCAGAATACTTCCCCTTATAGTCATCAGTAGTGGGACGTTACCCCTATAAGGGAATCGGTCCCATATACTGGGGTGGTGTAGATGCTCTTAAAATTCCTTGAGGCAACAGTCTGCTCCTAACAATGAAGCTCCCTGTGATAATAGACACTTTGTTTTCTTTTGGGAGTATCTAAGTATTGATATATAGAGATGATGACTATACACTAAACCGCAACTCAATCTGCATAATTTACCGCTTTTTTGATATTTTTGGGCTGGTAATTGAAATATAAGATTTGCCACAACCAAGATGGAGCTCCGATATAGACAGAGTCGCAATGCGCATGCGCAAACAGCAAAATGACACGCAATGGCTGAGATTGGCCAGATAGCTGAGAATCCACTTTAGACATGCGCAATAGCGCTGAATAGAACTACAGCTAGCGTTCATGGCGTCCTCCATGCGGTACATTGCCTTCCCTGTGAGTACTAAGTTATTTCATAATTATGGTCACAGCTGTATCTAGCCCTGATTAAGGGCTGATTATGAAGATATATGTATGTATAAGGAGACCATATCTGTATTATGAATAGTTATTATGAGTTACTTTTCAAAGATGAAAATGTACCTTATCTCTGATATGTTGAGATACATTGGACACAAGGTATTTTAAGTTATGAAATATGATAATTGGCTGTAATGAAGTTGTTTAGCAATGATCTGTTAAATACCCACATGTTGTGAATGTGCTAGAAATGAATTCTGAGCAGAAGCTCCCTCTGGTGGTTACAAACAGTGCTGAACTGTCCAATGAAGATTGTGAAGATTGGCGATCAGGTGTTACTGACTGGTCTTATATAAGGGAGGTTCCCTCCCATCAGGGTGGCCGGTGATCAATTGTTCTGGTCTCATCTTTGATTCCTGTTCACTTTGTAGCTTGCTGTTTCGTGCCTGCATCTTCTGCTAACAGATAAGACATTTTCTTCTTTTAGTTTTTGTGCTTGTTTTTTGCATTTTGTCCTGCACTTCTGTGGGGGTCTTCCGGGTCCCCTCCGGGGGCTTGTGCTCCTCTCAGTTTAGTTCAGCCACTGTTGTTTGTTCATTTGCCTTTTCCAGTTTTTTCAGTGGCTGCTGTTTAGTTTTTGTTACACCAAAGAACTAATTTAGGTGGTAGAGGTCGTGTGATCTCAGGTGTTTTTGTAATTAGTAGAGTTGGTACTTTTCAGGGTTTTTTGGGATTGCAGTAAGTGACCTTCCTATCCTTTTCTATTTAGGAAGTTTGGGCCCCAACGTTTGCTCATACTATTTTCTGTCTGTGTCTGTATTTCCCCTTGTCTAACCGCCATTACATGTTTGGGGGCTTTCTATGTTCTTTGGGGATCTGCTCCGGGGCAGATAGTTTTCCTCTTTCTGTCTTTAGGTGTAGTTAGCTTCTCAGGCTGTGACGAGGCGTCTAGGACCAACGTAGGTACGCTCCACGGCTGCCTTTAGTTGTGGTGGTTAGTCAGGGTACTGCAATCCCATAGATTCCAACCTCTCTGGTGTATTTCCTTTTTTGCTTGCTCTCCTCAGCTACCAAATCATAACAGTATCACCGGCCCAAAAACTGATATTTGTATGGTACTCACAGAAGGGAAAAATAGTGTTAAAGAAAGAAGATTGTCAGAGTTGTCAGAGATTTTTTTTTTTTTTCCCTCTGTATCTCTGGGTGCTGAGGAGGATTTTTTTTTCTCTCAATGGAGTTTGCACAGTTGTCTGGCCGTGTGGATCAGCTTGCCACTGAAGTTCGGAGTATTGCTACCTATCTTGCGAGGTTGCCTGTTGTGGAACCTAGGATTCCCATGCCAGATTTGTTTTTAGAGGATCGAGCTAAATTTCTGAATTTCAAAAATAACTGTAAGTTGTTTTTTGCCTTGAAATCTAAGTCCTCAGGGAACGCAGCACAGCAGGTTCAAATTGTCATCTCTCTCCTGCGCGGCGATCCTCAGGATTGGGCTTTTTCCCTGACACCTGGGGATCCTGTTTTGAGTAATGTTGATGCATTTTTTCAGGCTCTGGGGTTATTGTACGATGAGCCTAATGTCACTGATCAAGCTGAAAAAGCCTTGTTGGTAGTGTTGAGCGATACGATACCGCAAGTATCGGGTATCGGCCGATATTAGCTCTATCGGACTTTCGATACTTAGTTCCGATATTTTCGTCTTATCGGATACCGGAATCGGATTTGTCACTGTCACTGTCAGTGTCCGTCGGTCGGGTCTGTCAGGAGTCAGCGGCACTTACCTGGCAGAAGATCTCCGGCAGTCACGGGCTGGACTGCTTGATGGCCGCCATCATCTTTCCCCGGCGGTCACATGCAGTTTCTCGCGATAACTGCAGTGACTGCTGGGTAATCCCGGCCGTAAAGCAGTCAGTCCGATGACGTCACCGCCGGGGAAGCAGGTAATCAGCTGTGCTGCGTCGAGATGACAGGCTCTGCCTGTCATTGCGATGTAGCAGAGCTGGATCGTCGTGGGACCCTCGTTACTATGGACTGCGTCGGACAGGTGGTATACTGTTGGTTTGTTTTTTTTCTTTTTTTACAGGAGATCGATGGCGTCGCAGGAATGAGAGTATAATAAAAGAAATGAAAACTGTGTTGTCTTTTTTATTTCAGTAAAATACTTTTTTCTTGCTGTGTCTTTTTTTTTATACATTTAAAAACTTTGGGATTAATAATGGATCGGTGTCTTATTGACACCTCTCCATTATTAACCGGGCTTATTCTCACCGTGCAATCAACGGTGACATTAACCCCTTATTACCCCGCTTGCCACCGCTACAGGGCAGTGGGAAGAGCCGGGTAAAGTGCCACAATTGGCACATCTTTTGATGCGCCAAATGTGGGGCTGCTGTAGCCTGGTATTATCAGGCTGTTGAGGGCCAAAATCCATGGGCCTTGACAGTCTTTTAATATCAGGCCGCAGCAGTCTGCATTTTACTTGGCTGGTTAACAAAAATAGGGGGACCCCTACGCCGTTTTTTTTTCGAGGGGATCCCCTATTTTTGTTAACCAGCCAAGATATGCAGACTGCTGTGGCCTGGTATTATCAGGCTGGCAAGGTCCATGGATATTGGATCCTTACCAGCCTGAAAAACCAGGCCTCAGCAGTCTGCTTCATCTGGCTGGTTAACAAAAATAGGGGGGACCCACGCCAAATTTTTTTCGAGGGGATCCCCTATTTTTGTTAACCAGCCAAGATATGCAGACTGCTGTGGCCTGGTATTATCAGGCTGGCAAGGTCCATGGATATTGGATCCTTACCAGCCTGAAAAACCAGGCCTCAGCAGTCTGCTTCATCTGGCTGGTTAACAAAAATAGGGGGGACCCCACGCCAAATTTTTTTCGAGGGGATCCCTATTTTTGTTAACCAGCCAAGATATGCAGACTGCTGTGGCCTGGTATTATCAGGCTGGCAAGCAGGGTCGGACTGAGGCACCGGGACACCGGAGAGAAACCTACGGTGGGCCCCAGCTCCTGCGTGGTGGGCCCTGATTTGAAAGGATAGGTCGCGGGGCAGAGGGGGTGGTGGCCCCGGGGCCCACGCTCTGAGGGGGCCCACCCGGAGCTACGATACAGTTACATTCTGCGGCAGAGCAGGGAGAATCGCTCTCCCTGCTCTGCCGCCCGGAAGCTATGGGGCCTGAACAGGCGTTGGGGGGGCCCGGTGCCAGCAGTGGGGCCCCCACCCGTCATCGGAGGGTCAGCTGTATCGGCATCCAGCTGATAAAGCTGACCGCATGGAGAGAGAAGGAGCGAGCGCTCCTACTCTCCCATAATCCCCCTCTCAGCATATGACAGCGGGCGCAATAACATCACCTGCCGGCGCCCGCTGTCAGACGCTGAGAGGGAGAACAGTGAGCAGCACAGGAGCCGGGAGGTGAGTTTTTTTTTTATTTTTTTTTTAATGGGGGTGCAGTCGAGTCCTGGCTGGAGAAGTCGTCATGTCGGTGTGGGCCAGATGGAAAAGACATGAAAAGTGAACAATTCCATTAGAAAGAACATCAGCGGTAAGTCATTATCTGTACCTGTGCTGTAATCTATTATATGTTCTGTAGGACTGGTATTATTTAACACAGACCATATGGCGGTAATATCAATATTGGTCTTTTTATATAGAGATTATTTTGGCCAACAGCGCGGTCATTTGCTGAGGTTCTCTGATGATGGGCCCACTCAGAAGTTTTGCCCCCACTAAACCAAAACCCTAGCTACGCCCATGGCTCTCTCTCTAGTCTTTCTTTCTCGCTCTCTGTTCTTTCCTTCTCGCTCTCTGTTCTTTTTTCTCTCTGTTCTTTCTTTCTCTCTTTTCTTTCTTTCCTCTCTTTCTCTCTCTGTTTGTTCTTTCTCTCTCGCTGCTCTTTCTTTCTTTTCCTCAGTACCAGCCACTGTGCCCTCATTACCAGTCAGTGTGATCAGCAGTGCTAAATGGTTACGCTTGGGGCGAGGATATGGGTGTGATTAGCTGTGAAATGGGTGTTGTCGGGGCGTGGCCTAAAATTTTCAGCGGCGCGCAACACGCGCCGCAGCCTTTAATCCTCTTTCCTGTCTTCCAAATTTGGGAGGTATGCTGTATGACCTCCCTACAACTTCTGGCCATGCTCCTGATGGTCTCGTGAGGGATCTCCTCCCACACCTGGACTAAAGCATCCACCAACTCCTGGACAGTCTGTGGTGCAACGTGGCATGGCCTAAAATTTTCTGCAGCATGCACAGCGTGCCACAGCCTTTGTCCCTCTTTCCCTTATTCAAAGGTTGGGAAGTATGATGTTGGGCCGCAAGAATATATTTTCTCTGGTGGGCCCAAGGTACTCCAGTCCGACGCTGCTGGCAAGGTCCATGTATGTTGGCTCCTTAACAGCCTTAAATACCATGCCTCAGCAGCAGGGGCGTACATATAAATCATGGGGCCCCATAGCAAAAGTCTGAATGTTCCCCACCCCCCCAAAAAAAAAACCCAGAGGCATTGTAAATGTAAAGTGCCAGCACAGTGAGGGAAGTTGAGTCGCACAGAGACAGGGGTTTTGGGGGTACTCGGCACTGATCACGTCGACTTCTATGGGGGATGTCACGAGTAGCACAGCTCGGTCCGTGACCTGGGCGATCACTGGAA
>JARQOD010000006.1:349267508-349461379 GCA_033576555.1 Oophaga sylvatica
GAAGGACTTGGGGATCCTAGTTAATGATAAACTTACCTGGAGCAGCCAGTGCCAGGCAGCGGCTGCCAAGGCAAACAGGATCATGGGGATCATTAAAAGAGGTCTGGATACACATGATGAGAGCATTATTCTGCCTCTGTACAAATCCCTTGTTAGACAGCACACGAAGTACTGTGTACAGAGTTCGGCACCGGTGCTCAGGAAGGATATAGTGGAACTAGAGCGAGTACAAAGGAGGGCAACAAAATTAATAAAGGGGATAGGGGAACTACAATACCCAGAGAGATTAGTAAAATTAGGATTATTTAGTCTAGAAAAAAGGCGACGGGGGGGCGATCTAATACCATGTATAAGTATACAAGGGGACAATACAAATATCTCTCCGAGGGTCTGCTTATACCAAGGAAGGTGACGGTCACAAGGGGGCATTCTCTGTGTCTGGGGGAGAGAAGGTTTTTCCACCAACATAGAAGATTCTTCACTCTTAGGGCAGTGAGAATCTGGAATTCCTTGCCTGAAGAGGTGGTGATGGCGAACTCAATCGAGGGGTTCAAGAGAGGCCTGGATGTCTTCCTGGAGCATAACAATATTG
The DNA here is from genome assembly GCA_033576555.1 of Oophaga sylvatica. Lineage (NCBI taxonomy): Eukaryota > Metazoa > Chordata > Amphibia > Anura > Dendrobatidae > Oophaga > Oophaga sylvatica. The sequence continues at coordinate 349,268,101 of JARQOD010000006.1, forward strand.
TATCTTGCAGTTATTAGGTTCTTTAGAAGGATATAGATCTGGGGATTTATTCTGAGGGAATATAGGCTGAACTGGATGGACAAATGTCTTTTTTCGGCAATGGTACTATGTTACTAAGAGCAACTGTGACTTCAAAGCTTCCAGGGCCAACTACCCCACCTATATCACATACAGAAAGGAATTAAGGACACGCTTAGGAAGCTGACAGTCTATTGTGGTACAAGGCAGGTGACCAGATCACATCTTGGCGTCTCTGAACATCTCAACGGAACCAGGTGACCGATGGTCCCAATCCTGGCTTTCCCAAACATATCCATGGTTCAGTGATGGTTAATGGAGCAGATCTGTATTCTTTCAGCCAGGGCCATGATCCTCTAAGTTGACATTTTGTAAAATGTCAATTCTGTGTCCCTCATGATGGATCCATGATGTCTTGGCTGCTGTCTTGTAGAGTGTTCCTGCTCTCTGGATCTCTGGATCTCTTGGCAGTCTGGATGTCTATTGTTGGAGGCACAGCTCACTTATACAGGTCCTTCTCAAAAAATTAGCATATAGTGCTAAATTTCATTATTTTCCATAATGTAATGATTACAATTAAACTTTCATATATTTTAGATTCATTACACACCAACTGAAATTTGTCAGGTCTTTTATTGTTTTAATACTGATGATTTTGGCATACAACTCCTGATAACCCAAAAAACCTGTCTCAAAAAATTAGCATATCAATAAAAGGTTCTCTAAACGACCTATTACCCTAATCTTCTGAATCAACTAATTAACTCTAAACACATGCAAAAGATTCCTGAGGCTTTTAAAAACTCCCTGCCTGGTTCATTACTCAAAACCTCCATCATGGGTAAGACTAGCGACCTGACTGATGTCAAGAAGGCCATCATTGACACCCTCAAGCAAGAGGGTAAGACCCAGAAAGAAATTTCTCAACAAATAGGCTGTTCCCAGAGTGCTGTATCAAGGCACCTCAATGGGAAGTCTGTTGGAAGGAAACAATGTGGCAGAAAACGCTGTACAACGAGAAGAGGTGACCGGACCCTGAGGAAGATTGTGGAGAAGGACCGATTCCAGACCTTGGGGGACCTGAGGAAGCAGTGGACTGAGTCTGGTGTAGAAACATCCAGAGCCACCGTGCACAGGCGTGTGCAGGAAATGGGCTACAGGTGCCGCATTCCCCAGGTAAAGCCACTTTTGAACCATAAACAGCGGCAGAAGCGCCTGACCTGGGCTACAGAGAAGCAGCACTGGACTGTTGCTAAGTGGTCCCAAGTACTTTTTTCTGATGAAAGCAAATTTTGCATGTCATTCGGAAATCAAGGTGCCAGAGTCTGGAGGAAGATGGGGAGAAGGAAATGCCAAAATGCCTGAAGTCCAGTGTCAAGTACCCACAGTCAGTGATGGTGTGGGGTGCCATGTCAGCTGCTGGTGTTGGTCCACTGTGTTTCATCAAGGGCAGGGTCAATGCAGCTAGCTATCAGGAGATTTTGGAGCACTTCATGCTTCCATCGGCTGAAATGCTTTATGGAGATGAAGATTTCATTTTTCAGCACGACCTGGCACCTGCTCACAGTGCCAAAACCACTGGTAAATGGTTTACTGACCATGGTATTACTGTGCTCAATTGGCCTGCCAACTCTCCTGACCTGAACCCCATAGAGAATCTGTGGGATATTGTGAAGAGAAAGTTGAGAGACGCAAGACCCAACACTCTGGATGAGCTTAAGGCCACTATCGAAGCATCCTGGGCCTCCATAACACCTCAGCAGTGTCACAGGCTGATTGCCTCCATGCCACGCCGCATTGGAGCAGTCATTTCTGCAAAAGGATTCCCGACCAAGTATTGAGTGCATAACTGAACTTTATTATTTGATGTTTTTTTTGTTTGTTTTTAAAAAACACTTTTATTTTATTGGACGGTTGAAATATGTTAATTTTTTGAGACAGGTTTTTTGGGTTATCAGGAGTTGTATGCCAAAATCATCAGTATTAAAACAATAAAAGACTGACAAATTTCAGTTGATGTGTAATGAATCTAAAATATATGAAAGTTTAATTGTAATCATTACATTATGGAAAATAATGAAATTTAGCACTATATACTAATTTTTTAGAAGGACCTGTATAGCTCATAACTGTTGTCCTTTAAGGCAGCATTCAGAGCTCAAGAGGAAGATGCAATGAGTTTAACTCTCAATGCTTGACTATTTAATCAAATTGCATAGTTTATATACCTCTGTTTTGTAAGTCAACAAGCTAGCTGGCCTGGACAATGTGCAATCAACATAGCAGCAAATATGGTTCAATGACCCTACATCACTGTCTTGCAAAGATAGCTGACAATACATTGTATTAGCTGATATAGGAGGCAAAAATGAACCATTCAAAAATATAAAAAAATCAACATTTAAGACTCATATGACAACAGTGTATGGTTCTTGACCAACCGAAGGACAAAGTCATAAATTCAAAACTCAACATTTAAATAGCAGTCTATTCCTCTTGGCTTAATGAAAATAGATGTTTGGTCAATTAAAATAAAATGTTATGTCATCACATATAATGTCTAAATGTCATTTACAAATACGTTAGGATCTAAAAATTATAGGCAATAGGCTGAGTATTTGTGTGCAGACAAAAACCCTATTGTGCCCTAAAATTAAGGACTGCCTGACCGCAGTCATTGGCACCTTAAGATGTAAGATCAATATGGCACCTTGCTCATTGTTGACTGTCCCTATCAAGCCCCATGAGTTCCTTCTATTAATAATGTAATTCAGTACTCTAAGTACACACCATTTGTAAATGCAGATTTAAAAAAATGGAATTTAAGACCCAATTATCTCATAAAGAGTTGATACAAGATAAATAGGCACTTTTCAACTACAGACAGGCACTGTGCCACCATACTAAATCAGTTTTTCCATTCTACGACCGTCACATAATGCGTGGGCCATGAGACTTTAAAGTCCTCTGTTATACTCAATTGTCAAAAAGACATAACCTACTAAACCCCAGACCATGAATGAAATCAGAAAAATGCCAGATAGTGAAAAGTGAAAAGATCCTCTATAAACAAAATAAACTTAAATAGTAATCTTATAGTACAGTTATTGTTTGAGTACGTTTCCTATCCCTCAGGAGATCACATGGGGTCTAACGGGTAAGGTGTGGGGTATTCACTATTGATTTTCAGCACAACGACTGTATGGATAGAAGTGGTCGCCTAGACTTCATATTTCCATACATTAATTATATCTATTTTAATCTAAGAAGCTTGACAACCTCCATCTTTTTTTGCATATAAGAAAAACTGATTAAACAATGATGGTAAAAACTAACACACTGACAAACTCTGATGAAAATCTAATCTAGCGCACTGTTGAAAGTTGATGTTTTTGTTTCACATGCGAGAAAAAAAAGGATGTGGGAATGAGGCCTTTACTTCATATATCTTAAGTAGTGGCTCCATTTGCTTATATGTTGTATATGATGCTTATCGGGGGCGGCCAAATCATTGGTGCAACCTGTGCAGCTGCACAGGAGCCCAAGAGGTAAGGAGGCCCAAAGCAGATGGAATTGTGGTATTATTCGTAATAGTGGTCTATGTTTTTCTGGAATAGCAGTAACAGTGGAATATATTATATTCCACTAATATTTTAAGTGAAGGGAGGTAGTGTATGGGGAGACACATAAATTAAGGCTTATGTTCTTCCTCTTTTATACACAAGCAATGCCCCTCTCTACATGTCTCATTTTGTGTAATATTTTGGTGGCACCCTTTAACAATGAAAATATAATGCACATTGCTTCTTAAGTAAAAACACATGTATGCTCTTCAAACATCCCGGGCCGGCACTTAATGTAGAATAAATAATAGGTTTGCTCTTTTGTATATTTCAGTTTCCAATATTGAAGAAAAATGAGAAACAGATGACACTCAAAAGTTAAATACATGCATATAAAATTTGTGTTTCAATTAGCAGCTAATTAAAAGATGGATATTTGCATGACTGCTAACTAGAGTTGAGCGATACTTTCCGATATCCTAAAGTATCGGAATCGGAATGGTATCGCCGATATCACTAAAATATCGGCGATACCCGATACCGATACCGGAAGTCCCATGTAAGTCTATGGGAACAAAATATCGAAATTAAAAAAAACCCATTCTTGCCTTGTTGGTTAATTGTACATGAAGGAAAACAACAAAGAGTAATGTAGAATGTATTGGGGAAGGTTGAGGAGACATTAAAGGCATAGATGTTTAACCCAATCAAATGGAATAGCATAAATATTTTTTTTTTAAAGATGTTCGGATTGACGAAGAAATTGACAATGTTAACGTTTTTTATATTTTGGCAAATATGTATATTACACAACTTCCATGCTCTTCATCTTCACCTTTTTAACTTTTCACACACTTTCTCCTTCATAATCTTCTGCAGCATCATCTTTTTCATCAAATTATTCTTCATCTTCACCTTCTTTATCTTCTTCTTAAACTTCTTGCTATTCATCTTTGTTAACATTACTCATATTCTTCTTATTAAACTATTATTCTTATTCATATTCTGCTTCATCTTCTTCATCATATTCTTATTTGTGACAGAGAATCCTGTACTTGTAATCTGTCAAAGTATGAATTTTTCATCCTTCCGTTCTTGCTGTCACAAAAGATTTAAATTACAACAGTATTTGTCCGTGTTCAGTTTAGCCTGCAGCAGCAGGCATTTTCCAGGGGCACCACGAGGAGGAACGGACTCACCCCCATACACTGCTTAGTCTTCTTCTGCTTAGAATTTAGAGCATATATTTTGCTCTTCATTTTGGTCTTATACTTCATGTTCTTCTGCTTTTAGATCTTCTGCTTATTGTTCTTGTGTCTCTTGTTCCGTATCTTGTATTTGTAGCACAATCTTGTACCAGCTGATGTTACTGGGACACGGTTACTAAGCAGGAGGTACCTGTGCTCCAAAGCACTACCAAGGACCAGCAGACGTTGCTGGAACTCGGATACCGAGATGGAGGCACCTAGGCCAAAGGCACTGTGGAGAACCAGCTGACGGTACTGGAACCCGGAGGGGCAGCAGAAGGAAAAGAGCCAATGGCACAACCGAGGACCAGCTGACGTTACTGGGACACGGTTACTAAGCAGGAGGTACCTGTGCTCCAAAGCACTACAAGGACCAGCAGACGTTGCTGGAACTCGGATACCGAGATGGAGGCACCTAGGCCAAAGGCACTGCGGAGAACCAGTTGACGGTACTGGAACCCGGACGGGTAGCAGAAGGTACAAGAGCCAATGCAAGTAACGAGGACCAGCTGACTGTGCTGGAACCCGGAGGGGCAGCAGAAGGAAAAGAGCCAATGGCACAACCGAGGACCAGCTGACGTTACTGAACCCCAGTAACACAGGAGCAAGTGTTGACTGTGCTAACAGCACTTCCGAGCAACAACTGGCGGTGTTGGAGCCCAGGGTCAAGGAGGATGTTTAAATACTAGATCAAGTAATTTCCTTGTTACCTGTCAATTTTAAATGTCTATACTTCAAACAAGAGAAAGATAACCTTTACTACCATAAGATGATGATTTCATTTAAACTAATATCTAGATAAATAAAGAATTGACAAACATAAACACATACATTAACATGTTGAACAGCAATGCAAACCACAAAATAAATTAGTTAAGGAATCTGCTATACGGTTGTACATAAAAGCATACAAGTACATATCTGAATCCATTAATGATGGATAAGTAACAGTATGTACACCATTTTTATTGTATAGACAATGAATGTCTGACTTCAAAACATCATCAGCATTACAAGTTATCTGTGATATTACTAAAATGTTCCATTTGCTGAATAATGTCACTAAATATTTTATACAAAATTATACAATTTCCATCATGTAATACTCATAATATGTGGCAATAATCATTTTTATTAACAAACATAACCTTTAAAAAGTGCATAGTGCATAGTGAAAATTGCTATTTATGGCTGACTGTGACTGTCGACTTGGAAGCATGACAACAGATAGATAAGGTATATATAGATGAGACTGCATAGCCACAGATGGTGAATTGCGATGTAATACTGTACCTCAATAAAGTGTGCGTCACTACTACATAATTTTTTTTATATAGCTTTATAAACAGGGTACATGGATGTATGCTTGTGCCTTTGTTTTGACGCACAGACTGCCTTCCTGCTGAGACGCATTGGGTAGTGAACAGTTGTGTGCAGTGTTCACTGCAGTCTCTGCGGAATAACCACACTTAGACCTTATAACTTTCAGATTTCTTTATCAATCTACCAAGATGAAGAAGGCAGGGAGTAAGGCACGTGGTCGTGGAGTTTCTTCAGGGAGAGGACGTGGGGATTCTGTGGCTGCTGCGGCCCCCAGTGACACAGCATCCACCAGTTTTCCCCGTGAGCGTTCCTTTATGCGCACTTTTGTAGGAGCTCGGAGTACCCCCCTGCTGCGGGAAGAACAAATTGAAGCCGTTGTTGTTTGGATGTCAGCCAATGCATCGACTTCAATTGCTTCCACCTCCTCTCAGGACCACAGCACTGTTGGGCAACCATCTGTCTCTTCACCGCCTGGCAAATTGCCCAGGCAGTCAGAGAGTTCTGTACAGGAGCCAGCTGAGTGTCTGCTTCTGTTCTCAGAATCTATTGGCTTGCAAACAGGGGCCCAGCCAAGCAGCATTCTGTAATGTGAAGAGGGAGTATGCAGTGATGCGCAACAGCTGTGTCTCTCTGAATCTGAAGAGGCGGGTGAGACAGTGCCGATGGTCAGCACACCGCAGAACGCATCTGATGATGATGAGACCCAGGTGCCAGTTTCTGTTGAGCATGGTGCTGGCCAGACCACCCAACAGCAGGTGTTGGAAGAGGGTAGTGGAGATGATGAGGTCCAAGACCCAACATGGCATGAGGAACAGGAAGGTGGTGGGAGCAGCTCAGAGGAATAATAATAATATTTATTTATATAGCGCCATCATATTCCGCAGCGCTTTACAGTTTAGCCGTTTCAGAACACAAGTCATAAGTAACAACGTTAACAATACAATAATTTAAGCTAAATAAGTCGCCCCTGCTCGTGACAGCTTACAATGTACAATGAGATGGGGGAGATACAAAGTATAGGTGTTTATATACAATGGTGCATTTACAATGATGTTCCAGCCATCTTAAGGGACTGAGGGATGGAGATAGTGAATGGGCTAGAGACACACACACACTTACACAGAATACATAGAATGACTTTGATTAGTGAATGTGATAGGCCGCTCTGAACAAATGTGTTTTGAGGGAGCGCCTGAAACCATGCAAATTGTGGATAGTCCTAATTTCTTGGGGTACAGCATTCCAGAGGATTGGCGTAGAGCAGGAGAAGTCTTGGAGTCGGGAGTGGGAGGTACGTATTAGTGCAGAGGTTAGTCGAAAGTCGTTTGCAGAGCGCAGCAGTCGGTTAGGCCGATAGATAGAAATGAGGGAGGAGATGTAGGAGGGGTGCTGCACTGTGGAGAGCTTTGTGGGTGAGAACCAGTACTTTGGTTGAAAGCTGGGAGAGGCCTAGAGAAATGGTTAGTGATAGAAGGAAGATAGAGGAAGACATTGCCCCAACGGTACAAACAGGAGGGAGAGTTAGGCTGCAGACTCGGTTGCCTGTAGCCTCCAGTTTGGCACCTGTTCGGAGCAGTTGTCTTCCAAAAGTCAAAACGTGCGCTCCCAGGACTTGCACTGCGTGGTCCTTTTTTCACACACTTGCACATGATATTTGCTATGTGAAATGCAAGCTGTGTAATTAAAAATTAAAAATAGCTAAAAGTGTCAGTCACCTCAATACCACAAATATGTGGAAACATGTGCGGACAAAGCACGTAGTTGAGTTACAAAGACACACTAGAGATGTAGGCCAACCTACAGCAGCACCTACATCTTCAGGTTGTGTTGAAGCCTCTTCATCGAGCTCACACACAGCTGGTTATGCTTCCTCACAGGATCGCCATGGAAGAACCTCGGCCACTGTTGTCCAGAGACAAACTGTTATTCCACACACAGCAGCAAGTTCCCTGTCATCCTCACACTCCCAGGCCACAAAACAGCCATCGGTAGCACAGGCATGGGATAAAAGACGGCCATACTCCGCAAACCATGCACGAGCACAGGCTCTGAATGCTGGCATTGCAAAACTCCTGTCCCTTGAAATGCTGTCATTCAGGCTGGTGGAGACAGACAGTTTCCGTAACTGAATATCATTGTCAATCCCACAATACAATGTGCCAAGCCGATTTCATTTCAGCAGGCAAGCCGTCCCTGGTCTGCAAAAGCATGTTGAGGGAAAAATTAAACATGCGCTACTAAAAGCCCTCAGTAGCAAGGTCCACCTGACCACCGATGCGTGGACCAGTACCCATTGTTATGATCTGCTACAACCAGTAAGGAAAGAAGGGAATTCTGTCCCTACAATACAACTAAGCTGAATCCCTACGATGTAACGGGGAACCTGATCCTGCGACCAGACCCGCTAAAGTCCTCATCTAGTGTGAACGAAGACCTATAGTTGCGAGGGAGTAATCCCTACAAGATCTAGGGACTGTGAGAAAAGGTGGACACCTCCTAACATAAATTGTAGCATGGATAATTAAACAGAAAAATAAATACTTTGTGATCCTAACATCAAGCAAAACTGACAGATTAAGGCACCTAAGCACCCGGCTAGCTTAACAGTAGATAATACAATGAAGTCAAGCAAAGCCAGAAGGGCGGAGCCAGACTAAATAGGGAAAAAAGGTCATGTGACCAGCAAACTGAAACAAAACCTAACAAGAGGGTTCTAACACCCATGGCCAGGGACAATACCTTTCCCTCACTGCCCATTGGGTCAATGTTGTGCAGCCGGGTACTGATCTTGCGAGTGGCGCTGTACGTGTTCTGCCAACTCCAAGGATTGCAGGAATCAAGTCTGTACACATTGATTCCTCCTCCTATTCCAGTTCCTCAGAATCATCGCTGCAGGAGCCGTCACGGTCTACCTCCACATGGACCCGTGAACGTTTACCTGTTGCGACCGATATGAGCACAGCCGTGTCCAAATGTCAACAGGCCATCCTGAAATTAATTTCCATGGGGAATCTTAGCCACACAGCGCAGGAGCTCTGTAATGCCATAAAGCAGGAGAGCGACGTGTGGTTTTTGGAAGAGAATCTACAGGCAGGCTTGGTAGTGTGTGACAATGGCCGAAATCTGGTGTCAGCTCTGGGCCTTGGCAACCTCACTCACATACCATGTCTGTCATATGTGCTCAACTTGGTCGTGCAGAGTTTTTTGAGGGACTATCCGGATCTTGATGCACTGCTGCACAAGGTCCGCCTAGAGTGCGCTCACTTGCGACGTTCCAGCATGGCCAGATCGCTGATTGCAGCTCTGCAACGCAGATTTCACCTTCATGAACATCGCATCATATGTGACGTACCCACCAGGTGGAATTCCTCGTTACATATGTTGGAGCGGTTGTGTGAGCAGCAGCCAACAGTAATGGAGTATCAGCTGCATCAGGCGCAGTCAACTCGCAATTTGCGCCGTTCACACTTCACCACTACTGAGTGGGCCTCTATAATAAGAATAATAATATTATTTATTTATATAGCGCCATAATATTCCGCAGTGCTTTACAGTTTAACAGTTTCAAAACACGAGTCATAAGTAACAACGTTAACAATACAATAATTAAAGCAAAATCAGCCGCCCCTGCTGGTGAAAGCTTACAATCTACAATGAGGTGTGGGAGATACAAAGTACAGGTGTTTATATACAATGGTGTTTTTACAATGATGGTCCAGCCATTTTAAGGAAGTGAGGGATGCATGGAGATAGTGAATGGGCTACACACACAGAATTACACATAGAATGACTTTGATTAGTGAATGTGATAGGCCACTGTGAACAAATGTGTTTTGAGGGAGCGCCTGAAACCATCCAAATTGCGGATAGTCCTAATTTCTTGGGGTAGAGCATTCCAGAGGATTGGCGCAGCGCGGGTGAAGTCTTGGAGTTGGGAGTGGGAGGTACGGATTAGTGCAGAGGTTAGTCGAAGGTCGTTTGCAGAGTGCAGCAGTCGGTTAGGCCGATAAATATAAATAAGGGAGGAGATGTAGGGGGGTGCTGCGCTGTGGAGAGCTTTGTTGGTGAGAACCAGTAATTAGAATTGGATCCTATAATGAATGGGCAGCCACTGCCAGTGTAATGAGTGGCGAATAACTCTATGAAGGATATCTGCCACGTTTTGCGTGCGTTTGATGAGTCAACGCGGATGGCGAGTGCAGATGATGCACTAGTCAGCCTGACTGTCCCCCTTATCTGCCTGCTTCAAAAAACACTGCAAGCACTAAGGCATGAGGTTTTGGAAGAGGTGGAGGATGAGGAGTCACAAATTCCATCACCTTCTGGACAGTCAGCGCAACGTGGTTCCTCACAAAGGGCTGGAGGACTTTCAAAGTACCATGCTGTATCAACAATTGAACCTCCAGAGTCGCTGTCTATATTTTCATAACCATTACAAACTTTTAATGTATTTACAAAGCACATAATGTACATTTTTTGTCTATCCTTTTGTAATGGTATTGTGTTTCCATAAACTGATGTTACAGAATTATGATACAAAGTTTTTAAATTTTGAGTTTTAAATTTTGTTAATTTATATGTATTTGAAGGACTTTGTGAGGAGGATGAGGAGGAGTCAATGGAGGAGGAAGACATCGCTCCAGAGGGAGGTAGACAATGCTCTAGTCAGTATGTAGACCAAGGGTGGGGTGATGCACAGCAGGCGGAGATGACGCCTCTTGCAGGGGACAACGTTTCTTGGCCAGTTGGGAGTCTGCAGCACATGGTTGATTTCATGCTGCAGTGGCTGAGAAACGACCGCCGCATCGAACACATTCACACCACGTCTGATTATTGGGTGTACACCCTCCTAGACCCTAGCTACCGGGACAACTTACAAAGCCTCATCACACCGTTGAACCGGGAGCGTAAAATGCGGAAGTACCAAGACACACTGGTGCAATCCATAATGTTCTCCATTCCAGCCGAGAGCACTGCTGCTGCTACTGATTTACAAAGCAGCTCTGTGCGTCGAGGCAGTGGAGACAGCTCTGCAACAAGAGGGAGCACAAGCAGCGCCTCTGCACAGGGCAAGAACAGTATGTTCCAAATGTGTCGAAGTTTTGTGGCAGCGCCACCAATGTCTACACCATCCGAGACGGCTCCAGTCAGCAGGAGGCAACATTTCCGTAAGATGGTTACAGACTACATGTCTTGCCCTCTCAGTGTACTCTCAGATGGCTCTTCCCCATTCAAGTTTTGTGTCTCTAAGCTGGATACATGGCCAGAGCTTAGCCAGTATGCATTGGAGGTGCTGGCTTGATCTGCTGCCAGTGTATTATCGGAGCGCGTCTTTACTGCTGCAGGTGGTGTACTAACAGACCGTTGCATGCGACTATCCTACGATAATGTAGAACGGCTTACTTTTCTGAAAATGAACTAGGCATGGATCTCGCCTGAATTTGCCTGTCCGGTTTCAGATTAACTAACTGGTTGGCAACGTTTTCCATGTCTCCTGTTATGTTCATCTTTTTACCACCTGAGCTATACTCCCTGGGCTACAACACTGCCAGTTGCTGCTCAGAAGTGTCGTGTCCACAGACCAATACACAAGCTATAGTGATAGTGGGGTTCAGTAACGCCTGCTGTTCCCCTGCTGTGTGTCCGGCAAAAATTACTGCTACCTAGCTACACATGTTTAAAAAAACATGACATGTTAAAGTGGCTAGTGCTACACATAGATATCAGGCTACACCCTTATTTCTAAGCTGTAAACAAGTGAAACGTCAAATTTAAAACCATTCAATGATTAGTGTTGGTAACAAATCTGTAACTAAATAATTGTGACATATTATGGCAGATATCCACATGTCTAACACAAATGCTAACACAAAAGCATACTTATGCTATAGGGTACTGATGGTGAACCTTCTCACTCCATAACTTTGACCAATCCAACTCACATCATGCCTCAAATGCTGCAATGTTGGAAGTGCATAATGTGGGTTGAACTTTGACAACAGCTGCAGTGCGAAGGTTATCCTTCTGTGTTCTTGGCTTTTAAATAAAAGCATACAAGTAAATATAATAATACATTGTTGATTAAGGGACATGATGTACACCTGTAATATTGTGCAAACAATGGATGTAGGACTATTCCTCTTCAACATTACTTATATTTGTGTCATTTGAAAAAATACATATTTTAGTTAAAAATTAAAAACCCATGTTCAGTAGCTGTGAAAGGCCCGTTTGTGTACTTCTATATTGTTTGCAACCAATGTATTGTATACGGATGGAAGCGCGTCACACTAATAGATTAGATTTATTTTAAATGGAATGTAGCAGAACCAATTGGAGATAAATGAAAAGGATGAGCCACTGAGACACGCTCAGCAGAGTACAAGCAGCAGTGCTTGAACAAGTAACTGGAGCGTGATGTGCACTCAAAAAAGTAAAAAACACAGACTGAAGTGAACACTGAAACACAACTGTCCACAATCTGTGAAAGGCTACTCCTTTGTGTACTTCTATAGTGTTTGCAACCAATGTATTGTATACGGATGGAAGCGCGTCACACTAATAGATTAGATTTATTTTAAATGGAATGTAGCAGAACCAATTGGAGATAAATGAAAAGGATGAGCCACTGAGACACGCTCAGCAGAGTACAAGCAGCAGTGCTTGAACAAGTAACTGGAGCGTGATGTGCACTCAAAAAAGTAAAAAACACAGACTGAAGTGAACACTGAAACACAACTGTCCACAATCTGTGAAAGGCTACTCCTTTGTGTACTTCTATAGTGTTTGCAACCAATGTATTGTATACGGATGGAAGCGCGTCACACTAATAGATTAGATTTATTTTAAATGGAATGTAGCAGAACCAATTGGAGATAAATGAAAAGGATGAGCCACTGAGACACGCTCAGCAGAGTACAAGCAGCAGTGCTTGAACAAGTAACTGCAGCGTGATGTGCACTCAAAAAAGTAAAAAACACAGACTGAAGTGAACACTGAAACACAACTGTCCACAATCTGTGAAAGGCTACTCCTTTGTGTACTTCTATAGTGTTTGCAACCAATGTATTGTATACGGATGGAAGCGCGTCACACTAATAGATTAGATTTATTTTAAATGGAATGTAGCAGAACCAATTGGAGATAAATGAAAAGGATGAGCCACTGAGACACGCTCAGCAGAGTACAAGCAGCAGTGCTTGAACAAGTAACTGGAGCGTGATGTGCACTCAAAAAAGTAAAAAACACAGACTGAAGTGAACACTGAAACACAACTGTCCACAATCTGTGAAAGGCTACTCCTTTGTGTACTTCTATAGTGTTTGCAACCAATGTATTGTATACGGATGGAAGCGCGTCACACTAATAGATTAGATTTATTTTAAATGGAATGTAGCAGAACCAATTGGAGATAAATGAAAAGGATGAGCCACTGAGACACGCTCAGCAGAGTACAAGCAGCAGTGCTTGAACAAGTAACTGGAGCGTGATGTGCACTCAAAAAAGTAAAAAACACAGACTGAAGTGAACACTGAAACACAACTGTCCACAATCTGTGAAAGGCTACTCCTTTGTGTACTTCTATAGTGTTTGCAACCAATGTATTGTATACGGATGGAAGCGCGTCACACTAATAGATTAGATTTATTTTAAATGGAATGTAGCAGAACCAATTGGAGATAAATGAAAAGGATGAGCCACTGAGACACGCTCAGCAGAGTACAAGCAGCAGTGCTTGAACAAGTAACTGGAGCGTGATCTGCACTCAAAAAAGTAAAAAACACAGACTGAAGTGAACACTGAAACACAACTGTCCACAATCTGTGAAAGGCTACTCCTTTGTGTACTTCTATAGTGTTTGCAACCAATGTATTGTATACGGATGGAAGCGCGTCACACTAATAGATTAGATTTATTTTAAATGGAATGTAGCAGAACCAATTGGAGATAAATGAAAAGGATGAGCCACTGAGACACGCTCAGCAGAGTACAAGCAGCAGTGCTTGAACAAGTAACTGGAGCGTGATCTGCACTCAAAAAAGTAAAAAACACAGACTGAAGTGAACACTGAAACACAACTGTCCACAATCTGTGAAAAGCTCCTTTCTGTACTTCTATAGTGTTTGCAACCAATGTATTGTATACGGATGGAAGCACGTCACACTAATAGATTTGATTTTTTTCTAATATAATGGAGCTGCACCAATTCCACTAAATAAAATAAAAAAAAAAAAAAAAAAGTGACACGTGCAGATGCCTACAAACAGCGGTGGATGCAGAGCAAACTGCAGCGTCACCTGCACTGTCACACACACACACTTGCACAGAGCTGTTAAAACAACACTGGCAAAATGAAGCTTTACACAGCGGTTGGTAAACTAGCCTGCCTCAAGCACAGTAGTACACAAAATCGCAATATCTAACTGTCCCTCAGAGTCAGCACAGCAGCGTTCTGTCCCTAACTGAGTTCACAGCACAGTGACGCTAAAATGGCTGCGGCGCCTTTTATAGTGCATTCTGACATCATTTCAGCAGCCAATCACAGCCATGCCATTAGTTAAGATGACCGCATCATTACAGGATGTGCCCACACTTCGTAGGATTCCTCATTGGCTGACAAAATCACATTGCCTCTCAAAGAATTATGGGAACTTCCGATTCCGGTATACGATATTGAAAAAGTATCGGAATTAAGTATCGGAATTCCGATAACGCGAATATCGGCCGATACCCGATACTTGCGGTATCGGAATGCTCAACACTACTGCTAACGTCTTTCATCAATAATGTCACAGATAAAACTTATTGTAAAAGGATTAGGAGCATTTGGTATAATGCTCAACTAAAAACACATTTGGTAATTATGTGCATATTGTCTTAATAATAATAATAATTTTATTTCTATAGCGCCAACATATTCCACAGCACTTTACATTATAGAGGGGACTTGAACAGACAATAGACATTACAGCATAACAATAAACACAGATCAAACTAGAAAGCAAGAGGAATGAGGGCCCTGCTCGCAAGCTTACAATCTATGAGGAAAAAGGGGAGACATGACAGGTAGATGGTAACAATTGTAGATGAGTGACTTTGCCTTTTTTCGGGTCGAGTCGGCTTTCGTGAAACCCGACTTTCTCAAAAGTCGAGTCGAACGAAGTCGGCCAACTAACGGAAATGGTCAGGTCGGAGTCGAAAATCCGACCCCAATGCAAGTCAATGGGGAATAAAAGTTGGCAGGGAGTGGAGGACAGTAAACACACCTACAGTGCCCATTTTCAGAGCCGGCGGGCGGCTCAGCCAAGGAGCGGTGCCGCGTGGCTTTGAGCGGCACAGGATTCAAATCCCCCACCAAAACGGTGCGGCACCGCTCATTTGCAGAGCCGGCGGGTGGCTCAGCCAATGAGCCGTGCTGGTGCGGCTTTGGCGGGGGATTTGAATTCCACACCGCTCAAAGCCGCGTGGCACCGCTGCACATGTCATCTCGTTGCCCACAGTGTACGTCCTTGCTCATTGGTGAAAAAAAGGTGCCTGCAAGCATTCGGGAAAATCCGACTTGGGCGCTCGGGTCGACGACCGCTCGGTCGACTTCAGGCTATGGTTGGGTTTCGGCCAACGAAACCCGACTTTGGCTAAAATCGGCGACTTTTGAATCTGACGGACCTGTTTCGCTCAACTCTAGTAACAATTGCTTTCATTGTTCGGACCAGACAAAGTGTTCAAATCGGGTGTTCATGTAATTCAGCATGAACCAGTTAACAGCCAAAGTATGTAACAGTACAGACACAGAGGACTATTAAATGCAAAACACAGGTGAGAACATAATACGAGGTACCTGATTATGGTAAAAAAATTTTGAATGGGCCAACAGGAATAGTTAGGTTAATGAGTTGAGACGGTAGGCCAGTCTGAATAAATGCATTTTTAAGGCACGCTTAAAACTGTGGGGATTGGGGATTAATCGTATTAACCTGGGTAGTGCATTCCAAAGAATTGGTGCAGCACGTGAAAAGTTTTGGAGACGGGAATGGGAGGTTTTGATTATTGAGGATGCTAACCTCAGGTCATTAGCAGAATGGAGGGCATGGGTAGGATGGAAAACTGAGACAATGGAGGAGATGTAGAGTGGTGCTGAGCCATGGAGTGTTTTGTGGGTCAGGGTAATAAGTTTGTACTGGATTCTGTAGTGGATGGGTAACCAGTGTAATGACTGGCACAAGGTAGAGGCATCAGGTTGTCTTAACTTTCCTCATACAATAGTGAAAAACTTTATGGAATGCCTTAAAGCTTTTCAGGTCAGGCTTAAGCTGAGCTCAATGCAAAATAGTAACGATGAGTAAATTAATTCGTTTCGATGTGAATCAAATTCAAGTCTAATTTTGTGGAAATTTCCAAGTCTTGGTGAATTAAACAGTCTGCGATTTGGTTTGTGAGAATTCCTAAAAACTAAGCCTGTTACCTTTTTACACATTGCAAAAAATTTCATCAGCCAAAGAAGGCTCACAATTTACAGCATGCACAACCACACAGGCCTCCCCATAATGCCTTGCAGCTGACACATCAAATGATATAGCACGGTCAATCAGGAGGAACCAATGTAACCTGTATAAAAGTCAAGGCAGTCATTTAAGGACAATTTTAGATAATGAGAAGAAGTCACACCTCACAGCTCAGCAATACTAACAGGAAAAAAGGTCCTAAAGCTTTGGACAAATACTCCAGACAGTAATGTATTGTACAATTGCAGCAGTGAAGGAGATGCGTGCTGTAGTCTATGAATAATAAAGAGATACAGTTGATAGGAGGAGAGATATGGCGCAGATGGCATCTGCCTTGCTGTATTTGAATCGCAATTATGCATTTGTTCATTCTTAATGCACTAGAAAGAAGCTGCAAGGCAGAACAATACTTTTTAGGGAAAAAAACAAATCACTGTCTTTCTTGCTTGTTTTATGTCATTCTACTTAGTTTTTGCATTTCTTGTGCAATCCTTTTTGTAAGGGGGAATAATTGTGTGACGTCTGCCCACTGCAGGTCTGAACTGCAGGTAAGACAGCACCCCGAGAAACCCCGAGACCCTTTACCCCTATACAGGGATCTGGAATTACAGCGAAGCCCAGAGGGTAGCTGCCTATGAGAGCAGTGGACCGGAGTAGGAAGGATGCTAAGAAGGGAATAAAAAGTGAGACCAAATGCGTAGTCAGAAGTCCAAGGGTCAAAACCAGGAGGGCAGCAGAGGTACAAAATCGGCAGGCAGTAGAAGTGTCAGAAATTCAGGCAAAGATCAGAGATACAATAGCAAAACAAACTAGCACACTGGGGAAACCAAGAATATATCTGGCGGCCTGCAAGACAGGCTCCAAGGTATTTGAAGGGCATGGCTACCTCTCACAGGCTCACAGTCTACTGACATCATCTGGACCGCCCACAGAACCAGGCCAGATGGTGATACATGACTGTCACCAACCACTTCACCTCTGACAGAAGAGCGAAGCCTACGCCCACCAGATGCCTGCGCGGGGACCCCTTCTCTGTCACCAACATTACCTGTTATGTTTCGGTAGCTGAGGAGAAACTGCAAAAAAAATAGCCAAAGTAGCCATACACCAGAGAGGCTGGAAACTATTGGATTGCAGTAACCTAAACTAACCGCCACACTAGAAGTAGCCGTGGAGCGTACCTACGGTGATCCTAGACGCCTCATCACAGCCGAGAGATAGCTACACCTAAAGGCAGAAAGATGAATGCTATCTGCCCCGGAGCAGAATCCCCAAAGAAATAGGAAGCCCCCGAACATGTAATGGCAGTTAGACAAGAAGAAAACACGGACACAGACAGAAAATAGAATGAGCAAACGCTGGGGCCCAATCTGTCTAGATAGAAAAGTATAGGAAAGAATTCTGACTGCAACCCAAAAAAAACCTTACAAAAATACCAACACTTCTGATTAGCAAAAAACCTGAGATCACACGATCTCTACCACCTAAATCAGATCTCTGGTGTAACACCCAGCAACACAGCAAATAAAAAGTGACAAAGGAACAAAGCAAAGATGCAAACACACAATGAGCACAATTGCAGCGCAAGACACCAAAAAGGGGACCAGGCTGCAGTCCACTGCAAGCAGCAAACCAGCAGTGAAAATCCAACAGAGGGAAAAAAAGCAAAACACTTGAAGCAAAAGCAAAAAATCTGAATGAGAGCAGGAAAGCAAGATGTGCTCCAAGCAAGAGCAGGAGGAACAATTGATTACCGGCAAAGCTGCTGGGAACTCAGGTCACTTATATCATACCATTCAGAGCCAGCTGAAGGCCATTCAGTAATTAGTTCATTACCCTCAGCAACCACCGGAGGGAGCCCCAGCTCAGAAGTTGCCTCCAAGGTATTCACAACAATTACCCACAGGCGAAACATGGTGATGCGCAGCGACAGAGGCCGGCGTCAAAGGAGCGGAACCATATGAGGATACCACTCTCCTATCACCGGCACCACCAGCCGAAAGAGTCCGGCGCCTCTCAGCAGCCGAGGCAGGAACACCAGCCATTGAATCCAACGGCGATGTGACAGTACCCCTCCCTCTAAGAGGGGCCTCTTAAACCCCGTTTGTTGGGATGAAGGAGATGAAACTTCCTGATCAAACCCTTGGGATGGACGTTACTGGCAGGCACCCAGGACCTTTCCTCCCGACCATAGCCCTTCCAATGCACCAAATACTGCACGGATCCTCTCACTAAACAGGAATCAAGGATCCTTTGGACTTCGTATTCCAAAGCACCCCCTACCAAAACGGGAGGAGGAGGGGACTGGACAGGACAAATCGGAGAGCGGTACAATTTGAGAAGGGACTTATGGAATACATTGGGCAGTTTAAATGATTGAGGGAGCTTCAGACGAAAGGCTACTGGATTAATCACCTCAATAATTTCATACAGACCAATAAACCTGGGACCTAGTTTTGCAGACGGCACTTTGAGCTTAATATTCCTGGTAGAAAGCCAAACTTTGTCCCCAACTCCCAGGTCCGGGCCCTTTGAGCGCCGTCTATTAGCAGACGAAGCCTGTCTAGCCTGAGCCCCTTTCAAGTTTATGTTGACTTCTGACCAGATAGTTTTTAACTGGTCTATGGTCCTTTCTACCCCAGGGACATCCTAGAAGAGAACGAACCAAAGCGCGGGTGCAGCCCATGATTACAGTAGAAAGGGGTAGTCTTGATGGACTCCTGGTACTGATTATTCATGGCAAACTCTGCTAGTGGTAGATGTTCCACCCAATCGGACTGATGCTCAGAGACATAACAACGTAGATTCTGCTCAAGCGCTTGGTTGGTGTGTTCGGTATGACCATTGGTTTCTGGATGATAGGCAGAGGAAAAGGACAATTCCATTCCAATTCGTTTACAGAATGCCCTCCAAAATTTCAAAACAAACTGGGTGCCCCTATCCAGGGCCGGCTCCAGGTTTTTATGGGCCCGGGCGAAAGAGTCTCAGTGGGCCCCTTTAACACAGACCACGATTCATGATTCACAGATACAGCAGAGAAATATGGGTACAGTACAATGCCCAATACTTCTCTTCTTCCATTACATGACTGATGCCTATTGTAAATTGTACAATAGCTCAAAAACCGCCAAATCCTCACAGCGCACAGAACAGACTGGATAGTACAGTCCTCCATACAATATTATGGGCACCACAGTCTCCCCCTCATCACCCATATAATACCCCATGCAGGATGTCACCCCCCCCCATATAATGCTCCATACAGAATACTGGACCCAAAATAATGCTCCATACAGAATACTGGACCCAATATAATGCTCCATACAGGATACTGGTCCCCATATAATGCTCCATACAGGATACTGGTCCCCATATAATGCTCCATACAAAATATGGAGCTCTCCTCTGCGCTGTACTGCGTTCTGCACTGTTACGGCTCAGGAAAGGGCGCTGTGGAAAGACTCCCCATTATCATCATGATTTCCTCATCATCATCATTGCCTCCTTATCATCATCATTGTCTCCCCATCATCATCATGGCCTCCCCATTATCATCAATGCCTGCCCATCATCATCATCTCCTCCCCATCATCAATGCCTGCCCATTATCATCATGGCCTCCCCATTATCATCAATGCCTGCCCATCATCATCTTCTCCCCATCATCAATGCCTGCCCATTATCATCAATGCCTGCCCATTATCATCATCTTCTCCCCATCATCAATGCCTCCCCATTATCAGCAATGCCTGCCCATCATCACACACAGACAGCACACAAGCACTCTCTCACATACATACACACACACATACACACACACACAAAGCACCGCACTACATACACACAGACACACACACACAGAGACACACACACATACACATCTCACCCGTCCAGCGTCCGGCGCTCTCTGCCACAGTCGGCCGCTGAATGATGACGTCATTTAGCGGCGCTGCTGTGAGAGGAAGCGCCGGCGCCCCCTGGAGCCCCGGAGCTGTGGCTGCGGAGGCACGGGAGAGGTAAGTATTGTGCCAGCTGATGCCGGGGCCCTGAGCAATCGGGGGGGAGCCCAGTGGCGGCGCTGACACCGCTCTCCTCCGCTAACGGGCACGGGGGTGCCAGACGGCGAGTGGGCCCCCCCGCCTGCTCAGGGCCCCGGCACTTGCCCGGGTGTGCCGGGTGCTGACGCCGGCCCTGCCCCTATCGGACACGATATTCACAGGAATACCATGCAATAGTACAACATGAGTAATGAATAGTTTGCTCAGGGTCTCGGAATTAGGTAGTCCGGACAGAGGAACAAAATGACACTGCTTGCTGAATCTATCCACCACCACCCAGATACACGTTTTCCCTTCTGAGAGTGGCAGATCAGTAATAAAGTCCATGGAGATATGGGTCCAAGGACTCTCAGGGCAGGCAAGGACTGGAGCCACCCGGCAGGGAGATTATGGGGAGACTTAGCGCGAGCACAGGTTTCACAGGTCAGTACATAGTCCTTAGAGTCATTTACTACTGTTGGCCACAAAAAATTCCTAGTTACAAGTCTGATAGTGTTTTTGATGCCTGTATGCCCTGCAAGGACGGAATCATGTGATTCCTTCAGAACTTGAAGGCGGAATGTGGCCGGGACAAATAGTTTTTGGGGAGGAGTAGTGTCAGGTGCCTGTGTGAAGGACTAAATTAAGAAAGATCAAAACTGATTGCTCCATTTTGTGATTGTAACTCCATTTTGTGGTTTATGAGATAAATTCTGTTGCTTAACAAGGCTATAGTTCCTGGCCGTTGTAGAGAAGTAGAGTAAAGGTTATGGGCTGTGATAAAACCAGACTGCTCCAGTTTGAACAAGATATGAGACCTTGGGATTTATCACTGTAGAATACTTTGAGAAATGAGTATGTTATTGTTCTGTTCTATGTTACGTAGACATGACCATATATGTAGTTTCCTATTTTCTTGTATTCTTATAGGTTAATTTTCTTGTATTCTTATAGGTCAATTTTCTTGTATTTTCATTTTTTAAATGTTGTAGGTGTGGTTTTATACTATTGGTTGAAGTACAAGCTCACAAAATACTATAAAAGTTGATGATGTAATACATGGGATAGGAATCTTGCTCGATTCTCCCAGACAGAAACATGTGTCTGTTTGGTTATTTATATTGCTAGCAACGTTCTATGAATTAATTTGGAAATCACTAGGTCAACTGTTGTGAATGTGTTAGAAATGAATTCTGAGCAGAAACTCCCTCTGGTGGTTACAAACAGTACTGAACCATTCAATGAGGATTGGCAATCAGGAGTTACAGACTGGTCTTATATAAGGGAGGTTCCCTCCCATCATGATTGCCGGTGATCAATTGTTCTTGTCTCAACTGTTGTTCCTGGTTCACTTGGAAGCTTGCTGAGTCTTGCCTGCATCTTCTGCTATCAGATAAGATATTTTCTGCTTTTATTTTTGTGCTTGCTTTTTGCATTGTTCCCTGCACTTCTGTGGAGGTCAGCCAGTGTCATGGGTGTATCGCCACGAAGATCGTCGCGATTACACATTCTGACTTCTCGCAGCTGAGTTGCTGTTACTTTGTGTTTGGCAGTGAGGGAGTTAATTCTGCCTAGCTCTGTGCTAAGACTAGGTCCAGCCTCTCCCGGCTGCAGTTTGATTATGCACTAATTAGCTTCCTTTATATACCTGCCAGTCTGCTTAGGAGTTGCCGGTGAAAGCTTTCATGCAGACCAGCAGATTGGATCAGGTTATGAGAAGACTTAAGCTAAGAGTTCCTTTGTGGTTTCTCCTCTCCTCGCTTATAGTTTATCTCCTAGACCTTTTGTGTTCCCTCTGTGTTTAACTGTTGTATGCAAGACAGTATTTACTTTATCCCCTGTCTGTCTCGTTTGTCTTTACTGTTTGTTAAGCTGTGACCTGCCTATTCCCTGTGTAGTAATCAGGGTCCTTCTGAGGACTAGATTACAGTGGTCAGGGACTTATAGGAGACAGGGTTACGTTGGCGGCCTGGACCTCTGTACCATTAACAGTACCTCCAGGTAGAGGGACTAGTCAGGACCCCAGTTTAGGGTCAGCATAGACCCCGGTCCACCTCTAGCCTGTGACAGCGTAAAACGTCTTCAGGATTCACCCACAGTACAACGGATATTATGTCAGGTAATACTATACTATATGTACATGTTGATATGTTAAATAGAATGTTGTCCCTCTTGGTATAGATAACTGACTTTATATATATATCTGTGATACAGCGTGACATTTTCACCGGCCATAAAGATTCTCCCCAGCTACCATGAATCCAGTTGCCCAGCTTGCCCTGCAGTTGCAGAGTTTATCCATGGAGCTGACGGACATTAAGTCCAAGGTTTTGTCCCCCCCGGAGCAAACCAGATCTGAACCTAAAGTTGCTCTCCCGGACAGGTTCACTGGTGGGCGGGACAAATTTTTTACCTTCCGGGAGGCATGTAAATTATATTTTCGGCTTCGGCCTCGGTCATCGGGGAGTGAAGAGCAGAGGGTGGGAATTGTCATCTCGCTCTTACAAGGGGACCCTCAATCCTGGGCGTCCTCTCTCCCTCCGGGCTTCCCGGCTCTCCAGTCAGTAGATCAATTTTTTACTGCCCTGGGTCTGGTATATGATGACCCGGATCGGGTCTCCCTTGCTGAAACAAAAGTTACGTAAGATACAGCAGGGAGATCGTCCGGCGGAGGAATTTTCTTCTGAGTTCCGTAGATGGGCCACAGATACTCAGTGGAATGACCCAGCTCTTAGGAGCCAGTTTTGTCAAGGGTTATCTGACAAATAAAAGATGTTTTGGCTCAGTATGATTCTCCTCCGTCACTGGAGGCTGCTATGGCCCTTGCTATTCGTATTGATAGACGGCTTCGGGAGAGGTGCGAGGTAACTCCGCCCCCTGTTATGACTCCACCTACTACTAAAGTCCCTTATATTGAGGTTCCCCTGGTCTGTTCTGAGGAACCTATGCAGTTGGGAGGGACATCATTTCGTAGGAGGGGATCGGCGGTGCGCCGCAAGACAAGAAGGTGTTTCTTCTGCGGGAGAGAGGGACATTTTGTTGCGGGGTGTCCATCCCGTGCCTCGTTGAGCAAAAAGTCGCCGGAAAACTGTTAATCCCAGGTTGTGTGGTGGACGACAACCTGGGAGTATGTATTTCGTCCCCAAGTCCGTCTCAGTTTCTCGTAACAGCGGATGTGGTGGTTGGTACGAGAGTTGAGAGGATTTCTGTTCTTCTTGATAGTGGGTCCGGGGCTAATCTGGTGGACGCTCGGTTTGCCCAGGTGCAAGGTATGCAACTGAGTGTATTGGCCAAACCGATCCCTATATTCTCTATTGACGCCAGGCCTCTCGGTCAAGGTAGCTTTGTACAAGCTGTTCATAACATAGACCTTCGAGTAGGGGCAATACATAAAGAACAATTGTCTTGTTATGTGTTGGAGGGTCTTCCTACTCCTATTGTGTTGGGACTTCCTTGGTTGGCTAAACATAACCCAGTGATTAATTGGCAATCCAGAGAGATAAGCCAGTGGGGTGAATTTTGCAAGAGTAACTGCATGAACACGGTCATCAGTGCGGTCGTGCCTAGAGCCTTGCCTCCTTTTCTGGAGGACTTTGAGGATGTGTTCTCAGAGGAGGGGTGTCAAGAGTTACCTCCTCATCGCGCGTATGACTGCTCAATAAAATTGCTTCCTGATGCTAAGTTACCTAAATCTAGGTTATATAACCTTTCTGGTCCTGAGAGGCAGGCTATGAAGGATTATATTTCGGAAAGTCTGGCCAAGGGGCATATTAGACCTTCATCTTCCCCAGTGGCCGCGGGGTTCTTCTTTGTGAAGAAAAAAGATGGAGGCCTACGCCCTTGCTTGGATTTCCGTGAGCTTAATCGGATTACTGTCCAAGATCCGTATCTGCTCCCACTTATTCCTGATCTCTTCAATCAGATTGTGGGCGCCAAATGGTTCTCTAAGTTGGATCTCAGGGGGTTCGTATAATCTGATTAGGATAAAGGAGGGGGATGAGTGGAAGATGGCGTTTAACACTCCGGAGGGACATTATGAGAACCTTGTCATGCCTTTTGGTCTGACTACTGCCCCGGCGGTGTTTCAACATTTTGTTAATGACATCTTTCGCCACCTTGTGGGGCAGTTTGTGGTCGTTTATTTAGATGACATCTTAATTTACTCGCCAGATCTTGTGTCTCATCAGGAGCATGTGAGACAGGTGTTGCAGATCTTGCGAGACAATAAACTGTATGCCAAATGGGAAAAGTGTGTATTCGCCGTACAGGAACTTCAGTTTTTGGGTTTCCTGGTGTCAGCTTCCGGTTTCCGTATGGACCCTGAGAAAGTGAGAGCAGTGCTTGAATGGGATCAGCCAGAGGATCTTAAGGCACTGCAGCGTTTCCTGGGGTTTGCTAACTACTACCGGAAATTTATTCGTAATTTCTCATCTGTTGTCAAACCCCTCACTGACATGACAAAAAAAGGGACGGATTTTTCTAGGTGGTCTGACAAAGCTTGTCAAGCATTTTCCTCCTTGAAAAAATGTTTTGCTTCGGCACCCATACTCATTCAACCAGATGCATCACAACCGTTCATTGTGGAGGTAGACGCGTCTGACGTAGGGGTGGGTGCAGTATTATCCCAAGGTCCGTCCCCTGGTAAATGGCATCCGTGCGCTTTCTTCTCTAAGAAATTGTCGTCCGCCGAGAGGAATTATGATGTCGGCAATAGGGAACTCTTGGCCATTAAGTTGGCTTTTGAGGAATGGCGTCACTTTTTGGAGGGGGCAGTCCACCCGGTCACCGTCATTACTGATCACAAGAACCTGCTGTATTTAGAATCTGCAAAGCGTCTGAATTCCAGACAAGCTAGATGGTCGTTGTTTTTTACCAGGTTTAATTTTGTCGTCACATATCGTCCTGGGTCAAAAAATGTTAAGGCTGATGCCTTATCTCGTAGTTTCCCAGGGGCCGGGAAGACGGATGACCCGGTTCCTATCCTTCAGGAGGGAGTTGTAGTGTCGACTGTATGCTCTGAGCTTGAGGAGGAGGTATTGGAGGCTCAGGGGGACGCCCCTGTAGTACCTCCAGGGAAACTGTTTGTTCCAAATCAGTTAAGACAAAAAGTTATCGAGGCACATCATAATTCTGCTTTAGCAGGACACCCAGGGAAGTAAAGCAACTATGGATCTCCTTTCTCGCCGGTTTTGGTGGCCTAACTTAAATAAAGCGGTAGTAACTTTTGTCGCGTCCTGTGGGGTTTGTGCTCGCTCTAAGACCCCACATACCCGTCCGTCTGGGACCCTCTTACCTTTGAAAATTCCGGAGCGTCCATGGACTCATCTGTCTATGGACTTCATTACGGACCTCCCTCCGTCATCAGGGAAAACTGTCATACTAGTTGTAGTTGACAGGTTCAGTAAGATGGCACATTTCATTGCTCTTCCTGCTCTTCCTAATGCTAAAACTCTGGCGCAGGTGTTCATTGGGGAGATTGTGAGACTTCACGGGTTGCCTTCTGATGTGGTGTCAGATAGGGGGTCTCAGTTTGTGTCCAAATTCTGGAGGGCATTTTGTTCACGTCGGGGGATGCAATTGTCATTTTCCTCGGCTTTTCATCCGCAGACCAATGGTCAGACAGAGCGTCTGAATCAGAGCCTAGAGACATATCTTCGGTGTTTTGTCTCAGAGAACCAGGAGGACTGGTCTTCTTTCTTGCCTCTGGCAGAGTTCGCTCTTAACAATAGGCGGAGTGAGTCCACTGGTAAGTCCCCGTTTTTTGGGGCATATGGTTTTCATCCCCAGTTTTGTACTTTCAATGGGGGGGGCCCTTCTGGGGTTCCTGAGGAGGAACGATTCTCGTTGTCACTTGCTTCAGTGTGGAGAGGAGTGCTGAATAATCTGAGTGCTATGGGGAACCGTTACAAACGTATGGCGGATAGGAGGAGAGTGTCTGGTCCGGACCTTAGTGTGAACGATCTGGTATGGTTGTCTACCAAGAATATAAAACTCAAGGTTCCCTCCTGGAAACTGGGTCCCAGGTTCATCGGGCCGTACAGGATCAGTTCTATAATTAATCCTGTGGCATTTCGTCTGGACCTCCCTCCTACGTTTAAAATCCACAATGTGTTCCATAAATCGTTGCTTAAGAGGTACGTGGCGCCAGTTATACCGTCACCTCTACCTCCTCCTCCAGTGGTGGTCAATGGTAACTTGGAATTTCAGGTGTCAAAGATCATTGACTCACGTCTGAATCGCCGGTCCCTTCAGTACTTGGTTCATTGGAAGGGGTATGGTCCTGAGGAGAGGACGTGGGTTCCTGCGTCTGATATTAACGCAGATCGATTGGTTCGGACCTTCCACACAACTCACCCGGGCAGACCTGGCCCTGAGGGTCCGGAGGCCCTCGTAGAAGGGGGGGTACTGTCATGGGTGTATCGCCACGAAGATCGTCGCGATTACACATTCTGACTTCTCGCAGTTGAGTTGCTGTTACTTTGTGTTTGGCAGTGAGGGAGTTAATTCTGCCTAGCTCTGTGCTAAGACTAGGTCCAGCCTCTCCCGGCTGCAGTTTGATTATGCACTAATTAGCTTCCTTTATATACCTGCCAGTCTGCTTAGGAGTTGCCGGTGAAAGCTTTCATGCAGACCAGCAGATTGGATCAGGTTATGAGAAGACTTAAGCTAAGAGTTCCTTTGTGGTTTCTCCTCTCCTCGCTTATAGTTTATCTCCTAGACCTTTTGTGTTCCCTCTGTGTTTAAGTGTTGTATGCAAGACAGTATTTACTTTATCCCCTGTCTGTCTCGTTTGTCTTTACTGTTTGTTAAGCTGTGACCTGCCTATTCCCTGTGTAGTAATCAGGGTCCTTCTGAGGACTAGATTACAGTGGTCAGGGACTTATAGGAGACAGGGTTACGTTGGCGGCCTGGACCTCTGTACCATTAACAGTACCTCCAGGTAGAGGGACTAGTCAGGACCCCAGTTTAGGGTCAGCATAGACCCCGGTCCACCTCTAGCCTGTGACAGCGTAAAACGTCTTCAGGATTCACCCACAGTACAACGGATATTATGTCAGGTAATACTATACTATATGTACATGTTGATATGTTAAATAGAATGTTGTCCCTCTTGGTATAGATAACTGACTTTATATATATATCTGTGATACAGCGTGACAGCCAGGTCCCCTCCGGGGGCTTGTGCTCCTCTCAGTTTATCTGAGCCACTGTTATTTGTTCATTTGCCTTTTCCAGTTTTTTCAGTGGCTGCGGCTTGGTTTTGTTACACCAGAGAACTAATTTAGGTGGTAGAGGTCGTGTGATCTCAGGTGTTTTTGCAATTAGTAGAGTTGGTATTATTTTAGGGTTTTTTGGATTGCAGTAAGTGTCCTTCCTATCCTTTTCTGTCCAGGTAGATTGGGCCCCAACGTTTGCTCATACTATTTTCTGTCTGTGTCAGTATTTCCTCTTGTCTAACTGCCATTACATGTTTGGGGGCTTCCTATGTTCTTTGGGGATCTGCTCCGGGGCAAGTAGCTTTCCTCTTTCTATCTTTAGGTGCAGTTAACCTCTCAGGCTGTGACGAGGCATCTAGGACCAACGTAGGAACGCTCCACGGCTGCTTTTAGTTGTGGTGGTTAGTCAGGGTACTGCAATCCAGTAGATTCCAACCTCTCTGGTGTATTGCCATTTTGCCTGCTCTCCTCAGCTACCAAATCATAACAGTATTATCGGCCAAACTGAAAATTATATGGTACTCAAAAGAAGGGAAAAATAGTAAAAGGAAAAAGAAAAAAGGAAGTTGTCAGAAATTTTTTTTTCTCTGTTTGTTGCATTTTTTCCCTCTTTTTCTCTGGGTGCTGAGGAGGATTTTTTTTTTCTCTCATTGGAGTTTGCACAGTTGTCTGGCCGTGTGGATCAGCTTGCCACTGAAGTTCGGAGTATTGCTACCTATCTTGCTAGGTTGCCAGTTGTGGAACCTAGGATCCCCATGCCAGATTTATTTTTGGGGGATCGAGCTAAATTTCTGAATTTAAAAAATAACTGTAAGTTGTTTTTTGCCTTAAAACCTAAGTCCTCAGGGAACGCAGCACAGCAGGTTCAAATTGTCATCTCTCTCCTGCGCGGCGATCCTCAGGATTGGGCTTTTTCCCTGACACCTGGGGACCCTGTTTTGAGTAATGTTGATGCATTTTTTCTGGCTCTGGGGTTATTGTACGACGAACCTAATGTCACTGATCAAGCTGAAAAAACCTTGTTGGCATTAAATCAGGGGCTTGAGGACGCTGAGTTGTACTGTCAGAAATTCCGAAAGTGGGCAATCCTGACCAAATGGAATGATGATGCTTTGGCAGCCCTTTTTCAGAAGGGTCTGTCAGAGAATGTAAAAGATGTTATGGTGGGTTTCCCTGCTCCCTCTGGTCTCAATGATTCTATGTCATTAGCGATTCAAATTGACAGATGTTTGCGTGAGCGTAGAGATATGCGTGGAATAGTGTTGCCTTGTGAACTAGCTTCTGAGTCCATGCAGTGTGATAGAGTGGCTTCTGGGGCACAGCGTCATGAGTTTCGAAAATACAATGGGTTATGTTTCTACTGTGGTGACGCCTCTCATGCTATTTCAGTCTGCCCTAAGTGGAGAAGACGTTTTGCACGCTCAGTTGTCTTGGGTAGTGTTCAGACTAAATTTCTGTTGACTGTTACCCTGATTTGCTCCCTGTCCACATTTTCTGCTCAGGCTTTTGTTGATTCTGGAGCAGCTATTAACCTGATGGATTTTGATTTTGCTAAATGTTGTGGGTTTCCCTTGATACCCCTACGGAAGTCTATTCCCCTACTGGGGATTGATTCTACCCCTTTGGCTGAGAATAAACCCAAGTTCTCTACTCAGGTGATAATGAGGGTTGAACCTGATCATCAGGACAGTTGCAAATTTTTGGTGCTGTATAATCTACATAACATTATTGTACTGGGTTTCCCTTGGTTACAGTCTCATAATCCTGTTTTGGATTGGAAATCTGTGTCTGTGATCAGTTGGGGCTGCCAATGTGTTAATGCCAACACTCCTGTTTTTTTCTGCCTCTCCCCAGGCTCAGGATGTTCCTGACTTTTTGACTGATTTTTCTGATGTGTTTAGCGAAAGTAAATCTGCATCCTTGCCTCCCATAGGAGCTATGACTGCGCTATTGAATTCCCTAAAGGTCGCCTTTTTAACTTGTCTGTACCTGAACATGATGCTATGCGGTCTTATATCAAGGAGTCATTGGAGAAGGGTCATA
This sequence comes from Oophaga sylvatica, assembly GCA_033576555.1. Taxonomy (NCBI): domain Eukaryota; kingdom Metazoa; phylum Chordata; class Amphibia; order Anura; family Dendrobatidae; genus Oophaga; species Oophaga sylvatica. Next base: position 349,298,051 of record JARQOD010000006.1, read on the forward strand.
TCAGACCATCCTCTTCACCCTTGGGTGCCGGTTTTTTCTTTGTGGCCAAAAAGGATGGTTCATTAAGGCCGTGTATTGATTATCGTCTCTTGAACAATATCACTGTGAAATATCAATATCCTTTACCCTTGATTTCTGACCTGTTTTCCATGGTGAAAAGTGCTACTTGGTTTACCAAGCTTGACCTCAGGGGGGCTATAACCTTATTCGCATTAAGAACGAGGATGAATGGAAGACGGCGTTTAATACCCCAGAGGGGCATTTTGAGTACCTAGTGATGCCCTTTGGGCTCACTAATGCTCCTTCCGTCTTCCAGTCCTTCATGAATGACATTTTCAGGGATTTTGTGGATAAATTTCTGATTGTTTATTTGGATGATATCTTGATTTTTTCCAATGACTGGGACTCTCATGTGAAACATGTTCGGACTGTGTTCCAGATTTTGAGAGAAAATGCTCTGTATGTGAAGGGATCAAAGTGTCTTTTTGGCGTACAGAGGATCTCATTTCTGGGATTCATTTTGTCTCCATCTGTTATTGAAATGGACCCGGTCAAGGTTCAGGCCATCTGTGATTGGGTCCAACCTACTTCATTAAAGGCACTTCAGAGATTCTTGGGTTTTGCCAATTTTTATAGTAAATTTATTGGTAATTTCTCTGTTATTGTTAAACCATTGACTGATTTGACCAAAAAGGGTTCTGATGTGGTGAATTGGCCTCCTAAGGCAGTCTCTGCGTTTCAGGAACTTAAGCAGAGATTCACTTCTGCTCCTGTTCTATGGCAGCCTGATGTTTCTCTGCCATTTCAGGTGGAGGTTGATGCCTCTGAAATTGGGGCAGGTGCCGTTTTGTCCCAAAGAGATCCAGAGACCTCTAAAAGTAACCCTTGTGCCTTTTTCTCTCGAAAATTTTCTCCAACTGAACGTAATTATGACGTAGGTAATCGGGAGTTATTGGCCATGAAGTGGGCTTTTGAAGAGTGGAGACATTGGCTGGAGGGAGCCAAACATCAGGTGGTGGTCCTCACGGACCATAAGAATCTGGTTTATCTGGAATCAGCCAAGCGACTTAATCCTAGACAGGCCAGGTGGGCCTTGTTTTTCACACGTTTTAATTTTGTGGTTTCCTTTCTTCCTGGCACTAAGAATGTTAAGGCGGATGCCCTCTCGAGGAGTTTCCTTGCGGACTCTCCTCAGTTATCTGATCCTGCTGTTATTTTGAAAGAGGGTGTAGTTCTTTCCGCCATCTCGCCCAATTTGAGACTGGCTCTGGAAGGGTGTCAGGAGGATAAACCCGAGCGCTGCCCTATTGGGAAATTGTTTGTCCCAGACCGGTGGAAAAAGAGTGTGATGTCTGAGATTCATTGTTCCGCGTTGGCCGGTCATCCCGGAATTTTTGGTACCAGAGACTTGGTTAGTCGGTCCTTTTGGTGGCCTACTTTGTCTCGTGACGTCAGGGAATTTGTGCAGTCCTGCGGGACTTGCTCTCGCTCCAAGCCTTGCTCTCGCTCTAGTGGTTTGTTGATGCCATTGCCTGTGCCCAAGAGACCATGGACCCATATCTCTATGGATTTCATTTCCGACCTCCCTGTTTCTCAGAGAATGACCGTTATCTGGGTGATTTGTGATAGGTTTTGTAAAATGATACATCTTGTGCCATTACCTAAGTTGCCTTCCTCCTCCGAATTGGTGCCTTTGTTCCTTCAGCACGTGGTTCGGTTACACGGCATTCCTGAGAACATTGTGTCCGACAGAGTAGTCCAGTTTGTTTCCAGATTTTGGAGGACTTTTTGTTCTAAACTTGGTGTTCAATTGTCTTTCTCCTCGGCTTTTCATCCTCAGACCAATGGACAAACTGAGAGAACAAACCAGACATTGTTGACTTATCTGAGATGCTTTGTGTCTGCTGATCAAGATGACTGGGTCTCTTTTTTGCCTTTGGCTGAGTTTCCTCTTAATAATAGGGCTAACTGCCACTTTGATGTCTCCATTTTTCTGCAATTTTGGGTTTCACCCTCGATTTTCTTCGGGACAGACGGAGGCTTCTGTCTGTCCAGGTGTTGACTCTGTTGTGGAGCGTATGCAGCAGATTTGGGACCAGGTAGTGGAGAGGTTGTCCCTCTCTCAGGAGAAGGCCCAGCGGTTTGCCAACCGGCATAGGACTGATGGTCCTCGGTTTGAAGTGGGGGACTTGGTCTGGTTGTCCTCAAGAAATATCCCTATGAGAGTTGCATCTCCTAAGTTTAAGCCTAGGTTCATTGGACCTTATAAGATCTTGGAGATTCTTAATCCTGTTTCCTTTCGTTTACTTCTTCCAGGGACATTTAAGATCCATAACGTGTTCCACAAGTCCTTATTGAAGAGGTTTGTCGAGCCAGTGGTTCCTATGGCTGCGCCTCCTGACCCTGTTTTGGTTGAGGGCAATCTGGAGTATGTGGTTGAGAAAATATTGGATTCTCGTTTTTCTAGACGGAAACTCCAGTATTTGGTTAAGTGGAGAGGTTATTGTCAGGAGGACAATTCTTGGGTGTTTGCTTCGGACATCCATGCTAGGAGACTGATCCGTGCGTATCACAGAGCTCATCCTGACCGACCTGGTTGCCCAAATGAGGGTTCGGTGACCCTCCTCAAGGGGGGGTACTGTTGTGAATGTGTTAGAAATGAATTCTGAGCAGAAACTCCCTCTGGTGGTTACAAACAGTACTACTGAACCAACCAATGAGGATTGGCAATCAGGAGTTACAGACTTGTCTTATATAAGGGAGGTTCCCTCCCATCATGGTTGCCGGTGATCAATTGTTCTTGTCTCAACTGTTGTTCCTGGTTCACTTGGAAGCTTGCTGAGTCTTGCCTGCATCTTCTGCTATCAGATAAGATATTTTCTGCTTTTATTTTTGTGCTTGCTTTTTGCATTGTTCCCTGCACTTCTGTGGAGGTCAGCCAGGTCCCCTCCGGGGGCTTGTGCTCCTCTCAGTTTATCTGAGCCACTGTTATTTGTTCATTTGCCTTTTCCAGTTTTTTTAGTGGCTGCGGCTTGGTATTGTTACACCAGAGAACTAATTTAGGTGGTAGAGGTCGTGTGATCTCAGGTGTTTTTGCAATTAGTAGAGTTGGTATTTTTTGGGGGTTTTTTGGATTGCAGTAAGTGTCCTTCCTATCCTTTTCTGTCCAGGTAGATTGGGCCCCAACGTTTGCTCATACTATTTTCTGTCTGTGTCTGTATTTCCTCTTGTCTAACTGCCATTACATGTTTGGGGGCTTCCTATGTTCTTTGGAGATCTGCTCCGGGGCAGATAGCTTTCCTCTTTCTATCTTTAGGTGTAGTTAACCTCTCAGGCTGTGACGAGGCGTCTAGGACCAATGTAGGAACGCTCCACGTCTGTCTTTAGTTGTGGTGGTTAGTCAGGGTACTGCAATCCAGTAGATTCCAACCTCTCTGGTGTATTGCCGTTTTTGCCTGCTCTCCTCAGCTACCAAATCATAACAGTCAACCGTGAAGGGTCACTTAGATCCTACCTTAACAGATGGCGCCAAACGTGGGGCCCCCATATAGAGACGCCTCTCCCCCCCCAGAGGACAACAAGACAAAGGACCCTCAGACCGGACATAGGCACTGGAAAATTGGGACTGATCACCCCCCACAACCACGGTAAGTTGGCAGTTATACTGTTCAGACTGACCGTTTGGTGTGGTTTTCCTGTGTTTGTTGCTGGAAAGAGGATCTGAGGTTTGTCCCCTATGGCGGGATGATTCTCGGGTGGAATCATATAGAGGTTTAGTTCCGTTGGGGGCCCAGTGTTCGAACCGTACCTCATAAGGGACGGACACCCCGGATTGACCAGTGATTGTAACTCTCTTTTTAGTCAAAATATCCCGAAATCCTGATCACTGTTAGAATCAGGCACGATGAAGTGATCGAAGATGGGAAGGATGCATAACTCCGTTATATATAATATACAGTATATATATATAACCAGAGGTGTCCGGAGGGATAGTCTAAGACGCCCTCCTCCTTTCACTGAGTATCGTGTTGTGGGGCCATCCCTGTGGGGGATAGATAGGTCCGGTGCAACAGACTATACGGCCGCTCTAGGACTGGGCACAATTTAAGTAAGGATATTTAATTAAAGAAGAGTTTGGATTTGTGTGATGGATTGGATACTGTCTGCCTTATGGTTCAGAGACGAAAGAGAAAAAAAAAATCTGTGAGAAATGTAGAGGAATTCTTGAGAGCGGGAGGATGAAGCCTACGCTATGAGACGAAGGTGTTAGAAAGAATAAAGGCACGTTGATATGGAGGTAGAAAACAGAAAGTGATTTCTGATTGATTGTGTTATGGTTATAATGAAAAAAGGAAAGCTGTATATTACTATAACAGAGATTGAATGTTTTGTGGAAGGAACTGAGAAAGTGACTGAAAGTACTAGAAAGAGAAATAAATAAAAATGGTGATTTGGAACAAGGGGTCTCTCTGCTAGATAATAAGGTCCCTCCCCAGGAAATTAAGTTTCTTTTCCCGACTGTAAGCTCTGTGCCCCTCAACCCAGGGCACCAATATATCCTGGGTTGCAAAAAAAAAAAATATGCTGGGTGGATTTGTAATGTATGCGGAGTTACTAATTTTCAGTGGAGAGAGACCTGTTGCAGTGTCGTAGTCTCAATTTTTCCCTTAGTAAACGCTGACGGTATTTATTATTAACCACCGCCAGCACCAGTCTCTGCTATCTATCCAACCCTCCTACTTTATTCACCCGTTCATTCTCATTGTATAATAAAGCCCACTCATGGTTTTTTTTTTGTGGCAGCTTTGATGTCCCGAATTGAAGGAGGCGATAATGTCAGTTAGATCTGATGTCGAGAATTCCACTATTGACAATATATTAAAAGTAATAAAAAAAAGTTTTTCAGAAGGATTCAGCTCGTTCTGTATCAGGAAGAAAAAAAAAAAAGCCATCCAGGAGTAGTTCTAGCCCCCACCTCCACAAGCAGGCATCTGCAGCTGCAAGGACAGTTCTTATCAGTGCCCACATAGCAGACTCCAGCCCCCCCCTTTCAACTTAACCCCTGTGTACCGGCTGGTACAAAAATTATGGGCAGTTAATGCAGTTACTGATCTGGAAACTCCAGTGGTGTCTAATATATATTTTATACTCTTTTGTTCCAGATATCTCAGGATGCTGCTTGGTTCACAGTTATCGATTTTGCCAATGTGTTTTTTAGTATTCTATTATACCAAGATTGTTAATTTCTGTTTGGTTTTATTTATCAGGGAGGACAATTGATGTGGACAGTTCTGCCACAAAGGGCCCTAAACAGTCCCAATTAGTTTGTAAAAAATATGGGCTAGTGTTTTTTACCCTGGCAATTGACCACCCCCATGTCACGCTGTTTCAGTATGTGGATGATTTTTGTTGTGTGTATGGACAGAGCAGGAAGCCATGTTGCTATTGTTAGTCTTCTGAAGCATCTGGCAGATCTGAACTGTCGGGTTTCGGCCTCGAAACTTCAGTTCTGTCTTAGTCAAGTGATATTTTTGGGTCACTGTCTCCTTCAGGGTGTCAGATACCTCACAGAAGAAAGAAAAATAGCTGTCAGCTCCCTTCCTTTCCCAAAAGATGAAACTGAACTCCAGCGTTTTTTTTTTTTTGGACATGAAACATATATTTTTGCCCCGCATGATATTGCAGCGATACTAACACTCCAACAGCCAAGACATTTGACTGTACAACGACATTTACGGCTGCAGTGTTCACTCCTTTTGCCTGATTATTCCAAGTTGCATCACTGTACTACAATCAACCCCGCTACTTTACTGCCGGTCCCCAAGAAAGATGGCAGTGATGAGGATTATTTCCAACATGATTGTCTCCAACTTCTGACTGAAGAAACAGCTACTCCGTCAAATGTCAGTGAGAATCCACTTCCAAATCCCGATCTGGTGTTATACACGGATGGTTCAAGATATGCTGATGAGTTTGGAAGATTCCACACGGGATATGCTGTTACCACAGAGGACACTGTAGTGCACGCGACTGCGCTCCCGCCATCACAGTCAGCACAAGAAGCAGAACTTCAGGCTCTGTCTACTGCATGTACTTTGGCCAAAGACAGACAGACTAATATATACACGGACTCACAATATGTATTTAGTATTGCTCACTTTTTTGGAGCTCTATAAGCCAATCGAGGGTTTATTACTACTGCCGGAACTCCAGTGAAAAATGCTGAAGCTGTTAAAACCCTCATGGATTCGATCAAATTGCCTACTCAGGTGGCCATTATCAAAGTCAAGGAGCACAGCCCTAGGAACAGTCCACAGACTATTGGCAACTATTTGCGGATATGCAAGCAAAGGCCGCTACTCTTCTGCCCGTTGAACTAACCATACCAATTATGGTGACCACACGCTCTCAGCGTAAACAGTTGCAAGAGATCCTGACTCTATAAGAACCTGATGATCTACAACAGACTGAGGTTTTCTGTCGGACCCCGCGAGACCGCTTAATGACAATGCAGAGAATGTCTCCAAAAGAAGAGGTGAAGCAGTGGAAGGCTGATGGGGCACGTATGGACAATGGTCTCTGGAAAAAGGACCAACTTGTGCGTTACCCTAAGCGGATGTACCCTGCTATTGCTACATGGGTATATGGACCTATACATCGAGGAAAAGACCAGGCCCTAGCCCTGGTACAAAAATTCTACTGGGTTCCAGGTGGACCATATCACGTTGCCTAAGTCTGGAAGGTATGAATATTGTCTGGTGGTTGTCGACATGTTCTCCAGTTGGCCAGAAAAATTCTCTGTTACCAACATGACTGCCAAGACCACAGCAAAGAAACTGGTGATGGAAGTCATATGCAGATATGGAGTTCCAGAAGTCGTTGAAAGTGACCAAGGTCCGGCTTTTTCTTCTCATGTGTATCAGGAGGTTCTGACAATGTTTGGATCCACTGTAGCCCTCCATACTCCGTACTATCCATTTGAGAGTTGAGAGGTTGAACGACACACTGAAGGGACAATTGACCAAAATGATGCAGGAGACTACTGCTCCATGGCCAGAGCTCCTACCCATTGTACTATACTACATTTGTATACCCCTATTGCAAAACATGGCTTGTCCCTATATGAGATATTGTTTGGTGCTAGGACCCCAGTTGCAAATTTCCAGTCTCAGTAGTTATCAGAAGAAACTGACTATGCTGTTTAATATGTTATTCAGATTAGTAAAAATCTTACTAACACCTATGCTCTAGTTTCTTTTTCTTTTTCAGATTCAGCAGAAACCGATATTTGTTAGTTTGAAGTCTGATGATTTTGTGGTTGTGAAAAGGCATGTCAGAAAATATGGATTTGAACCCTTGTATGACGGTCCCTATTAAGTTTTCCTCATCACCCCTATGTCAGTGAAACTGGAAGGAAGACCAACTTGGATCCATGCATCGCACTGAAAGCTGGTTAAACAAGCCAATAGCAAATAAAGGGGATATAATGTTTTGGTTTTTCGTATTTTCCATGTTATTATTGGTAACCACATGGGACAGCCTAAATTCCCCAATGTCCTTAAATAAGAAGTTTATATAGTATTATGAACAATTACTGAGAGATTTGTTGAATAATTCCCAGTTTCTGGCAGATATTTTCTTTTTAATCCAAATAATTAGTTTAAGGCAGTGTTTCTCAACTCCAGTCCTCAGGACCCACCAACAGGTCATGTTTTCAGGATTTCCTTAGTATTGCAAAGGTGATGGAATTAATGCTTGAGCAGGTGATTAAATTATCACCTGTGCAATACTAAGGAAATCCTGAAAACATGACCTGTTGGTGGGTCCTGAGGACTGGAGTTGAGAAACACTGGTTTAAGGGAATTGGGGGCTAGATAGCTGGAATCTTGAAAAGTTTGTTACACATCGCTGCCCTTATTCTTGTTATGTATGTAATACTAAAACTTGTTTTTTGGTGTATTTCTGTATGTATTAGGAAATTCTGTATTTGGACAGCTAATGATACCAAAAGGCATTGTTACCACTGCTCTTCTCTACATCGATTTTAAGAAGTTATCTGATGAAGATTTTGAAGCCAAGCGCATGGCTATCTTCAAAAGATCTCCACCCCGTTATCAAAAATTTTTATTTGTAAATTGTAGTATACAGGGGGGATGGGTACGCCGCAACAGCCATGTCTGGTAACATGGCATCAGATATGTGAAGACCAGTACCTCTTGAGCTTATAGCTTGGGATAGTACCTCTGATGCTGGACATAAGTTAACAAAATTTATCTAGGGGGGAATGTGAAGGACTAAATTAAGAAAGATCAAAACTGATTGCTCCATTTTGTTCTTGTAACTCCATTTTGTGGTTTATGAGATAAATTCTGTTGCTTAACAAGGCTATAGTTCCTGGCCGTTGTAGAGAAGTAGAGTAAAGGTTATGGGCTGTGATAAAACCAGACTGCTCCAGTTTGGACAAGATATGAGACCTTGGGATTTATCACTGTAGAATACTTTGAGAAATGAGTATGTTATTGTTCTGTTCTATGTTACGTAGAAATGACCATATATGTAGTTTCCTATTTTCTTGTATTCTTATAGGTTAATTTTCTTGTATTCTTATAGGTCAATTTTCTTGTATTTTCATTGGTTAAATGTTGTAGGTGTGGTTTTATACTATTGGTTGAAGTACAAGCTCACTAAATACTATAAAAGATGATGATGTAATACATGGGATAGGAATCTTGCTCAATTCTCCCAGACGGAAACACGTGTCTGTTTGGTTATTTATGTTGCTAGCAACGTTCTATGAATTAATTTGGAAATCACTAGGTCAACCGTGAAGGGTCACTTAGATCCTACCTTAACACCTGTTCTGGGGATCTACAGATTTCTTCCAGAAGATCCAAGGATACAGCTGAAATAATAATTCCCTTTTCGAGTCAAATCAGTGAGTGGTTTGGCTATCTCAGAAAAACCTTTAATAAATTTACGATAGTAGTTAGCGAAACCCAAAAATCGCTGCAGTGCCTTTAGAGACTCGGGTTGTACCCATTCCTTAATGGAAAACTAGGTCTGAACTGAAAAAGTAAGTTGATGTGTATGCAAAATGTAAATGCATATTAACACATGACCATTATACAGAGAAAACAAAAAACAAGAAACAAATATCCTAAAATAAAATAAAAACTTACTTTTTCAGTTCAGACCTAGTTTTTCATTTAGTTCTTAGTGCATCTTGTGCATATAAGGGTGTGACCGCCCTGCTTCTGAGCTGAAAAATCCATCCTGTTTGGCCTATGCTTTTACTGGTGGGTTCAGTCTCTCTGCCCTTGTTCACATGTGTCACTTGACAGGTGGAAAGGTTTTTAATACAAGAGTTAGGACTGTCCCACAAAGGGTTGCCTTGACGTGGCGGGATGGCTTGTACATTCTTTTGATCAAAATTATGTTTACCAAATACCCTTATTATTATTATTATATTATTATTACAACCTCATGCATGTTTTGCAATATATTTTTAATTTTATTTTAGGATATTTGTTTCTTGTTTTTTGTTTTCCCCTTTCCTTAATGGGTTGAATTTTAGAAGGATCCATGCGAAACCCTTTAGCCGACAAAATATACCCCAGAAACTGTATTTCCTTCGTCATGAAGACACATTTCTCTAGTTTGGCGAATAAAGAATGCTCTCTGAGACTCTGGAGGACAGAGCAGACGTGTTGGACGTGCGTCAATATGTCAGAAGAGTAAATCAGGATGTCGTCCAAATAAACGACCACATAAACACCACTAATGTCTCTGAAAATCTCGTTCACAAAATTCTGAAACACTGCAGGTGCAGTACTGAGCCCGAACGGCATTAAGAGATACTCAAAGTGGCCGAGGGGTATGTTAAACGCCGTCTTCCACTCATCTTTCTTTCTTATATGGACAAGATTATAAGCTCCTCGGAGGTCAAGTTTAGTAAACCAACGGGCTCCCAACAGCTGATTATAAAGATCAGGAATGAGTGGAAGCGAATACTGTTTTGTTCACAGTGATTGTGTTTAACTCACGGTAATCAATGCAAGGTCTGAGACCACCATCTTTTTTTCCACAAAAAAGAAACCTGCCCCCACTGGTGAGGTGGATGGTCTAATAAACCCTTTTGACAAACTGTCTGTTATGTAGTCTTTCATAGCCTGACGTTCTGGACCAGAGAGGTTAAATATTCTCCCCTTAGGAAGGCGAGAATCTGGTGCTAAGTCTATGGGGCAATCGTACTTTCTATGAGGGGGTAATTTCTCTGATTCCACTACAGAAAATACATCCTCATAATCTCTGAATGCATAGGGTACAAAGGGAGGTGTGATTTTAACTTAGTTCACTGATAGCAATATACAATTATCCTGACACTCTGGGCTCCAGCGCACAATATCACGTGACTGGATTATGTTTGCTTAACCACGGCATACCCAGAATAACAGCGGATGATAAATTATGGATAACAAAAAATGACACATGTTCAGCATGTAACGATCCCACTGACATTGATATTTCCTAAGTGACAAACTCCACTCCATTCTGGACGATAGGAGTGCCATTAATAGCAGTGGTTTTAATGGGTGCATTAAGCCTTAGCAGTGATACACCAAGATTTCTAGCTACCTGGAGATCTATGAAATTCCCTTCTGAGCCACTATCCACATAAGCCTCCACACACACAGATTTCTTCAGGTAAGACAAAGAAGTAGGTAAAAGGACTTTGGCCGCATCAGCGGGCAATACCTGGGCACCTGGGCAGGCATGGCAAGAGCTACCCAGGTGCTGATGTCCAGTGAGTGAAGACTTCTGACATCCAGTGTTCTCCCAGCAGTCTCCAGACTGTGGCTTGTGAAGCATGTTAGTAGGAGATGATGGGAGTGATCCTCCACAGGACTGAGCAATGAAGCCGGACACAGGTGCTTTAGCAACAAAATCAGCTCAGAAAAGGAGAGGAAGGAAAAAAAAAATTCAGAGAAAGGGTTAGGAAATGCTTTTATATATATCCAGAATATATATAAAATGTTTTTTTTATGGCCAGATATAGCGTGAGGTCGCCCCACTGCAGGTCCAAACTGCAGGTAAGACAGCACCCCGAGAAACCCCGAGACCCTTTACCCCTACACAGGGATCTGGAATTACAGCGAAGCCCAGGGGGTAGCTGCCTAAATCGGCAGGCAGTAGAAGTGTCAGAAATTCAGGCTAAAGTTAAAGTCAAAACCAGGCGGGCAGCAAAGGTACAAAATCGTCAGGCAGTAGAAGGGTCAGAAATCCAGGCAAAGGTCAGAGATACAATAGCAAAACAAACTAGCACACTGGGGAAACCAAGACTATATCTGGCGGCCTGCAAGACAGGCTCCAAGGTATTTGAAGGGCATGGCTACCTCTCACAAGCTCACAGTCTGATGACCTCATCTGGACCGCCCCCAGAACCAGGCCAGATGGTGATGCATGACTGACACCAACCACTTCACCTCTGACAGAAGAGCGAAGCCTACGCCCACCAGACACCTGCGCAGGGACCCCTTCTCTGTCACCAACATTACCCACAGGCGAAACATGGCGATGCACAGCGACAGAGGCCGGCGTCAAAGGAGCAGAACCATATGAGGATACCTCTCCTATCACCAGCACCACCAGCCAAAGGAGTCCGGCGCCTCCCAGCGGCCGAGGCAGGAACACCAGCCACTGAATCCAATGGCGACGTGACAAATTGCTTTTTAAAAATTCAAGTGAGAAAGACCCCAAATCCAGACATAGAACTGCAAATGTGTACCTCACCAAGTGTGCATATGACAAACAATTTATTTTTTTTGCACTTGTTTTACTAATCAAATTTTACATCTTTATATGCCACATTCTTACAGCACCCTGCTGCAGGTGCTGGCTTCTTGAATGCGCATGCTTGGCGCCGGGATGAAGGACCTTCGGTGCGCTCATTGGCGCATGCGTCGATAATGCTCCTGCTCCACCAATGATAATGGATCCTGGGAGTATAAAACACCCTGTCTTTTACTTCGGCGACACCCCCTGACGAAGGAAAATATCAGAAATGCGCGTTGGGGCGCGTTAGTGCACATCAGGTTTTCTGACCCCTTATAAAAAGGTAATGAAATTGGTCTTTTTATAATTATTTATGGTCCTAGTATTCTGGTGCAGCAATTTTGGAGGCATATGGTGTGTGAGAAGGTATTGTTTCAAACCTAATTGATATATTTAATTCATGTGTGCCTGGTTTGTAACACTTATATAAAAAGGCTTTTTTGCCTCACCCCTGTGATTAATTGCAGGAGGGATGTTCAGCCTCCAATAATAGTTGTTTGCACTTATTGCACTTTTTATATTGCAAATTTGCACATATAGCTGTGCATTCACATTGCAAAGACAATTGTTTTTCGCTCTTGCACATTGCACTTTTAGCACTTTATGATGATATAGTCTAATATCAAATATATTCTGTAGTATAAATCACTCTTATTTTTTGAATTCATTCACATATTTTTTTGAAGGCTGTGCATCGTTTCCCCCTATGAATTAAATAAGCTGTACTGATTAGGATATTTTATTTGGACCATTAATGTTATGTATTAATTTTTTCTGATGTGTTCTTATGTACTGTGTTAACCAATATTCAATAAAGGTTTTTAAATAATAATTATCTCCCATTTATATATTTTATTTTTATCATTCATTTTTAGATTTATATGATTTTAATTTATCTTTCTATGGACATAACGTATTTGATTTAACTCCGAATGGTCTGCCATTCCCTTTGATATGCAGAGTAATATATTATAATTTATTTAAATTTGTTTTTCTGAGTAAATTTGTATATTCCTCTGCTATCTTTTTACTAGCATTCTATAAAGAAAGAGATGAAAAATAAGTTTTATTATACTTACCTGCAGGGCGATCCGGTCCGATGGGTGTCGCAAGTCCTGGTCCCGCACCTCCCATCTTCTTGCGATGCTGCCCTCCTGCTTGCTTCATGGTCTGGAAAAGACAACCTTCAAACACGAGACAACTGGAGCAGTTTGCTCTTGAGGAGTGGGCCAAAATACCTGTTGAGAGGTGCAGAAGTCTCATTGACAGTTACAGGAATCGTTTGATTACAGTTATTGCCTCAAAAGGTTATGCAACAAAATAATAAGTTAAGGATACCATCATTCCTGTCCAGGCCTATTTCATCAGTTTTATTTTGTAAAAAATTCTGAAGTATGGTTGAAAAGCAACGTCTGACTTTCATTTGTTCATTTTCATAGATTTTTTATTTATTATTACATTTGTCAGATTCAAGTTATTTCTGTTACCATTGTGGGTTTTTCTGTCATTAAACGAGGGCTACCAACAATTTTGACCACGTTTGTATATATATACATATATATACTCGGTATATATATATAATTATATATATATATATACATATGTATGTTTTGAATATTAAAACTATGTTTAAATGACTTAGACAATTGCTCTATGTAAAAGCTCATGTTAAAATCGCATTGCAATCGGATAGCAATCACACTGCATTCTGATGTAAATCGGATGCTAGGTGTGAAAAATTGGATTGTACACTTGCATTACACTCTTGCAACTCTTGGCAGGGAGACTCGGACCGATTTTTCATATGTTTAGTGTGACTCCAGCCTAAGACCACAATTACAAATTATAATTAAAAGTTTTTTGAGTTTTTTGTAAACAATTCTAATTTTATATGACTAATAGTCTGAATGTATTTGGAGGATACATTTTGGCAATAAAAAAGATGAAATAAAAATTTAATGGCAGGAAATAAGAGTTGAGTTGATCAATTCATAGGACTTCAGTCCATCATTTTCAGTGGACTCTGATCCATCATTTTCCATTCTCTTACCTTCCAGGATCCCTGGCGTAGCTTTTGACTACCTGGGCTGGTGCAACATCGTTATTGCAACACAATGCACAAATGAGGTTCTGCCAGCACAACTAAAGTAAAAGCCACACCAGGGATCCTGGAAGGTAAGAAATATGTGAGCCTCCTGTCCAGTGGTCAGAGACTATTGACCTGACCAATGGACTGGAGTTCTGTGAATCAGTCAACTCAACTTTGGTAAATAGTTTAGAAGATTGTTGATCCTTATAACGAGAGGCACAGAGGCTAGGGAGCATGGTCATGTTTTACTTCACTTCTAGAACAGTACTGGAAATTAGCCAAGACTAGCAACTATATGTTTTAGAGGGTTTTCACTCTAACATCTAATTAACAACAAAAAAATATTTTATTGCGCTTTTCAGACTCAAACTCATATACTCTTTCTTTTCTGTTGATGATTTTGTTTATGGTATTTTATTAATTAGGTAGTAATAATAAGAAAATCAATGAAAAATGTCAATTAATCCTCCCTTCGTTTTCAAATTATTTACCTAGGGGTGACCTGAAAAATTAGGGTTATATGGAACTAAAACATTACTTTGTCAAAGGAAGGTTTTTGTTCTACATGTTTGTACACTTGGAATTGTTTGGCAAGCAGAGCTTCATGTTGCAGAAAGCATATTGGCATTGCACAAATATTTCTTTATACAAACATTAAGGCTCAAATCCGAGTTGTCGTATTTCAATAAAGGAAAGCATGTTTCATTTCTCTATAATATATACCAGTTGAAATTGTTAAATATTACTTCATATGTAAAACAGCTGTGCCAGCAGGTAGAAGACTACAAGATGGCAGGTTTCACTTACAAAATTGCTCATGATGCAGAGTAACTTAAACATCTTTATGTTGTGGACAGATTCAGCTATTAGATAAACTGTCTTTTACAGATGGCATTAAACTGATGTGACTCTTTATGCTTTGTTATGGAAGGCAGTTGATTTATGTTGCCATTCAAGCAGTAAAACCACTTGTTTCAAACATGCAATTGCTCAGAGTAATATTTAAAAAATTAATGTTCTAGCGAAAACCACACATTGAGCTGAAAGCCTAATTAAAGAGCAATTCTAGTCACCATATGGTAAAGATCTTGTTCTTGCTGGAAAATTGTCATGCAATATACTGTAGTGGAGAGGATTGAATCAATCTGCTTCATATCATCTTAAAATAGAAATTTTTTGAAATTTGCAGTTTCCATGGAATTTAAACAATTTGAAATTTGATTTGCCCAAAACTGAAAGAAAAATGCCGAGCGCTATTTTCTTACATTGACGATTGCATCAGCCAGAGGTCAAGCTCATAGGAAGGATCAGCCACGTGAGCCTTTCCATAATGCTGTGCACGTCACATGGTCTAGCACAGACAAACAGGAAGGACTGTCATAAAAGATGAGGCAGGGATTGTAGCTGCCATTTTAGGTTTTTACAGCATAGGTAAAGGAGATCAGGAGCTCATCATTAGATATAGGGACAGAAAAGCCTAAAACAGTATAGAACTGCATTAAACAAATGCATGCCCTCAAAAGAAACAAGGTGAAACATGCATCGGGTGGAGGGACGCAGTGTTGGCCATCACTGGAAAAGGTAATAACCTTTATCATTATTTATTATGCTGGTTAGCTACCTATTCACCATAGCATGCAGACTATGAAAAGATGTAGCAACTGGTGACAAGTTGGGGGTCATCTATTGATAGGCTAATATCCCTCTATGGTCAAATGTATATACATGCATTGTATCTTTAATTTCTAGGCCCCTATTGTGTATCCCCTATTTTATTGAGCCACCTTTTAAACCGATTTGTGTATCTTGATATTTATTTCATAAAAATTTATATTATTTTTGGACATTTGTTCTCACTTCTTGTGCTTGGAGGTTCACTTTCTCTCTGGCAGTGTTGTAGCCTACTTTAAACAGAGTTTGGTTTATTAATGCAGTGCTGAAGAACAAAGCAAATAGGACTGGTAATCTTTGAATAAAATTTGCATAGATTCAAGTAATAGGGAGTGATAGAGATAGGAGAGGTGTAGGAACTGCAGAGTCTGTGTAACTGTGAATTGATAGATTTGTGATTAGTACAGCAGCTTTTCCAGCTGCCTGTGAAATTAATTACACCACTTTTTTTTATTCTTGAAGCACTAGAAACCAGCGTGGCAGTTTACGTCCCTCATTCTCAGTCCGATATTTCCTGTTGATGCATTTCTAGCTGATTCAATATTTTTCAAGAGCTAGATAAGTGAGGTTAAACATTTTTGTAAACTTTATACATGTGTCCAAAATTTTTGGTAAACAAAAAGTACCACTTACAATGGACATGTTAGTGTGTGAGAAAAAAAAAACATACCATAGCTAAAAATGTGGGAGCTGCAAGCAGCAACATCACCGCTACCACCGACACCAGCTGTCCGGGCAATAATATTATCATACACAGGTCACGATCCCTCTCCTTTGCCTCTGTTAAGTGTATTAATGGGAAGGAAGCTGAGGGCATACTGGAACACATGGCACATCACTTGCCTCAGTCAAAGCACAATGATGCCACTTCTGCAGTGACTCGATCAGTTTAAGTCACTGTTTTGCACAGTCCACCTCCTCCACCGCCATAATTCTTAGGCCCCCGTTTCACTAATACTGGTGTTGTGCCACTCTTAATGAACATAAACAACTGGAGTATGATGCACCTAAATCATTATGAGATGCATGCCACTTAATAAATTGGATGCATCTTACAAGTACCATGTTCCTCCGACAAAAATATGCTCCAGTCAGCAACATTTCGAGAGCTTTTCATGAACTAGATGGGTGTATCTGACCGGGACTGGCATGAAAACGCATAAAAATATATTAACCTAAGGTGTTTTATGGCAGAATTCTGGCGTAATTAACTTAGAGTAACCATGGTTTTAACTTTTGCTTCACAAAAAATACATTTTCATGTATTTTGTTGATTTATGAAGCAAATATAATCACATTTACTCTTTAATGAATGTTTTACACAGTAGACTTTCAACTCTGGTAATGCCAGCTGTATACTGTATCGATATCTTAAGGGTATGCCACACTAAACAACATCGCTAACGGGATCGCTAAAAAACGTCACTATTTAGCGATCCCGTTAGCGATGTTGTTGTGCGCGGCATCTGCCAGCGACAAGCTTCCTGCTGTGATCTCGCTCGTCGCTGGAATCGTTCCGGACCCTATTTTCGTCGCTGGCGCCCCGCTGGGTAAGTATATATCGCTAAGTGTGGCACCTTTTTTAGCGATTTAGCGGTACTTTTGTACCGCTAAAGTCGTTAAGGAGATCGCTAACCGCGATAGCGTCCTAACGACATCGCTAAAATAGGTAGCCACTAGCGATATAGAAACAATCCCGCTAGCGATCTCATTAGTATGCGACGCTAACGAGATCGCTAGCGGGATTGTGTAGTGTGGCAGTACCTTTAGTTGCCTAACCCACAGGAAGATATTTCACAAGAACAAATTCCCCAAGTTGATTTATTGGTTGAGATGAACAGTCAGCCTCTGCATGGATGACATGGGGCCAGAAGAGATTGCTTTTATGCATTTTTTTAAATAAAAAACGGTGATTACTAAATACCCAATGTTATTTATATGCACTATTGTTTGTACTTAGTTACAGCAGGGTATTTTTTCATTTTGTTTCTGGCTTGTTTATGTCTGTTATATGGCCAGTGTGAACATGCTCCTATTTTCCATGCTTACCAACTTGTCCAGTTATTTTTTTCAGTTTAGTTTTAGGTCTTTGCATTTAGTGCAGGTGTAAGGGTGTGGACTCCCTCCTTTAGAGCTGGATTTTACATTTAAAAAGCTTCAAATTAGCTGTGTGTCCATGTTTGGGACCCAGTCCTGCTCAGTCAATATTTACACAAGACGTCACTATGACGCATGATAAGGTTTTAGAGATGAGCGAATTTGTTCAGAAAATGTTCACCAATTTCAAATTTGGCATGATAGTACATTCGGATTTGTGTTCGGTTTCCCGAGCATTTTTAGTCAAAGTTTCTAAAATTCGGTCACAGTTTAGTAAATGATCGCGTTTCCATTAATACTTTTGCTAGGACTTTGGCTATGTTAGTGATTCTGTATGATGAGCGGAGGGGATGTATTTTATGAGGGGAGTGGGTGTGTATAGGTCTAATAACTTAAGTCCAGACACAAGGGCTTCTATCATTGTCACATGTTCCTCTCCAAATAAAAAGCGGACATGTTTTGCTGGTGCCATTTTCTCAGTGTAACAGTGCAGAGAGGCTTCTGCTGCTGCTGCAAGATGTCATATAGTTAACTAGTATCCTGTACTGTGTGAAATCAACCTTCTAGCATCGAACAAGTTTGTGCTGATAGTGTTGTGGATGCAGGAGTCCACATTTCCTACTCAATCATTTGGACTAATACTGTGTTGCAGTCAGGAGGTCACATTTGCTAATCAAAATCATTAGAACTAATATTGGAGTGGAGCCAGGAGGCCCCATTTGCTAATCAAAATTATTACGACTAATTTTGGAGTGCAGGCAACAGCACCCATTTGCTAATCAAAATCGTTAAGAATAATATTGGGGTGTAGCCAGGAGACCCCATTTGCTAATCAAAATCATTAGAGCTAACATTGCAGTGCAGGCACTGGGCCCCATTTGCTAATCAAAATCGTTAGGGCTAATATTGGAGTGCAGCCAGGAGGCCCCATTTGCTAATCAAAATTGTTAGGGCTCATATTGAGGTGCAGGCACGAGGCCCCATTTGCTAACCATAATCGTTTGGGCTAATTTTGGAGTGCAGCCAGGAAGCCCATTTCCTAATCAAAATCTATTGGGATAAATTTGGGGTGCAGGCACCAGACCCCATTTGCTAAACAATATTGTTTGTGCTAATATTGGGGTGCAGTTAGGAGGCGCCACAGCGGTATGCCTGGTAGATGAGGGTCAGAAAGAGCATATGCTCCAGTGGATGGCAAGCGCTGCATCGAGTAGCCTTTCCTCCTCTTCCTCCTTAACATTACACACAGTACAATCCTCAAAGGTGGCACCCCAATCACACAGGTTTCCACCAGCGTCACATCTTTCCAACTGCCCAACTGTGGGGTACCACACATGGGCCAGTCTGCAAAGCTGTTCACACATTCTATTCCATGGCCATCAGAGGTTTACTCCAAAGATTCACAGAATCCAGAGGAGGAAAGAATCTGCACCGATGCCCAAATTTTTTTCCTGTTGGATTCAGGGCTGGACAAAGTAGGGTCCGAGCAGAATGCAGACCATAGTCACCAGACATTAACCCCCGGGGTGGGTGTGATACTTATGAGACTCAGATACCTGAAGCCCACACTGACTGTACTGTGCTGTCAGGGCAGGAAGAGAAGAGTGACTCTCAGGGTGAGGAGTGGTAAAACAGAGAGAATGACAATGAAGTTGTAGATCTCACTTGGTGTGAACCTAGAGGCATGCAGCTGAGTAGCTCAGCAGAGAAGGTGGAGGAGGAAGAAGAGGTTACGTTGTGGCTTGCCGCACAGATTCAGAGTGATGCAACCATGACAAGCACTGCCTTCTCAGCCAAAACTATGGCCAGAACCAGTCATGAGTCTGCAGTTTGCAGGGGCAGCAAGGGATGCCTTCTCTGGGCCTTTTTGAGACCCAACGGATGACCTGACTCACGTTATCTACCAACTTTTCAAAACCTGACTCAGTAGAGGCAAAAATTTTAATAATTTGACTACTACATGCATGAACGGACACATTAGTCTGGGAATCACCCTGTGCTAAATGCGGACTAGTGGGCCTCGCCAACCAACGGCCATCCCATCAACCGCATCTGCTGCTTCTTCCTTCTCTGTCACCATGGCAAGTGTTCCAACAAGGGTCTTCACTCTCCGGCCGCAGAACCTCCACTTGTTTACCCTCTACAGTCGGGGAGAGTGAGAGCGCGTCAGCTGTTACAGAAGTTGGAGAAGTCTGCTGTTTTTGTTTCACCAAGCACACATCTTTCTCAATCCAACATAACATCTCTGCCTGCACCTCACTCACAGTCCAGCAGTTTCTCCTGTTCACTCTACTCCACCCTCTCTCAGCACAGTAGCCACACCTCGGTACTTCAGTTGTCGTCACGTAAAAGAATGTTTGTTCCTACACATGCCAAAGCTAAGAGCTTGAACTGCATATCCAATCTGTTGGCCACAGAAATGCTGCCTTTTTGCCTGGTGGATACAGACGGCATCTAAAAGTTAATGGTGGTTGCAGTTTCCCAGTCGCCACTGCTTCTCAAAGAATGCAGTGCCTGCTCTACACCAGCATGTCGCAGACATCACCCGTTAACTGAAAAAATTTATGTCTGCCAGACTGCATTTCACCACTGTCACCTGGATGAGCAAACATGGGCAGGGGCATTCCATCTCGCTGACTGGGCGCTGGGTGACTCTAATGGCAGGTGGTCAAGGGGCTGCTCCATTAGTCTTTGAATTCCCCATTTTTGCAGGACAAACCTCTGTATCTAGCATTTCCTTCAGTGCTACTGGCTACTCCTCCTCGTTTAGATCCTCATCCTGCACCCTCAACCTCTTCCTTAATGAGTAGAGTTGAGCGATACTTTCCGATATCCAAAAGTATCGGAATCGGAATGGTATCGCCGATACCCAAAAAATATCGGCGATACCCGATACCGATACCGGAAATCCAATGTAAGTCTATGGGAACAAAATATCGGAATTAAAAAAAACCCATTCTTGCCTTGTTGGTTAATTGTACATGAAGGAAAACAACAAAGAGTAATGTAGAATGTATTGGGGAAGGTTGAGGAGACATTAACGGCATAGATGTTTAACCCAATCAAATGGAATAGCATAAATATTTTTTTTTTTAAAGATGTTCGGATTGACGAAGAAATTGACAATGTTGTTAACGTTTTTTCTATTTTGGCAAATATGTATATTTCACAACTTCCATGCTCTTCACCTTTTTAACTTTTGACACACTTTCTCCTTCATAATCTTCAGCAGCATCATCTTTTTCATCAAATTATTCTTCATCTTCACCTTCTTTATCTTCTTCTTAAACTTCTTGCTATTCATCTTTTTGTTAACATTACTCATATTCTTCTTATTAAACTATTATTTTTCTTCATATTGTACTTCATCTTCTTCATCATATTCTTATTTGTGACAGAGATTCCTGTACTTGTAATCTGTCAAAGTATGAATTTTTCATCCTTCCGTTCTTGCTGTCACAAAAGATTTAAATTACAACAGTATTTGTCCGTGTTCAGTTTAGCCTGCAGCAGCAGGCATTTTCCAGGGGCACCACGAGGAGGAACGGACTCACCCCCATACACTGCTTAGTCTTCTTCTGCTTATAATTTAGAGCATATATTTTGCTCTTCATTTTGGTCTTATACTTCATGTTCTTCTGCTTTTTGATCTTCTGCTTATTGTTCTTCAGTCTCTTGTTCTGTATCTTGTAGTTTGTCTTAACCTTCTTAGTCCTGTTGGGTAATCTTTTATTTCTTCTTTGTGATGGTGTTTAGGCTGGTTGGCTTGATGCTCGTCGTCCTTGTGGTCGTCATCTTCTTCGGGGTGGTCATCAGGGTCGTCGTCTTCATTGTTGGAGATCCAGAGTGATTACCCAAAAAAACATTTAAAAAATCTTCAATTTGTAAATGTAGCAGAAGGTACAAGAGCCAATGCAAGTAACGAGGACCAGCTGACTGTGCTGGAACCCGGAGGGGCAGCAGAAGGAAAAGAGCCAATGGCACAACCGAGGACCAGCTGACGTTACTGTGACACGGTTACTAAGCAGGAGGTACCTGTGCTCCAAAGCACTACCAAGGACCAGCAGACGTTGCTGGAACTCGGATACCGAGATGGAGGCACCTAGGCCAAAGGCACTGCGGAGAACCAGTTGACGGTACTGGAACCTGGACGGGTAGCAGAAGGTACAAGAGCCAATGCAAGTAACGAGGACCAGCTGACTGTGCTGGAACCCGAGGGGCAGCAGAAGGAAAAGAGCCAATGGCACAACCGAGGACCAGCTGACGTTACTGGGACACGGTTACTAAGCAGGAGGTACCTGTGCTCCAAAGCACTACCAAGGACCAGCAGACGTTGCTGGAACTTGGATACCGAGATGGAGGCACCTAGGCCAAAGGCACTGCGGAGAACCAGCTGACGGTACTGGAACCCGGACGGGTAGCAGAAGGTACCCATGGAAATTTAAGTTGACAGGCCGCGAGCCGGCCGCAGTTACCGAATCCCACAGTACTACAGTGGGTGATTGTCCTATTGTCACAACGGAAACAGCCTTTATTTGCATATCCCGCAGCACACATAGGAAGCACCTAAACTCCAGGCACCATAGAGTCGGCTAACCCGACCGCAACACGACAGGACAACTTATTGGAGGCTAAGTGACGTTTACACTGACAGGAAACAGATGGCGTGCTGTAACCAGTCTGGGCAGGAGTAAGTACCCGTGCCAATGACACTTCCGAGCAACAACTGTCGGTGTTGGAGCCCGGGGATGAGAAGAGAACCGGTTGGAGGCAGCAGGACTTTTTGCCGTTCACACAGCAGGGGAACAGCTGACATTACTGAACTCCAGTAACACAGGAGCAAGTGTTGACTATGCTAACAGCACTTCCGAGCAACAACTGGCGGTGTTGGAGCCCAGGGATGAGAAGAGAACAGGGTGGAGGCAGCAGGACTTTTTGCCGTTCACACAGCAGGGGAACAGCTGACATTACTGAACCCCAGTAACACAGGAGCAAGTGTTGACTGTGCTAACAGCACTTCCGAGCAACAACTGGCGGTGTTGAAGCCCAGGATGAGAAGAGAACAGGGTGGAGGCAGCAGGACTTTTTGCCGTTCACACAGCAGGGGAACAGCTGACATTACTGAACCCCAGTAACACAGGAGCAAGTGTTGATTGTGCTAACAGCACTTCCGAGCAACAACTGGCGGTGTTGGAGCCCAGGGATGAGAAGAGAACAGGGTGGAGGCAGCAGGACTTTTTGCCATTCACACAGCAGGGGAACAGCTGACATTACTGAACCCCAGTAACACAGGAGCAAGTGTTGACTGTGCTAACAGCACTTCCGAGCAACAACTGGCGGTGTTGGAGCCCAGGGATGAGAAGAGAACAGGGTGGAGGCAGCAGGACTTTTTTCCGTTCACACAGCAGGGGAACAGCTGACATTACTGAACCCCAGTAACACAGGAGCAAGTGTTGACTGTGCTAACAGCACTTACAGGCAACAACTGGCGATGTTGGAGCCCAGGGTCAAGGAGGATGTTTAAATACTAGATCAAGTAATTTCCTTGTTACCTGTCAATTTTAAATGTCTATACTTCAAACAAGAGAAAGATAACCTTTACTACCATAAGATGATGATTTCATTTAAACTAATATCTAGATAAATAAAGAATTGACAAACATAAACACATACATTAACATGTTGAACAGCAATGCAAACCACAAAATAAATTAGTTAAGGAATCTGCTATACGGTTGTACTTAAAAGCATACAAGTACATATCTGAATCCATTAATGATGGATAAGTAACAGTATGTACACTATTTTTATTGTATAGACAATGAATGTCTGACTTCAAAACATCATCAGCATTACAAGTTATCTGTGACATTACTAAAATGTTACATTTGCTGAATAATGTCACTAAACAGTTTATACAAAATTATACAATTTCCATCATGTAATACTCATAATATGTGGCAATAATCATTTTTATTAACAAACATAACCTTTAAAAAGTGCATAGTGCATAGTGAAAATTGCTATTTATGCCTGACTGTCGACTTGCAAGCATGACAACGGATAAATAAGGTATATATAGATGAGACTGCATAGCCACAGATGGTGAATGGCGATGTAATACTGTACCTCAATAAAGTGTGCGTCACTACTACATAATTTTTTTTATATAGCTTTATAAACAGGGTACGTGGATGTATGCTTGCGCCTTTGTTTTGACGCACAGACTGCCTTCCTGCTGAGACGCGTTGGGTAGTGAACAGTTGTGTGCAGTGTTCACTGTAGTCTGAGGTTTTCCTTTTTGGAGTGCAGATCACGCTCCAGTTAGTTCTTCAACCACTGCTGGTTGTAGTCTGCTGAGCGTGTGTCACTGGCACATCCTTGAAATTTTTCTCTAATTGTTGCTGCTCCATTCTATTACAAATAAATAAAATCTATTAGTGTGACGCGCTTCCATCCGTATACAATACATTGGTTGCAAACACTATAGAAGTACACAAAGGGGCCTTTCACACCTACTGAACAGTTGTGTGCAGTGTTCACTGCAGTCTCTGCAGAATAACCACACTTAGGCCTTATAACTTTTCAGACTTTCTTTATCAATCTACCAAGATGAAGAAGGCAGGGAGTAAGGCACGTGGTCGTGGCCGTGAAGTTTCTTCAGGGAGAGGACGTGGGGATTCTGTGGCTGCTGCGGCCCCCAGTGACACAGCATCCACCAGTTTTCCCCGTGAGCGTTCCTTTATGCGCACTTTTGTAGGAGCTCGGAGTACCCCCCTGCTGCGGGAAGAACAAATTGAAGCCGTTGTTGGTTGGATGTCAGCCAATGCATCAACTTCAATTGCTTCCACCTCCTCTCAGGACCACAGCACTGTTGAGCAACCATCTGTCTCTTCACCGCCTGGCAAATTGCCCAGGCAGTCAGAGAGTTCTGTACAGGAGCCAGCTGAGTGTCTGCTTCTGTTCTCAGAATCTATTGGCTTGCAAACAGGGGCCCAGCCAAGCAGCATTCTGTAATGTGAAGAAGAGGGAGTATGCAGTGATGCGCAACAGCTGTGTCTCTCTGAATCTGAAGAGGCGGGTGAGACAGTGCCGATGGTCAGCACACCGCAGAACGCATCTGATGATGATGAGACTCAGGTGCCAGTTTCTGTTGAGCATGGTGCTGGCCAGACCACCCAACAGCAGCAGGTGTTGGAAGAGGGTAGTGGAGATGATGAGGTCCAAGACCCAACATGGCGTGAGGAACAGGAAGGTGGTGGGAGCAGCTCAGAGGAATCCTAATAATAATAATATTAATTTATATAGCGCCATCATATTACGCATCGCTTTACAGTTTTGCAGTTTAAGAACACAAGTCATAAGTAACAACGTTAACAATACAATAATTTAAGCTAAATAAGTCGCCCCTGCTCGTGACAGCTTACAATGTACAATGAGGTGGGGGAGATACAAAGTATAGGTGTTTATATACAATGGTGCATTTACAATGATGGTCCAGCCATCTTAAGGGAGTGAGGGATGGAGATAGTGAATGGGCTAGAGACACACACACACATACACACTTACACAGAATACATAGAATGACTTTGATTAGTGAATGTGATAGGCCGCTCTGAACAAATGTGTTTTGAGGGAGCGCCTGAAACCATGCAAATTGTGGATAGTCCTAATTTCTTGGGGTACAGCATTCCAGAGGATTGGCGTAGGCAGGAGAAGTCTTGGAGTCGGGAGTGGGAGGTACGTATTAGTGCAGAGGTTAGTCGAAAGTCGTTTGCAGAGCGCAGCAGTCGGTTAGGCCGATAGATAGAAATGAGGGAGGAGATGTAGGAGGGGTGCTGCACTGTGGATAGCTTTGTGGCTGAGAACCAGTACTTTGGTTGAAAGCTGGGAGAGGCCTAGAGAAGTGGTTAGTGATAGAAGGAAGATAGAGGAAGACATTGCCCCAACGGTACAAACAGGAGGGAGAGTTAGGCTGCAGACTCGGTTGCCTGTAGCCTCCAGTTTGGCACCTGTTCGGAGCAGTTGTCTTCCAAAAGTCAAAACGTGCGCTCCCAGGACTTGCACTGCGTGGTCCTTTTTTCACACACTTGCACATGATATTTGCTATGTCAAATGCAAGCTGTGTAATCAAAAATTAAAAATAGCTAAAAGTGTCAGTCACCTCAATACCACAAATATGTGGAAACATGTGCGGACAAAGCACGTAGTTGAGTTACAAAGACACACTGGAGATGTAGGCCAGCCTACAGCAGCACCTACATCTTCAGGTTGTGTTGAAGCCTCTTCATCGAGCTCACACACAGCTGGTTCTGCTTCCTCACAGGATCGCCATGGAAGAACCTCGGTCACTGTTGTCCAGAGACAAAGTGTTATTCCACACACAGCAGCAAGTTCCCTGTCATCCTCACACTCCCAGGCCACAAAACAGCCATCGGTAGCACAGGTATGGGATAAAAGACGGCCATACTCCGCAAACCATGCACGAGCACAGGCTCTGAATGCTGGCATTGCAAAACTCCTGTCCCTTGAAATGCTGTCATTCAGGCTGGTGGAGACAGACAGTTTCCGTAACTGAATATCATTGTCAGTCCCACAATACAATGTGCCAAGCCGATTTCATTTCAGCAGGCAAGCCGTCCCTGGTCTGCAAAAGCATGTTGAGGGAAAAATTAAACATGCGCTACTAAACGCCCTCAGTAGCAAGGTCCACCTGACCACCGATGCGTGGACCAGTACCCATTGTTATGATCTGCTACAACCAGTAAGGAAAGAAGGGAATTCTGTCCCTACAATACAACTAAGCTGAATCCCTACGATGTAACGGGGAACCTGATCCTGCGAACAGACCCGCTAAAGTCCTCATCTAGTGTGAACGAAGACCTATAGTTGCGAGGGAGGAATCCCTACAAGATCTAGGGACTGGGAGAAAAGGTGGACACCTCCTAACATAAATTGTAGCATGGATAATTAAACAGAAAAAAAAATACTTTGCGATCCTAACATCAAGCAAAACTGACTGATTAAGGCACCTAAGCACCCGGCTAGCTTAACAGTAGATAATACAATGAAGTCAAGCAAAGCCAGAAGGGCGGAGCCAGACTAAATAGGGAAAAAAGGTCATGTGACCAGCAAACTGAAACAAAACCTAACAAGAGGGTTCTAACACCCATGGCCAGGGACAATACCTTTCCCTCACTGCCCATTGGGTCATGTTGTGTAGCCGGGTACTGATCTTGCGAGTGGCGCTGTACGTGTTCTGCCAACTCCAAGGATTGCAGGAATCAAGTCTGTACACATTGACTCCTCCTCCTACTCCAGTTCCTCAGAATCATCGCTGCAGGAGCAGTCACGGTCTACCTCCACATGGACCCGTGAACGTTTACCTGTTGCGACCGATATGAGCACAGCCGTGTCCAAATGTCAACAGGCCGTCCTGAAATTAATTTCCATGGGGAATCTTAGCCACACAGCGCAGGAGCTCTGTAATGCCATAAAGCAGGAGAGCGACGTGTGGTTTTTGGAAGCGAATCTACAGGCAGGCTTGGTAGTGTGTGACAATGGCCGAAATCTGGTGGCAGCTCTGGGCCTTGGCAACCTCACTCACATACCATGTCTGTCATATGTGCTCAACTTGGTCGTGCAGAGTTTTTTGAGGGACTTTCCGGATCTTGATGCACTGCTGCACAAGGTCCGCCTAGAGTGCGCTCACTTGCGACGTTCCAGCATGGCCAGATCGCTGATTGCAGCTCTGCAACGCAGATTTCGCCTTCATGAACATCGCATCATATGTGACGTACCCACCAGGTGGAATTCCTCGTTACATATGTTGGAGCGGTTGTGTGAGCAGCAGCCAACAGTAATGGAGTATCAGCTACATCAGGCGCAATCAACTCGCAATTTGCGCCGTTCACACTTCACCACTACTTAGTGGGCCTCTATAATAAGAATAATAATAATAATCTTTATTTATATAGCGCCATAATATTCCGCAGTGCTTTACAGTTTAACAGTTTCAAAACACAAGTCATAAGTAACAACGTTAACAATACAATAATTAAAGCAAAATCAGCCGCCCCTGCTGGTGAAAGCTTACAATCTACAATGAGGTGGGGGAGTTACAAAGTACAGGTGTTTATATACAATGGTGTTTTTACAATGATGGTCCAGCCATTTTAAGGAGTGAGGGATGTATGGAGATAGTGAATGGGCTACACACACAGACTTACACATAGAATGACTTTGATTAGTGAATGTGATAGGCCACTGTGAACAAATGTGTTTTGAGGGAGCGCCTGAAACCATCCAAATTGCGGATAGTCCTAATTTCTTGGGGTAGAGCATTCCAGAGGATTGGCGCAGCGCGGGAGAAGTCTTGGAGTTGGGAGTGGGAGGTACGGATTAGTGCAGAGGTTAGTCGAAGGTCGTTTGCAGAGTGCAGCAGTCGGTTAGGCCGATAAATATAAATGAGGGAGGAGATGTAGGGGGTGCTGCACTGTGGAGAGCTTTGTTGGTGAGAACTAGTAATTAGAATTGGATCCTATAATGAATGGGCAGCCAGTGTAATGAGTGGCGAAGGACTCTATGAAGGACATCTGCCACGTTTTGTGTGCGTTTGATGAGTCAACGCGGATGGCGAGTGCAGATGATGCACTAGTCAGCCTGACTGTCCCCCTTATCTGCCTGCTTCAAAAAACACTGCAAGCACTAAGGCATGAGGTTTTGGAAGAGGTGGAGGATGAGGAGTCACAAATTCCATCACCTTCTGGACAGTCAGCGCAACGTGGTTCCTCACAAAGGGCTGGAGGACTTTCAAAGTACCATGCTGTATCAACAATTGAACCTCCAGAGTCGCTGTCTATATTTTCATAACCATTCCAAACTTTTAATGTATTTACAAAGCACATAATGTACAGTTTTTGTCTATCCTTTTGTAATGCTATTGTGTTTCCATAAAGTGATGTTACAGAATTATGATACAATGTTTTTAAATTTTATGAGTTTTAAATTTTGTAAATTTTTATGTATTTGAAGGACTTTGTGAGGAGGATGAGGAGGAGTCAATGGAGGAGGAAGACATCGCTCCAGAGGGAGGTAAACAACGCTCTAGTCAGTATGTAGAGCAAGGGTGGGGTGATGCACAGCAGGCAGAGATGACGCCTCTTGCAGGGGACGTTTCTTGGCCAGTTTGGAGTCTGCAGCACATGGTTGATTTCATGCTGCAGTGCCTGAGAAACGACCGCCGCATCGAACACATTCACACCACGTCTGATTATTGGGTGTACACCCTCCTAGACCCTCGCTACCGGGACAACTTACAAAGCCTCATCACACCGTTGAACCGGGAGCGTAAAATGCGGAAGTAACAAGACACACTGGTGCAATCCATAATGTTCTCCATTCCAGCCGAGAGCACTGCTGCTGCTACTGCTTTACAAAGCAGCTCTGTGCGTCGAGGACGTGGAGACAGCTCTGCAACAAGAGGGAGCAAAAGCAGCGCCTCTGCACAGGGCAAGAACAGTATGTTCCAAATGTGGCGAAGTTTTGTGGCAGTGCCACCAATGTCTACACCATCCGAGACGGCTCCAGTCAGCAGGAGGCAACATTTCCGTAAGATGGTGACAGACTACATGTCTTGCCCTCTCAGTGTACTCCCAGATGGCTCTTCACCATTCAAGTTTTGTGTCTCTAAGCTGGATACATGGCCAGAGCTTAGCCAGTATGCATTGGAGGTGCTGGCTTGCCCTGCTGCCAGTGTATTATCGGAGCGCGTCTTTACTGCTGCAGGTGGTGTACTAACAGACCGTTGCATGCGACTATCCTCCGATAATGTAGAACGGCTTACTTTTCTGAAAATGAACTAGGCATGGATCTCACCTGAATTTGCCTGTCCGGTTTCAGATTAACTAACTGGTTGGCAACGTTTTCCATGTCTCCTGTTATGTTCATCTTTCTACCACCTGAACTATACTCCCTGGGCTACAACACTGCCAGTTGCTGCTCAGAAGTGTCGTGTCCACAGACCAATACACAAGCTATAGTGATAGTGGGGTTCAGTAACGCCTGCTGTTCCCCTGCTGTGTGTCTGACAAAAATTAATGCTGCTAACTCCAAATTAAAGTTCAAATTAAAGTTCAAACATCTCATACTAGGCCTCAGGCTACACCCTCCTTGACCCTGGGCTCAGAAGTGTTGGATGCACAGATCAAAACAATCGATGATGTGTTTGTGGGTTCAGTAACGCCTGCTGTTCCCCTGCTGTGTGTCCGGCAAAAATTACTGCTACCTAGCTACACATGTTGAAAAAAACATGACATGTTAAAGTGGCTAGTGCTACAGATAGATATCAGGCTACACCCTTATTTCTAAGCTGTAAACAAGTCAAACGTCACATTTAAAACCATTCAATGATTAGTGTTGGTAACAAATCTGTAACAAAATAATTGTGACATATTATGGCAGATATCCACATGTCTAATACAAATGCTAACACAAAAGCATACTTATGCTATAGGGTACTGATGGTGAACCTTCTCACTCCATAACTTTGACAAATCCAACTCACATCATGCCTCAAATGCTGCAATGTTGGAAGTGCATAATGTGGGTTGAACTTTGACAATGTAGCGTCGGCGTCCCTGCCCTCTGCTAGGCAGGGACGTTGTTCCCCTCACCCCTCTGCTCCGGGTCCGTCTTCCTCCTCCCGCTCTGCTGGTGGCGTACGCTCCTTTCCGCCACTGCGCTTAGGGGCGCGCGCGCTCCCTTCCTCTTATAGGGGCCGCACGCATCCTCCTAAGTAGTCCCCGGCCAATGGCCGGAGGACTTCACCATATATAAGGCACCTCCTCCAAAATGGAGGTGCCCGAGCAATGTTGTTGCACTGTTCACTACTCTGCTTCAGCCCTTAGGCTCCGTTTCCAGATACCTGCCAGATTCCTGCCAGCCTGCAGTCTGTTACCTGTCTGCTTACCGTCCTGGAGGCTCCGCCGTCCGACAGTCTGTCCACCATCACCTGTCAGTCTGTCTATGGACCAGCCAGCCCGTTCACCTGAGGACGCTCACCTGTTTCCTGTCTGCTAGCTGTCCTGGAGGCTCCGCCGTCCGACAGTCTGTCCACCATCACCTGTCAGTCTGTCTATAGGACCAGCCAGCCCGTTCATCTGGGGACGCTCATCTGCTACCTGCCTGCTAGCCTACCGGGAGGCTCAGCCATCACAGGTCGTACCTTCCTGTTTGTCCAGAGACTGCCCCAGTCACTTGTCATGACTTCCTGCCCGTCTTCCCCGGGCGCCACCCGCTGCCTTACAAGGACCGCCTCCTTGTATAAAAGCTCAGAGGTTCCGCCTCCCAGACCCGTTACAGTTTGCTCGGGCCATGGAACCCGGTGGCACCCAAACTCCCTCGCTCTCTGACCTGTGTCATGAACTGTCTTGTCAGAGGTCTCAACAGGAGTCCATCCTGGGTCACCTGCGGAATGTCAATTCCCGCCTGGACACTCTGACTGCTTCACCAGCAACCACCGCTGGTGCCATGACTCGCAATCCGGCAGTTCTGCTGCTCACCAATTCCGTGGTTTCCGTTCCCGGACCTCGACTGTCAGCTCCTCCTCGTTTTGGAGGTGACCCTGCTCTGGCTCGGGGTTTCATTAACCAGTGCACCCTGCACTTTGAACTCCTGTCCCATCAGTTTAACTCCGACCGGGCCAAAATTGCCTTCATCATGTCCCATCTCACCGGGGAGGCTCTGGCCTGGCTAAATCCTCTTTGGGAGAGAGAAGACCCTCTGGTGTCCGACCTGCCTGCCTTTCTCTCGGCTTTCCGGAAGGTATTCGACGAACCCGGACGGAAGACCTCCTCCGCATCATCTCTGCTACGCCTCCGTCAGGGAAGTCTCACCGTGGGTCAATATGCCATACGGTTCCGTACCCTTGCCTCGGAGCTGGCCTGGGATAACGACGCTCTAATATCTGTCTTCTGGGAGGGTCTGTCCGGTCGTATTAAAGATGAACTTGCCGGTCGGGACATTCCTACCTCTCTCGATGACCTAATAACTCTTGCCAATCGAATTGATCTACGGTTCCAAGAGCGCGCCAAAGAGGTCACCCGTGAGAGAGTTTCCTCATCTAGCTCCTACTTTTCAGAAACCCGTAACTCCCTCCGTTTCTCCCCAGGTACACACTTCTGAGCCTATGCAGGTCGACCAGACCAAGATGGTCAAAGCCGTCAGGACTTACGCCGTGCCGAGGGGAGTTGCTTCTACTGTGGCAGTAAGGAGCACCTGATCCGTACCTGTCCGGAGAGGTCAGGAAACGCCTGTGTCTAGGTTCGCTCGGAGAGGTCAACCTAGACAAAGATAAATCCTCTCCATCTCTGCTGCTGTCAGTCTCAATTCTCCTCGGGGAGAACCGTTATTTCGAACTACCCAACTTGACTCTGGAGCAGCCGGGAATCTTGTTTCACAGGCTCTGGTAGAAAAATACCGCATTCCTACCAAACCTCTGGTTGTACCAGTATCTGTCACTGCTGTGGATGGGGGTCTCTTACCACGTCCCATCCAACTTATCACCGAATCCATAACTCTGCAGGTGGGTATGCTGCATTCTGAGAGCATCTCTTTTCATGTTCTGCCTGGACTCTCTCACGCTTTCTTACTAGGTCTACCTTGGCTCCAAAAGCATGCACCCGTGCTCGACTGGCAGACTGGAGAGATCCTTCGCTGGGGACAAGACTGTCATAAAACGTGTTTGGTTCCTGTTCATCCCGTCCGTCCTTCTCCTACACCAACTAATCTACCTGGGCTCCCGATTCCATATTGGTCATTCGCTGATGTCTTTAATAAAAAGGAGGCAGAGACATTACCCCCTCACAGACCTTATGATTGCCCTATCGACCTGCTACCCGGTACTACGCCTCCCCGTGGGCGTATTTACCCATTGTCTGCTGCTGAGACCAGGTCGATGTCCGAATATATCGAGGAGAATTTGGCCAAGGGATTCATCCGGAAATCTACCTCCCCAGCGGGAGCAGGCTTCTTCTTCGTAAAAAAGAAAGACGGCTCTCTCCGTCCCTGTATAGACTACAGAGGTCTTAACCTGATCACGGTGAAGAATAAGTACCCCCTTCCGCTCATTCCAGAATTATTTGATCGTCTGAGGGGGGCTAGAATCTTCACCAAACTGGATCTTCGTGGGGCATATAACCTAGTCCGTATCCGTCGGGGAGATGAATGGAAGACGGCATTCAACACCCGGGACGGCCACTACGAGTATTTGGTGATGCCCTTTGGTCTCTGTAAAGCTCCGGCAGTCTTTCAAGAGTTGGTCAATGACATCTTCCGGGACCTTCTCTACTCCTGCGTAGTGGTGTACCTGGAAGACATCTTGGTCTTCTCTCCGGATCTCCAGTCTCACCGGAGGGACGTTCGTCAGGTTCTGCTCAGGCTCAGGCAGAATCACCTCTTCGCTAAATATGAGAAGTGCCTCTTTGAGCAGACTTCGCTTCCGGTTTTGGGCTACATCATTTCTCAGACAGGTCTACGAATGGATCCGGAGAAACTATCTGCCATCGAGAAATGGCCCCGACCGGAGGGATTGAAGGCCATTCAGCGGTTCCTGGGCTTCGCCAATTATTACCGCCTCTTCATACCGCACTTCTCTTCCGGACTGCTCCAATCTCCGCGCTCACCCGCAAGGACGCTAACCCCAAACAGTGGACGCCCGAAGCAGAGGAGGCCTTTCTTTCCTTAAAACAAGCCTTCTCTTCCGCTCCGGTGCTGCATCGCCCGGACGGCAACAAGCAGTTCTTCTTGGAGGTTGACGCTTCCTCCTCTGGAGCCGGAGCGGTACTTACTCAAAAATCTTCTTCCGGGAGGATGGTAACTTGCGGCTTCTTCTCTAAACTCTTCTCTTCCGAGCGCAATTATTCCATAGGAGACTGAGAGCTATTGGCCATCAAGCTGGCATTAGAAGAGTGGCGTTACCTACTCGAGGGGGCTCTTCATCCGGTAATCATTTACACTGATCACAAAAACTTGGCTTACCTCCAGCATGCTCAGAGACTTAACCCTCGCCAACCCCGGTGGTCCTTGTTTTTTGCTCGCTTTGATTTTCTTCTACATTTTCGCCCGGCAGACAAGAACATCAAGGCGGATGCCTTGTCTCGATCCTTCCTGGTGTCGGATCTCGAGGAGGAACCTAAACATATCATCGATCCCGCCAGAGTGATGCAGGTGGCTCCCGTGAGTCTAAATCGTCTCCCTCCTGGTAAGACGTTCGTATCGGTACCCGATCGAGAGAGGATCCTACACTGGGGTCATTCGTCTAAACTAGCTGGCCACGCCGGTCAGAAAAAGACCCTCCAGCTTATTACCTGGCATTACTGGTGGCCTACCCTGCACAAGGACGTAAAAGACTTTGTTTCTGCCTGTGCCTCCTGTGCCCACAACAAAGTTCCGAGACACCTGCCTGCCGGCCGCCTCCTTCCGCTACCGGTACCCCTGCCCCCTGGCAGCATATAGCCATGGACTTCATAACTGACCTCCCCGTCTCTGCCGGTTGTACGGTCATTTGGGTGGTCGTTGACCGTTTTTCCAAGATGGCTCACTTTATTCCCCTGCCAGGTCTTCCGTCAGCACCCGAACTGGCTAAAGACTTTATCCGCCACATCTTCCGTCTTCATGGCCTGCCTCGTCACATTGTGTCGGATCGTGGGGTACAGTTCACCTCACGTTTCTGGAAAGCCACTTGTAAGTTGCTAGACGTCTCCCTGGATTTCTCCTTCGCTTACCACCCACAGTCCAATGGTCAAGTGGAGCGGATCAATCAGATTCTGACCAGTTACCTCCGGCACTTCGTTAATGCCCACCATTCTGACTGGGTGGATCTCCTGCCATGGGCCGAATTTTCTTACAACAATCACGAGAGCGAGTCTTCCTCCAAATCTCCATTTTTTGTAGTCTTCGGTCAGCATCCTCGGATCCCTGTTCCCGTCTCCACCTCTGTGGACAATCCAGCTGCGGAATCTCTTGTTAACTAATTTTCCACCATATGGGAGAGTACCCGGTCCGCACTCATTCTGTCATCCGAGCGCATGAAGAAACATGCTGACAAAAAACGTCTGGATCCTCCTCAATTCCGTCCTGGGGATAAGGTCTGGCTCTCGTCCAAGTATGTCCGGCTCAAGATTCCTTCCTACAAGTTAGGTCCTCGGTTCATCGGTCCCCTGGAGGTCATCAGTCAGATCAACCCGGTGGCCTATAAATTGAAACTCCCGGCCAATTTGCGGATTCCTAACTCCTTCCATGTATCTCTCCTCAAACCGGTGGTACTTAACTCTTTTGTCAAGCCTACAGGTACGCTTCCTGCTCCAGTTTCTGCTGAAAACGAATTTGAGGTAGAGAACATTCTGGCCACCAAAAGGGTAAGGAGAAAGACCTATTTTCTGGAAGGGGTTTGGTCCTGAGGAGAGAACGTGGGAGCCTCGGGAGAACATTCATGCCCCTCTCATCTTAGCTAAATTTCTCTCTGGCCTAAAAAAGGGGGGCCTAAAGGGGGGGTACTGTAGCGTCGGCATCCCTGCCCTCTGCTAGGCAGGGACGCTGTTCCCCTCACCCCTCTGCTCCGGGTCCGTCTTCCTCCTCCCGATCTGCTGGTTGCGTACGCTCCTTTCCGGCCACTGTGCTTAGGGCGCGTGCGCGCGCGCTCCCTTCCTCTTATAGGGGCCGCGCGCGTCCTCCTAAGTAGTCTGTCCACCATCACCTATCAGTCTGTCTATGGACCAGCCAGCCCGTTCACCTGAGGACGCTCACCTGTTTCCTGTCTGCTAGCCGTCCTGGAGGCTCCGCCGTCCGACAGTCTGTCCACCATCACCTGTCAGTCTGTCTATAGGACCAGCCAGCCCGTTCTTCTGGGGACGCTCATCTGCTACCTGCCTGCTAGCCTACCGGAGGCTCAGCCATCACAGGTCGTACCTTCCTGTTTGTCCAGAGACTGCCCCGGTCACTTGCCGTGACTTCCTGCCTGTTTGTCCAGAGACTACCCCGGTCACTTGCCGTGACTTCCTGCCTGTTTGTCCAGAGACTGCCCCGGTCACTTGCCGTGACTTTCTGCCTGTTCGTCCAGAGACTGCCCCGGTCACTTGCCGTGACGTCCTGCCTGTTTGTCCAGAGACTGCCCCGGTCACTTGTCGTGACTTCCTGCCCGTCTTCCCTGGGCGCCACCCGCTGCCTTACAAGGACCGCCTCCTTGTATAAAATCTCAGAGGTTCCGCCTCCCAGACCCATTACAGACAACAGCTGCAGTGTGAAGGTTATCCTTCTGTGTTCTTGGCTTTTAAATAAAAGCATACAAGTAAATATAATAATACATTGTTGATTAAGGGACGTGATGTACACCTGTAATATTGTGCAAACAATGGATGTAGGACTATTCCTCTTCAACATTACTTATATTTGTGTCATTTGAAAAAATACTATTTTAGTTAAAATTTAACAACCCATGTTCACTAGCTGTGAAAGGCCCCTTTGTGTACTTCTATAGTGTTTGAAACCAATGTATTGTATATGGAAGGAAGCGCGTCACACTAATAGATTTGAGTTATTTGAAATAGAATGTAGCAGCACCAATTCGAGAAAAATGTGAAGGATGAGGAAGTGAGACACGCTCAGCAGAGTACAAGCAACAGTGGTTGAAGAACTAACTGGAGCGGGATCTGCACTCCAAAAATGAAAACCTCTGACTACAGTAAACAGTGCACACAACTGTTCAGTAGCTGTGAAAGGCCCGTTTGTGTACTTCTATATTGTTTGCAACCAATGTATTGTATACGGATGGAAGCACGTCACAGTAATAGATTTGAATTATTTGAAATAGAATGTAGCAGCACCAATTCGAGAAAAATGTGAAGGATGAGGCAGTGAGACACGCTCAGCAGAGTACAAGCAACAGTGGTTGAAGAACTAACTGGAGCGGGATCTGCACTCCAAAAATGAAAACCTCTGACTACAGTAAACAGTGCACACAACTGTTCAGTAGCTGTGAAAGGCCCGTTTGTGTACTTCTATATTGTTTGCAACCAATGTATTGTATACGGATGGAAGCACGTCACAGTAATAGATTTGAATTATTTGAAATAGAATGTAGCAGCACCAATTCGAGAAAAATGTGAAGGATGAGGCAGTGAGACACGCTCAGCAGAGTACAAGCAACAGTGGTTGAAGAACTAACTGGAGCGGGATCTGCACTCCAAAAATGAAAACCTCTGACTACAGTAAACAGTGCACACAACTGTTCAGTAGCTGTGAAAGGCCCGTTTGTGTACTTCTATATTGTTTGCAACCAATGTATTGTATACGGATGGAAGCACGTCACAGTAATAGATTTGAATTATTTGAAATAGAATGTAGCAGCACCAATTCGAGAAAAATGTGAAGGATGAGGCAGTGAGACACGCTCAGCAGAGTACAAGCAACAGTGGTTGAAGAAATAACTGGAGCGGGATCTGCACTCCAAAAATGAAAACCTCTGACTACAGTAAAAAGTGCACACAACTGTTCAGTAGCTGTGAAAGGCCCGTTTGTGTACTTCTATATTGTTTGCAACCAATGTATTGTATACGGATGAAGAGTACGATAGATTTGAATATTGAAATAGATTGAACAATTGAAAAAATGTGAAGGAGAGCAGTGAGACATCGTAGCAGAGTAAAGCAACAGTGTTGAAGAACTAACGAGGGTTGAACCAAAAATGGAACGTCTGCCTACAAAACAGACCACTTTCAGTACGTGAACCCTTGTTTCATATGTTTGAACCATGTATTGTATCGATGGAACAGTCACATATGTAATTATTTGAAATAGAGTACAGCACAATTGAGAAAAATTGAAGGATGAGGCAGTGAACCGCACAAGTACAAGCACAGTGGTGAAGACTAACTGGAGCGGATCTGCACTCAAAAATGAAACTCTGACTACAGTAAACATGAACAACGTTCATAGCGTGAAAGGCCCGTTTGTACTTCATAGTTGCAACCATGATTGTATACGGTGGAACGTCACAGAATGTTTGAATTATTTGAAATAGAATGTAGCAGCACCAATTCGAGAAAAATGTGAAGGATGAGGCAGTGAGACACGCTCAGCAGAGTACAAGCAACAGTGGTTGAAGAACTAACTGGAGCGGATCTGCACTCCAAAAATGAAAACCTCTGACTACAGTAAACAGTGCACACAACTGTTCAGTAGCTGTGAAAGGCCCGTTTGTGTACTTCTATATTGTTTGCAACATTATTGTATACGAACAGCACAGAATAGATTTGAATATTTGAATAGAATGTAGACACCATCGAAAATGTGAGATGAGGCGTGAACACGTCCAAGTACAAAACAGTGGTTAGATAACTGGAGCGGATCACCCAAATGAAAACCTCTGATACGTAAACATGCAACAACTGTTCAGTAGCTAAAGCCTTGTTATTCTATATTGTTGCAACCAATGTATTGTATACGGATGGAAGCACGTCACAGTAATAGATTTGAATTATTTGAAATAGAATGTAGCAGCACCAATTCGAGAAAAATGTGAAGGATGAGGCAGTGAGACACGCTCAGCAGAGTACAAGAACAGTGGTTGAAGAACTAACTGGAGCGGATCTGCACTCCAAAAATGAAAACCTCTGACACAGTAAACAGTGCACACAACTGTTCAGTAGCTGTGAAAGGCCCGTTTGTGTACTTCTATATTGTTTGCAACCAATGTATTGTATACGGATGGAAGCACGTCACAGTATAATTTGAATTATTTGAAATAGAATGTAGCAGCACCAATTCGAGAAAAATGTGAAGGATGAGGCAGTGAGACACGCTCAGCAGAGTACAAGCAACAGTGGTTGAAGAACTAACTGGAGCGGGATCTGCACTCCAAAAATGAAAACCTCTGACTACAGTAAACAGTGCACACAACTGTTCAGTAGCTGTGAAAGGCCCGTTTGTGTACTTCTATATTGTTTGCAACCAATGTATTGTATACGGATGGAAGCACTCACAGTAATAGATTTGAATTATTTGAAATAGAATGTAGCAGCACCAATTCGAGAAAAATGTGAAGATGAGGCAGTGAGACACGCTCAGCAGAGTACAAGCAACAGTGGTTGAAGAACTAACTGGAGCGGGATCTGCACTCCAAAAATGAAAACCTCTGACTACAGTAAACAGTGCACACAACTGTTCAGTAGCTGTGAAAGGCCCGTTTGTGTACTTCTATATTGTTTGCAACCAATGTATTGTATACGGATGGAAGCACGTCACAGTAATAGATTTGAATTATTTGAAATAGAATGTAGCAGCACCAATTCGAGAAAAATGTGAAGGATGAGGCAGTGAGACACGTCAGCAGAGTACAAGCAACAGTGGTTGAAGAACTAACTGGAGCGGATCTGCACTCCAAAAATGAAAACCTCTGACTACAGTAAACAGTGCACACAACTGTTCAGTAGCTGTGAAAGGCCCGTTTGTGTACTTCTATATTGTTTGCAACCAATGTATTGTATACGGATGGAAGCACGTCACAGTAATAGATTTGAATTATTTGAAATAGAATGTAGCAGCACCAATTCGAGAAAAATGTGAAGGATGAGGCAGTGAGACACGCTCAGCAGAGTACAAGCAACAGTGGTTGAAGAACTAACTGGAGCGGGATCTGCACTCCAAAAATGAAAACCTCTGACTACAGTAAACAGTGCACACAACTGTTCAGTAGCTGTGAAAGGCCCGTTTGTGTACTTCTATATTGTTTGCAACCAATGTATTGTATACGGATGGAAGCACGTCACAGTAATAGATTTGAATTATTTGAAATAGAATGTAGCAGCACCAATTCGAGAAAAATGTGAAGGATGAGGCAGTGAGACACGCTCAGCAGAGTACAAGCAACAGTGGTTGAAGAACTAACTGGAGCGGGATCTGCACTCCAAAAAAAAAAAAATCACAGACTACAGTGAACACTGCACACAACTGTTCACTATCTCTGAAAGGCTCCTTTCTGTAGTTCTATAGTGTTTGCAACCAATGTATTGTATAGGGATGGAAGCGCGTCACACTATAATTTCTATTGAATGGAGCAGCTAGAATTACACTAAAGAAAAAAAAAAAGAGTCTGTGAGTGACACGTGCAGATGCCTACAGACAGCGTTGGATGCAGAGCAAACTGCAGTGTCACCTGCACTCTCACACACACACCTTGCACAGAGCTGTTAACCCCTTCATGACCCAGCCTATTTTGACCTTAAAGACCTTGCCATTTTTTGCAATTCTGACCAGTGTCCCTTTATGAGGTAATAACTTAGGAACGCTTCAACGGATCCTAGCGATTCTGAGATTGTTTTTTGTGACATATTGGGCTTCATGTTAGTGGTAAATTTAGGTCGATAATTTTTGCGTTTATTTGTGAAAAAAATGGAACTTTGGCCAAAATTTTGAAAATTTCGCAATTTTCAAATTTTGAATTTTTATTCTGTTAAACCAGAGAGTTATGTGACACAAAATAGTTAATAAATAACATTTCCCACATGTCTACTTTACATCAGCACAATTTTGGGAACAACATTTTTTTTTGTTAGGAAGTTATAAGGGTTAAAAGTTGACCAGCGATTTCTCATTTTTACAGCAAAATTTACAAAACCATTTTTTTTAGGGACCACCTCACATTTGAAGTCACTTTGAGGGGTCTATATGGCAGAAAATACCCAAAAGTGACACCATTATAAAAACTGCACCCCTCAAGCTACTCAAAACTACACTCAATAAGATTATTAACCCTTCACGTTCTTCACAGGAACTAAAGCAACGTGGAAGGAAAAAAATGGACATTTTAATTTTTCCAACAAAATTTTTCTCTTAGCATCAATTTTTTAATTTTTGCATGGGCAACAGGATAAAATGGACCCTAAAATTTGTTGGGCAATTTCTCCTGAGTACACAGATACCTCATATGTGGTCATAAACCACTGTTTGGGCGCACGGCAGGGCTCAGAAGGGAAGGAGCGCCATTTGACTTTTTGAATAGAAAATATGCTGGAATATTTAGCGGTTGCCATGTCGCATTTGGAGAGTCCCTGTGTGCCTAAACATTGGAGCTCCCCCACAAGTGACCCCATTTTGGAAACTAGACCCCCAAGGAACTTATCTAGATGCAGAGTGAGCACTTTGAACCCCCAGGTGCTTCACAAATTGATCCGTAAATAAAAGAAAGTACTTTTTTTTCACAAAAATTTTCTTTTAGCCTGTTTTTTCATTTTCACATGGGCAACAGGATAAAATGGATCCTAAAATTTGTTGGGCAATTTCTCCTGAGTACACAGATACCTCATATGTGGTCATAAACCACTGTTTGGGCGCACGGCAGGGCTCAGAAGGGAAGGAGCGCCATTTGACTTTCTGAATGGAAAATATGCTGGAATATTTAGCGGTTGCCATGTCGCATTTGGAGAGTCCCTGTGTGCCTAAACATTGGAGCTCCCCCACAAGTGACCCATTTTGGAAACTAGACCCCCCAAGGAACTTATCTAGATGCAGAGTGAGCACTTTGAACCCCAGGTGCTTCACAAATTGATCCGTAAAAAAAAGAAAGTACTTTTTTTTTTTCACAAAAATTTTCTTTTAGCCTCAGTTTTTTCATTTTCACATGGGCAACAGGATAAAATGGATCCTAAAATTTGTTGGGCAATTTCTCCTGAGTACACCAATACCTCATATGTGGTCATAAACCACTGTTTGGGCGCACGGCAGGGCTCAGAAGGGAAGGAGCGCCATTTGACTTTTTGAATGGAAAATATGCTGGAATATTTAGCGGATTCCATGTCGCATTTGGAGAGTCCCTGTGTGCCTAAACATTGGAGCTCCCCCACAAGTGACCCCATTTTGGAAACTAGACCACCCAAGGAACTTATCTAGATGCAGAGTGAGCACTTTGAACCCCCAAGTGCTTCACAAATTGATCCGTAAAAAAAGAAAGTACTTTTTTTTTCACAAAAATGTTCTTTTAGCCTCAGTTTTTTCATTTTCACATGGGCAACAGTATAAATTGGATCCTAAAATTTGTTGGGCAATTTCTCCTGAGTACACAGATACCTCATATGTGGTCATAAACCACTGTTTGGGCGCACGGCAGGGCTCAGAAGGGAAGGAGCGCCATTTGACTTTTTGAATGGAAAATTAGCTCCAGTCGTTAGCGGACACCATGTCATGTTTGGAGAGCCCCTGTATGCCTAAACTTTGGAGCTCCCCCACAAATGATCCCATTTTGGAAACTAGACCCCCTAAGAAACTTATGCAGATGCACAGTGAGCACTTTGAACCCCCAGGTGCTTCACAAAAGTTTATAACGCAGAGCCGTGAAAATAAAAAATCATTTTTTTTTCTCAAAAAATGATTATTTAGCCCCATATTTTTTATTTTCACAATGGTTACAGGAGAAATTGGACCCCAAAAGTTGTTGTCTAATTTGTCCTAAGTACGCTAGTACCTCACATGTGGGGAGAACCACTGTTTGGGCACACGTCAGAGCTTGGAAGGGATGTAGTGACGCTTTGAAATGTCGACTTGATGGAATGGTCTGCGGGCGGGCAGAGCCCCTGATGTGCCTAAACAGTAGAAACCCCCACAAGTGACCACATTTTGTAAACTAGACCCCTCAAGGAACTTAACTAGATGTGTGGTGAGCACCTTGAACCCCCACGTGCTTCACAGAAGTTTGTAATGCAGAGCCGTGAAAATAAAAAATCATTTTTTTCCTCAAAAACTGATTTTTTTAACCCGCAATTTTTTATTTTCACAAGGGTAACAGGAGAAATTGGACCACAAAAGTTGTTGTACAGTTTGTCCTGAGTACACTGGTACCCCATATGTGGGGGGGGGAACCACTGTTTTGGCGCATGGGAGAGCACAGAAAGAGGAGCGCCATTTTGGAATGCAGACTTGATGGAATGTTCTGTGGGCGTCATGTTGCGTTTGCAGAGCCCCTGATGTGCCTAAACAGTAGAAACCCCCACAAGTGACACCATTTTGGAAACTAGACCCCCCAAGGAGCTTATCTAGATGTGTAGTGAGCACTTTGAACCCCCAAGGGCTATAACGCTGGGCCATGAAAATAAAAAAATCATATTTTTTCCACAAACATGATCTTTTAGTCCCCAATTTTTTTATTTTCCCAAGGGTAACAGGAGAAATGAGACCTCAAAAGTTGTTGTCCAATTTGTCCTGAGTACGCTGATATTCCATATGTGGGAGAAAACTACTGTATGGGCACACTTCGGGGCTCGGAAGGGAAGTAGTGACGTTTTGAAATGCCGACTTGATGGAATGGTCTGCGGGCGTCATGTTACGTTTGCAGAGTCCCTGATGTGCCTAAACAGTATAAACTCCCCACAAGTGACCCCATTTTGGAAACTAGACCCCGCAAGGAACTTATCTAGATGTGTGGTGAGCACTTTGAACCCCCAAGTTCTTCACAGAAGTTTATAACGCAGAGCCGTGAATATACAAAATCATTTTTTTTCCACAAAATAACTTTTTTAGTCCCCAATTTTTTTTTCCCAACAGTAACAGGAGAAATTAGACCCCCAAAGTTGTTGTGCAATTTTTCCCGAGTACGCTGATACCCCATATGTGGGGGTAAACCACTGTTTGGGCACACGTCGGGGCTTGGAATAAAGGGAGCACTGTTTGACTTTTTGAACGCAAAATTTGCAGGAATCAATGTTGGCGCCATGTCACGTATGGAGACCCACTGATGTACCTAAATAGTGGAAACCCTCAATTCTAACTCCAACCCTAACCCCAACACACCCCTAACCCCAACCCTAACCCCTACACACCCCTAACCCTAATACAAACCCTAACCATAACCCTAACCCCAACACACCCCTAACCCTAATCCCAACTCTAACCATAAACCTAACCACAAGCCTAACCCTAATCCCAACCCTAACCCCAAAACACCCCTAACGCTTATCCCAACCCTAACCCTAATCCCAACCCTAACCCCAACCCTAACCCTAATTCCAACCCTAGCCCTAATTCCAACCCTTACCCTAGTTCTAACCCTAACCCTGGTTCTAACCCTAAGGCTGGGTTCATATTGCGTTTTACCAGCCCGTTCAACACGTAGCGTTGACGGGCTGGTAACGGTATAGCATAACGCGATCGCGTTATGCTATACCCGCTAGTGCAGAGGAATCAGCGATGATTTATCTGTGCTAGCGGTGATGGAGCCCAGACGCTGCAGCCTGCGTCCAAGGCTCCGTCACTGAATGACGACACGTCGCGAACGCATGCCGCTTCATGGCATGCGTTGCGATGCGCACACAAATGGGGTGAATGGCAGCGTTAACGGACTGCGTTACACCGCGTTATACCGCGGTGAAACGCAGTCCATTTAACGGACTGCCATAATGCAATATGAACCCAGCCTGACCCTAAGGCCCCGTGCACACGTTGCGGATTCACTTGCGGATTTTTCTAAAATCTAAAATCCACAGGTAAAACGACCTGCCTTTTACCTGCGTATTTAGCGCGGATTTGCTGCGGTTTTTCTCTGCGGTTTTACGCCTATAATGGAATAGGTGTAAAATCGCTGCGGAATCCGCACAAAGAATTGACATGCTGCGGATTTAAAACCGCAGCAAATCTGCGCTGAAAAATCTGCAGCATGTGCACAGCGTTTTTTTTTACCATTTATTTGCATTGTACTGTACATGGTTTCTGGATCTGCTGTGAATCCGCAGCGCCATATCCGCTGCGGATCCGCAGCGAA
The DNA here is from genome assembly GCA_033576555.1 of Oophaga sylvatica. Lineage (NCBI taxonomy): Eukaryota > Metazoa > Chordata > Amphibia > Anura > Dendrobatidae > Oophaga > Oophaga sylvatica. The sequence goes on from JARQOD010000006.1 coordinate 349,342,543, forward strand.
ATCAGCTGCGGATCAGCAGCGAAATCAGCTGCGGATCAGCAGCGAAATCCGCGATGCGTGCGATCAGCAGCGAAATCCGCTGCGGATCAGCAGCGAAATCAGCTGCGGATCCGCAGCAAAATCCGCAACGTGTGCACAGGGCCTAATTGGAAAAAAAAAATTCTTTATTATTTGTCCCTACCTATGACAGGGGGTTCACTTACTTTTTTTTATTTTGATCACTGTGACAGTTTATCACATTGATCAAAATAAATTTTTTGACTATGTAGGGCGCACTGCGCATGCGCCGGCCGGCGGGCGCACTGCGCATGCGCCCGCCATTTTCCAAGATGGCGGCGCCCATGAAGAATCCCAGGCAGCCGCCGGGAAGGATCCAGGGACATCGGTGGACCGGGAGAGGGAGTATGGGGGTCGGAAGTCAGGGGGGGGATCGGAAGGTGGGGGCAGCGGAGGCCAGGATGAGGGGTGCTTTTAGTGACGGCGGTGACCGACCGCTGCCATCTTTCGGTGGCGGCGGCCGATCGCCGCCGTGAATCCGTGTGGGGGGGTCAGGGCTCGGTGTCCAGCCATGGCAGATGCTATTGTAGCATCGGCCATGGCTGGATTGTAATATTTCACCAATTATATTGGTGAAATATTACAGATTGCTCTGATTGGCTGTTTCACTTTTAACAGCCAATCAGAGCGATCGTGGCCACGGGGGGGTTAAGCCAACCCCCCTGTGGTGAAGCACAAAGGGTCCTGTGCCGGCGGGTCGGGTGACCTTTCAGTGACCCTGGTCACCCGACCCGCAGGGACGCGATCCTTTCATGACGCCACATAGGCGTCATGGGTCGGATTGGCACAGGTTTTCATGACGCCTACGTGGCGTCATGGGTCGGGAAGGGGTTAAAACAACACTGCAAGGCAAAAGGAAGCTTTACACAGCGGTTGGTAAACTAGCCTGCCTAAAGCAAAGTACACAAAATCGCAATCTCTAACTGTCCCTCTGAGTCAGCAGAGCAGCATTCTGTCCCTAACTGAGTTCACAGCACAGTGACGCTAAAATGGCGGCGGCGTCTTTTATAGTGCATTCTGACATCATTTCAGCAGCCAATCACAGCCATGCCATTAGTTAAGATGACCGCAGCATTACAGGATGTGCCCACACTTCGTAGGATTCCTCATTGGCTGACTAAAATCACACTGCCTCTCAAAGAATTATGGGAACTTCCGATTCCGGTATACGATATAGGAAAAATATCGGAACTAAGTATCGGAATTCCGATACAGCGAATATCGGCCGATACCCGATACTTGCGGTATCGGAATGCTCAACACTATTAATGAGTCATATGTTCCAACAGTGCAGAGAGAATACCCCCACCTCCATGTTTGCTATATGCTCACTTCCAACGATCGCACAATGCGGGTCGAGTTGCATCGCTACAGGTCTTTTGGCCTACCAGTTAACCATTTGATTTACAATGTGCTGACATGGTGTAATTCCAAATAAATATCAAGACTGACTGTCACATTCAAACATAAATTAGGTCTGAACAGGTGCTTACCTAAAGTCGCCAACTTATATACAAACAAAAAGTAGCACTCTGTAGCACTATAGCATGCAAACATGAAATATGAAAATTGAATTGCATTACTGCACTAGAAATATGAAAAATTGAGAATGCTTAGAACATAAATTGGCCAATTCATGTGTACCTGGCAGCCATGATAAGGTGGTTCTCATTGCCAGGACCTAATGCCAATCCTCTCTAAGGCAGTCTACATATGTATGGGAACCTAATGTGAATCCTCTCTTAAACTAAAGTCTATATCTCTGTGGAGTAGGATCATGTTGCAATTAAAAACGCCTGAGGCTAAGGGGCGGAGTGCTCAGTGTAATTCCACTCTGCACATGTTGCAGTGACTGTGGCAGCGATGAGCCCTGGTGCAGTATGTGCTTTTGCATAGCCTGGGCCAACGCAGTACGAACGTGGTCAAATCACCCTTGCGGAGTGGGAACAGATGATGGATCTCTGCACCCTTCTGCAGTTTTGAAATGGCTACTAAGATGGTTAGTGCAGATGATGCCATTATCACATCACTATTCCGGTCATCTACATGCTGGAGCACACTTTGAATAATTTGTGTGAGGTGATGGTCCCAGAGGAAGAGGATAAGGAAGGGATAACAATATCTCTAAGTTCCAGACTGTCGTCGAACAGGCGGGTGCTTTGGAAGGGTGGATTATAGTGATTGACGAGGGCTCATGATACCAGACAAACTGTTACTGAAGGTGAAAGAGCTGAAGATCAAATGGAAGAGGAAGTGATGGGCATGCAAATCAGGAGAAGAGGATAATTATCCCCTTTCTGTTGTCCAAGGTTGGTGGGAGGGGACGAAGGAAGCAAGCTTGAGTGTTATGCCACCACCAGCACACCATGGACTTGGACCTCATAGAAGTGTCCGCCACATGAGTGCCTTCTTGCTGCACTATTTTCAACATGATGCCTGTATTGTTAGGATTAGAAATAGTGCTGACTACTGGGTTGCCACTCTGTTAGATCCATATTACAAGAGTAAATTTTTCCAGATGCTTCCACCCTTGGAAAGGGAAGCGCATGCTGGAGTATCGAAACACACTTGTAGACAATCTTAAGAGTGGTTTTCCCCAAGACAGCAGTGAGGCACACAGTGTGAATCGCAATTATAGACTTCCATCCCCGGGAACATCGAGTTGACAATGCAAAAACATTAGCAGCAGCAGTGTAAGTGGCAGGAGCAATTTTTGTGAGTTGTTTCACACATTTTATAGACCAGCCTGTGCACCAGCAGGACAGAGTACAAGTCTGACACGTTGTGAATGACTGGAGAGGATGGTGCAGGAGTATATGGAGCTGAATATCAATGCCATTAGGGGGAATTTTTAGTGTCTTCTGTTGCTACTGCTGTTGATATCACAATATTTTTTTTAAATGAGGAGACTCCAAGTTGGGTCTCCATCTGGTGGGTTGCCTGTATGGAAGGGTTGTCAGAGGTCAATTATACTATGGGGAAATTGATGCCACTTTAGTGGTGTGACAATAGTTGAAATCTGGAGACTCAAAGTTGGGTCTCCATTTGGTGGGTTGCCTGTAATGGAAGGGGTTTCAGAGGCCTATTATACTTTTTCTACTCTGGTGAAATTGATGCCACTTTAGTGATGTGTGGCAATATTTTTTTAAATGTTTGCACTCCAAGTTGGATCTCCTTCATGACTGTGGTTGCCTGTTGCAGTACGGCTCCCAGGACAGCAGGCCTGGACTTGCTTTCAGTCAACTACCTGTGTTACTCTTTAAATTTTAATTACATTTGTTTAACAAGCTGATATTTGTGCCACCTGAGTGTAGATGAGCAAAAAGCAGTTTGAGCTGTTGCATGAGGTATCAGGCTCGCAGCACAGCAGGCTTACACCGGTACCTCACCCACCTCATCTTGATCAAAACTTCAATTCAAAGCTCTAAATGCTGGCCCAGACCCTGATACCTCATGCATGGCACATGGCTGACTACTGTTGCGCCATTATCAAATTTCTACTGTGGGTCAATTGATCAGTCAACTACCGTGTTACTATCCTTACATTTTTCCAACATTAGTGCACTACCAAGCTGATTTTGTGCCCTTCAGAGTGTGAATGAGCAAAAAAGCAGTTTGAGCTGTTGCATAAGGTATCAAAACTCCCAGCAAGGCAGGCTTACATCGATCCCTCACTCACCTAATTTAAGCTTAAATTTACACCTCTAAATGCTGGCCCAGACCGTGATACCTCATGATAGCCCATGGCTGACTGCTGCTGTGTCAATAATTATCATATTTCTACTGTGGGTCAATTGATGCCACTTTTCCTGGTGTCTTCCCCTAATTTTTGGAAATTACTGGACCAAAAGGTGGGTCTCCTTCATGTGTGTTGCCTAAATTTGGCAGGCCTTGTTACTGATCAATGTTTCAGCTAGAAATGCTGGTCCAATCCCTGTCCCATGCTGCGCAATTATACTATTTGTACTCTGTGACAATTAATAAATTTTTGGTGTCTGCCTTTAACTTGAGCTGTTTGGTAAGCCTTTTGCTACCTCAGGGTGTTGTTTATGCATTTGGCTTTGCCTCTCATTGAATTCAATGGGGTTCGGGTACGTTTTACAAACCGTTTGGATAACATGTTCAGCAAACATCGGGATGTGCGCCGTGCTGAACCGAACCTTGAAAGGTTCGCCCATCTCTAGTGATTAGATTGTTTAAGGTGGAAAAAAAATCATCACTTGGCAGCACACAGCTTGATGTAAACAGGCAATTCAAACTATTGGATGGTTCCTGAACACCTAGAACATTATATGTGTACAATAATGGAAGATTGGCAGAACAAGATTTAGGCAACATTCAAAACTTATTTTTTAACATATTCTATGTTCACATGCCCATTTTTTGTTTCACGATCTCCCTATCCTCTTAAAAAAAAGACTTTTTCTATAGTTTTTTAGATCAAACTGATTTGTGAAAAAAGGGTTGGACTTGCAAAGCCATCTATGTGTCATGTGAGTGCTGTTTTTCACTAAATAGTTAATGGAGATTTGCATGAACAACCTCTCCAATTCATATAAGAAAATTGTCTGACACATGGCAAAAGCAGAATCAGAACACTTAAAAAAATTATCAATCTTCCAATTTTAAGAAAATGGAGGTGAGATTTAGGCCTAAGACAGAGGTAAGACGCTTAGTGTAGTAATAACAAGGAGTAAAGGATTATGTATGAAGAAAGGGACATAGAGCAGTTTGTAACGTACAGTAAGTAATGGGTGGCATTTTGACGATCACCTCTAGTTAATTTATTATAACCACTATCAATACCTGTTATGATGGGTAAAACTGACAGATGAAATTACAGAATATCCTAAACACGGGACAGCTAATTATGTAATAGAATATATTGATGTGGCAGCTTATATCAGGGTGTAAATATGGAATAGGGCCATGTGGATTTAGGCTTAGCATGAAATCGAGAATTGCATGAGAATGTTAAGGGACACCAGATGAAATTGCACCACTGGTAAGTTTTCTCCACACAAATAATATATAATGCAATCTAGCCAGTAAAGGGTGTGTGAGGTGGAGCTTGCTCTAATTAAACAATTGGGAAATATGAGCCATCAAACAAATATGTAAACTGCATTTTTTTTCCATGACTCCGTACAGAGCACGTCACAGTTCTGTTTGACAGAATTTCCATTTTAAACATACAAAGGTTGTAAAACGTGACATATGACTGGTTATATATATATAAATTCTTAGTAATTATTTATGTTTTCATTCTTAAGAGATGAACATAATCCTGGCAATTTCACACTTACAGGACTTTTGTGGACATAGTAAGCACTTGTCTCCTTGCTTTTGCAAGTATCACTTACCATAAATGAAGCCTCTTTTCTAAATATGATATGTTCTAACATATTTGATAAACACTTCAGCCAAAGTAAATATTTTTCTGCTCAGTGTTAAAAGGACATGAGAGACTCAGTACTAGGTGATGGTCTCATTAGGCAAGCTTCCTGTATAGGATGCCATTAGTAAATAGAACCACAAATATAACACAAATAAATTTTGCTTCTCAAAGTTTATGTCATAAAATATAATTGTGAACATTTTGCATTCTGTATTAGAGATGGTAAAAAACCTACATGTTCTGGTCATTGGAGACAGTCGCAGTGGAGATCTGTCATGTTTTTGAAACAGATCAGTCTCAAGATTTTGCAATACAAACAGAATACATTACTAAGAAGATCTCTCAGTCTATCACCCTACCCATGTTCTTCATTTTTTTTAATGATCTAAGACGAATACCCACTATAATCCGAACCTCACACTCCTGTTCATGACTTCTCTTGTGTTGCCCAAGTTCTCTGGAATGCACTACTCCACCCAAGACAATCTGGTAAATTCCCAGTATCCACAGTTTTAAGCAGTCTAAAAAAACATTTTTAGATGGGTCTTTAACCTCACTTTATTAATCTAACTTTTCATCAGATTCTAGTCTCTCCTATCATCTTTTCCACACCCTCAATAGCAGTCTGTATCTGTACTTGTACAGATATTGGCTGATAAATTAGTTCATATAGCTTTACTTAAATACCCAAACCATATTGGATTTATTATAACCATGGTTGGGCCATGTATGACAATTACATTTTGAGTCTCCTGTTTCCTCAGAGTGTAAGCTTACGAGCGGGTCTTGATTCGTTTTAATTTTTGAATAATATAATGCAGTCTACTGTCCTTCTGATTTGTAAAGTGCCGTGGAATACGTTGGCGGTATAGAAATATATTTATTCTCTTAGAACTGATCAGGATGATGTACTTAGTTTAATAATCTAGGTCAAAATGGCTATATAATCCCCTGTGAAAGTCACTTCCTCCCTACCTAGCCTGATTGGCAGCTTTTCAGTGACTATTCTGCTGTGAAGATCTCACACTGCTCAGTAGAAGCTGCAGATGTCAGCCAGGTTAGATGAACAGAAACTGGAAACATACACTTGGACTCATGAGCTATTTAACTTTTAAGCAGGATACTGTTACAGTATATATATAGCAACTAGTGATGAGCGAGTAGCATTGTTGCTCGGGTCTCCCAGAGCATGCTCGGGTGATCTCCAAGTATTTTGGCGTGCTCGGAGATTTAGTTTTCGTTGTCTCAGCTGCATGAGTTGCGACTTGTAGTAGGGGCTTGACTCAACCATCACAAGTAAACCCTGGGTCTCGGAGTCCTCTTAGGAGGAGGGATGGTGGTTCCCTCTGTGTGTAGTAAGGGTATGAGTTTGGTGACACGGGGATGCCTGTTGTCGGTTCCTTAAAGAGTTCACCGTATTGTGGCAAATGCATGCATAGAAATAAACGTTCAGATCCGGACCTGTGTGTGAATGAGTATGTGTGGGTACACATCAAAAAACTGACCGGCACATCCAAAAATAGACCCAGTGTGAACAGGTGCTAAACCTAGAGTCACCAACTCATGCACATACAAGAAAAAAAGGTAGCACACTGTAGCGCTATAGCTTGCAAACACGAAATATGAAAAATGAATTACATCACTGCCTTAGAAATATGAAAAATTGAGAAGTCTTAGCGCATAAGATGGCCAAATTATGTGTACCTAATAGCCACATTAAGGCTCTTCTCGTATATCAGGTCTTAACTAATGCCAATCCTCGCTTAGAAAAGTCTCTGCATGGGAACATATGAATCCTCTTTATAGACTGAAATCTACATCTCTGTGGAGGGGTAATGGCCCTGGTATAATTAAAACACCTATGACCAGCAGGTGGAGTGCTCAGACAGAAGGTAAATGAACACACAACAAAAAACGTTACCCAGCCAGAAAGTCCTCATAATAAAGGAACCGCATGCGGCAGAGATCAAAACCACGACCCGGGGAATAAACCTACGCGCGTTCCGTCGTAGCTAGTAGCTCTGAAATAGACCCAAACAAGAAGCCTGTATGGACAAAATAAGCAAAAACGTTACCCAGCCAGAAAGTCCTCATAATAAAAGAACCGCATGCGGCAGAGATCAAAACCACGACCCGGGGAATAAACCCACGCATTCCGCCATAGCTAGTACTAGCTACGGCTTCTTGTTTGGGTCTATTTCAGAGCCTTATTATTGAGCAGGTTTGGTCTGCTTCATGAGGGGCTCTAGACATCTCTTTAGGGATTTTTTCACTTTAATGGTCCCTTATTCTTGATTAGAGATATTGGTGTATAGCGTACACCCAGGTCCCTTTTAATATGGTCATCATACATGTATGGTCATTTTGATTCCAGCCTATTAGGATCGTTTGTTATTTCACATTCATATGCATGTTATTACTTATGTGTGCAGGCAGATGTCTAATCATCACCCGTGTTTTTTAGATGTTTTTATTTTACTTGTGGTTACATGTCAATAAAATTATTTGTACATTTTCATTATATATTTGGTTGAGTGTGCGCATTCTTTTGGTAGTTCTTTTTCTGTTTTAAAACCTAGAGTCACCAACTCATGCACATACAAGAAAAAAAGGTAGTACACTGTAGCGCTATACCTTCTGTCTGAGCACTCCACCTGCTGGTCACAGGCGTTTTAATTATACCAGGGCCATTACCCCTCCACAGAGATGTAGATTTCAGTCTAGAGAGAGGATTCATATGTTCCCATGCAGACAGACTTTTCTAAGCGAGGATTGGCATTAGTTAGGACCTGATATACGAGAAGAGCCTTAACGTGGCTATCAGGTATACATAATTTGGCCATCTTATGCGCTAAGACTTCTCAATTTTTCATATTTCTAAGGCAGTGATGCAATTCATTTTTCATGTTTGCAAGCTATAGCGCTACAGTGTGCAACCTTTTTTTCTTGTATGAGTATGTGTGGGTGTCTTATCAAAAACATGGAAGTATGCTACTGGGACCTGGAGTTCTAGGGTGATCGGGCCGTATCGGGTGTCGGCCATTCTCAGCCCGGGGACTTTCCAGCTGGAGTTACCCCTAGTAATAGTAATGCACGTTAACATATTTCACAGGTCGGCACTCTGCAGATTTGTGGCGCCTCCAGAGCCTATGTTATTGCCATCTCCATTGGGCTGCATTTGCATAAGGATCAGGTGACTGCTGAGGCAAACTCTAGTGGATCGAGGTGTCCTCACCGTATGTCGTTTTCTGGTGAGGTCCGGTGTTGACGGTCCAGAGGCCCCTCATTGAAAGGGGGTACTGGTCATGATCCATTTTTGGATTTGTGGCAGCTCTGGCTCCACTCTGTTTAAATGTTGCTTTTTTCCTTTGAAAGACGTTAGGTAATATCCACTGCATATCCGCTACCCTCACCACTGCAGATATTATCACACAGGGGACAGTGACAAACGCAAAAGAGACAGGGAAATAACCACTTAGCTTTTAGCTTCCTTTTAGTGTGAAGTATCCACAATCAATGATGGTTTTGGGAGCCATGTCATCTGCTGGTGTAGGTCCACTGTGTTTCATCAAGACCAAAGTCAGCGCAGCAATCTAGCAGGAAATTTTTAGAGCACTTCATGCCTTAATCTGCCAACAAGCTTTTAGGACATGGAAATTACTTTCTCCAGCAGGAACTGGCAACTGTCCACACTGCCAAAAGTACCAATTCCTGGTTTAAAAACAAACAGTATCACTGTGCTTGATTGGCCAACAAATTTGTCTGACCTTAACCCCATGAAGAATCTATGCAGTATTGTCAAGAAGAAAACGCGACCCAACAATGCAGACGAGCTGAAGGCTGCTATCAAAGCAACCTGGGCTTCCATAACACCTCAGTAGTGCCAGAGTGATCACCTCCATGCCATGCCGCATTGATGCAGTAATTGATGCCGAAGGAGCACCAAGTATTGAGTGCATTTCCTAAACATACATTTCCGTAGACCAACATTTTGGATTTTAAAATCATTTTTTCAAGCTGGTGTTATAAAATATTCTAATTTACTGAGATGACTTTTGGGTTTTCATTGGCTGTAAGCCATAATCATCAACATTAACAGAAATAAACACTTTAAATATATTACTCTGTTTTAATGACTATATAAGAGTTTCACTTTTTGTATTGAAGAACTGAAATAAATTAACTTTTTAATATTTTAATTTTGCAAGATGCACCTGTACATTCGTCACGAATAGCATTTGAATATGGCCAGAATGTATCAAAATCAGATTTGGGGCCAAAAGCCGAACAAATTAGCTCATCTCTAGTCATAGGGTGTGGAGGGGGCTCTGCGGCAGATACTGGCTATATTATATAGCCAGCACCTGCCTCTAACAATCATGACTGGTACCGAGTTCCAGCCGTGGCTGCCAACTAGTTATATTCCACTGCAACATATAACAGCGATTGAAATAAGTATTCAACATAAAAAACAATTTGCTAAGTAAATATATTTCTAAAGGTGCTCTTGATGTGAAATTGTCACCAGATGTCAATAACAGTCCATCCGATCCATACAAAGAAATCAAACCACAGATTTTCACAAATTAGGTTATGTGTAATGAGAAAAAAGTATTGAACATACTGAAATGTATTTATTACTTGGGACAAAAGTCTATGTTGATCTTCCTGGAGATGCTTCTTTGCCATTCTTGTGATTCTATGATCTATGCAGATGGTAGTATTTCTTTGCCTGTGTTTCGGGTTTAAAAGCATTGGAAATTTTTTTTCGCTGAGCAGCCAATTATTTTTCACACTTCTTTATAAGCTTTCCCCTCATAAATCAACTCCTTGATCAAAGTTCTTTCTCCTTCGGAACAATGTCTAGAACAACCGATTTACTCCCTGAACAAGGGCTAAAACCTGCAGGTTCTGCATTTGCTGCCCTCCTTCTTTAAATAAGGGCTATAATTGACACCTGTTCCTTCACAAAATAAATGACCTCACTAATTGAATTCCACACTGCTTTTAATTCGAACACCCCCTTTCATTAAATTAGTCAATTATACTCAATTAGCAGTGTGTATGTCATGACTGTAGATTGCCCATTACTCACCTACACGTTGTCATTAATTTTTTCCTGTTTTATCTTTTCTGCCAAAACAGTAATTAAACACATTAGTGTTGCTATACTACTATTACTTTGCACATAACTGTATATGACTAGGAAGATGTTAAGAGGCCTGTGGCAAGTCTGTGCATCGCTGCCAATTCTTAGTCCATGTGTCAGGAATGTCTGAATGAGGGGAAACCAATACATTTATCAGTTTCTGAACGACGGTCTTATTTGAAAGTATACTGCAGCCTTTGAGGCAACACCCTACGTCAAAGTATATTATATATTCATTAAACTACAATAAAAAAGGTGTTTTTCTTAAAACAATTAAAGTATTACATATAAAAGAACAGTAATCTTATAACCTGCTAGTAAAAAAAAACAAAAAACTCAGTTTTATAACCCGTGGGAGTATTTCTCCTCTATTAAATCTAAATGCTTAATTAGTAAAGCAGAGACATAATTTTTCCCTTGTTTTATTGGAAAACATTACTATAGCATAACATTTCACATAACTTAGATGCATGAATAAAATTATGCACAATAATATTGTGTTTTATTATATGTACAGTATACATGTTTTTTTAAAAGACAGATTTTGAAACATTTACAGTTTTAAATTTTTATTGTTTTAAAACTCTACATGTCTTTGCAATACAATAATTTGTTACTTGAGTATGGTTAATGTACAATGAAGTTCTTTTGCCTGAAACTCAACTATAAAATACAATTTTGTCAATAGGATCTATTTAACATAAAGAATTTCCGTATGGCTGGGGTTGCTTTAGCCTGGTTTGCCATGTAGTGCTGTATACATTCTTCCTTTCAAAATGTCCAAAAGAAATCAACCAAAAGTGCATTTGAAAGCTGCATTGACCAGCCAATAGAATAAGTATTTTTTTATGATATTACCACGCCATATTGTAAGCAAATAGGTAAATTTCAGTATTTATCATACTTTTACCCCATTTATTACTGAGGCAAACTCATAGTAAATTGAAGGGTGATTATCTGCATGCCATACACACTCCCCTTTGATGTAAAATTTACACAGGTTATAAAGGACGTGTTGAAGAGTGCCAGTACTTTAGATAAATGTATTTCACAAAGAGACAATGCTGGTAATAATGGTAACTAACATTTAACACTTAAATACAAGCTAATTTATATTTATCAGGCAAAAAGTATGGCTAAATAAAAAAAAAAGAACAAAAAAAAAAAACATTTCACCTGCCCAAGAAAGAACAAACATGTCTTGGTCCACATTTCTAATTATTTTAGATGAAAGAAAACAGGGGCAGATATGCAGAACCATCTCATGTAAGATTTACATTTCTAAATCAAAAGCCCGGAAAAAAAAATCTTTATGCAACACCTAAGGAGCTGAATTCCAATCTCCATAAAAGAAAAGGATGAGCAGCTGTTTAGGCTATGTATAAATATATACACACACATACATATTTATATATATATATATATATGTATATATACATATCTATATATAGATATGTATATATACACATGGGTAAAACAAGCCAGGATATAAGTGTGTAACAGTTGTAAAGGTGGGCAGTTTAGACTTTCTTGTTCCATGGCACTGCTTTCACACGATAAAATTTTGTACCCAAAGGAACCTTAAACCGGTTTTGAGCCTGAAACATAGAGACATGGTTATAATTACTTTTTAAACAGTGACATATTCAATGTCACAATGTTGTTTCTATTACAGCATTATTACAATATACAATTCCTCAATATCGACATGAATATTTTCTTACTAAGAGTCCATTCACACATCTGTTTCCTTTTTCGCTGGTCAACACGAACATTTTTTTCCAGTGTGTCATCCATTCAGCCTCGTCTTTTTTATCATCCGTTATTACAAACTGAAAAAGTTAAACTGTCTGCGGTTTTATATTTTAAAATGGAAGAAAGGCGTAATAAAGCTGGTGTTAAAAAATACGAATTTTGGTAAGAACTTACCTGTAAAATTCTTTTCAGCAAAGGAAGCAAGGGGGACACTTCATTACTTCTGGGTAGGGCGGAGCCAGATAGTAGGACTAACCTCAGGTTCTAAAAATGGGTGTTGTCCGGCCCCTCCGGCTCTGGCTCCTCCTGCCGTACACTCCAGTTTTGTACACAAGCTAAGGAGAAAGAAATCACCAGCGGAGTGCCATAACCAATCTGAAAGGGTTCAAAAGACCAAAGTTATGCACATAACATGAATACCACACAGCTCAGGTACCACTCACAAAACCTGACCACTGCGATGAGCTGGCGATGCCGGAAAGAGCCGTAGAGCGCTGACCTCAGCTCAGAAACTCACTTATCAGAGCGAGCCGCGCTGCATCTGAAACAACACCTTCTGCCTTATGGGAGGGAGAAGTGTCCCCCTTGCTTCCTTTGCTGAAAATAATTTTACAGGTAAGTTCTTACCAAAATTCGTATTTCAGCTGCAGATGGAAGCAAGGGGGACACTTCATTACTTCTGGGATGTCCCAAAGCAGTACAAAAACAAGGGTGGGAAAAAACCTTAAACAGGCAGAAGCCAACACCTTGATACATGCGCAACAGGCACAACATAAACTTAACTAGAAGTTTTCAAAATACAGCCGCCTGAAGGACTCTGCGTCCTAAGGCCGCATCAGCGGAGGCACTGACGTCCACCTTATAAAACTTTGTAAAGGTGTGAACAGAACGCCAAGTCGCTGCTCGACAGAGCTGGGCTGCCGAAGCCCCTTGATGAAGGGCCCACGAAGAGCCCACAGCTCTCGTGGAATGAGCCCGAATATTAATCGGGCAAGGTTCGTCCATAACACGGTAAGCTTCCAAAATAGCTGACCGGATCCAACGAGCTATAGTATCTTTAGAAGCTCGTTGACCACGACGACGACCTGCTGGAATCACAAAAAGAGAATCCGACTTCCGGAAACTCTGCGTAACTGACAAGTAAAACTTCAATGCCCGCACTAAGTTTAATGAGTGCAAGGCCCGCTCCTTCGCATTCTTTGGTTCTGAACAAAGCAAAGGCAACACAATATCTTGATTGACATGGAATTGAGATACCACTTTAGGGAGAAAATCATGTCGCGTGCGAAGAACAACACGATCCGGGAAAAATTCCAAGAAAGGTGGCGAACATGAAAGAGCCGCCAACTCGGAAACCCGTCTCAAGGAAGTGACCGCCACTAGGAAGGCAACCTTCCAAGAAAGCAAAGAAAGATTAATAGCATCCATAGGCTCGAAAGGAGCACTTTGAAGAGCTTTCAAAACCAGATTAAGCCGCCAAGGCGACACAGGAGTTTTCCTTGGAGGAAACTGACGAGCTGCTCCGCGAAAAAAGGCACATACGTCCCTACGCGAGGCAATAGCTTTACGAAAAAGCACCGACAGGGCAGACACCTGACCCTTCAGGGTACTGATTGCCAAACCCTTATCCAGCCCGTGCTGCAAAAAAACCAACAAGTTGGGTAATGAAAATTTCTTTGGATTCCTGGAAGAACCCAAACACCATGAAAAGAAGGATTCCCAAATCCTGTAGTAAATCCTAGTCGTAGCCGGACTTCTTGACGCTCTCATGGTGGCAATGACCTTTTCTGAAAACCTTTGACGGGTTAAAATCTCGGTCTCAAGAGCCAAGCCGTCAAACGCAGAGACCTCAGGCCCGGATGACACACGGGACCCTGAGTGAGCAAGTCCGGTCGAAGAGGCAGAGGAAAAGGAGGCGCCGCCAGAAGCGACATCAGCGTGGAAAACCACGTCCTTCTCGGCCAATCTGGGGCTATCAGAATAGCCGGAACCCTCTCCAGCCTGACCCGACGTAACACAAGCGGCAGCAAGGATATCGGTGGGAACACATAAACCAGCTGGTATTGGCTCCACGGAACCACCAGCGCATCCACTTCCACCGCGGTCGGATCCCTGTATCTGGACATGAAAGTTGGTAACTTGGCATTGATCCTGGAGGCCATCAAGTCTACTTGAGGAGTCCCCCATCGGGAGCACAGAAGTGCAAAGATTTCCGGATGAAGACTCCATTCTCCTGAATCCATCCTCTCTCGGCTGAGAAAGTCTGCCTGGATATTCTGAACTCCTGGTATGTGAATCGCAGAAATGGCCGGCACATGAGCCTCGGCCCATATCAGAATCCGAGATACCTCCGACATGAGTCTGGAGCTCCTCGTCCCGCCTTGATGGTTGATATACGCAACCGCCGTAGCGTTGTCCGTCTGAACACGAACTGGTAATCCGCTCAAAGGGACCGTCCAATGTTGGAGGCAAAGAAAAATTGCCCTCAATTCCAGGATGTTGATCGGTAACACCGATTCTTCCGGTGACCAAACTCCCTGAATCCAGAATTGTTCCAAACTCCCCCCCAGCCCGTCAGGCTGGCATCGGTGGTCAAGACCGACCATGACAGGGGAAGAAAAGATTTTCCCAGGAAAAACCGTTCCGGACGTAACCACCAGTCCAGAGACTCTCGCACTTTGCGGGAGATTAAAACCCTGCAATCCAGTGTTTCCTGTGCACGATTCCATCTCTTCAAAATGAAGCTTTGAAGCGTTCTGCAATGGAACTGAGCAAACGGAAGAGCTTCCATCGAAGCGACCATTAACCCCAGAAGGCGCATACATCTTCGAAGGGATACTGTCGTTGAGGACTGCACAGTCCGTGCCAGACAATGGATACTGGTTTGCTTGTCCTTTGGCAGAAAAACTACCACTTTCGCTGTGTCGAAAATCATGGCCAAAAACAGGATTGACTGAGAAGGCTCCAGGGATGACTTCTCCCAGTTGATCAGCCACCCGAAATCCTCCAGGAGCTAAAGGGATAAATCGCGAGCCGTCACTGCCTCCTCCTTTGAGGATGCCACAATCAGAAGATCGTCCAGATAAGGAAGTATCATGATCCCTTGTCTCCGAAGCATTGCCATAAGAGGTGCCAGCACCTTTGTAAAAACTCGGGGTGCCGAAGCCAACCCGAAAGGGAGGGCCACAAACTGGTAATGGTCCTGACCTATGGCAAAGCGCAGAAAGCGCTGATGAGATCTTCCGATGGGAACGTGTAAATAGGCGTCGCGAATATCTATGGACACCAGAAAATTGTTCTGTGACAGGGCAGTCACCACTGAGCGAAGCGACTCCATGCGGAACTTTTGGGTGTAAACATGCCGATTTAACCTCTTGAGATCCAGAATGGGACGAAACTTTCCCTCCTTTTTGGGGACCACAAAGAGGTTGGAATAAAATCCCCTTCCCCGGTCTTCCGGAGGAACTGACACTACTACACCCTTCTGTAGTAAGGAATCGACTTCCTGCCGCAGAGCGGTCAATAAGTCGGGATCTGACGGAACGCGAGACTGACAGAATCTTTCTGGAGGGCGAGAGAGAAACTCTATGAAATAGCCTGCCGACATTATTCGTGTCACCCAGGAGTCTGAGACGCGGGAGACCCAAACCGCTTGAAACAGGAGCAGGCGCCCCCCCACTCGAGAATCCTCGAGTGAACTTCTGGCGTCAGTCCGATTTGGCGGGCTTTTTGTC
The DNA here is from genome assembly GCA_033576555.1 of Oophaga sylvatica. Classification (NCBI taxonomy): domain Eukaryota; kingdom Metazoa; phylum Chordata; class Amphibia; order Anura; family Dendrobatidae; genus Oophaga; species Oophaga sylvatica. Next base: position 349,358,636 of record JARQOD010000006.1, read on the forward strand.
AGATTCCCGCTTGTCATTGCGCGGGTATTGTTTCCAAGAAGCGTTACACTTTTGGGAAGACTTTTTCCCTGAAAAGGTGGGACGACCCGATCCCCAAGAGGAGTGACCGGCTCGCCCCCTGCCACGAAAAAAACCGCCGGTTACCGTAGGAACCGGTCCTGCCAAAAGCAGCCGTAGCTGCCCTACGCTGAGGCAACGCTGACTCCTTAGCCTTAGCAATCAATTCCGTGAGGTCAGAGCCGAAAAGCTGACCACCTTTGTAAGGCAAAGATAGCAAACCTTGTTTGGAGACCGCATCTCCAGTCCACTGTTTAAGCCACAACGCTCTTCTAACAGTGATTGTAGAAGCCTGAGCTCTGGATATTAGGGAAGCCATATCCAAAAGAGCGTCACAGACATATTGGTCTGATTCTTCTATTAACTTAATGATCTCATCTATTGCCTGTAAAGACGACCCATCTTGCAGGGATATCCGCAGGCGAGCTGTCCAACCCATGGAAGCTCTAGAAGCACAATAGGAAGATAAAGCCACTCTAAAGGCCTGACCAGCAGCTTCATAGCCGGCCTTGGCTGCCATCTCTGACTTTTTGTCCAGCGCATCCTGCAAAGTAGCTTTCCCTTTGACGGGAAGCATAGTAGCTTTGTTAAGCTTAGATAAAGAAATATCCACCTCAGGGGACGGAATCCAGCTAGCAAATAGGTCTGCTGGACAAGGATACAAGGTTTCAAACAACCTTGTCCCCTGAAAACGCTTATCTGGACAAACGCGTTCCTTTTCTACTTTCTCAGAAAACTCACTCATAGCTGGCATCGCTAAACGTGATCTTTGCGACCCATGGTACCATCTGGGTATACCTTCATCATCATTCATCTCCTCGGGTACTTGCAGTACCTCTCGTATGGCCCTGACAAAAGCATCTACACGGCCCGACAAGGAAGCAGAGTGCTCCTGAAAATCCTCTCTGCCCGAATCAGAACATTCTCCCTCAGAAACTGAAGGAGAACTCCCCCTCGCAGACAAATCTGAGTCACTTAGTGGGGAGGGCATAGCAATCCTGGGACGCTTTTTGCTATGAGAAGGTCTAGAGGATACCCACTGACCCAAAAGGTCAGAAAGCCCACTAATAGCAGTAGCGAGCATATCAAACTTGGCATCATAGCGACCTCCAATAGCAGCGCTAGAAGGTGCAGAGGATTCCATCGTGTCAGAAACGCGGGGCTGGTCCTGGAGAGGACGAGGAAGACGATTAGCCTCCTGACTCAAATCTGACATGCCGGTTATTGAGATGGTATAGTGATGAGAATAACCAGAGCAGTGTGGTCTCACACAGTAGCAAAACACTGAAGGGTTAACTTCTTTTAAAAGCAAAAGAATACCCCAGCAGTGAAAAACGGCGCCCCCCCCCCCGCTGCAGACAGCTCACAGACCGTTACTGAGGGATACAATGTCCCAATGATCAGAAAACTGCAGCGCTGCGCTAGAGAGCGCAAACAGCAAAAAAATGCTGCGGGAGGCTAAAGGGTTAAGCTGCTACCTAAGCGATAGCAGCGACTCACCCGGCTGGCTTGGTGTTGTCTCAAATGCCTGTGTACAGAAACGGAGGAGAGGAGACCAGGAGAGCTGTAATGGCTGCCGCAGAGAGCAGGAAGAGAAGGAGCCAGTCACTTCCTGTAATCAGAAAGCCGGGAAAGCCCGAAGCCACGCCCCCTCTCTGCTCAGTCAAAAAAGTGCGGGAAATCTTTTGCACTCCTCTCCCTGTACACTGTAACGGCGCTGCAGCGCCGAAAACATATTAAATAAAAAATCGCTCTCTTTTTTTTTTTTTTTAAAAATGCCCAATCATGAGAAAATAGTGGGAAACACCAATAACAGTCAGCGCTGTCACCGCAGACGCTGTAATCACTCGCACATATCAAAATATAATGCAGAGTACTCACCAGTCAAAAACGCCACAGGGACCCTCCACGGATATGTGACGCTGTGCCCATTGCTTCCCCATGAGGACAAGGAACGCAGTGACCCAGAACGTGGTGTGCATCCTGTCAGGGATAGCCACCTCTTCCCCCGGGCCGGCAAGAAAATGCAATGACCACCATTTAGGGAATACATTTCTGCCAGGGGAGAGGATGGGGTCCAGCAGCGCCGGTACCCCTGATCCTCTAGACATAAAGTCCAGGACCCTGTCCGAGTAAAATAATAAACTCTTCTGAGGTGATTTCTGAGGAGCTGCATTAGCAGCCGTCCTTCCTACTTGGACCTCAAGTCGAAACTGGAGTGTACGGCAGGAGGAGCCAGAGCCGGAGGGGCCGGACAACACCCATTTTTAGAACCTGAGGTTAGTCCTACTATCTGGCTCCGCCCTACCCAGAAGTAATGAAGTGTCCCCCTTGCTTCCATCTGCAGCTGAAATATGGTTTAAGTTTTTCAGCTTTATTTAAAGGGAACCTGTCATCTGGGAAAATGCAATTTACCTGCAGATATAGAATTATTCTGCAGGAAAATAGTGTTACAATGCTGCATGTAGAAAATTAACTTATTTCTTTTCGGCTTTCAGTCATGGGGCGTGGGTGAATCGTCTACAGTCATAGCTCACAGCACCACTCACTATACTGTGAGCTGTAGGCGTAGGCTCATCCCAACACTTTGATTGACAGCCAGCTCTGTAGTGCATCTGTGCAGAGTGAGCGTACTCACAGTATGGTGAGCAGTGTCTGTAACCTCTCTGTGATCACCCCAAGACTGAAAGCCGGCGGCTCCTGGGAGGAAATAAGTTCATTTTCTCCCAGTAGCCAAACTTTCAGTAAGGCAGCTTGGCCAGGAATCACTGTCACGCTATTTACTTACAGATTGACCCTATATATGCAGGTAGATGCTTTCTGAGATGACAAGCTCTCTTTAATGGATATACATAGACTTGAATTTTTGAGTTTGATCAGGAAAAATGGATGAAATATAACATGCAAAAAAGTTTAACGCAATAGTAAAACAAAACCCAGATATGTAAACGGTTTAATTAAATTATAGGGGTCAGTATATAATGTAGCCATTAAAAGACAACAGCATCCACCAGGATCATTACAATAAACTTTAAAAAGATCTGAATCAGAACAGAAGTCATAACCCTAATGTGAACAAAGCCAAATTGAGGGTTCTAAGAATAAGTTGGTGTAGGATTAGAAAAACATGGCCTTGTTCTTCTAGAAACAATCCTACACTGTCCAAATGTTGTGGGTTGTACTGGAGCTCAGTCCTTATCGTCTCACTATCTGTCATCTACTACAAGACATCTCAGTTACATAAAATACTTGAGAAATGAAACCATATTCTGAAACATCAATGATTCTGCATAGATAATATCACCTTAACTCTCCATTTATCCTGTGCAGCAGCTCATTACAGATAACTATATAACTGAGATCAAAAAACAAAGGATTGCATATGTACGCAGTTTACCTTTTTTGCCTGGCAATACTCCTTTTCCATCACTTTACCAAGTACCCAGGGCCTTCTAGAAGAACCAGAAGCTGCATGAAACAAGGAAAAATCTATAAAACATAGTAAGCATCAGACTTTGAATCACATTGTCACAGCTAGTGAATGAGACTGCACTGTGATCAGCATGTTATTGTGACCATGATCTATCAGTCCTCAGAAATGTAACCCTTACAGGTATTAACCCCTTTATGGACTTAGTTAACATTTTCTGGAAAAAAAGGAAGACTTTCTATAACTTTTTTTAAGGTTACAAACTGTAGATACACAATATGGCTAGAGGTATGCTGAATCAAGATTGCTAATGCCAGTTACTGGCTGCAGGGGTCATGTGCTGCATATGGGATATCACAGCTGCAGAAATGGCCAACATCAGTTCAGAGATTGGCACTGGAGCTGTAAGTAATGCTTATTTTGTTATTACATACCTTTATGTGCCCCAATCACTGTAAAAGTACGGTAACTACACTAGATAGATAACTTTTTATATGTTTATATGTTGAAGGACCATTAATTCAGTGGAGATCTGGGTCCCTCTCACTGTTTAATCAAAAGACCTCTTAGAAATGCACACATCCTGCTTGACTGCACACACAAAGCACAGTACAGATTCAATAGAAAGAGAACATTTATTATATAGTCATAGACTTTCTATTGAACTTTTACTCCGCTCGGTGCTAGGCATTCCTGCCACCTCTAAAGGGGCATTTACGCTGCAAGATAATCGTGAAGAGTGATGTTAAAAGCGCTCGTTTCACAACTATTTTGCTACGTAAACAGGCTGCAGATCATCTGATGAAGCCAAACGCTCGTTCATTGGGTGAAATGATCTTCTGTGCAGCTAAAACATTATCGCTCTTAGCGGTACATTATCCTGTGTACACAGGACTCACTCTGCTGAGAACTATGGCCGCCTATGTGCACTGAGTGATCTAGTGTAGAGCGCTTAATGCGCATCACTTACTTTGGTCTGCCTGTGTAATTAGGCATCCAGACTACCGCCAACCATTAAATGTTTGGCGATCATATCGTGCCGCCAGTAAGTTTGTGCAAACCTTTGATATTTAAGTAAATGGAATTCTTTGTGGGTGAGGGCCACATCTCCCTTGGCCTTCATGTAGGTAATCTTCTTGGATCACATCTCTATCCATTCATGTAACATTTGGATTTCTCTACCAAACATGCGTTATATCCAATAGACATATCATTAAGCACTTTGTGATTGAATTGTTTCTCCATGTAAGATACCAGACCAGATGTTATAGGATTACTTAATCTGCTATTGATATGTAACCCTTTAGGCCTCGGTATACTCTAATATAGTTACAATACGGTCGTTACTGACCTTGAATACCTGTGGGAACCATACATAGGTTGAGTTATAGAAATCATATGAATGTTTACAGCACCAAGCACTTTCTTAAACTTGCTGCATGTATACAGCTCTGGCAAAAATTAAAAGATCACTGCAAAATGTTCAGTTTGTCTGATTTTTCTCTTTATAGGTATATTTTTGAGTAAAATATAAATTGCTCTTTTATTCTATAAACTACTGACAACATATCTCCGAATTTCCAAGCAATAAATTTTGTATTTATTTTCAGAAAATGACAAATGGTCAAAATAACAAAAAAATGCAGTGCTTGCAGACCTCAAATAACGCTAAGTAAACAAGTTCATAATCATTTAGAAACAACAATACTAATGTTTTAACTCAGGAAGAGTTCATAAATCAATATATCAATATTTTGTGGAATAACCATGAAAAATCACAGCTTTCATGCGTCTTGGCATGCTTTCCACCAGTTTTTCACACTGCTTTTGGGTGAACTTATGCCACTCCTGGTACAAAAATGTAAGAAGTTCTTCTTTGTTTGATGGTTTGTGACTATCCATCTTCCTCTTGATTACATTCCAGAGGTTTTCAATGGGGTTCAGGTCTGGAGATTGGGCTGGCCATGACAGGGATTTGATGTGGTGGTCCTTCATCCACACATTGATTGACCTAGCTATGTGGCATGGCACATTGTCCTGCTGTAAAAACCAGTACTCAGAGATGGAGAACATTGCCTGAACAGAAGGAATCAACTGTTTTTCCAGGATAACCTTGTATGCGGCTTGATTCATACGTCCTTCGCAAAGAATAACCTGCCCAATTCCAGCCTTGCTGAAGCATCCCGAGATCATCACCGATCCTCCACCAAATTTCACAGTGGGTGCAAGACTCTGTGGCTTGTACGCCTCTCCAGGTCTCCGTCTAACCATTAGACGACCAGGTGTTGGGCAAAGCTGAAAATTAGACTCATCAGAGAAGATTACCTTACTCCAGTCCTCTATGGTCCAATCTTTATGGTCTTTGGCAAACTTCAGCCTGGCTCTCCTTTGCTTCTAATTGATGAAAGGCTTTTTTTCTAGCTTTACATGATTTCAGTCCTGCCTCTAGGAGCCTGTTACGAACTGTTCTAGCCGTGCACTTCACCCCAGCTGCCATTTGCCATTCCTTTTGTAGGTCACTTGATGTCATCCTGCGGTTGCTGAGTGACATTCGAATAAGATGACTGTCATCCCAGTCAGTGGAGAGTCATTTTTTCCCTCTTCCAGTCTGTAGCTTTGTTGTCCCCAATGTCTGCTGCTTGACCTTGTTGTAATGGACTGCCGTCTTAGAAATTTTAAGGATGGAGGCAACATGACGCTCACTGTATCCCTCTGCTAGTAAAGCCAGAATTGAGCCCTTCCTTTTCTCACTCAAGACTTTTCTTTTCAACTCCTTTGGCATGGTTAAAAGTTATTTTTTCATTCCTATTACTTTTGAGATAGCACTAGCACTTGTTTTGCCATCCAGCTTGTCCTATTGCAAGAAGATCGTGAACACCACAGTAGTGTTTTTTATAATTTCCTTTGTTAAATAAGATTTGGTTCAGGTGATCACCTAATCAGAAGCACATTAAGTAGAATGAGGTGTACTCTGGTTGAAATTCAACTGACACTGGAATGGAATGGATGTCAGACATGTAGAGAAGCGGATTTTTATAAAACTGTGCAGTGGTCTCTTAATTTTTGCCAGAGCTGTATTTTCCCACACTTATGCAAAAATTATGAGTTGTTTATGTAACTTTACATGAAAAGTAATATAAATTCATATATTGTATCCATTACACTTTCTGTACCTGTAATTTATACATGTTGCTGTGTCCCCTAGCTGACATAAGGCATCTAGTTCATTTTTTTAAATTTTATTATTTCATAATCAATAAACATTTAATTTTATCATCTCTTGTATACAGTTCTTTATTCTGGATCCCAATCCAGAGTCTGTATTTGCTGTGTAATCAGGCATTCAGAATACCGCCAATCATTAAATGTTTGTCGATATTATGCCACCAGTCGGTTCTTGTAAACAGACCTTTGCTTTTTAAGTAAATGAAAGTCTTTCTTTGTCATCCAACTTTCCTAGAAAGGTAAATTAAAAAATGTAAAATCTTGAAGTCACCCCGGTGTACTTTTTTGAGAAAATGTTTAACACAGAGGTAGTATGTCTTTACGCTTATGACTTTACCTTAGATGACTCCATCATTTTGCTATGGCTTAGGACACAGCAGGAGTTCCTGAAGGATTAGAATGTATTATGCAATAATCTTTCAAATAAAATCAATCTGTATTAGATCCGCTACCCTTTAAGGTTAGCCTACCAATTGCCTGACTTAGCCTTGCTGCTTTATTTTATTTATTTTAACCCAGCTTAAACATAAACTCTGCAGGTTAATGTCCAGCCATAAAGACATGAGTTTATATTCTAAATATTAGCTTCAATCTCCCGTCTGGACAATTAAAATGTTTGAGATCTGGCAAACAATGATCAGCAGCTAATATGAAGTCACTGAAATGTCAACAAGTCATACGTCTTTCCAGCAAGATACTCCTTGGTGCAGTATGACGATGCCTGATGTGCTGCATGATTAACATAGCAAAAGGCAAAGTAGGTATTCCTATACCTAGAAATAAATCTATGTGAACGCAGTGAGGACAGAGACTAGAATAAATCAGCAGCAGAAGAGCAACTGTACTCCTCTGGTAGAAAGAATGCTGAATTATAATTAACAAACAAAGAACTTTTCATTTACTTTTTTGCGATAAAATTGCAAAGTTGGAAAAAACAGTTTAGGTTTTCATTATGATTGCCTACAACTTGGACAGAAAAAAATGATGCAACAAAAGAGCAGAAGAATAAACAATCATAAAAATCGTATATCTTCTGGGATGAAAGAATATATAATATGTTGAGACAGCAATCTGGTCAACACATTTATATAATAATGGCATGACATATGCCCACCATTAAACATATTGTATTTTTACATCAAAATTTCTATTCCGCTTATTAATATACCTTAATTGTTACCAAAGTTCTGTTTTTCTGATGCACAGCTTTGACTATCTGTATAGACAAGTACTATCCTGACTGCCAACAAATGGAGATTAGGGCCTTAGCTTAGCGTGTAAAAAGATAACCCCCTTTGATATGTCACAGTTCAGTGATTGGTGGGGTCCCAATGCTGAGAGCCCCACCAGTTGCTTTAATATAGAGGCAGAAGATCATCAGAGTGCGTGCGGAGTGGTTTATCGACTCAAGCATAGTTGATCAGTTCAGCACTGATCAAAACTACAGCATTTTTTAATTGTTTTCCCCTTTGAGGGGACGTTACCATCAAATTTTACCCCACTTAACCAGTTCTACCACTCTTTTTGGCTTAAAAATACTTTTTAAAACTTAAAGGGGTTTTCCGGTCTAAAATAAAAAGTCTGCACTCACTCTGTGCAACTACAGACTTATGCAAACCTTCAGCCTACGAACTGTGCACTGCGAGAATTCGCCGTTGTGTGCCCTGGGAATGGTGGTCAAATATGTGATGTACATACTCCCGGGCAGAACTCGTATAGTGGAGGTGCCTTTGCTCAATACACTTGACTGGCGTATCTTTTGGAGCAGTGTGCAAGGTAGATGAGTGTTATCTTCACCAAGACGCTGAAAGCTCAGACACACCCCACCACATTGTAGACAAACCAGACAAGTTGCCTGATCAGGACAACCTGAACGTTGCTTAGCTGCCACTGTAAGAAATAAAATATGGATGCCCTCTTCCATTTTATACTCTAGTTCTCATTGGCCCAGCAAACTATAGAACAAATGTTAGAAAATTAGCTTGCAAAACTACTGCGTCATACCACAATAAGTTCACGACTGTCACCTGGGACTGTCTGGTCCATAAAAGCCTCCGGGTGAAATTAAGCTATGCCAGGATCTCTTATATTAATGGATGTGGACGATGCAGCACAGTGGCTCAGTGGTTAGCACTGATGCTTTACAACACTAGGGTCCTGGATTCAAGAGTGTGGACGCTCCTCCCATGTTTGCGTGGGTTTGTAAGTAAATAGGTCTTAAAAAGGTAAAATTCTACTTTAAATTGTAATCTAATTTACTCTATCTAATTTACTCTATTTTCCAACATGCTTTTACAGAAAACAAAATTAATGAAACTTGAACAAAACAATTTGGATTATAGAGAACATTCCTGAAGCTGAAGCAACTTTATCTAAAAATACTTATGTGCCACATTTCCTGTAATTTTTAAAAGTAAAAATTTAAAATAATGATTGACAGCATTAGATGCTGCTGCATGGATACAGATAAGGCTTTATATTCTTATTTAAGGTTACAGGTCATATTTTCCTATCCACAACCTTTAACAACATTATAGCAATCTGAATTTCCTCCAAAGGTCAGGGACTTCTACACATTAAAGCCCGCATCTCACATAGCGATAAACCAGTGATCCCGACAACGATCAGGATCGCTGGTGTGTCGCTACATGATCGCTGCTGAGCTGCCAAACAGGCAGCGATCAGCACAGCGACACTGCGGGTAACGTCGCTTAGTTACCCGCAGTGTACGTTGGATACCAGCGCCCTGATGCAGGGAGCTGGTAACCAAGGTACATGTCGGGTATCCAGGTGCTGCGCGGTGCCTGGAAACCCGCTGTGTACCTTGGTTACCAGCTCCCTGCATCAGGGCGCTGGTATCCAAGGTACACATCGGGTTTCCAGGCACAGCCCCACGCCTGGAAACCTGCTGTGTACCTTGGTTACCAGCGGATCGCTGGTCTCCCGCCTGTCACACGCAGCGATGCGTGCTGGCCAGCGGGAGACCAGCGATCAAAAAATGTCCAGGACATTCAGCGACGATCAGCGATACCCAGCAGGGGGGCTGATCGTCGCTGAATGTCACACACAGCGATATCGCAGGGGAGATCCTGTTGCGTCACAAAACTAGTGACTCAGCAGCGATCTCGCTAGCGAGATCGCTGTGTGAGACGGGGGCTTTACAGATCACAGTATCTTTTCTATGCCAACAAGACTTCAGTCTTGTGAGATAAAATCATTTCAACTGAAAAAATTCCAGATCGTTCCAGTTTATGAACAAAACCAGATGAGGCATATAAGCAGAAAAATTGACAACATGAAGAGCTGATAGCATGAAAACAAGGCTTTTGATTGTTCACCACTTTTCTTTACAAATTACAGGATTTCACAGTGTCTATTTTGGTGGAGGCAAGACACATTTCTCACACATCACTGTATTTTGCAGTCTGTCTCCTTATCTGTTCTCAAATGTATGAACTTAATTATTTTGGAGGGGGGGCACAGATCGGTGTCACAACCCAATGGTGCAACAGTCCCACATGATATTAAGAAGCCATAGTCTTAGCTGATCTGGAGAGTTGTCCACCATTCAGAATGCATGTACCATCCTCGCTGCTCTCAGTGCACTAATATTATATTTGCACATTCTATATTGGACCTAAATTTAGTATTCGCGAAAACTAGGGAGAAGCATTGAGAATATTTTTACGTAAAGAATATCTAAACATTTGCTATTTGTTTATGTTGTTTTTTTAATTGCGAGTAGATTGGTGGGGGTTCAGGTTCTGAGACCCCACCAACTAATCAAAAAAGCAACTTCATCCGTACCCTGCTCTGTGAGTGCGCTGAGGCAGGTGCTAACTTCTGTTTTTTAAACAGCACAACTCTAGGAGCGTTTCGGAGTTAATCGGTGGGAGGGTTTCAGGACCTAGGCTCCTACTGATCTACTTCCAATTAAGAGAACAACAATATATAAAAATAATAACTCTTTAAAGGTTAGGTCTCTTGCACTTGTGATAGTTTAGCTGCAAATTTTACATTGGAAAATAAAGGTTGATTCATCAAAGGCAATTTATGCAGAATTTAGCTACAATTCTGGTGTAAATTACTTTGACAAAAAAAAAATTGCTAAATTTTGTGACTTTTGGCATTTTCACACCAGTTTCTCCAAGTTCCGTCAAAATGGAGCTAATCGAAATCGTGAAAAGCTGTGATGTTCATAACGTCATGTTGAGATGCTACAGATTCATTAGGTGTGTGCCTCTTAATGAATCAGGAGCGTCTAACTCCTGCATGCCCCCCATCATCAAGACCAGCGACAAAATCGTCAGTCTTGTTGAATCTGGAAAAAATATCAGCAAAGTAAATGATATTTTAACAAACTTCACCTAAGGCTGCAGAAAATATGTGTAAAAATTGAATGGCAAGTGCAAAATTTTAAAGCTGTAGCATGGCATTTTTTTCTGTTAATTTTCACGGTAATTTCAATGTAGAGTGGTGAAATCCAGGATGATATGTTATAGTGAATTACATCAACTTCTACCACAGAATTTGTGGGTGAAAAAAATCTGTCCAAGGTAAGTATCCCTTAACCCTTGTTTGGGCATATGATATTGATTAACTAATGTTAGGTTGGATCACTGATCAGATCTGTGAGACCTACCACTCTGCACCACAGTGAGCACCTGTTATTAATACAGATGGTAGCTGGATCTATACATTAAATGGAGCAGAACAGCACAGCTGTTTAATGTGTAGCAGCAGATGTACTGCAGATCAGAGGAGCTAAGAACAGCTGATGAGTAGGAATGTCAGGTGTTGCACTCCCACTGATCCAAAATTGATGAACTATCCTTTGGATAGGTCAGCAACAGTACATGATAAGACATACTTTAACTCTGCTGTACTGTTTGAGGCCTATTTGACTCGAAGAAAAAGTTTGTGAAGCTGCAGATTATTAAGAATGAGGATCTGCAAATCGTGGTCAGGCGAGTTTCATTATGAATATGTGTAAATTATGTGTTTTTTTATTTTTTTATACGAAATAATGATTTTACACGTACTGTTCGTGGTAAGTATTTTATACAGATCTCCTCTCACAAACAATTTATAGTATCATTGTGGATTATCTATTCCATTTACCGTATATACTCGAGTATAAGCCGACCCCAGTATAAGCCGACCCCTCTAATTTTGCCACAAAAAACTGGGAAAACGTATCGACTCAAGTATAAGCCTAGGGTGGAAAATGAGATTATGCCCCATATGCTGCTCCATGTATTATGCCCCACAAGATGCTCCATGTATTGTGCCCCATATGCTGCCCATGTATTGTGCCCCCATAGATGCTCCATAGATTGTGCCCCCATAGATGCCCCATGTATTATGCCCCCATTGATGCTTCATAGAGTGTGCCCCCATAGATGCTCCATAGATTATGCCCCCATAGATGCCCCATGTATTATGCCCCCATAGATGCTCCAGATTATGCCCCCATAGATGCCCCATGTATTATGCCCCCATAGATGCTCCATAGATTATGCCCCCATAGATGCTCCACAGATATGCCATGTTTTATGCCCCCATAGATGCTCCATAGATTATGCCCCATAGATGCTCCAGATTATGCCCCCATAGATGCCCCATGTATTATGCCCCCATAGATGCTCCATAGATTATGCCCCCATAGATGCTCCAGATTATGCCCCCATAGATGCCCATGTATTATGCCCCCATAGATGCTCCATAGATTATGCCCCCATAGATGCTCCATAGATTATGCCCCCATAGATGCCCCATGTATTATCCCCCCATAGATGCTCCATAGATTATGCCCCCATAGATGCCCCATGTATTATCCCCCCATAGATGCTGCATTGATTAGGCCCCTTATGCTGCCGCAGCTGCAAAAAAAAAAGACATACCTCTCGTCGCTGGGGGCCAGGTACCGGTGTCCTGAGCAGGCGGGGACACCGGCGCACCATGGGGGACAGGTGCCGGTGTGTCACCGCTCGCTCAGGGCCCCGGCACCTGCGATATTTACCGGTCACACGGTCCACCGCTGAGCGCCGCTGTCTTCCGGGTACTCCAGCAGTAAATGATCAGGCAGAGGGCGCGGCGCGCAGTAACCACGTCATCACGCCCTCTGTCTGAACATCGCAGCAAGAGGACACGAGGACACAGCGGCGAGCAGTGGTAGAACGGGACAGGTAAATATCACTTATACTCACCCTTCCGCCGGTGCATCTCTGCCCTGCTCTTCTCCCGCGGTCTCCGGCGCCAGTGTTCAGCAGTCACGTGGTACTGCTCATTAAAGTCATGAATATGTGCATATTCATGACTTTAATGAGCGGTACCACCTGACCACTGAACATAGGCGCCGGAAACCGTGGGAGAAGAGCAGGGGCTGCAGAGACCGCGCCGGCGGAGGGGTGAGTATATAGAACAGCTGCGCTCCGCCTCCCCCCTGTATATGACTCGAGTATAAGCCGAGAGGGGACTTTTAGCCCTAAAAAATGGGCTGAAAATCTCGCTTATACTCGAGTATATACGGTACTTATGTTTATTAATTTCTCCAGTTCTTGCAAGTCCAAGAGCTTGATACATTTGCAAGTTACTGCAGATGGATGGGCTTTGAGTACAGGTCGGTGCTGGTCTGTTTCGCTGTAGTACAGTGGGGCAAAAAAGTATTTAGTCAGCCACCAATTGTGCAAGTTCTCCCACTTAAAAAGATGAGAGAGGCCTGTAATTGACATCATAGGAAGACCACAACTATGAGTGTCAAAATGAGAAAACAAATCCAGAAAATCACCTTGTCTGATGTGCAAGATTTATTTTTTAAATGTCCTAACACGTCTAAAGGACTAATATAATCTTTAGGCAGATTAGGGACAATCATTTAATTCACACTTTTTTTAGGACATTTAAATAAGATGACTCCACGGTGTGCGGGCACTTATTGGCTAAATAGGACAAACATGATTAGCGCACTTGCCCCTTCAACATGTTTCACCGCATGTGTGGCGTCATCATGCGATGGGACAATGGCGTTTAAAATAAAAGTAAATTTTTATCTTTTATGGTAACCTTTCGACCTATCATAAAGGTAAAAAAGAAACTTGATACAGACCTTTTTGAGAGATAAGACACAAGATTTGCTTGTCTTGGAAAAGGCAGAGGATATATTATATATAAAAAAAAATCATGACTAGGATAACGTGACCCAACCTATATAATCATCTCTGAATTTGTTGAAAATGTTACAATACTTTCAATCATGTACCATTCAGGCATAATTCCACAAAATAAAATCAAACTAGCAGGTTTATTGGGGCTGAAATATTTCTGGGTGACACTTACCACACTCACCTGGCTTAAGATCTAATGCCAAAAGAGATTCCGAATGCAAGAAATACAGCGTTGGACTGACTGTAAATAACACATAATTGTCGTGACGTTCATCCAAAATTATAAGAACCAAATCCCCAACCTGGAAGCTGTAAACAAAAAGAAGACATGTTTTCCTTTATTTTTAATATGAACAATGTCATGCACCAGATAACTGTTAAATGAGAACGTGTTACAAACATTATTCCTTAACTTCAATAGTACTGGTACATTCAAACTGAACATAGAATACCACGTGGATGCACGGCCATCAATGTAAGAAGGTAGCAAACCCAGTGATGCCGATGTGACAATATGAGAATCACACATTGCCACTCTTTGTCATGCACGTGAAATAGCAAGTAGAGGGCAACCCTGCATTAGTAAAAATGTAGGTGTTTGGAGATCAGGATCATTCTGGCAAAAAATAAAGCACAAGTTTTGCAAGTAGCTACATTAAAGGGAATCGGTTATCAAGTTTATTCTTCCCAATCTACTGGCATTCTAATGGTACTGCCACACTAAACAATCCCGCTAGCGATCACGATAACGACGCATACTAATGCGATCGCTAGCGGGATTGTTTCTATATCGCTAAATGAGGCCACATTTAGCGATATAGTTAACGACGCTATCGCCGTTAGCGATCTTCTTAACGACTTTAGCGGTACAAAAGTACCGCTAAATCGCTAAGAAAAGGTGCCACACTAGCGATATATACTTACCCAGCGGGAGCGCCGACGATAAAATAGGGTCCGGAACGATTCCAGCGACGAGCGAGATCACAGCAGGAAGCTCGTCGCTGGAAGCTGCCGCACTGAACAACATCGCTAACAGGATCGCTAAATAGTGACGTTTTTTAGCGATCCCGTTAGCGATATTGTTTAGTGTGGCATACCCTTAAAATAGGGACACAGCCTCCGATTCCCTCACCAGGTCTATTACTGAGCTCCTAGCTATAGTTTTGATCAATTCACCGGTTTATCTCTTGTAGCTCTATTAGTCCTCTCAGTGATGTGCAATGAATAACCCACCCACATTGATTGACACCTTTCTGTCTACACTGTGTATAGCCAGAGTTGCTAATTAGTGGTGGTGGTTGGAGATAGCCAGAGCTCAAGAACATCAAGGACTACATAGCAGTGAGAGGACTAGCAGAGGAGAAGATATAACAGTGCATTATCAAAACTACAGAAAAAAGACCACAAAGTTACACACTGCTGGAATTCGTATGTCTGCTCCTACTATATGCTACTCTCTTATGGGGCAAAAACCTGGTTAAAGATTCACTTTAAAAGAGCTCACCATTTTTAAAGGTCCCCATAAACATTTAAGAGCTCTCAGCTGAATGTTCATTCAGACTACTGCTATCTTTCCCAACACTCTCATACACAGGAACACTCAGCTGCGTTCTCTATGAGAGAGCTAGTGACAGAGAAGCCTGGCAGTGGCTTGTCTCCCAGAGTACAAAAGGATCAGGGCTTGAAATCCAACAAGCCAGATCCTTCTCTAGCCCAACATCATCTGACTAGGGAAACAGCAGGGCTCCAAACACATTTCACAAGCAACCCATCCAGTCATTCGATCCAATGCGTGTGGAGGGCCTTAAGATGTAACTTGAGCTGAAATGCTGCTGGGATTTCTCCTGATCACCTAATGAGCTAGTATGACTGGAGAAAGTGGGTTCCAAATGGAGAGAAACACCTACCCGTTTCAAAGTCGGCCATCCTAAGTTTTTAGAGGGGCTTGTCTATTAGCTTCATTTTCAACACCTTCCTTTTGTATCATAGATTCTCAAACAATAAAAGGTACAACCAAGTATACTTTATAGCCAGAAAAACACATGATTAATATTTAATTTAGAGGATTCTACCATACTGTATTTAATTTAGAAGATTCTACCATACTGTATACAATGGAAATGGAGAAAGAATCCAGCTCACAGGGAAACAATTTCTTTATTCGGGCAAGTATGGTACAATGGATTAAAGGGAATCTGTCACCCTAAATTGGCGGGATATTTAAATGATGGCAGTCAGGTCAGATGGACGGTGTTTTGGGTACTTGCCTTAACATGTTGTTTGCCACTGTCTCCATTATTTCTGGGAATTGTAGTCGTTGCCCTCCATATAACGCGCCTGCGCATTGCAATCTGCGGGCAAAGCATACTGCGCGTGCGCAATTCAAAATTGCAATGCGCAGGCGCGTTATATGGAGGGCAACGACTACAATTCCCAGAAATAATGGAGACAGCGGCGAACAACATGTTAAGGCAAGTACCCAAAACACCGCCCATCTGACATGACTGCCATCATTTAAATATCCCGCCAATTTAGGGTGACAGATTCCCTTTAACCCCTTCAAGACCCAGCCTATTTTGACCTTAAAGACCTTGCCATTTTTTGCAATTCTGACCAGTGTCCCTTTATGAGGTAATAACTCAGTAACGCTTCAACGGATCCTAGCGATTCTGAGACTGTTTTTTCGTGACATATTGGGCTTCATGTTAGTGGTAAATTTAGGTCGATAATTTTTGCGTTTATTTGTGAAAAAAATGGAAATTTGGCGAAAATTCTGAAAATTTTGTAATTTTCAAATTTTTATTCTGTTAAACCAGAGAGTTATGTGGCACAAAATAGTTAATAAATAACATTTCCCACATGTCTACTTTACATCAGCACAATTTTGGGAACATTTTTTTTTGTTAGGAAGTTATAAGGGTTAAAAGTTGACCAGCGATTTCTCATTTTTACAGCAAAATTTACAAAACAATTTTTTTTAGGGACCACCTCACATTTGAAGTCACTTTGAGGGGTCTATATGGCAGAAAATACCCAAAAGTGACACCTTTATAAAAACTGCACCCCTCAAGCTACTCAAAACTACATTCAAGAAGATTATTAACCCTTCAGGTGCTTCACAGGAACTAAAGCAACGTGGAAGGAAAAAATGGACATTTTAATTTTTCCAACAAAATTTTTCTTTTAGCATCAATTTTTTCATTTTTACATGGGCATCAGGATAAAATGGATCCTAAAATTTGTTGGGCAATTTCTCCTGAGTACACACATACCTCATATGTGGTCATAAACCACTGTATGGGCGCACGGCAGGGCTCAGAAGGGAAGGAGCGCCATTTGACTTTTTGAATGGAAAATATGCTGGAATATTTAGCGGTTGCCATGTCGCATTTGGAGAGTTCCTGTGTGCCTAAACATTGGAGCTCCCCCACAAGTGACCCCATTTTGGAAACTAGACCCCTAAGGAACTTATCTAGATGCATAGTGATCACTTTGAACCCCCAGGTGCTTCACAAATTGATCTGTAAAAAAAAGAAAGTACTTTTTTTTCACAAAAATTTTCTTTTAGCCTCAGTTTTTTCATTTTCACATGGGCAACAGTATAAATTGGATCCTAAAATTTGTTGGGCAATTTCTCCTGAGTACACAGATACCTCATATGTGGTCATAAACCACTGTTTGGGCGCACTGCAGGGCTCAGAAGGGAAGGAGCGCCATTTGACTTTTTGAATAGAAAATATGCTGGAATATTTAGCGGTTGCCATGTCGCATTTGGAGAGTCCCTGTGTGCCTAAACATTGGAGCTCCCCCACAAGTGACCCCATTTTGGAAACTAGACCCCCTAAGGAACTTATCTAGATGCATAGTGAGCACTTTGAACCCCCAGGTGCTTCACAAATTGATCCATAAAAAAAAGAAAGTACTTTTTTTTCACAAAAATTTTCTTTTAGCCTCAGTTTTTTTCATTTTCACTTGGGCAACAGTATAAATTGGATCCTAAAATTTGTTGGGCAATTTCTCCTGAGTACACAATACCTCATATGTGGTCATAAACCACTGTTTGGGCGCACGGCAGGGCTCAGAAGGGAAGGAGCGCCATTTGACTTTTTGAATGGAAAATATGCTGGAATATTTAGCGGTTGCTATGTCGCATTTGGAGAGTCCCTGTGTGCCTAAACATTGGAGCTCCCCCACAAGTGACCCCATTTTGGAAACTAGACCCCCTAAGGAACTTATCTAGATGCATAGTGAGCACTTTGAACCCCCAGGTGCTTCACAAATTGATCCGTAAATAAAAGAAAGTACTTTTTTTTCACAAAAATTTTCTTTTAGCCTCAGTTATTTTCATTTTCACATGGGCAACAGTATAAATTGGATCCTAAAATTTGTTGGGCAATTTCTCCTGAGTACACAGATACCTCATATGTGGTCATAAACCACTGTTTGGGCGCACTGCAGGGCTCAGAAGGGAAGGAGCGCCATTTGACTTTTTGAATGGAAAATATGCTGGAATATTTAGCGGTTGCGATGTCGCATTTGGAGAGTTCCTGTGTGCCTAAACATTGGAGCTCCCCCACAAGTGACCCCATTTTGGAAACTAGACGCCCTAAGGAACTTATCTAGATGCATAGTGAGCACTTTGAATCCCCAGGTGCTTCACAGAAGTTTATAACGCAGAGCCGCGAAAATAAAAAATAATTTTTTTTTCTCAAAAAATGATTTTTTAGCCCACTGTTTTTTATTTTCACAATGGTTACAGGAGAAATTGGACCCCAAAAGTTGTTGTCCAGTTTCTCCTGAGTACGCTAGTACCCCATATGTGGGGGGGAACCACTGTTTGGGCACACGTCAGGGCTCGGAAGGGATGTAGTGACGCTTTGAAATGCCGACTTGATGGAATGGTCTGCGGGCATCTTGTTACGTTTGCAGAGCCCCTGATGTGCCTAAACAGTAGAAACTCCCCACAAGTGACCCCATTTTGGAAACTAGACCCGGCAAAGAACTTATCTAGATGTGTGGTGAGCACTTTGAACCCCCAAGGGCTACACAGAAGTTTATAACGCCCGGGCATGAAAATAAAAAAATCATATTTTTTCCACAATCAGGATCTTTTAGTCCCCAATTTTTTTATTTTCCCAAGGGTAACATGAGAAATTAGACCCCAAAAGTTGTTGTCCAATTTGTCCTGAGTATGCTGATATCCCATATGTGGGAGAAAACTACTGTATGGGCACACGTCGGGGCTCGGATGGGAAGTAGTGACGTTTTGAAATGCCCACTTGATGGAATGGTCTTCGGGCGTCATGTTACGTTTGCAGAGTCCCTGATGTGCCTAAACAGTAGAAACTCCCCACAAGTGACCCCATTTTGGAAACTAGATCCCCCAAGGAACTCCTATAGATGTGTGATAAGCACTTTGAATCTCCAAGTCCTTCACAGAAGTTTATAACGCAGAGCCGTGAAAATATAAAATCATTTTTTTTCCACAAAAATAATTTTTAGTCCCAATGTTAACAGGAGAAATTAGAACCCCCAAAGTTGTTGTGCAATTTTTCCCGAGTACGCTGATACCCCATATGTGGGGATAAACCACTGTTTGGGCATACGTCGGGGCTTGGAATAAAGGGAGCACTGTTTGACTTTTTGAACGCAAAATTTGCAGGAATCAATGGTGGCGCCATGTCGCGTATGGAGACCCCCTGATGTGCCTAAATAGTGGAAACCCCTCAATTCTAACTCCAACCCTAACCCCAACACACCCCTAACCCCAACCCTAACCCCTACACACACCTAACCCTAATACAAACCCTAATCATAACCCTAACCCCAACACACCCCTAACCCTAATCCCAACTCTAACCATAAACCTAACTACAAGCCTAACCCTAATTCCAACCCTAACCCTAATTCCAACCCTAACCCAAATTCCAACCCTAACCGTAATTCTAACCTTAACCCTAATGCTAACCCTAACCCTAGTTCTAACCCTAAGGCTGGGTTCATATTGCGTTTTACCAGCCCGTTCAACACGTAGCGGTGACCGGCTGGTAACGGTATAGCATAACGCGATCGCGTTATGCTATACCCGCTAGCAGATGAATCAGCAGATAATCAGCCGCGGATCCGCAGCAAAATCCGCCGCGGATCTGCAGCGAATCAGCAGCGAAATCCGCGCGCGGATCAGCAGCGAAATCAGCCGCGGATCAGCAGCGAAATCAGCCGCGGATCAGCAGCGAAATCGCCGCGGATCAGTAGCGAAATCAGCCGCGGATCAGCAGCGAAATCCGCTACGGATCCGCAGCGAATCAGCAGCAAAATCAGTCGCGGATCAGCAGCGAAATCCGCCGCGCGATCAGCAGCGAAATCAGCCGCGGATCAGCAGCGAAATCCGCCGCGGATCAGCAGCGAAATCCGCCGCGGATCAGCAGCGAAATCAGCCGCGGATCAGCAGCGAAATCCGCCGCGGATCAGCAGCGAAATCAGCCGCGGATCAGCAGCGAAATCCGCGCGCGATCAGCAGCGAAATCAGCCGCGGATCAGCAGCGAATCAGCCGCGGATCAGCAGCGAAATCAGCCGATCGGATCAGTAGCGAAATCAGCCGCGGATCAGCAGCGAAATCAGCCGCGGATCAGCAGCGAAATCCGCTGCGGATCAGCAGCAAATCAGCCGCGGATCGCAGCGAATCAGCAGCGATATCCGCCGCGGATCAGCAGCGAAATCAGCCGCGGATCAGCAGCGAAATCAGCCGCGGATCAGCAGCGAAATCAGCCGCGGATCAGTAGCGAAATCAGCGCGAATCAGCAGCAAAATCAGTCACGGATCAGCAGCGAAATCCGCCGCGGATCAGCAGCAAAATCAGCGCGGATCCGCAGCGAATCAGCAGCGAAATCCGCCGCAGATCAGCAGCGAAATCAGCCGCGGATCAGCAGCGAAATCCGCCGCAGATCAGCAGCGAAATCAGCCGCGGATCAGCAGCGAAATCAGCCGCGGATCAGCAGCGAAATCCGCTGCGGATCAGCAGCGAAATCAGCCGCGGATCAGCAGCGAAATCCGCTGCGGATCCGCAGCGAATCAGCAGCAAATCAGCGGGATCAGCAGCGAAATCAGTCGCGGATCCGCAGCGAAATCAGCCGGGATCAGCAGCGAAATCAGCCGCGGATCAGCAGCGAAATCAGCCGCGGATCAGCAGCGAAATCAGCCGCGGATCAGCAGCGAAATCGCCGCGGATCAGTAGCGAAATCAGCCGCGGATCAGCAGCGAAATCCGCTACGGATCGCAGCGAATCAGCAGCAAAATCAGTCGCGGATCAGCAGCGAAATCAGCCGCGGATCAGCAGCGAAATCAGCCGCGGATCAGCAGCGAAATCCGCCGCGGATCAGCAGCGAAATCAGCCGCGGATCAGCAGCGAATCAGCGCGGATCAGCAGCGAAATCAGCCGCGGATCAGTAGCGAAATCAGCCGCGGATCAGCAGCGAAATCAGCCGCGGATCAGCAGCGAAATCAGCCGCGGATCAGCAGCGAAATCAGCCGCGGATCAGTAGCGAAATCAGCGCGATCAGCAGCAAATCAGTCACGGATCAGCAGCGAAATCCGCGCGGATCAGCAGCAAAATCAGCCGCGGATCGCACGCGAATCAGCAGCGAAATCCGCCGCAGATCAGCAGCGAAATCAGCCGCGGATCAGCAGCGAAATCCGCGCGATCAGCAGCGAAATCAGCCGCGGATCAGCAGCGAAATCAGCCGCGGATCAGCAGCGAAATCCGCTGCGGATCAGCAGCGAAATCAGCCGCGGATCAGCAGCGAAATCCGCTGCGGATCGCAGCGAATCAGCGCAAAATCAGCGTGGATCAGCAGCGAAATCAGCGCGGATCCCCGCAGCGAAATCAGCCGCGGGAATCAGCGGACAGCAGCGAAATCAGCCGCGGATCAGCAGCGAAATCGCCGCGGATCAGCAGCGAAATCAGCCGCGGATCAGCAGCGAAATCGCCGCGGATCAGTCAGCGAAATCACGCGCGGATCAGCAGCGAAATCCGCTCGGATCCGCAGCGAATCAGCAGCAGAAATCAGCGCGGATCAGCAGCGAAATCCGCCGCGGATCAGCAGCGAAATCAGCCGCGGATCAGCAGCGAAATCGCCGCGGATCAGCAGCGAAATCAGCCGCGGATCAGCAGCGAAATCAGCCGCGGATCAGCAGCAAATCAGTCGCGGATCAGCAGCGAAATCAGCCGCGGATCAGCAGCGAAATCCGCCGCGGATCAGCAGCGAAATCAGCCGCGGATCAGCAGCGAAATCAGCCGCGGATCAGCAGCGAAATCAGCCGCGGATCAGAGCGAAATCGCCGCGGATCAGCAGCGAAATCAGCCGCGATCGCAGCGAATCCGCGCGGATCAGCAGCAAATCAGCGCGGATCCGCAGGATCAGCAGCGAAATCCGCCAGCGGATCAGCAGCGAAATCAGCCGCGGATCAGCAGCGAAATCAGCCGCGGATCAGCAGCGAAATCAGCCGCGGATCAGCAGCGAAATCGCGCGGATCGCAGCGAATCACGCGGTCAGCAGCGAAATCCGCTGCGGATCCGCAGCGAATCAGCAGCAAATCAGCGGGATCAGCAGCGAAATCAGTCGCGGATCCGCAGCGAAATCAGTTGCGGATCCGCAGCGAATCAGTGCGGATCCGCAGCGAAATCCGCCGCGGAATCCGAGCGAAATCGCCGCGATCCGACGAAATCCGCGCGGATCGCAGCGAAATCCGCCGCGGATCCGCAGCGAAATCCGCGCGATCAGCAGCGAAATCAGCCGGATCGCAGCGAAATAGCCGTCGCGGAATCCGCGATCGCAGCGAATCGCCGCGGATCCGCAGCGAAACGCCACAGTTGCGGATTTTGCTGCGGATCCGCGGCGTATTTTGCTGCGGATCCGCGGATTTCGCTGCTGATCTGCGGCGGATATCGCTGCGCATCCGCGGCTGATTTCGCTGCTGATCCGCCGCGGATCAGCAGCGAAATCCGCCGCGGATCCGCAGCAAAATACGCCGCGGATCCGCAGCAAAATCCGCAACGTGTGCACAGGGCCTAATAGGAAAAGAAAAAAAAAAAAAATCTTTATTTTTTTTTATTTGTCCTACCTATGATAAAGGGGGGGGGTTCATTTACTTTTTTTTATTTTGATCACTGTGACAGTTTATCACAGTGATCAAAATAAATTTTTGGACACTGGGGGGCGCACTGCGCATGCGCCGGCCGGCGCGGGCACTGCGCATGCGCCCGCCATTTTCCAAGATGGCGGCGCCCATGAAGAGGCCCGGGCGGACGCCGGGACCGATCCAGGGACATCGGTGGATCGGGAGAGGTGAGTAGGGTGGTCGGAAGGTTAGGGGGGGGATCGGAAGGTGGGGGCACCGGAACAAAGGAGGAGGGGAGCTGTTAGTGACGGCGGTGACCGATCGCTGCCATCTTTCGGTGGCGGCGGCCGATCGCCGCCGTGACTACGTGTGGGGGGGTCAGGTCTCGGTGTCCAGCCATGGCAGATGCTATTGCAGCATCAGCCATGGCTGGATTGTAATATTTCACCAATTAAATTGGTGAAATATTACAGATTGCTCTGATTGGCTGTTTCACTTTTAACAGCCAATCAGAGCGATCGTGGCCACGGGGGGGTTAAGCCAACCCCCCTGTGGTGAAGCACAAAGGGTCCTGTAACTGCGGGTCGGGTGACCTTTGAGTGACCCCGGTCTCCCGGCCCGCAGGGACGCGATCCTTTCATGACGCAGGGTATGCGTCATAGGTCGGATTGGCACCGACTTTCATGACGCATACGCTGTGTCAAAGGTCGGGAAGGGGTTAAGGATAAAATCTTCAAGTCAGCAATAGCATCTACGCGTTTCAGGTGTCTCAGCAGCCCTTGTCATGACGAAGAGGGCTAAGACACATGAAAAGCGTACATGTTATCGCTAACAAAGATTTTGTCCTAAATCCTTTGTGCCATACTTACCTGAATAAAGACATTGTTTGCTCGTGAGCTGGATTCCTCCTCCATTTTGGCTACACATCCACGTTTTCACATGGCATCGCTCTCCGTGCTACAGGTTACAAGGATATTTAAACTGTGCGCTGGATGTATCTCTATATTTACAGTACAGTATACAATAGCAATGTGCACTAACTACAGTGTGTAGGTTGGGAAAGTAAACATTAATCTTTAAATCACAATTTAGGGTTGCACTTTTTCAGAAGTTAAATCAACATTCAATCTTAAGGCAATGTTCCCCATGTGCATATATATTTCAGGATTTGTATGATGATCTACATTGTAAATGCCATATAGGTCTACTAATAAAAACTTCAGCTCCTGCATGCAATTTAATGACTATTTATAGAGTAGAAATGTAAGACATAACTGTGTATACTTGTTTTTAATGGTTTGCTATCATTCTGTTATATGGCTAATGTACCACCTACCACAAAGTGCACTGAGTCCAGAAACTTGAGAAAACTAACACAAAGATGTACCAGGTAAAGCCTGATAACATTTGCATGCTGCAGAAGACAACAATTTTTTTTTTCACACCAAGATCTTCAACCCTTCGGAATACAGTATATGTAGGCTTTTTACTGCGCTCATTGATGATTCTTCAGCTTAGCACAATTACGTAAATACCAAATTAGTTAATTCTTCTTGGTGTGAAAACAATCCGAATTTGTAAAATGCGACATGCACTTCCCTTGATGGACCCGTGTGAGGTTTTGCTTTTCGCATGGTGAGAGTGATAACTAATTGTTTTGGTAAACTACACATTTAAATTTAGGGTTGATATTCAGGAACCTCTCAGATCTCAATCCCATTGAGAACTTGTGGTCAATCTCAAAGAGTGGATGGACAAAGAAATGTAAATAAATCCAAGCACTGATTAGGCAAGGATGGGTGGTCAACAGTCAGGATTTAGCACAGAAGCTGATATCCAGCATGTTGGGATGAATTGCAGAAATTTCAGAAAATAAGGGTCAACACTGAAAATATTGAGGCTCTGCATAAACTTGATTTGTCAATGAGATCTAAAAACTTATGAAATGCTTATAATTGTACTTCAGTAACCATAGAAACATCAAACTACAACATCTAAAAAAAAAACACATAGAATAGAAAATTTTGTGAAAACCAAAATTTGTGTCAGAACCAAAACTTTTGGCCATGACTGTACATATAGGTGAAGAAGGGGCCATATCCCAAAAATAGGGCGCAGTAAGATCGCCGTATAAATGAAACAAGATCAGAACGCAGCAGCACCTGCATTAGCCCGTGGCTCTCCCGACCAGAGCTTGACAGCTGCAGACATACATGAAGCGGTCAAGCTCAGGTCAGGAAAGCTGTCAGCCAGTCCGTTTACATATAGTAAGTGTATTTACATAGAAAAGTGAAAAACAAACTTTTTTTAAAAATAAAAACTTACTCTCGAATTGCGATTTTCTCAGAATGCCTTGAAGAAACTGATGACATGCTCTGCGACATCTAAAATAAGAAAAAGTAAAATATTAGCTTAAAATGTGTAATAATAATGTGCTTTACTTTCAATGTAAAGTGACTGACACTTTTGTTTCATTTTTTTCGCATAGGTCACCAAAAGTGCAAAGATTCCTAATTATAAACATGTCAGACTACATTTGAGCTTCATAACATGGGGAGCAATTTCGTAAGACAATTATTATTATTACCGTATTATTATACATTTATATAGCGCCATTTATTCCATGGCGCTTTACATATGAAAAGGAAAAGATATAGACAGGTACAATAAACATGTGCGAGACAAGGGACACACAAGTACAGAAGGAGAGAGGACCCTGCCCGCGAGGGCTCACAGTCAATGGCGAATACACTGATAATATATAATGTTTCATATTTGTAGAATCAAGAAACTCTATATATTGTGTTAAATGAAAGGGACCATATGTATCACCAGAATATCATCACATCAATATCTATATTAAAAGGAAATCTGTCACCCCATCGCGGCTCCTGCGCAGGTGCACTGCTCTACCCTGGTGAGGGCAGAGCAGAGTACTGCAGTGCGCTGGACCTCTCTGACCTTTCCCGGCACCTGCGCACTGCAGTACTCTGCGCTGCCCTCACCAGGGCAGATCAGTGCGCCTGGCAGGAGCCACGACGGGCCGGAAAGAAGAGGCCGGCTTCGCTACAAGATGGGAGGCGCCGAACCGGACAGTGACGCCCATCAAACCGGACGGCGGACCGCCCCTGGGTGAGTATAATATAACTCGTTTTTCTTCACTTTCAGGCGACATCGGGGGTTTATCTACAGCATTACATAATGCTGTAGATAAGCCCCTGATGGCGGTGGCCGCATCTCATAGGGCAAAAATGGGGTGACAGATTCCCTTTAAACGACACTAGGCTTAAAGGGGTTCGCCGGGAAAAGAAACAAATAAATAACCAGAGTAAAGGTCATTATAAACAGATATTTAAAAATATTTAATTTGAAAATCACAATTGTTTTGTCTAGAGAGGGAATCATTAAAGAACTAAAATAGCCGCCGTCCTGTTACACTGACCGAGACCTGTCCCAGAATGTTAGGACAGGTGCTTGTGAGCATGTGCAGTAGGAGGCTCCACCCACCTTGACATGTAGGAAGATGTGCTCCGCTAAAACTACCGGAGATACCAGAAGTGCATAGAGGTCACTTCTGTGACCTCTATGCACTTATCACCAGTCACAGCGCCGGAACTTTCTAATGTACCATCTACTGTACACACATGAGCAGATCACTGATGAGATCTCTGACATTTTAAAGGACCTCGCTCTTGTAAGTCCCAGACCTGACGGTTTGACATATTTGTATTACAAAACATTTGCAAAGGAATTACCTACACATATGGCCAAGTTCTTTCACCCCTATACCCAATACTCTATCCCATTCCTATCTGATTCTAATCCATAAGCCAGGTAGGGATCCTTTGGATTGCTCCAATTAGACCAATTCATCTTCTTAATGCAGACCTGAAGATATTTACTCGCCTTCTGACTAACAGACTTAAGCCCACATCACACTAAGCGAGATTGCTGAAGCGTCACCGATTTTGTGACGCAACAACGACCTAGCCAGCGATCTCGCTTTGTGTGACACACAGTGACAATCAGCCCCCCTACTGGGTATCGCTGATCGTCGCTGAATGTCCTGGACCATTTTTTGATCGTTGGTCTCCTGCTGGCCAGTGCGCATCGCTGCGTGTGACAGCGGGAGACCAACGATCAGCGAGCTGGTATCCAATGTACATATCGGGTAACTAAGGGCGGCGCCGCACCTAGTTACCCAATATGTATCCTGGTTACCGGCTCCCAGTGCCTGCTGTAGAGCGCTGAGAGCCGGTATCTAGGGTACATATCGGGTAACTAGGTGCCGCGCGGTGCTTAGTTATCCGATATGTACATTGGATACCGGCTCTCAGCGCTCTACAGCAGACGCTGGGAGCCGGTAACCAGGGTACATATCGGGTAACTAGGTGCGGCGCCGCCCTTAGTTACCCGCTGTTTACACTGGATACCAGCGTGCTCGCTGGTTCTGATCGCTGGTGAGTCTGCCTATGTGACAGCTCACCAGCGATCACATAGCGACGCAGCAACGATCCCTGCCAGGTCGTATCGTTGTCGGGATCGCTGCTGCGTCGCTGAGTGTGACGGGGCCCTTAGTCTTTGGCTTTCGCAACTAAGTCTTAAAGATCAGATTGGCTTTGTTCAGTCCCTTAATAGTGGGGACAACACCAGTAGGCTGTGCCTATGCATTGTTTCTAATGAGAATACTTTATATAAGATCAGATAATTAAAACAATACCGCCTTGCCAATTTAAAACAAGACCAAGGACTGACTAAAGACAAAGGATAGAGGCACTGCTGGTAGGAGGTGATTAGCTGCTATGAGGTCTCCCATTCAGAGAACAGTACAGCACATAGAGAAGGATACCATGGTACCTGAGCCCATATGACCGTGGAAGGGATAGTACGTCACATGCGATCGGACGCGCAGCTGATCGCGGCCGGGTGTCAGCTGATTATCACAGCTGACAATTTGGCTGAAATAGGCTGGGCAAGCAGATCGGCAAGCTGGAAAGCCCCCAAGGCAAATGTTTGGATTTGTTTGTGATGTCTGTAAGCAGCTTTGTGGTAGTGTTCTTTGTGGTAGTGTGGTGCCACCTGCAGGTCATTTTTCCTTACTGCAGGTTTCTGAAAATTAATGTTTAAACTGTATTTTGTGATCAAATCATGGATGTGTCTTTTGTTTGGCTATTTTATTGTTGACGGGGCAAGTTTACCTTTCAAATGGTTTGATTTGTGTGTGTGGGTGCAGTATGAACGGAGATACAAAGTAATCACTGAAAAACAGTGTTTAGAAATAATATGATACCACCATTTATTCCATGGTGCTTCACATGAGAAAAGGGATATACATGATAAAAAACAAGCTATGATAACAAAATCATATACAACTTGGGATCAAATGTCCCATTACTGTGGTCTGCCTGAAACGGTCACATTGCGGTGCCAATAACTACAGTGGTGACATGTTGATAGCAATGAGGCCACCTCCGTAGTCACTGATTGACTGAAGTGGTTATATCAACGCATCATTGCTTGGGCCGCATGAAAAAAAAAAAACAGGTGGGGACCAGGGAACAGTTGGCACAGTTGCTAGAGCGGAACGGTAAGGGGAGTATTATTCCTTTTGATATTTTATGATTGTCAACTGTTTTTAATATAATTTATAGATAATCCCCCTTGTATAGCAGGGACTTGATATTGTAAGCAGCCAGGAAAACCTCTATACTTATTTGGTTATTTTCTGCAGGAAAAATTGTGAGAGCATTTGTGACAAAATCCAAAAATATACTATGTCTAGGCTTCCAAACAAAAGACTATCCAATGTGGATTACTGGCCAAGTCTTATATAATCTAGAAAACATGACATTTCTCATTCTTGCTGGTTAATTTCATTTTACTGCCCGTGACACTTGTTTAAGGGCAGCACGGTGCCTCAGTGGATAGCACTGCAGCCTTGCAGCGCTGAAGTCCTGGGTTTGAATCCCACCAAGGACAACATCTGCAAGGAGTTTGTATGTTCTCCCCGTGTTTGCGTGGGTTTCCTCCGGGTACTCCGGTTTCCTCCCACACTCCAAAGACATACTGATAGGGAATCTAGATTGTGAGCCCCATCGGGGACAGCGATGATAATGTGTGCAAACTGTAAAGCGCTGCGGAATATGTTAGCGCTATATAAAAATAAAGATTATTATTATTATTTAACCATGTGTCTGTGGGATGGCAAATGCAGAGATGTGCGCTAAACACGGCAGTCTGCAACATGAGTAATGTACCGTACCGTGACCCGGTCACCATAAAAGACTGTGTCTTACTTACACATGAAAAACTATTTTAGAAGCACATATAATTTGTTTAGAAACCCTGACAAGTTTTACAGGCCTGGAATATATTACTTTTTTTCCTCTGACTTGTTGGTATAACATACAAGCTATAGATTCACTGGTAAAATATAACACTTATAGCCATTGCTGTATAATTTACAAAGAATATTTCATATAAATAAAAAAAATCTCATCTGTGGGTCAAAAGTGCTTGTAATTGAATAGATCATCTTAGTACAAAATCAAAATACCGCATTTTGGGGATAATAAGATGCTCCGGATTATAAGACGCACCCCAAATTTTGAGGAGAAAAATAGGAAAAAAAACCCTTTTTTTTAATAAAATGGTGGTGATTCTTATAACCCATGCGTCGTATTGCTTACAGGGGAGTGGTGGCTGAAGTGAAGCGGGGTACAAGGGTCGCTGCTGGAGGAGGCAGGAGTGGGGTGATGCTGCAGGCACCAGGCTGGGATGAGAGGGTATTCGGATGTGCGGCGCGCCACTGCGGGTGTTCCGTGCTGCGGGGGCTCTGCCGACATTTTGTAAAAGGCCAGAGCCCCCGCAGTTGCATGGTTTCCTATGCGGTGGAATCCGGGAAAATGGCTGCCGAGGGAGGCACATGCGCAGATGGAGATCTCGGCACCAAGATCTCGGGAGATGAGATTTCCGCAGCACGGAACACCCGCGGCGAAAAAGACGGATTTTGGTAAGAACTTACCTGTAAAATCCTTTTCAGCGAAGAAGGAAGGGAGACACACTAGTCATTACTAGTGGGTAGGCGGAGCCCACACAGGATAGAACACCTCAGATTAAAAAGAGTGTTGACCGGCCCCTCCAGCTCGGGCTCCTCCTACTCCAGCTCTCCAGTCCGTACACAAGCTAAGGAAGAGCAAATATCACCAGCGGAGCAACATAACCCCTTCTGAAGAACTTCAGAAAAAGAACAAGTAGATAGGTTATGCATATAACAGAAAAAAACACACAGTCCCAGGTACTACTCACTGAACCTGACCACTGCGATGAGCTGGCAATGCTGGAAAAGAGCCTTAGCGCGCCGACCTCAGCCCAGATAATCGCTATCAGAGAAGGGTCACGCCGCATCTGAAAACACAACAACACACTTCTGCCATGGGAGGGATGTGTGTCTCCCTTCCTTCTTCGCTGAAAAGGATTTTACAGGTAAGTTCTTACCAAAATCCGTCTTTCAGCAGCAGATGAAGGAAGGGAGACACACTAGTCATTACTAGTGGGACGTCCCAAAGCAGTCCAAAAAATAAGGGTGGGCAGAAAAGCCAACAGAGGCAGATACCCAACAACCTAAATAAATGCGCAACTAGCGCTAAATACCAGTTCACCAGAACTTTAAACTACAGCCGCCTGCAGGACCCTACGTCCTATGGCCGCATCAGCGGAAGCACTGACGTCCACCTTATAAAACTTCGTAAATGTGTGGACGGAGCGCCAGGTCGCCACCATGCAGAGCTGAGCTGCCGAGGCCCCTTGATGAAAAGCCCACGATGAACCCACAGCCCTCGTGGAGTGAGCTCGAATCTTAATCGGGCAAGGTTCGCCCTTAAGTCGGTAAGCCTCCAAAATGGCCGACCGAATCCAACGAGCTATAGAATCCTTGGAAGCTCGTTGACCACGTCGACGACCTGCTGGGATCACAAACAGAGAATCCGACTTCCGAAAACTTTGAGTAATAGACAAATAGAACTTCAAAGCCCGCACTAAATCCAATGTGTGCAAGGCCCGTTCCTTCGCATTCCTCGGCTCCGGACAGAGTGAAGGCAACACAATATCCTGGTTAACATGAAATTGTGACACCACCTTAGGCAGAAAATCACCCTGAGTGCGAAGCACTACGCGATCCGGGTGAAACTCCAGAAAAGGGGGCGAGCAAGAAAGAGCCGCCAACTCAGAAACCCTTCTCAAAGAAGTGACCGCCACTAGGAAGGCAACCTTCCAAGAGAGCAAAGAAAGACTAACAGCGTCCATAGGTTCAAAAGGCCCATGTTGAAGAGCCTCCAAAACAAGATTGAGCCGCCAAGGAGAGACAAGTGCCTTCCGCGGTGGAAACTGACGGGTTACTCCGCGAAAAAAAGAACGTACATCCCTACGCGAAGCGATAGCCTTCCGAAATAGCAAGGACAGAGCAGAAACCTGCCCCTTCAGTGCGCTAACTGCCAAACCCTTGTCCAGCCCGTACTGCAAAAAGGCCAACAAATTGGGAATGGAAAAAATCCTTGGGTTCCTTGAAGAAACCGAACACCACGAAAAGAAAGCTTCCCAAGTCTTGTGGTAAATCCTAGTAGTAGCCGGACCTCTGGCAGCTCGCAGAGTGGCAATGACTTCGGCTGAAAAACCCTGACGGGTCAAAATTTCGGTCTCAAGAGCCACGCCGTCAAACGCAGAGACTTCAGGTCCGGATGGCAAACGGGCCCTTGAGTTAACAGGTCCGGGCGAAGAGGGAGTGGAATTGGAGGCGCTGCCAGAAGCGACATCAACGTCGAGAACCACGTCCTCCTTGGCCAATCTGGGGCTATCAACATAGCCGGGACTCTCTCCATTCTGATCCGACGCAACACCAGAGGAAGTAAGGATATCGGTGGGAACACATAGATTAGCTCGAATTGGCCCCACGGAGCCACTAAAGCATCCACCGCCACAGCCTTCGGGTCCTTGTACCTGGACATGAACGTTGGTAACTTGGCATTGACCCTGGATGCCATCAAATCCACTTGGGGAGTTCCCCAACAGGAGCACAGCAGTGCAAAAA
This sequence comes from Oophaga sylvatica, assembly GCA_033576555.1. NCBI lineage: Eukaryota > Metazoa > Chordata > Amphibia > Anura > Dendrobatidae > Oophaga > Oophaga sylvatica. The sequence goes on from JARQOD010000006.1 coordinate 349,390,717, forward strand.
TCTCCGGATGAAGACTCCATTCTCCGGGATCCATCTTTTCGCGACTGAGAATGTCCGCTGTGACATTCCGAACTCCTGGAATGTGAATCGCAGAGATGGCTGGCACCCTGGCCTCGGCCCATACCAGGATCCGAGACACCTCCATCATGAGCTTGAAGCTCCTCGTTCCACCTTGATGGTTAATATACGCGACCGCCGTCGCATTGTCTGTCTGCACTCGGACTGGTAGACCGCTCAAAGGGACCGTGCAGTGTTGGAGGCAAAGAAAAATCGCCCTCAATTCCAGAATGTTGATCGGCAGGACAGACTCTTCCGACGACCATACTCCCTGAATCCAGAGATTGTTCCAGACACCCCCCAGCCTGTCAGGCTGGCATCGGTGGTTATGACCTACCACCTCGGAGGGAGGAAGGACTTCCCCAGGGATAACACTTCCGGACGTGACCACCATCCTAGAGACTCTCGCACCCTGTGGGGGATGATGACACTACAATCCAGTGAAATCTGCGATCGATCCCAACGGTTCAAAATGAGCCTTTGGAGAGCCCTGGAATGAAATTGGGCAAACGGGATTGCCTCCATCGACGCCACCATCAAACCCAGAAGGCGCATACACCTTCGAAGGGACATTGCTGTCGAAGACTTCATAACCTGTACATGTCGAAGAAGACTCGCTTGCTTGTCTGGAGGCAGAGACACCACTGCTCGTACCGTGTCGAAATGCATTCCCAAAAACAGGATTGACTGCGACGGTTCCAGAGACGACTTCTCCCAATTGACCAGCCACCCGAAGTCCTCCAGGAGCTGAAGGGATAGATTGCGAGCCGTCACCGCCTCCTCCTTTGAGGACGCCACAATCAAAAGGTCGTCCAGGTAGGGAAGAATCGTAACCCCCTGTCTTCGAAGAATCGCCATGAGAGGTGCCAGAATTTTCGTAAAAACTCTGGGTGCTGAGGCCAACCCGAATGGTAGGGCCACAAATTGGTAGTGGTCCTGACCTATGGCAAAACGGAGGAAGCGTTGGTGGGCCCTTTCCGACGGGAACATGCAAATAGGCGTCGCGAATGTCGATTGACACCAAAAAATTGTTCTGCGACAGGGCCGCCACAACGGAGCGAAGTGACTCCATGCGAAATTTCCGGGTGCGGACATGCCGATTCAATCTCTTGAGATCCAGAATGGGGCGAAATTTGTCCTCCTTTTTGGGGACCACAAAGAGGTTGGAAAAAAAACCCTCTTCCCCGGTCCTCTGGCGGAACCGGTACCACCACACCCTTCTGCAGAAGGGAGCCGACCTCCCGCAGTAGAGCGGCAAATAGCTCGGGCTCTGATGGAATGCGAGATTGGCAAAAACTGTCTGGGGTCGAGAAAGAAACTCTATGAAGTAGCCTGTCGACACAACCCGCTCACCCAGCGTCCGACACGCGGGAAGCCCAAGTCGGTTCGAATTGGAGCAGGCGACCTCCCACTCGAGAGCCCTCGAGTGAGAACCTGGCGTCAGTCCGCCTTAGCGGGCTTTTTGTCAGCTTCCCGCTTGTCTCGGTGGAAGCTCTGTTTCCAGGGAGTGCGGGATTTCTGAGCGTTTTTTTCCAGAAAAAGAGGGACGACCCGATCCCCAAGAGGGCTGACCGAACCGTCCCCTGGACCGAAAGGACCGCCGACTACTACCGGCACTAGGCCTGCCAGACGCAGAAGTCACAGCTCTTCGCTGCGGTAAAGCCGTTTCTTTTGCCTTTGCCTTGGCAATCAGCTCTGTGAGGTCAGATTCAAATAGCTGACCACCCTTGTAAGCTAAAGATAGCAAACCTTGTTTGGAAACCGCGTCCCCGGTCCACTGTCTAAGCCACAGTGCTCTCCTGACTGTGACCGCTGAGGATTGCGCTCTGGACAGTAGTGACGCAGTATCCAAACCGGCATCACTGCCATATCGGGCTGCATCCTCCAACAACTTAAAAAGTCCATCTACCTCGGATAGAGGGGATCCATCTTGCCACGCCGTCCGTAGACGGTCTAGCCAGCTTAGGGAAGCTTTACAAGCACCATGGACCCTAGTACTGCTCTGAATCCATGACCCGCGGCCTTGTAGATGGATTTCGCCGTCATCTCCGTTTTTCTGTCCAGCGGATCCTGCAGACTCGCCTTCCCTTTAACAGGAAGTAATGATGATTTGCTAAGCTGGGATAACGGGACATCCACTTCAGGAGAAGGAATCCAATTATCAATCAACTCCGTCGCACACGGATACAGCGTCTCAAATAATCGTGTCCCCTGAAAACGTTTATCTGGACACAGGCGTTCCTTCTCCACTGCCTCATTAAGTTCATCCAGAGATGGTAAAGTGGATCGCGACCTATGCGAATCCTGAAACATCCGGGCCGACTTACCAGGCCGTCTAGTTACTTCCTCCGGTAACTGCAACGCCTCCCTCATGGCTCCAATAAAAGCCTCTGTACGGCCCAAAAGAGAGGCAGAGTGTCCCTGCCGATCCTCCTTATCTGAATCGGACAACTCCCCATCCGAGCATGAAGGGGAACTCTCCATGCCCGATATCTCCGAGTCGCTAAGCGGGGAGGATGGCACCGGCCTGTGTCGCTTCCTGCCATGAGAGGATGTAGCTGATACCCAATGACCTAGAAGCTTAGACAGGCCATCAATAGAACGAGCGAGAGCCTCCATTTTGACATCACTGACACCTCCGACCGCTGCGCTTGACGCCATCGAGGTCTGCGTGTCAGATACGCGAGACTGATCCTGTAGCGGATCTGGGAGACGGTCCGCATCTTCTGGACCCTGATCTGACATGCCCTCACACAGTATATGGCAGGTTAAACCTGTCAGTAACTAGAGCAGTGTGTTTTTTTTTTTTTAAAAGAAAAAACGAACGCTGAAGGGTTAAAGCTCTTAAAGAGAGAGCTACCCCAGCTGTCTCCCAATTAATGGTTAACCGCCTATGAAGGGGTTAATGTCGCCGACTCCCCACAATCTCTTGTTAAATGCAGAGAGTGTGCGAGCCCCAGACTAAAAAAGGGTGCCTCTTATGAGGGGACAGCCGCAGGACAGCGCTGTCTGCCACCTTATTGTGCTCCAGAACAGGTGCCCTGCGCTGTGGGGGTGAGAGGGTTAAGCTTCTGCCCTGACAGCAGAAGCGACTCACCCAGCTGGCCGCTGCAGTGTCCTAGAGCTTCGGTCGGGAGGAGAGTGAGGAGCCCAAAGTGCCGGTAAAAATGGCCGCCGCGCTGCATGAGGGAGCCGGAAGAGAGAGAGAGCAGGCGAAATCGCGCGCTCAGAGCGCTTCCTGCTCGCACGAGAGCGGGAAGCGCGAAGCCACGCCCCCCGCGGCTTCAAAAAAAGCGCGGGACTCCTCCACTCTCCTCCTGCCCCCCGCCCCTCGTCCACAACGGAGCGATAGTGATCCCATGTCCTGCAGGCATCCACCTGCGGACAAAAGTGAAAATCACCATACTGACACATGTAGCAGCGGCTGTCGCAGCAGCCGCTGAAGCACTCAACACATTATTAAAAATGCATTTTTGAGTACTCACCCAGCTGAGCACCACAGGGACCCCCAGGGATTTGTGGCGCTGTGCCCGTAGCTTCCCCCCCAGGGCGGGGAACGCAGTGACCCCAGAAGCGCGGTTTGCGTCCCCGCCAGGGAAGCAATCCTCATCCCCAGGGCCGGCAGAGTTCTGCAGGGACCACCTTACAGGGTATACAGATCCGCCAAGGGAGAGGTGGGGGTCCAGCAGCGCTGAGACCCCTGAGACCTCTAGACCACGGGGGTCCAAGTCTCTGTCCGATAAAAATAAAAAAGTCTTCTGAGGAGCTGCTTCAGCAGCGACTATCCCCTGTGACCTCAAATTTTAGACTGGAGAGCTGGAGTAGGAGGAGCCCGAGCTGGAGGGGCCGGTCAACACTCTTTTTAATCTGAGGTGTTCTATCCTGTGTGGGCTCCGCCTACCCACTAGTAATGACTAGTGTGTCTCCCTTCCTTCATCTGCTGCTGAAATACGGTATTTTCTAAATATCTTATGTTCCATTATTTAGCCAGCACCTGAAACTGGAAGATGAATGTGAGTTGCTGTTATTATAAAATAGACTTCATCACAAATATGAAGTGATATAAGATTGAAAACAGATTTACATGATAACAAAATAGTCTTCAGGAACGTCAGAAAAGTATTGAGTGATCTGAGAAAAGTCAGAAACACTGTAATCTTTCCAACAAACTGTGGATCCAGAAATAAAAAAAAGCAACATACTGGAAATCCGCTACTAAAATGGGAATCGTTGTTTCAACAACATCTGTATAAATTAATAGTGTAAATAAAGAATCTTTGTAATGTATGTTACTAGAGAAATATGCTTCTTTCTTCACTTATGAGCCACTTCCTTCAACCCAGCCTACAGAATTCATTATACAATCTGGAAAAAAAAACTGCTGAAATCGATCTTTGTAAAAGCAAGACAGCCTGTCGGCACGGTGAGGCTTCAGGTTACATCTCCAGTTATACTTTATGAAACAGAGGGAGATGCTGAGAAAGAAACACTAAGGCCCCGATTCATTTAGACTGGCATTCGAAATGTGTGCAGAATTAAGTTGTGCACCCCTTAATGAATTTGGCGCATCATATGAGTAGCATGTGCCTTTGTGCACCTCAGCAGAAGTCTTACTCTACTCAGACACTGGAGTAACATTTCTAGAGTAAGAAACACTGCCGCTTTCCATGAATTTGATAAGCAAACAAAACCAAGTCCGATGTCCTACACAGCTCAGCCCATTCTGCAGGACTGCTTGAACCTGGCATGAAAATGCCAATTGGCACAAACGTTTCATGACTTTTCAAAGTGTTTATGTTAGTGTTTTGGCCCCTAAGAGGTAAAAAGACAGACTGCAATTGGAGTGTGACTTTAATTATCCCAGATCTGTATTAACAGCAACGCAGCTCAGTACTCTTCTTCATGTTGCTACTGCGCTTGAACATGTGCTAAACAGAGAAAAAAAAAAGCAAAATTGCTCTGATTCTTTGTATAGGAGACATCAAAGCAGCTATCTTTAGTTTTCAGTTCTCTGTGAGCTAGTGAAAGGAAATACACTAGCTCAGAGAGAACTGAAAACTAAAGACAGAGTCTGCAGAGGTGAAAGATGATGAAAAATGGAGGATACAAGTCATCTAATGCTCAGAAATTGCCTTATTTCTCATGTGCACACAAAGCCTAAACTGAAAAGTTACTTGTCATACGAGATTGCTGCATCTCCGCTGTCCTGCAGCTTTCTGTCTAAAGACCCAATAGGTTGCAGGTGTATAATAAATTGTTTAAGTTTCTTATTTATGAGGGTAACGTAAAAAAAAAAATCCATCCAGATTTGTGGGAGAACGGTGTACACTTGCGGCACTGGGCCACCAACACCAACATCATCATCTCTGAAGTACACACATTATACTACTAAAAAGAAAGCACGGTTCATATAATGCGCTGTTTCTCACCAGCCTCTGATTTAATCGCTTATTTTCTTCTTCTTTTTGTTGCAATGTCTAAAAACAAGAAAACAGAAAAAGAGAAACTATTACTATTACATGCATTACCAAACAGTTTGCTTATTGCTATAGAAAATATGCAGGTTGCTACATTTTAAAGGGGTTGTCCACCAAAGGGCAAACTTTTAGGAAGTGCAGCATGTCGAATAGGAACGGTGTGGAGTATAAAGTTAACTTGGAATTTTTCGTTTATATAAAACAAAACAAATAAAGACAACAGAGAGCGCTATCGGAGTGTACTAACAACCAGTCTGATAGGGCAATAAATCATTTATGAATTGAGTCTAACCTTCTCAACCTGAGCAAGACACAGGGCATAGCTCCTCAAAGCACTTACACTGACGTAGCTTTATCACATGCAGCCGGTCTCACTGTCTCCTGGTTATCCTCCAAAGAAGACCCCAAGGGCATTTGTATGAGATCAAATATAATGAATACCTTTGACACAGCAGATGAATTCGTAAGAAAAAGCACATCCAGCGGCAGATGCAAGACGATGGCTTTAAGAGCTAAAACGCACTGTATATACAGTGTATCATCCATATTTAAATGCATCCTATGTGTTCTAAAATGAGGAGCCACCATTTGAATTTTAGAACACAAATCTGCCTGAAATAGTTGTGGGCACCATGTCACATTTGCAGGGCCCTCTAGGTGCCTAAACAAAAGAAACCCCCCACAAGTGACCCCATTTTGGAAACTACTCCCCTCAAGGATTTTATCCAGAAGCATGGTGAGCATTTTGAACCCACAGGCACTACTCAAAATTTGATAACATTAGGTCGTCATATTGAAATGTTTTGTTTACTTCACAAAAACGTTGTTTTGAGCCCAAATTTTTCACTTTTGCAAGAAGTAACATCAAGAGGTGGACCGCCCCAGTTAGTTACCCACTTTATTATGAGCCTGGCGATACCCTCACATGGAGTCAAAATGTTCTGTTTTGACAAACGGCAGGGCTCGAAAGAGACAGAGCAATATTTGAAATAGATTTGGACACAAACTTGTCTCTATTTGGAATAGATTGTCATATTTACAGAGCTCGTGGCTCAAGAACAACAGAAAAGCCTCATAAATGTCTTTTTTGTAAATTATATCCTCTAACGTATTTATCTTTGGGAGTAGTGGATTTGATTCCAACAATTTTTTTGCAGTTTTTCACAGTCTCTTCTATGAATCTTTTTTGTATGTTCTGTGGAAAAAAAAACCCTCAAATTGTATTCCTCTAGGTTTTCAGTGTTCAGATGTAAATCCAATATGGCTGAGTACTGGATACATGGCTGTGCCTATAATAATGAACGGCACACCATTTGGTCTTTAGGGTAAAACTGATGGAATTCCAGGACCCATCAAAGCTTACAGAGCCACTGAGCTACGTGGCAAACCTAATTTTGTTCCAAAGATGAAAGAACACCAGCACAGCTGGAATGATTAAGAGACTGGTATCACGTCTGTATAGCTCCATCAATTCCTATATAGGGGACTAATGTGCCTACAGACATAGTACACCATAGCAGGCTCCCGCCCGCCAAGGTAGGAACCGCTAGGTGTACAAAAGACGGATTTTGGTAAGAACTTACCTGTAAAATCCTTTTCAGCGAAGGAAGGAAGAGAGACACACTAGTCATTACTAGTGCGTAGGCGGAGCCCAGATGGGATAGACACCTCAGATTAAAAAGAGTGTTGACCGGCCCCTCCAGCTCGGGCTCCTCCTACTCAGCTCTCCAGTCGTACACAAGCTAAGGAAGAGCAAAAATCACCAGCAGAGCAACATAACCCCTTCTGAAAGACTTCAGAGAAAAAAACAAGAATACAGGTTATGCATGTAACAGGAAAAAAACCACACAGTCCCAGGTACTACTCACTGAACCTGACCACTGCGATGAGCTGGCAATGCTGGAACAGAGCCGAAGCGCGTCGACCTCAGCCCAGATAATCGCTATCAGAGAAGGGTCACGCTGCATCTGAAAACACAACAACACACTTCTGCCATGGGAGGGAGCTGTGTCTCTCTTCCTTCCTTCGCTGAAAAGGATTTTACAGGTAAGTTCTTACCAAAATCCGTCTTTCAGCAGCAGATGGAAGGAAGAGAGACACACTAGTCATTACTAGTGGGACGTCCCAAAGCAGTCCAAAAAATTAAGGGTGGGAAAAAACAGAAAAGGCAGAACCCAACAACCTAAGAAAATGAGCAACCAGTGCTAACAAATAAGTTAACGAAAAAACTCTAAACTACAGCCGCCTGCAGGACCCTACGTCCTAGGGCCGCATCAGCGGAAGCACTAACGTCCACCTTATAAAATTTTGTAAAGGTGTGGACGGAGCGCCAGGTAGCAGCCCGGCAGAGCTGAGCTGCCGATGCCCCTTGATGGAAAGCCCACGATGAGCCCACAGCTCTCGTGGAGTGAGCTCGAACCTTAATCGGACAAGGTTCGCCCTTAAGTCGGTAAGCCTCCAAAATGGCCGACCGAATCCAACGAGCTATAGTGTCCTTGGAAGCTCGTTGACCACGCCGACGACCTGCTGGGATCACAAACAGAGAGTCCAACTTCCGAAACCCTTGGGTAACAGATAAATAGAATTTCAAAGCCCGCACCAAATCCATTGTGTGCAAGGCTCGTTCCTTCGCATTTCTCGGCCCCGGACAGAGTGAAGGTAACACAATATCCTGGTTGACATGAAACTGTGACACCACTTTAGGTAGAAAATCGCCCCGTGTGCGAAGAATTACTCGATCCGGGTGGAACTCCAGAAAAGGAGGCGAGCAAGAAAGAGCCGCCAACTCAGAAACCCTTCTCAAAGAAGTGACCGCCACCAGGAAAGCAACCTTCCAGGAAAGCAACGAAAGGTTAACGGAATCCATAGGCTCAAAAGGCCCGTGTTGAAGAGCCTCCAAAACAAGATTGAGCCGCCAAGGAGACACAGGCGCCTTCCACGGCGGAAACCGACGCGTTATTCCTTGAAAAAAGGAACGCACGTCCCTACGCGAGGCGATAACCTTCCTAAACAGCAAGGACAGAGCAGAAACCTGACCCCTCAAGGTGCTTACTGCCAAACCTTTGTCCAGCCCGAATTGCAGAAAAGCCAACAAATTGGGAATGGAAAAAATCCTCGGGTTCCTTGAAGAACCCGAACACCACGAAAAGAAGGCTTCCCAAGTCTTGTGGTAAATCCTAGTAGTGGCCGGACCTCTGGCAGCTCGCAAAGTGGCAATGACTTCGGCTGAAAAACCTTGACGGGTCAATATTTCGGTCTCAAGAGCCACGCCGTCAAACGCAGAGACTTCAGGTCCGGATGACGAACGGGCCCTTGGGTTAACAGGTCCGAGCGAAGAGGAAGTGGAATTGGCGGCGCTGCCAGGAGCGACACCAGTGTCGAGAACCACGTCCTCCTTGGCCAATCTGGGGCTATCAATATAGCCGAGATTCTCTCCAGTCTGATCCGACGTAGCACCAGAGGGAGTAATGAAATCGGAGGGAACACATAGACTAGCTCGAATCGGTCCCACGGAGCCACTAGAGCATCCACCGTCACAGCTTTCGGATCCTTGTACGTGGACATGAAAGTCGGTAACTTGGCATTGACCCTGGATGCCATCAGATCTACTTGGGGAGTTCCCCAACGGGAGCACAGCAGTGCAAAAATTTCCGGATGAAGACTCCATTCTCCGGGGTCCATCTTCTCGCGACTGAGAAAGTCCGCCGTGATATTCTGAACTCCTGGGATGTGGATCGCAGAGATGGCTGGTACTCTGGTCTCTGCCCATACCAAGATCCGAGATACCTCCACCATGAGTCTAGAACTTCTTGTCCCGCCTTGGTGGTTGATATATGTGACCGCCGTCGCATTGTCTGTCTGCACTCGGACTGGCAGACCGCTTAAAGGGATAGTCCAGTGTTGGAGGCAAAGGAAAATCGCCCTCAATTCCAGGATGTTGATCGGCAAGACAGACTCCTCCGATGACCATACTCCCTGAGTCCAGAGATCGTTCCAGACACCCCCCCAGCCCGTCAGCTGGCATCTGTGGTTATGACCGACCACTTCGGAGGGAGGAAGGACTTCCCCAGGGATAAGGCTTCCGGACGTAACCACCATCCCAGAGACTCTCGTACCCTGTGAGAGATGATGACACTGCAATCCAGCGAAGTCTGCGATCGATCCCAACGGTTCAGTATGAACCTTTGGAGGGCCCTGGAATGAAACTGGGCAAATGGAATTGCTTCCATTGACGCCACCATCAAACCCAGAAGGTGCATACAGCTTCGAAGGGACATTGCTGTCGAAGACTTCATGACCTGTGCATGACGAAGCAGACATGCTTGCTTGTCTGGAGTAGGGATACCACTGCTCGTACCGTGTCGAAGTGCATCCCCAAAAACAGGATTGACTGCGACGGTTCCAGAGACGACTTCTCCCAATTGACCAACCACCGAAGTCCTCCAGGAGCTGAAGGGATAGGTTGCGAGCAGTTATCGCCTCCTCCTTGGAAGACGCCACAATCAGAAGGTCGTCCAGGTAAGGAAGAATCGAGACCCCCTGTCTTCGAAGAATCGCCATGAGAGGCGCCAGAATTTTTGTAAAAACTCTGGGCGCTGAGGCCAACCCGAATGGCAGAGCCACAAACTGGTAATGGTCCTGGCCTATGGCAAAACGAAGGAAGCGTTGGTGAGCCCTTCCGATTGGAACGTGTAAATAAGCGTCGCGAATGTCGATTGACACCAAAAATCGTTCTGCGACAAGGCTGCCACAACGGAGCGAAGCGACTCCATGCGAAATTTTCGGGTGTGGACATGCCGATTCAATCTTTTGAGATCCAGGATGAGGCGAAATTTGTCCTCCTTTTTGGGGACTACAAAGAGGTTGAAATAAAACCCTCTTCCCCTGTCCTCTGGTGGAACTGGTACTACCACACCCTTCTGCAGAAGAGAGTCGACCTCTCGCAGCAGAGTGGCACATAGCTCGGGCTCTGACGGGATGTGAGATTGGGAAAAACTGTTCGGGGGTCGAGAGGAAAACTCTATGAAGTAGCCTGCCGATACAATCCGCGTCACCCAGGCGTCCGGAACGCGGGATACCCAAGTCGATTCGAATTGGAGCAGGCGACCCCCCACTCGAGAGCCCTCGAGTGGGACCCTGGTGTCAATCCGCCTTAGCGGGCTTTTTGTCAGGTTCCCGCTTGTCTTGACGGAAACTTTGTTTCCAGGGAGTGCGGGATTTCTGGGAGGTCTTTTTTCCCGAGAAAGAGGGACGACCCGATCCCCATGACGGCTGACCGAATCGTCCTCTGGACCGAAAGGACCGCCGACCACTACCGGTAGTAGGCCTGCCAGAGTAGAAGCCACAGTTCTTCGCTGTGGTAAAGCTGCTTCTTTTGCCTTTGCCTTGGCAATAAGCTCCGTGAGATCAGACCCAAAAAGCTGACCACCCTTGTAAGCCAAAGATAGCAAACCTTGCTTGGAAACCACATCACCTGTCCACTGTTTAAGCCACAGTGCTCTCCTGACTGTGACCGCCGAGGATTGTGTCCTGGACAGCAGTGACGCAGTATCCAGACCTGCATCATGACCATATTGAATTGCACTCTCCAACAATTCGAACAGTCCATCCACCTCGGGTAACTGAGGTTCACATTTCCTCCGTAAACGGTCCAACCAGACCAGAGAAGCTTTATAAGCACACATGGATCCTAGTACTGCTCTGAAACCATGACCCGCGGCCTCGTAGATGGACTTTGCCGCCGTCTCCGTTTTTCTGTCCAGCGGATCCTGCAGACTCGCCTTTCCTTTAACAGGAAGTAAAGAAGATTTGCTAAGCTGAGATAAAGGAACATCTACCTCAGGAGAAGGAATCCAATTATCAATCAATTCCGTAGCACACGGATACAGTGACTCAAATAGACGTGTCCCCTGAAAACGTTTGTCTGGACACAGACGCTCCTTTTCCACTGCTTGATTAAGCTCATCTAGGGATGGTAAGGTCGAAAGTGACCTACGCGACTCCTGAAACATCCGGGCCGACTTACCAGGGCGAGCAGTTACTTCCTCCTGTAACTGTAATACCTCCCTCATAGCTTCAATAAAAGCTTCTATACGGCCCGAAAAAGAGGCAGATTGCCTTTGCCGATCCTCTTTATCCGAATCGGATATCCCCCCCGAACTTAAAGGGGAACCCTCCATATCAGAGCTCTCTGAGTCGCTACATGGGAAAGAAGTCACCGGCCTGTGTCGTTTCCTGCCATGAAAAGGTTTGGCTGACACCCAATAACCTATAAGGTTAGACAGGCTATCAATCGAACAAGTGAGAGCCTCCATTTTTACATCACTGGGGCCTCCGACCGCTGCACTCGACGCGGTCGAAGTCTGTGTGTCAGATACGCGAGACTGATCTCGTAGCGGAGCCGGGAGATGGTCTGCACCAGGGTCCTGATCTGACATGTCTTTAACCAGTACAATGGCAGGTTAAACCTGACAGTAACTGGAACAGTGTGGTTTCTAAAAGAAGCAAAAAACGAACGCTGAAGGGTTAAGCTCTTAAAGAGAGAACTACCCCAGCAGTCCCACAGAAAAGGGTTAACCGCCTAAGAAGGGGTTAATGCTACCAGCTCCCCACAACCTGTATTAATGTAACGGGTGTGTGAGCCCCAGGTGCTTCTCAAGAAGTAGCAGGTACAGCAGTACAGTCCTCAAGGTATGCCACACTAAACAGACAAATCGCTTAAATATTGCGCTATTTTGCGCATCTCAAGGAAAGCCTATGCGACTTAAAAGCCGTCGCTATCCTGAACTCAGCGGCGTTCAGTGTTCCAGAACCCCAGGAAAGTGCCCTGCGCTGCGGGGGTGAGGAATTTTTAAGCTTCTGCCCTGGTAGGCAGAAGCGACTCACAGAGCTTCGCGGTGCTGTTCCAGGTTTCTTAGTGCGGGAGGAGCGGAGAGTGAGGAGCCCGCAGCGTTGTAATGGCCGCCGCGCTGAGGAGGCAGCCGGAAAAGAAAGGCAGAGAATCTCGCGCTTAGAAGCGCTTCCTGCCCGGGAAGAGTGAAGCCACGCCCCCCCGCCGCCTTCAAAAAAAGCGCGGGACTCCTCCATTCTCCGGTCCCCGTTCCCCGTCCTGCAGGCATCCACCTGCGGACAAAAAACAACAGTCACCAATCGTACACTGTAACAGTGGCTGCCGCAGCAGCGCTGAAGACTCACACACATATTAAAAATGTGGAGTACTCACCCCGTCGAGCGCCACAGGGACCCCCAGGGATTTGTGGCGCCGTGCCCATCGCTTCCCCCCAGGGCGGGGAACGCAGTGACCCCTGCAACGCGGTTTGCGTCCCCGCCAGGGAAGCCATCCTCATCCCCCCGGGCCGGCAGGGTTCTGCAGGGACCAACATATAGGGTAATACAGATCCGCCAAGGGAGAGGTTGGGGTCCAGCAGCGCTGTGACCCCTGAGACCTCTAGACCACCTCTGGTGATCCAAGTCTCTTGTCCGATAAAAAATAATAAAATCTTCTGAGGAGCTGCTTCCAGCAGCGACTATCCTCTGAGACCTCAAATTTTAAACTGGAGAGCTGAGTAGGAGGAGCCCGAGCTGGAGGGGCCGGTCAACACTCTTTTTAATCTGAGGTGTCTATCCCATCTGGGCTCCGCCTACCCACTAGTAATGACTAGTGTGTTTCTCTTCCTTCCATCTGCTGCTGAAACAACCAATCACCTACAGAATTCTAACAGTATTGTCTGGTACAGGAGGTTCGGCAACAACCACGCTGTAAAGCTCATAGTGAATAAGTATGGAACAGCCTCATTATTAGAGAGCCTGCAATAAAATGATCGTGTCCGTATCACCAACATAAATAATATATACTGTAAATAATGTAAATGGAAACAAAGTTTTGTGAAGCAAGATATAGCCGTCAAACCAAGATGAATGGTCAAAAATATTGATGAGTGACCAAGTCCTGGAATGTACTGTCAGACGACCTGACTTTCAAGAACATTTATGGGGTCCACATCCTGGAGTATACAGATGTCGGCACGTGTAGAATTTGTCTTAATAGTCTGGTATGTGATGATCGCGGCCTGGAATTAAATGTGAAATGAGGTAAAATGTGTTTTACTGATGTAAATAACTGGAAGTTGCGTGGTGGGTCTCAAAACAGGGGGTGACACAAAGGCCTGGTTGTGTTGGGCACATGGGGCAATAATACCAGGAATCACTTCTACTATGCTTCCTACAAGCACATCTTTTTTGGGGATAATTTTGGGTGGGAGTGGCAGAGATGGTGAGAATAAAATGTTGCTCTGCAAGTCTCCGGACATCCCCGGACTCGAAGACTGCTTCCTGTGCTTCTGTGTCAAATAGGAGACACTCAACAATTTTCTCCTGGAACTGGAACATGAGACTTCATGGGGAAGATGATGATGCTGTAGGTAACAATCTGGATGAGGTAGATTGCTACCTTTTTATAACAGGCCCTGGACTTTCGCTTTACCAGATCCCATTGAAGCACCTCGTCTGACAGGTCAACGCTTCCCATGAATTTATAATAGCCAGTGATGCAGTATGGTTTTTGATTGTCCCTGATGGGGCCCTGTCTCTGATCATCACAGTGGTGTCCGCATGCAGTGTGGTCAGCATGTACACATCTTTCCTGTCACTCCCCTTCACTGTAAGAAGTTGGTCATTTGCAAGTGAGAATGAACCAACTGTGACGGAAAACCTACTTGTTTTTTTTCTGACTAGCCCACAGGCCCCTGTATTTGCAGCGCGGAGGGATTTATATAGGGTAATACGGGAGTAATTATCAGTGTACATGTGGTACCCTTGAAGTAAGAATGGCGTCATTAGCTCCCAAACAATTTTACACGGGATGCCAATTGTCTGGGGGCAGTTTGGTGCATTTGGCGGTTCCTACATTCATAAATTAGAAAGGTGCATGTGTACTGCTGTGCTCTCGCACATTTTATTTAATTTTATACTGCATTTTGGCCCGCTTGGAGGGGATGAGTTGGCAAAATAAGAGTCATACCTCGAAACTCATGAGGGACTCGTTGACTGCAACCTTTAGCTCAGGGGTATATGAATTTAAAAATGAATGCTTTAGGAGGGAAATTAGGGGTCTTCGTTTATTAAGGCAATCATAGGTGGGGTTATTTCTTGGGGGGGGCATGGAAATTATCACTAAATAGAAAAAAATCTCTTTAGACAGCTGCAAATACAGAGGTACAGTGGACAGATTTTGTTGCCCAGTAGAAATGGAGTGTGTTGTTTTTGTTTTTAAACCCATGTTGAGGTTACGGCCCAAAAATTTATTTATTTCTGGGACATTTGTGGAGGTCCATGAATGGGAAATGGGAATGAATGGAAGTGGGTTTTTATAAAATAAATTTTCGAGCTTAAAAATGTAAAAAATTTGTTTGGTGGGCAATTAATTGTAGGACTTCTGCGGTAACAAAAAGCTGAAAAATTCAAAGGGGGTAAAATTGGTAACATCTACTTTTATTCCAGAAGCTGCTAGAAATGGGGAAATTTATGGGGAAAATGCATTGTAGGGATACCACAATGGAGTGGGGACTGTAGAACTTGGCCCTGCCTCTGACAATTCAGCAGTGACGACTGACTCTGATACCATCGTAGCGTGGAGGAAGAGGAGTCGCCACAGGCTGAAATCTGTTCTGCTTCAGAAGCATATTGTGTATTAGTCCTGGAACTGCCAGAGTAAAGCTGGGTGCACGCTTCCTCTGTGGGGAACATTCTTAGGGCCATTATTTTATTTTATATGAATGCCTAACAAAAAAAAAAAAAAAAAACTAAGCTAAGCCCAATTACTACACAAGCACACAGCAGTTAGAAAACAGATACTTACTCTCTCCAACAGTATAATCTTCTGTTTCTCCTCTGACAACGTAACATCACTATAAAAAGAAATGTGCAGTAATACGGTTACAAATTTGCCATAGAAAATAGATCAAAAGTCAAAGCCAATAGCTAAAAGTAGAAATTAGGCAAGCAATGGTGCCATCTTCTAAAGTGATGTCACAAGATCAGACAATGTCCGACCACCACTGTCACTTTTGAAAAGCTTAAAAAGGGAAACTGCCAGCTTCAGCAAACTCTGTACACATACAGTCATGTAATAGTTTGGGCACCCCTGGTCAAAATTACTGTTATTGTGAACTATTAAGCAAGTTGAAGATGAAATGAAGATGAAAGTTAACGAGGACACATTTCCTTTGTATTTTAGACAAAAAAGATAGTCATTTTTTACATTTAAAAAATTACAAAAGGATAAAGGAGTTGATGCAAAAGTTTGAGCACCCTGCATGGTTAGTACCTAGTAGAACCCCTTTTTCCAAGTATTACAGCTTGTTAACGCTTATATAGCCAGACAAGAGTCTTTAAATTCTTGTTTGAGAGATTTTCATCTATTCTTCCCTGGAAAATTCTTCCAGTTCTGTGAGATTTCTGGGTCATCTTGCATCCTCGGCTATTTTGAGATCTAGTCACAGATTTTCAATGATGTTCAGATCAGGGGACTGTTATGGCCATTGTAAAACTATCAGCTTGCGCCTTTTGAGGTAGTCTATTGTGGACTTTTAAAGTGTGTTTAGGATCACTATCCATTTGTAGAAGCCATCTTCATTTCAATGTCAGCTTTTATATAGATGGTGTTATGTTTGCATCAAGAATTTGTTGAAATTTCATTAAATCCATTCTTCTCTCTACTTGTGAAATGTTCCCTGTGTCATTGGCTGAAACACAGCCCAAAGCACGACTGATCCATCACCATGCTTAATAGTTGGTGAGGTGTACTTTTCCTGAAATTCTGTGCCCTTTTTTCTCCACACATACCTTTGATTATTGTGGCTAGAGAGTTTTATTTTAACCTCATCGGTCCACAGGACTTGTTTCCAAAATGCATCAGGCATGTTAAGATGATCTTTTGTATACTTCTGACCCTGAATTTTACGGTGAGGACGCAAGAGAGTTTTTCTTCTGATGACTCTTCCATGAAGGACATTTTTGTGCAGGTGCCTCTGAAACCTAGAACAATGTATCACAACTCCAGATCTGCTAAATCTTTCTGAGCGTCTTTTGCAATCAAGAGGGGGGGGGGGGGGTGGGTTCTGATTTGCCTCTCTAGCAATCCAAGCAGCTCTCAATTAAGTTTTGCTTGGTATTCCAGACCTTATCTTGACCTTATCTTCTTCCATTAACTGCCATTTCTTGATTACATTTCAAGGAAAGGGCAAATTGAGAAACACCTTGCAATCTTGTTATAGCCTTCTGCTGCTTTGTGGGACTCCTCCATTTTCAGAGTACTAGGCAGCTGCTTAGAAGAACCCATGGCTGCTGTTTTTTGGCACAAGGTTAGAGGATGCTGGGCTTTTATAAAACTGGGAAATTTGCATCACTTGGCCTTTGCTATAGATGATAGTGAACAAGCCACAACAGACTAATTAAGGTTCAAAACCTTGGTTAAAATTATCTGAGCACACAAATCTCCAAGGGTGCCCAAACTTTTGTATCGGCCCATATTCCTTTTTGCAATTTGTAAATGTTAAAAAAATTACTATAATAATAATATATATATAATATATATATATATATATATATATATATATATATATATATATATATGTGTATATATACACAGTACAGACCAAAAGGTTGGACACACCATCTCATTTAAAGATTTTTCTGTATTTTCATGGCTATGAAAATTGTACATTCACACTGAAGGCATCAAAACTATGAATTAACACATGTGGAATTATATACTTAACAAAAAAGTGTGAAACAGCTGAAAATATGTCATATTCTAGGTTCTTCAAAGTAGCTACCTTTTGATTTGATGACTGCTTTGCACACTCTTGGCATTCTCTTGATGAGCTTCAAGAGATAGTCACCGGAAATGGTCTTCCAACAATCTTGAAGGAGTTCCCAGAGTTGCATAGCACTTGTTGGCCCTTTTGCCTTCATTCTGCGGTCCAGCTCACCCCAAATCATCTCGATTGGGTTCAGGTCTGGTGACTGTGGAGGCCAGGTCACCTGGCGTAGCCCACCATGACTCTCCTTCTTGGTCAAATAACCCTTACACAGCCTGGAGGTGTGTTTGGGGTCATTGTCCTGTTGAAAAATACGGATTTTTGTGTTACTCACCGTAAAATCCTTTTCTCCGAGACGCTCATTGGGGGACACAGGACTGTGGGTGTATGCTACTGCCGCTAGGAGGCTGACACTAAGTAAACATAAAAAAAAGGTTAGCTCCTCCTCCGCCGTATACACCTCAGCACTGGCCGCAGGCAAACCCAGTTTAGTGCAAAAAGCAGTAGGAGGCTAAAACATAAATCAGTGCTAATACAGGTACAACATATCCAGAAGTAAATCTACTGATATAGACCCAATCAAATAAAATTAACTTAGAAAACAAAGCCATCTGGCTATAAGGGAGGGAGCTGTGTCCCCCAATGAGCGTCTCGGAGAAAAGGATTTTACGGTGAGTAACACAAAAATCCGTATTTCTCCTTCGTCTCATTGGGAGACACAGGACTGTGGGACGTCCCAAAGCAGTCCCTTGGGTGGGAAACTGACTCCACAGTGTAATTATACATAGGCATTGTTCATAGGTGCGCTACCGCGCCCTGAAGAATCCTTCTACCCAGGCTAGCATCCGCTGACGCCTGAGTATGGACATTATAATGTTTTGAAAAAGTATGCAAACTGGACCAGGTTGCCGCCTTACAAACCTGTTCCGCCGAAGCCTGATGCCGAAGAGCCCAGGAGGCACCCACTGCCCTGGTGGAGTGTGCCTTGATTCCTGCGGGAACCACAGCGCCCCTGATGCGGTAGGCCTCCTGAATGGTTAACCATATCCATCTGGCTAAAGTTGACCTAGAGGCAGCGAGTCCCTTCCTGCGACCCTCGGGAAGGATAAACAGCGTGTCCGTCTGCCGAAAGGATGCCGTCCGAGATACATATCTCCTGAGTGCTCTCACCAGATCCAGCGTATGGAGAGCCTTCTCCACTCGGTGCGTCGGAGCTGGACAAAATGAGGGCAAAACAATGTCCTCATTAATATGGAATGAGGACACGACCTTAGGCAAAAAAGGTGGTGCTGGTCTGAGCACCACCTTATCATGATGGAAAAGTAAATACGGAGCTCGACAAGACAGTGCTGCCAGCTCCGAAACCCGCCTTATAGATGTTATAGCTACCAAAAACACCACTTTCCATGACAGGTATGTCAGGGAAACCTCCTGAAGAGGCTCAAATGGAGATTCCTGCAGGACTCCTAGGACCAGATTGAGATCCCAAACCTCTAAGGGAGCCCTATAGGGGGGTACTATATGGACAACCCCTTGAATAAAGGTCTTAACCTGCAAATTAGACGCGATTCTTCTTTGAAAAAGAACCGACAAGGCTGATATCTGTCGTCTAAGAGTACTTGGAGCTAGACCTGAATCCAGGCCCGCTTGGAGAAAAGACAGAATGTTTGGGATTGAAAACAGAAGCGGAGAACAACCCTGTTCCCTGCACCATGCAAAAAAAGACCTTCCAAGTACCATGGTAGATACGAGCCGAGGTGGGTTTCCGAGCGCTAGCCATTGTAGCAGCGACTTTTTTGGAGAATCCAGCCCTGGTTAGGATCCAAGATTCAACGGCCAGGCCGTCAAACACAGGACCGCTGAGCTCTGGTGGTAGACTGGGCCCTGGGAGAGAAGATCCACGCGTTCTGGTAGACGCCAGGGTGCGTCGGCGAGCAATTGTACCAGCTCTGCGTACCATGGACGACGCGGCCAATCCGGAGCGATTAATATCGCTGGGACCCCCTCTAATCTGATCTTTCTGACCACCCTTGGGAGCAGAGCTATCGGTGGAAACAAGTATGGAAGGTGAAACTGATTCCACGGTAGAACCAGGGCGTCCACTGCAATTGCCTGCGGATCCCGGTACCGGGAGACGAAGTTGGGCACCTTGGCGTTTATCCTGGAGGCCATCAGGTCCACATCTGGGGTTCCCCAGCGTAGGCATATCTGCCGAAAAACCTCGGGATGTAGCGACCATTCCCCTGACGCTATCCCCTGACGGCTGAGGAAATCCGCTGCCCAGTTCTCCTTGCCCGGAATGTGGACCGCTGATATCACAGAGTGATTTCTCTCTGCCCAGGTCAGAATATGTTTTACCTCGTGCATGGCCGCCCTGCTGCGGGTACCCCCTGATGATTTATGTATGCCACCGCCGTGGCATTGTCCGATTGAATCCGGACAGGGCAGCCAGCCAGATGATGGTGAAAACTCTTCAGAGCCAGCCGAACGGCTCGGATCTCTAGAACATTGATCGGGAGGGTTGATTCCTGCCGACACCATGTCCCCTGGGCTGTATAGTGACGAAACACTGCTCCCCATCCGAGAAGGCTGGCGTCCGTTGTGACTACCAGCCATTGGACTGGAGGAAAAAATCGCCCTTGGAGGAGAGTGGTGCTGTTCGTCCACCATGTGAGAGTTTGTCTGACCCGCCGGGACAGACGGCACCGAAGATTGAGCGAGTAAGGGCTCCTGTTCCATATCGCCAGAATTGCATGCTGGAGGGAGCGGAGATGGAACTGGGCAAATGGAATGGCTTCGATTGCCGCCACCATCCTTCCTAGGACCCTCATGCAAAACCGGATGGTGTGAGGAATTGGTTGGCGAAGGACCCGTACCTCCTGACGGAGAACTAGGGCCTTGTCTCGAGGAAGAGTTGTCAACCCCTGAGCAGTGTTGAATATCATCCCCAAAAGGTGATTTTTCGAGATGGCACGAGAGACGACTTTTTTAGATTCACCAGCCACCCTAGTCGAGCAAGGGTGTCTAGCGTGATGTTGACACTTTCCTCGCAGGCCTGAAAGACGGACCTTTGATGAGAAGATCGTCTAAGTATGGCAAGATGACTATCCCTCGGGAGTGCAGAATGGACACAACAGCAGCCATAACCTCTGTGAACACCCTGGGGGCGTGGCTAGTCCGAAGGGCAAGGCTGCGAACTGAAAATGAAGGTCGCCAATGGCAAACCGAAGAAACCTTTGATGAGGAGGGAATATAGGAATATGAAGATATGCATCTGAATGTCTATTGACACTAGAAATTCCCCTTTTCCATGGCTGCTATGACCGAGCGGAGAGACTCCATTCGGAAATGTCGAATCCTGACAAATTGGTTCAGACGTTTTAGATCCAGAATAGGCCTTACAGTGCCGTCCTTCTTGGGTACTATAAACAGATTGGAATAGAACCCTTGACCCTTTTCGACCTCTGGTACCGGAACAATGACTCCGCTGCGCCGAAGAGATTCGACCGCCTTGAATAAGGCGTTGACCGGGAATCTCTTTTGGGAAGACGGGAGGGAAAAAAATGATTTGACGGAAGGCAGATGAATTCTATTTTGTACCCCGAGGAGACTAACTCTCTGACCCACTCGTCGTGAGTAATTGATAGCCAAGTGGGCGAAACCAGAGTAAGCGGCCGCCTACTCTGGACGAATTGACCGGATTCTGCCTCCAGTCATTTGTCCGAAATTCTTTGGGGTTTAGACCCTCTAGATCTTGGCTGTTGAGATCGCATTCTTCCCAAAGGGTTGGTCTTATAGGAGACCTGGCGATCTCTGGCCTGATTAGGTCGACCTGTGCCGCTGGAGGTGGCTGTCGTGGCCCACCCTGGGTTACGAAAAGCCCTAAACTGAGGCTGAAATTGACGGCGAAAAGGCTGTCTCATCTTTTGCTGAGGAAGGAAACTGCTTTTCCCTCCTGTAGCATCAGATATAAGCTGATCCAGTTTTTCGCCAAATAAACGGCCACTCTGATACGGTAAAGATGTGAGTGACTTTTTTGAGGTTGAGTCTGCTCGCCAAGTTCTTAACCACAAGGATCTCCTGATAGCAATCGCATTAGCAGCAGCTAGAGCTGCGCAATTTGCCACATCCATGGAAGCGTTAATTAAGAAGTCTCCTGCAAGAGCTATCTGATTAGAAATCTCAGTTACCTCAGACGGCACTTCTATACCGTGGAGAGCTCTATTGAGAGACTCCGACCAGGATATCATGGCCTTAGCAACCCAAGTTGCTGCAAAAGAAGGAGAGAGAGAAGAACCTGATGCCTCAAACACTGAGCGAGCCAAGCTCTCAATCAGACGGTCCGTTGGATCCTTGATCGAGGAACCGTTGGGAATAGAGAGAAGCGTTTTAGACGCCAAACGCGACACAGGAGGGTCGACCGCAGGAGATTCCGCCCACTTCTTCAGAAGCTCGGGAGCAAAAGGATATCTGGTATTAAGGGCCTTTTGTCCTGCAAAGCGCTTGTCCGGTTTTTCTCGGTGGCGCTGCACTAGCTCCTCAAACTCAGGATGAGCGCCAAAAACCTTATGAGTTTGTCTGGCTCGTTTGAAGGACACCTTATGACCGGAGGCCAAGGTGGATTCATCGTCTACTCCCAGGGATTGATTGACAGCTTCAATAAGACTGTCAATTGTCTCCTGACAATTCGGTGCCTCTAAATTGAGGGACCCTTCAGAATCGGAATCTGAATATTGATCACTTGCCTCCAAAGGTGAGGGAGAGCGAGAAACTAAGCTAAAGGATGCCGAGGCCCCGGACGGCATAGGCGACGCAGTGTGGGTTCGCTTCCCATGCGTCTGCCTGGTAAGAGCGCGGCCCCTGCAGGCCGGAGGTTCCTGAGGCGTAGTCAAGCCAGGTGAACCACTGTCCCTGCTCCTATCGGGAGCTTGAAGGGACTCGATTGCTCTTGTTAATGATGCCACAGATTGAGACAGAGACAGGGCCCACTCCGGGGACCTGACGCACTGGGCACGGCTATAGGCGAGGGCTCCTGAGCCCGTTCGGAGTCACAGGCTTCACAGACACGATTAGTCTGGGCGTGCGGAAAAGGGGACCTACAGGCAATGCATGCTGTATACAGCACCGTGTGAGTCTTAGCCCTTCTGGACATACTGGATCTGTCACAGATTGCCTGCCGCAATGATTTGGATGTGGCGGTACGGTCAGTGGAGCGGAGTGCAGAGGAGCGCAGTGGAGAAGAACAACCAGGCTGGAGGTAGTAGCACTTACCCCAGTCCTGTACCCCCAGCGTCCTTAAACAGCGTAATGGTGCGTAAACAAAAAACGCCCAAGCTCCAGATTTCAAAAAGAGCGCTTCCCTGTCAGGGAGGCGTCTTCATATAGTCGAGCCTCAGGGGGAAGGGTCGAGAGGCGCGGCCTAATCAGACTGTCCACTTCCGGCCGCGGCCTAGTCTCCGGCAGAAGCCGGGGACTAAATTTGCGGCCGCGGCCTAGCGCCGGCCGAAGCCGCGGCCTAAATTTTTGGCGTGGCCGCCCGAGAGTCGGGGGGCGGGCCCGCCGGGAAATGACGCTGCCGGGGGCGGAGTCCTGAGACCGCGGCCTACCTTCCGGCCGAAACCGGGTGCTAAATTACAGGCCGCGGCCTAGCCCCCCGGCCGAAGCCGGGGACTAAATTTTCGCCCGAGGCCTAGCGCCGGCCGAAGCCGGGAGCTAAATTTTCGGCGGCCGCCGCCCAGGAGTCGGGGGGCGGGCCGCCGGAAGCTGATGCACCCTTTAGGGGGCGGACTTGAGCCGGGGACCTGCCTGTTCCTGGCTGAAGCCAGGCTGCGTGACCACCTCACAAAAAAAAAACGCCGGCTCCCAGCTTCCAGCAACTTCCTGGCCCCCTCCATGTTCTATGGCTCCAGTCACCGGTAATGTTTAAATGATTCTCTCATCCGTCTTCGGCCGGAGATTTTTTCTCTATGCATGCTTGCAGTAGATGTGAAGATTAGAGGGGGGCTTGCAGGAAAAAAAGTGGGACGGTGCAGGCACCCTAACTCCATCACCCCTTCAGGGGATGAGGAGAGGGACCGTCCGCCTCCTTGCAGCACCGCAGTCTAGCATTGGTGGTGCAGTGGGGGCCGCACGGACTATCTCCTGCCTCTGTACAGCCTAGGGTTTCAATACCTAGGGTGGTCAGGGCTGAGTCCGGCACTCGTGTCCCACGTTGCGGGAGAGGATACGTGGAGGCTTTACTCCACGTGCTCGCCCGTTGATGGTTTGGGGAGATCGGACCCCTTCAAAAGGGTCCGTCGCCCCTATCTCATCTTCGTGGGAAGAAGAAAAAAAAAAAAAATGGTCTGGAGAAAACCAGACGTGTGCCTCCATCAGACACTAAGCATGAACTGGGTTTGCCTGCGGCCAGTGCTGAGGTGTATACGGCGGAGGAGGAGCTAACCTTTTTTTTATGTTTACTTAGTGTCAGCCTCCTAGCGGCAGTAGCATACACCCACAGTCCTGTGTCCCCCAATGAGACGAAGGAGAAATAAATGATGGTCCAACTAAACGCAAACCGGATGGAATAGCATGCCGCTGCAAGATGCTGTGGTAGCCATGCTGGTTCAGTATGCCTTCAATTTTGAATAAATCCCCAACAGTGTCACCAGCAAAGCACCCCCACACCATCACACCTCCTCCTCCAAGCTTCACGGTGGCAAACAGGCATGAAGAGTCCATCCGTTCACCTTTTCTGCGTCGCACAAAGACACGGTGGTTGGAACCAAAGATCTCAAATTTGGACTCATCAGACCAAAGCACAGATTTCCACTGGTCTAATGTCCATTTCTTCTGTTCTTTAGCCCAAACAAGTCTCTCCTGCTTGTTGCCTGTCCTTAGCAGTGGTTTCCTAGCAGCTATTTTACCATGAAGGCCAGCTGCACAAAGCCTTCTCTTAACAGTTGTTGTAGAGATGTGTCTGCTGCTAGAACTCTGTGTGGCATTGACCTGGTCTCTAATCTGAGCTGCTGTAAACCCGCGATTTCTGAGGCTGGTGACTCGGATAAACTTATCCTCAGAAGCAGAGGTGTCTCTTGGTCTTTCTTTCCTGGGGCGGTCCTCAAGTTTCTTTGTAGCGCTTGATGGTTTTGCAACTGCACTTGGGGACACTTTCAAAGTTTTCCCATTTCTTAAAGTAATGATGCCCACTCGTTTTTCTTTACTTAGCTGCTTTTTTCTTGCCATAATACAAATTCTAACAGTCTATTCAGTAGGACTATCAGCTGTGTATCCAGCAGACTTCTTTACAACACAACTGATGGTCCCAACCCCATTTATAAGGCCAGAAATCTCACTTATTAAACCTGACAGGGCACACTTGCGAAGTGAAAACCATTTCCGGTGACTACCTCTTGAAGCTCATCAAGAGAATGCCAAGAGTGTGCAAAGCAGTCATCAAAGCATAAGTATATAATTCCACATGTGTTAATTCATAGTTTTGATGCCTTCAGTGTGGATTTACAATTTTCATAGTCATGAAAATACAGAAAAATCTTTTAATGAGAAGGTGTGTCCAAACTTTTGGTCTGTACTGTATATATATTATATATACATACATATTTATATCCTGTTACGCAATATCCGTGTGTGGGGATTAATATACGAGCATGCCCAGGTGCTCGGATAACAACCGAGCATGCTCATATAAGACGTTATTAGTAGACGTGTACTCTCTTTAGTTACCACTCTTTTATAATCTATAAAAACAGTTTCGCCAAACACAGAGACGGCACTTACTTCACAGTGGTCATACTGATTTCTAAAGTGGTCTCCATTCTATCTTCATCTTCACATGAATGCTCAGGCACGAAGGCTCCACTAGGTTCAGAGAAAGGAACCGTGTGAGTCGAAGACATGAAACTCCTTAGCTTGCATAAATCCTCATCAAGTTTCTTCTTTTCCTCAAGTAAAGATGCTCGGTCTTCAGATAGTGTTTCAATTAAATCTGCAAAAAAACACAGAAGAGATGGGTGAGAGGCTGCTGCATACCTCCTCAGTGTACAATCGCAAACCAGCTACATGAATGTGCCATGAGCCTAGCCATAGGGTTGTCTACATTCATGTTCATATGTGCCCTATTAAGTAACCACTCTTCGGACTTCCCACCGCCATGTTCTACATGACAATACAGGTTACCAATCAGTAGCGTGCAAGAACATGAAGCAAGATCTACTTACACATTACTGTAAGATCCTAAACTTACAATTACAACATTTTGCTTATTTGCATGGACTTTTTTTGCTTTTTTTTGCTTGCTGAGCAATTTTTACTGTATGTTCATTACCACAAGGAACATAACACGTATATTTCACTCTTTTTAGTCTTGATCTAAACATGAAACTGTATCATCTCACAAATCACCAGAAATCAGCATCTCACAAATCAACAGAATTTTCTGCCCCAAAATTACCATTCTTTACTTCTTCTCCAACATAAAACCTACACCATGTTCCAAATTATTATTCAAATTGGTTTTAAGTGTCATAGCGTTTTTTTTTTTTGTAAATGAAACCCATTGATGGTATTGTGTCTCAGGGTTCTTTGGATCACTGAAATCAATCTCAGATACCTGTGATAATTAGTTTGCCATGTGAGCCCAATCAAAGGAAAACTGGATGTTCCACACTATTAAGCAGGCCAGAGTTTTCAAGTAACATGGGAAAGAAAAAGAATCTCTTTGTTGCTGAAAAGCATCAAATAGTGCAATGCCTTGGTCAAGGGATGAAAACATTAGATATTTCCAGTAAACTTAAGCGTGATCATCGTACTGTTAAGAGATTTGTGGCCGATTCTGAGCACAGACGTGTTCGTGCTGATAAAGGCAGAATGAGGAAGGTTTCTGCCATGCAAGTTCATCGGATTAAGAGAGCAGCTGCTATAAAGCCGTTATAAACCAGCAAACAGATATTTGAAGCTGCTGGTGCCTCTGGAGTCCCTCGAACCTCAAGGTGTAGGATCCTTCAAAGGCTTGCTGTGGTGCATAAACCTACTATTCGGCCACCCCTAAACAGTGCTCACAAGCAGAAACGGTTGCAGTGGGCCCAGACATACATGAAGACTAATTTTCAAACAGTCTTGTTTACTGATGAGTGTCGAGCAACCCTGGATGGACCAGATGGATGCAGTAGTGGATGGTTGGTGGATGGCCACGATGTCCCAACAAGGCTGAGACGTCACCAAGGAGGTGGAGGAGTCATGTTTTGGGTCGGAATCATGGGGAAAGAGCAGGTAGGGCCCTTTAAGGTTCCTGAAGGTGTGAAAATGACCTCTGCAAAGTAGATAGAGTTTCTGACTGACAACTTACTTCCATGGTATAAAAAGCAGAAACGTGCCTTCAGGAGCAAAATCATCTTCATGCATGACAATGCACCATCTCATGCTGCAAAGAATACCTCTGAGTCATTGGCTGCTATGGGCATAGAGGGAGATAAACTCATGGTGTGGCCACCATCTTCCCCTGACCTCAACCCTATAGAGAATTTCTGGAGTATCATCAAGCAAAAGATCTATGAGGGTGGGAGGCAGTTCACATCAAAAAAGCATCTCTGGGAGGCTATTCTGACTTCATGCAAAGAAATACAAGCAGAAACTCTCCAAAAACTCACAAGTTCAATGGATGAAAGAATTGTGATGGTGATATCAAACAACGGTTCTTATGTTAACATGTAACTTGGCCTGTTAGGATGTTTTGGAGTTAAATAGCTTTTTTGTTCAGTGAATGTGACCTCCTAATGCTGCAAATTCCACAAATGAGCATTTTCAGCTCTTTAAAACATTTCAAATGTTTAGAAATTCTACTGTGCCTAATAATGTGGAACAGTGCATTTTGAGTTTTTTTTCCATTTTGGAGATTATACTGTTATTATTGGGAGGTTTCTTCAATAAAATTCGATGTATACTCTAACGGGTGATGACTTTTATTAGACTGACTGTCATTTGCACCGACCACTTAGGAAAATCAGAGAAAAATATCATTTGCATAATAATTTGGAACATGGTGTATATTTCCAGTCAACTAAGCAAATAATACTTAAAGGGCTTGTCCCCGTTCAAGAGATTTTCGTAACGTGCTGTACTCTGCCTCCGCAAATCCAGATGTGAAAAACTTGTTGCATCATTCATTCCCAAGACGACTCATGGCTGTACTAGCTCGAAATGGTGCTTTTACTCAGTACTGAAGAAAGGGTCTGAATACTTATGACCATGTGATATTTCAGGTTCTTTTTTTAACCCTTTAATGACCCTAGCTTTTTTTGGTTTTGCGTTTTCGTTTTTTCGCTCCCCTTCTTCCCAGAGTCATAACTTTTTTATTTTTACATCAATATGGCCATGTGAGGGCTTATTTTTTGCGGGACGAGTTGTACTTTACAACATCATTGGTTTTACCATATCATGTACTCAAAAACGAGAAAAAAAATTCCAAGTGCGGTGAAATTGCAAAAAAAAATTGCAATCCCACACTTGTTTTTTGTTTGGCTTTTTTGATAGGTTCACTAAATGCTAAAACTGACCTGCCATTATAATTCTCCAGGTCATTACGAGTTCATAGATACCACATATATCTAGGTTCTTTTTTATCTAAGTGGTGAAAAAAAATTCCAAAGTTTGCTTAAAAAATAAATTGAAAAAAAAATTGCGCCACTTTCCAATACCCGTAGCGTCTCCATTTTTCGTGTTCTGGGGTTGGGTGAGGGCTTATTTTTTGCGTGCAGAGTTGACGTTTTCAAGGATACCATATATGTGCGGATACGACCTTTTGATCGTCAGTTATTGCATTTTAATGCAATGTTGCGGCAACCAAAAAAACGTAATTCTGGCGTTTCAATTTTTTTTCCCGCTACACCGTTTAGTGATCGAGTTAATCCTTTTTTTTATTGATAGATTGGGCGATTCTGAACGTGGCGATACCTATTATGCGTGATTTTTTTTATTGTTTTATTTTGAATGGGGCGAAAGGGGGAGATTAAAACTTTTATATTTTTTTTCATATTTTTTTTTAAAACACTTTTTTTTTTTTTGAATTTTGGCATACTTCAATAGCCTCCAGATCGCTTATATGTAGCAGAATTACAGCATTGCTATAAGCGCCGTCCAACAGGTGGCGCTCATAGCAATGTCTCATCAACAACCATAGATGTCTCTATGAGACCTCAGGTTGTTATGGCAACGCATCGCTGACCCCTGATCACGTGATGGGGGCGGCGATGCATGTATTTCCTGCCCCGTGGCCGGAAGTTCTGGTTAAAACCCGCTGTCAGCGTTTGACAGCGGGATTTAACTAGTTAATAGGTGCGGGTGGATTGCGATTCCACCTGCGCCTAGTGCGGGCACATGTTGGTTGTACAAAACAGCTGACATGTCCCAGCTTTGATGCAGGCTCACTGCCAGAGTCCTCATCAAAGCGGGGGATCTGACTTTGGAAGTGCTATTCCGTCCAAGGTCAGAAAGGGGTTAATAAATTTGCAAAAATTTCTACATTTCTGTTTTTTTTTTCAGTCAAGATGGGGTGCAGATTGTACATTAATGAGAAAAAAAAGTTCATTTTTGGAATTTGCCAAATGGCTGCAATGAAACAAAGAGTGAAAAATGTAAAGGGGTCTGAATACTTTCCGTACCCACTGTAACAGCATTGAAAAAAACTTCTGCTTGTGTTTGAGGTAAACAGGAAAAAAAGGCCCAGAAATCCCTGGGTTCTATATTCTAGCGCAATCCCAGCTTTCCGTTTAAAATCAGTCATGTCATCATAATGTCTGACATTCCCAATGTCTCTGATAAGCTTCTCAATAATGAATGCTTGTGGCTTGTGAAGTAAGATATAAGATACGACTGTCCAGGCGGTTGGGGGAAATTTGCACAATGTATGTGACATGCAGGCCGCTGTGCAAAGCACAGACTGCTGCCTCTCATGTGGTAACACAGCCCTGCTTCTGTGGTCTGCAGCGTTCAGCTCACAATGGCAATGATCACAAGAACTGCATTCTGATAAATGAAGGGGATGGCATGCAGCAGTCCTGAACAAATTGCAATCTACCGGTAGCCAAGTAAATCCTACTGTTAGGCTACATTGACACTTGCAAGGATACCTCATCAATGTCAGATCAGTGGGGGTCCAACATCACCACAGATCAAGGTTTTCAGCTCTAGTGTCAACCACATAATACACAGCTGAAGGCACTGTCACACTTAGCGATCACGACAATGATACGACCTGGCGAGATCGCTGGTGCTATCATTATGTGATCGCTAGTTAGATTCCAAACACATCTCATCAGCGATCTGTATAACGACCTCTGCGGTCGTTGGGAAAACCTAGTCCCACCTGCGACGCTGGTAAAGTCGTTCCTAAAGGGTGTCACACTCAGCGATTCAGGCTCACCAGCGGGACACCAATGACCAAAAAACGGCTCAGAACGTTCATAAGCGATCAACGACATCTCAGCAGGGGCCACATCGCTGCCACATGTCACACACAGCTGCGTTGCTAACGAGATTGCTACTGCGTCATGAAATCAGTGACGGATTAGCAATCTCGTTAGCGATCTTGTTTAGTGTGACAGTACCTTAACTGACCCAGAGCAGTCAGGCTGTGCTCAGTTCTTAGGATGCGGCTAATCTTCAGAGAAATCCAGCAGGCAGGAGGGACCCTTCTTTCCCCTGTCACGGAAAGTTAGGAGGCTCCAATACACATAGACTGACGTTTCATCTAGTCGATATCAGATGGTTTGGCAACTAAAATGTTTAAGGGGATCGTAAGATTATTTTCCAGACAAGGCTCCACTAAGTTACACCCCTTTCTGGCGACTTTTAAATTGGTCTTGTGAGGTGCAAAAAAAAAAGGCTAAAAGACACAATATTGGAGTAAGGCGTGCACACCATCTTTATTTAGAGTAACTCCTGCATTGTCTCAATCTCACCCATATATATACCATGACACTATAGGTGGCGGATCCTGAATAGCAGAGTAATCTTTGAGATTACATAGCATCTTGTGATAAATATCCTCCCGTTTTTTCATAAATATGTTATGACAATTCTAGTCTTCTTCTGCAGTGTGACCACCTACCTTTATCTTTTTCCTGCTGCTGTGTAATACTCTTCAGCTTCTCATTCAGTTCCTTAATTACATTTTCTTTTTTAAGTCTCTCCCTTGTTAAAACGGTGTTAAAGTTTGTCTATCAAGAAAAAAAGACATGTAGTAATGAAACTGATCATTTACAGTAAATTTCCTGAAGCTAAAGATCATATCTGTCTTGTTAATTATGTGAGTATCAAGAAGCAGAAGAATACACCACCCATCTTGCTATCACACAAACTAGTATTTATGATGACGGGAGGTAGTTTGATCATCATGCACATTCAGTCACTACAGAGACCTAGGAGTTGAGTGTAGGATGTCGATAGGATTCGCCCTGATCACACAGCCTGGGATACAGACTCGATAGAAAGCATTCCATATTTTTAGAAAATATTATTTAGAGAAGGAAGGGATGATATATAGGAAA
The DNA here is from genome assembly GCA_033576555.1 of Oophaga sylvatica. Lineage (NCBI taxonomy): Eukaryota > Metazoa > Chordata > Amphibia > Anura > Dendrobatidae > Oophaga > Oophaga sylvatica. The sequence continues at coordinate 349,421,611 of JARQOD010000006.1, forward strand.
ACAAAAAAATAGCATTGCTTACCCCTGCAATCCCACGCTCCTCCAGCATGATTTCTGAGGGTGGTCCAATCTGTCACCTGACTGCTGCAGCCAATCACTGATCTCATGCTCATGTGTTGTACATGCAGTAGTCATCACTTTGTGTAGTGACTAGTAGCATGATCTGAATGTCATGATTGCAGGACTAGTCAGGAAGACAAGCGGGCCCACCAGAGCAGTGACAATGGCTTTACCAGGTGAGTTATTTATCCATATTACCTGCTAGGTAAGTCCTAGACAACACCTACATTAGCGAAATTCCTGGAAAACCCACTTAACTTTTATCCCTTTTTAATCAAGTTGATTTTACACTTTTTATTCCTATGTGGGTATTTTTTTAATGTTGATTTTAATATTTTTAAAATATAATGTAATAATATATACAGTAAATGCCAGTAACGCAGTTCTTCGAGCACAACTAAGTATGTCCTAACATCAAGAAACATTGTCAGACAGCCCCGAACCTTGGTGGTCTGTGCTTATTAGGTATGAGTCTAGATTGTCTCACAGCACACATGATCTTCCTTGGAATGCTGTGATTAGTGTTAATTGTAGCATTCAAAAGGTTAGTAATCAGAAGACGGGATGCCTCTTTACGTCCTGCTCCTCACTGCATGGGTACACACATCTAGGTGAGCAGCAGGATGGGTCCTATGCCTACATTCATGGGCACATTTCCAGGTGATCAGCAGGACAGGTCCTGCTCCTCACTGCATGGGTACACATCTAGGTGATCAGCGGACGAGTTCCTTCTCCTCATTGAATGGGCACAGATCCAGGTGATCAGCAGGAAGAGTTCCTTCTCCTCACTGAATGGGCACAGATCCAGGTGATCAGCAGGACGAGTTCCTTCTCCTCATTGCATGGGCACACATCTAGGTGATCAGCAGAACGAGGTCCTGTTCATCGCTGAATGGGCACACATCCAGGTGATCAGCAGGACGAGGTCCTGCTCCTCATTGCATGGGTACACATCCAGGTGATCAGGATGAGGACACTTATCTGATGCGCTAGTTGCCTGCCTCCTAGACCTGCATAGTTAACCAGTTAGAAAAATCCTCTCGGTTACAAACCTGCTGTTCTGCTATAAGAGTGATCCTGAGGTTCTGCAGTTCTTCAGTTTTTTTCCTTTCTTGCTGCTCAAGTTGCTCAGAGATCAGTTGTTTCTCCTGCTGAAGCTTTTCTTTAAGCTCACAAACCAGACTGTGTGCATGTCCAGAAGAACTTAAAATGGAGATGAGAGAAAAGATTAGCTTTCTGTAACAGTATTGTCACACTTTACTATTTTATTTGGTAGGTGTTCACAGATTATAGGCAACTTTAATAGCAGCTTACAGTCTACTGGAACACCCAGTCATTACTAAAAGAAGTGACTGCCATTCTAATTGTATCCAAAAGAGCAAACTCCAATCACTGCCTCTACAGACAGATGCAGACTGTATGACACAACCAGCATCTACCACTTATGTAATACAATCTCAAATTTTAAGGTCTTTGTTAATGATAAAGTCGCTGAGACGTACCTAAATATCAAATGTTATTGAACACGAATAAAAGAAGGTGTAAAAAAAAAAAGTTTCAAAATCACATATTTATAAAAGGGAATCTGTCATCCCATTTTTGGAGTATGAGATACAGCCATCGCCACCAGGGGCTTATCTACAGCATTCTATAATGCTGTAGATAAGCCCCCGATGTCACCTGAAAGAGAAGAAAAACGAGTTATATTATACTCACCCAGGGGCGGTCCGCCGTCCGGTCTGGTCCGATGGGCGTCGCGGTCCGGTGCCTGCCATCTTCTAGTGAAGCCGGCCTCTTCTTTCCGTCCCGTCGCGGCTCCTGCGCAGGCGCACTGATCTGCCCTGGTGATGGCAGAGCAGAGCACTGCAGTGCGCAGCAGCCGGACCTCTCTGACCTTTCCCGGCATCTGCGCACTGCAGAACTCTGCTCTGCCCTCACCAGGGCAGGTCAGTGCGCCTGCGCAGAAGCCGCGACGGGACGGAAAGAAGAGGCCGGCTTCGCTAGAAGATGGGAGGCGCCGAACCGGACTGCGATGCCCATCGGACTGGACGGCGGACCGCCCCTGGGTGAGTATAATATATCTAGTTTTTCTTCACTTTCAGGTGACATCGGGGCTTATCTAGAGCATTCCAGAATGCTGTAGATAAGTCCCTGATGGCGGTGGCCTCATCTCATACTCCAAAAATTGGGGTGACAGATTCCCTTTAAAACACAGAGTAGCTTCAAGAAAAGCTAAAAGACACCACTAGAGGGCAAAAAAACATAGTATTATATGGGAGATCCCAATAAATATCAAGGTATCCAGGAAGATTAGTGCATAACACGTGATAAACCGCTATCCTAAGACATAGCCAACAATAAATTACAGAGAAAGCCTCACCATAGGATCCCAGGAATAGTTAAATGGTTTGTCTGGCTAATTTTCATTAATGGCCTAGGTCATCAATATTCTGGATGTGCTCAGCTATGGAGCAACACAGAACAGGTCTGTCATCCGTATACTAGCCGTGGTCGGGTACTGTGCATCCGATCCCTGATATGACACTCTGCAACTCCACAACTGAGCACTTCCGGCTGCCGCTAGCACCCCCACCAATCACATATTGAGGATAAGGATAGGTCATCAGTGTAAAAGTCCTGAAAACTCCCTTTAACTTACATAGTATAAGTGACACTTTTTCTTCGGGTTTATCCGCTGGTTATGGTACAGACCCAAATCCTGAGCCTGCTCCATACATGGAGATCTGGTGCCGATGGATGTACTATATCAGGAAGGAGGTAAGATAACTAGCTTTCAACTGAGCTTCTGTAACTTTGTAATGTTTCGGATCACTAACTAATGCACAGTGAATTTTTAGCCAAGGAGTACAGTTAAATCTAATTTATAGTACAGACGTATACATAATATTAAAGGGATTGTACAGTGAAGATAAGCTATCACCTATCCACAGATAAGGAAATAAAGATGCTATTTTATAAAATTAGCTGATACCTGCTCAAGCTTGCAGTATGTAAAGTTGACTTTGGAATATTGCAATATTTAGTACAAAAATCTATAAAAACACAATAAAAAAACACAGAAAACTGGATACCTATAGGATTAACTTGAGTGAAGAATAGAAACCCGGATGGGAAAAAAATTACTTTTACCCCTTAAAGATCAGGGAATTTTTATTTTTTGCGTTTTAGTTTTTTCTTCCCCATGTTCCAAAACAAACTATTTTATCTTTCTTCTCTATTTAGCCATAAGAAAATTTTTTTTTTTGTGTGACGAGTTGTAGTTTTGAATGATACCACTATAAAATGAACAGGAAAAACCGTGAAAAAAAAAAGGAAGAGTGCTGTGAAATGCAGAAAAAATAAGAAAAAAAGCAGTTCTGCAATTGATTTTTGGGTGTTGTTTTCATCGTTACTATGATGCAATAAATATGACAAAACGATTTTCCAGTTCAATACCACTGCAGTGATATAAAACAGCATTTTGTTATTTTAATAATGAAAAAAAAACTGTATAAAAGAAAAGTTTTCTTGATTTTTAAGAAGCAAAGCTGATGATTTTCTTGATACCATTTTAGGGTACATATGAGGTTTCGATTGATTTTTGGTGCATTTTTTTTTGAGGGGAAGGAGGAATGTGGTCAAAAAAGCAGCCATTCTAGTGTTATGATGTATTTTACTTTCGATATTTTGTAGATTTTGATAATTTTTTTTTTGGGGGGGGAGGGGGCGGGAGGAGACTGCGATTCCAAATATGTTTTTATTTTTTACACACACACATCTATATCTCTGCTGCAGTTACAGGCAGCTTCTCGTTTACAGCAAACTCAGCTCCTGAGCCAGCTTCATAAGTTCCTTGAAGACCTATGACTAGAAAGGGTAATAGGTCAATAAGGGGTTAAGTTAAGTCAGAGGTGCACTGGAGGAGCCCCACAATGTTATTTTCTATGTTTCCTCTCCTTGTTGAAAAGTATTCTTACAAAAATTCAAAGAAAAGTCTGTTATTTGTCAAAAACTTGGTACAGCTTCAGAGGATAATAGCTGAATAGATAAAAAGGCTAAAACATGGCTAAATGGTATAGTCTCACGTAAAATTTTGCTCTGCTGGAAATATTCCACAGCTTTGTACTTCAAAAACAGACCATTCATCAAACACTGGCCCACACAAAAGCCATTTGTGGCCAAACTTAAAAAAAATAAAATAATAATAATACAAGTGTAAATGTTTTGCAACTCACACGACTCCCAGAAAATAATTTCAAATTGAATTATTTTTCTTTGCACCAAGCAAAGAAGGGAAAATCTCTTCTTACCTTTTACTTAATTCCTGCTCAAGGAACTGAATTTTTTCTAAAAGTTCACTTTCAAAAGTTTGTCTGTGCACATCAATGTCAGTAAGAGAAAGGTGTGCAGGGTCCTCTTTATCTGACAGACCCTTCTGTGGGAGGGATTCCCTTTCAAGCTTGTGTGTGGACAAAATTTGATCTCGCTCTTCCTCTAATTTCCGAATTGACGATTCATAGACATCTTTCTGCTCTTTTAGAGACCTCTCGTGATCTTCAGTTTGTTTTTCAAAAGCTTTCAAGATATGATCTAGCTGACTTCGGAGGGCACTTATTTCTTCCTGGAGCTTACTCTCCGTTTCTCGAGATTTTTGATGGACAGACGTTAAATGGCTTATGTCTTTTTGCAATGAACTGGTTTCTGCTTCTTTTTGTTCTAAAAGTTCTGAAATACACTGATTTTTTTCAGCTGTCAATAGTGTTTTGAGTTGGGCAAGTCCTAGCTCATGTTCTTCTTTCTGAACTTGCATCAGGCTATTCAGGTTTCCAATCTCCTTCTTTAGGGCTTCAGTCTTTTCATCCAGTTGACATTGTAAGTCATCCTGCTGTTGCATTTTACTTTCCTCCAGGACTAACTTCATTTCATCTACTTCTCCCTCTTTAAGTGCCAACTCCATTTCCAATTTACAACGAATGTCCGTGAGCTCTGAAAGTCTACAGTGTAAATCTCGCAACTGGAAGTCCTTCTCCTGAGCAGTGGCTGCGGACAATTCCTGCAACTGGTCAATCATGAGCTTATTATCATTCCTTATCTGTTCCACGTTACCCTTGTGTTCATTTATTACATTTTCAAGATCTTCTGCATGCCGGAGCTTTACATTTTCTTCTAACTCTTTTAAATGTGTTTGCTCTAAAATGAGTAATTCCTCCTTAAGAAGTCGAAGTCTTTCTTCATTTTCGGCACGAAGCGTCTTAACATCCTCAAGCGCCGCTTCCCGAGACTGCTTCAGGTTCTGAATTTCACACGTCTGCTCCCTCATGGCACTTTCAAGGCGGATAACTTTTTCATCCTTCTCGCTTTGTAAACAAAGAAAGGTTTCATTTTCCCTTCGAATTGCAGCAAATTCATTATCTTTACCCTGCAAATCATCCTTTAGGCCCACAATGTCAAGTTTTAACTGGGCAATGGTTTCCTCGTCCACTTCATGGTCTTGCTTTGATACATGGAGGCGTTCTCATAAGAGTCTTGTAAGCGCTGCAATTCGTCTAAATGCCTCGCTTTTAAGGCGGTTTCGAGAGAAACCTTGGAGCGTTCGATCATATTTAGAATCTCAGACGAAACAGTTTTAATAGCATTGGCAAATTCACTTTGCTCCCTTTGTACGTGTTTCCTCAAATGGCAAAGCTCCTCTCTGAAATTTCTCAAGTTAGTTTGCGAATCCTGGGCCACCATTTGACACTTCTCCAGACAAGTTTTCAAAGAAGCGTTTTCCACACTGTCATCTTTAGCTTTACTTTTTGTATCCTGCATTCGTCTGTTGTCGATTGCATTTATAACAGAAGAATACAGAGACTCCACCATCATTTCTGGACTTTGTGGATCACTGATATTAGGAGAGACAGGATTCTCCTCTATAACAAACTCATTAACCGCAGACATAAAATCAGATTCCGGACTGTCCGCTAATGAGTCCAAATCTAAGGAACCCTGTTTAATTGCCTGTTCACTATTTGGATGGGGAATTGTTTCAAAGTCAAATGTATGAGCGTCAATGCTGTCTGGAGACAGTTCTTCTAAAGGTCCAGGAATGGCAACAGAAGGACAAATGGGACCCTGAAGACTGAGTGATGTAGGAGACTTGGATGAGGTAGTAGTTGTAATTTCGGTTTCATTCTCAATCCTCGGTGTTGTTACAGATTGGGGAGAGAGCTGGCCATTAGAAGCCTAAAAATTAAAAGCAGGGATATGAGATAAGGGGTCATGAGAGAACAATATTATTCGTCAAGTTACATATGTTGCAATTATCCAGCCAAAGTTTTGAGTAATTTGCAGAACAAATATTTCCTTTGGCAGTACGCACAATTTTAACAAATGTACCTTTTGTTCGTTTAACAGATCTGTAATGGTCTGTGACATTTCATCCAAACTTTGTGCAGCTTTTACCAAGTTATGTAGAGCACGTACATGCTGGTGTAGAGGCTCAAAATCACAAAGTAAGGGAACCCTAAAGAGAGAAAAGGCAAACTTAAAATTACACACAGTGAGTTTTTTTTTTTTTTATAAAAAATAAAGAACATGGCGTGAGACACAGAACAGTTCTGCTCTTCTTACTGAAGTGAATGAGGTGCCCATAGGAAGATTCCAGAAATTAAGTCACCTTTAATGACCACTGGACTTCCCGTGAGAGGGGAGAAGGTCATTCTCACATTAGACTTGAGCATTCTGAACTCTAGACAGCCTGTCATTTTTTAACCTTTGCATTGTGTAGTATGATTTGTCCTGTTTAAAATAATATAAAAACTGGAATATATGTAAAATTTACACAAAAATAAGCAATGATTTGGTAATGCCGTCAGCATATAAGCATGTACGCGTAGGTCGTTACTACTGCACCCAATGTACAATCCCAAACTCCAGTAACCGAGTCATGCTCTGCATTTCTGAAAGCCCACTGAGCTGCACCCTTACAAAAAGCAGAATCTTTTTTTCCCTTATTCAGTCAAAAGAAGGCCAGTTTTAGCAATTATTTTTTTTCCTTTTGAATCCGGGATCCAAAGATATGAGCCCACTTATTCAGTGCCAATTTTTATGGTCTTCACCCATGTGGCATTGCTCAGAGGGTAATAATGCAGAGTAAACTAATGACACGCCCCAGAGGATCGTGCGAGCCACGCCTCTTTGGTAAAGACCATAAAATTAGCACTAAATAAAAAGACCCATATCTCTGGAACAGTACTGTAGATTGACCAAAAAAAATAGAAAACTAGGAGGTGCAGCAAGAATAAAATAAGTGCAAGCAAAAACAATCTGCTTTTGACTTTGCAACAGATCCTATTAAAATAGGTTTTCTCTTATAGGTCCTATGGATTTGTGGCGGTCTAGATTCTGACACTTCAACCGATTGATAAAAAACATGCTTTGAAGCTGCTCAAGACAGAAGCACTAAGCTCCTGCATCAGCGCACAGTGTACAGGCTCAAAAACAGTCTATAAGCTTGGACACCACTTTGCACTCATGCCCATGAAGAGTTAACAAACTTGTTCCTGTGAGAAGTGCATTTTAGAAAAGATTTTTTTTAGTGCACAATGAGGGTCTCAGGAACCGGACCACCATAGTGTTCTGAAGGACATGTAAGAAGAAAGTGAAAATATATTAAAAACAAAAACATAGGTACATTTCTACGTTATTATGGCACAGAATTGCTGCCCCAATATACAAAAAGTTTATCTCCATGACAGCTCCTCTTTAAATGCCACTTTTCTGCTTTATAAGGAATAGACAACTCCAATGGTCCCCAAGGGCTTCTGCTTGATGAAACTATTAAAGTTGACAGAGAGATGTACAACCATACAAACCGTTAATCTTTCTCATCTTGGGATTCATCTTGTTTTGCGCAATATTTTCAATGCCAGACATCACATGTGCGGCTTTTGAATGAAACCATAATTTAATAAGATTTATTTTGATCCAGGTCACCACCTGCTTGCTCTCATGACTCACTAGAGTAGCGATATGAAATGTCAAAAGGAATGGGAACATGAAAAATGCACTTTACAGGTTTTATTTTTTCTTCAAAAAGCAACCTAAAATATACATTTAGAAATTTCTTTCAATGCTTAATTCCTGTTACGTTGTCTTCTAAAGCACATTTAAAAAGAAGGTAACTTGTTAGGACAAGGTCGGAAAAAAAAAGGCCAGAAGCGACTGGGAATTTGGAGGAGGATTCAAATGGATAAATATTGACTAAATTGTGAGTGGAAAAATCGAGATAACAGTGGACTCAAAACCTGTGGATGGCAACGACCCCATAAACATACAATACGTAATTTATTGTACATCTTATAAAGAAAGTGACCTTTTCCTTAAAGCATCACTCCAGTGAACTTTTTCAGCGCTTTATTGGGGCTACTAATCTAAGTCCCCTGATCCTAGCGTTACGCCGGGATCAAACATGCGACGAAGTCGTCCGACACTCGCATGTGAAATCCCAGCTCTGGCGCCGTCACTCGAGAGTGGAGTGCATGTACTTCTATGCAGCCGCTCGCTCCACTCCCGAGTGCCGGCGCCAGAGCTGGGATTTCACATGCGAGTGTCGGACGACTTCGTCGCATGTGTGATCCCGGCCTTATACTTGTACTGGATGACATCTTCATATATTCCTGGCGCCGCTCCAGTCTCGCCATCTTGTGATTGCAACTTCTGGGGGAAGACAGAGGGTAAAGGTCACAAGTTCTCAGTGTAAGTCTATGAGACCCTTATTCTGGCTCTTATAGACTTACATTGAGTTGTGACTTCCGGCTCACCCAGCAAAGGACCGGCCAGTGCAGCGCCAATAAAAGAAGACGACGGCGGGAGGTGAATATAACACTAGCGGCAGAGAACTTACATTAATGACATCACTCCAGTGCCGCTATAAAATAAACCTGCTTGTGCTTTAATTTGCAGCCTTTTCCTCTTTCCCCTGCCTGCAGGTTCTTTGCAAATGTTAAAAGACGGATTTTGGTAAGACCTTACCTGTAAAATCCTTTTCAGCGATGGAAGGAAGGGAGACACAGTCATTACTAGTGGGTAGGCGGAGCCCACACAGGATAGAACATCTCAGATTAAAAAGAGTGTTGACCGGCCCCTCCAGCTTGGGCTCCTCCTACTCCAGCTCTCCAGTCCGTACACAAGCTAAGGAAGAGCAAATATCACCAGCGGAGCAACATAACCCCTTCTGAAAGACTTCAGAGAAAAAAACAAGTAGACAGGTTATGCATATAACAGAAAAAACCACACAGTCCCAGGTACTACTCACTGAACCTGACCACTGCGATGAGCTGGCAATGCTGGAAACAGAGCCTTAGCGCGCCGACCTCAGCCCAGATAATCGCTATCAGAGAAGGGTCACGCCGCATCTGAAAACACAACAACACACCTCTGCCATGGGAGGGATCTGTGTCTCCCTTCCTTCCTTCGCTGAAAAGGATTTTACAGGTAAGGTCTTACCAAAATCCGTCTTTCAGCAGCAGATGGAAGGAAGGGAGACACAGTCATTACTAGTGGGACGTCCCAAAGCAGTCCAAAAATTAAGGGTGGGCAAAAAACCAACAGAGGCAGATTCCCAACAACTTAAATAAATGCGCAACCAGCGCTAAATACAAGTTCACAAGAACTTTAAACTGCAGCCGCCTGCAGGACCCTACGTCCTAAGGCCGCATCAGCGGAAGCACTGACGTCCACCTTATAAAATTTCGTAAATGTGTGGACGGAGCGCCAGGTCGCCACCATGCAGAGCTGAGCTGCCGAGGCTCCTTGATGAAAGGCCCACGATGAACCCACAGCCCTCGTGGAGTGAGCTCGAATCTTAATCGGGCAAGGTTCGCCCTTAAGTCGGTAAGCCTCTAAAATGGCCGACCGAATCCAACGAGCTATAGAATCCTTGGAAGCTCTTTGACCACGTCGACGACCTGCTGGAATCACAAACAGAGAATCCGACTTCCGAAAACTTTGAGTAATAGACAAATAGAACTTCAAAGCCCGCACTAAATCCAATGTGTGCAAGGCCCGTTCCTTCGCATTCCTCGGCTCCGGACAAAGCGAAGGCAACACAATATCCTGGTTAACATGAAATTGTGACACCACCTTAGGTAGAAAGTCGCCCCGTGTGCGAAGCACTACGCGATCCGGGTGAAATTCCAGGAAAGGAGGCGAGCAAGAAAGAGCCGCCAACTCAGAAACCCTTCTCAAAGAAGTGACCGCCACTAGGAAAGCAACCTTCCAAGAGAGCAAAGAAAGGCTAACAGAGTCCATAGGCTCAAAAGGCCCATGTTGAAGAGCCTCCAAGACAAGATTAAGCCGCCAAGGAGATACAAGCGCCTTCCGCGGCGGAAACTGACGGGTTACCCCGCGAAAAAAGGAACGTACGTCCCTACGCGAGGCGATAGCCTTCCGAAACAGCAAGGACAGAGCAGAAACCTGACCCTTCAGAGTGCTAACTGCCAAACCCTTGTCCAGTCCGAACTGTAAAAAGGCCAATAAATTGGGAATGGAGAAAATCCTCGGGTTCCAGAAGAACCCGAACACCACGAAAAGAAGGCTTCCCAAGTCTTGTGATAAATCCTAGTAGTAGCCGGACTTCTGGCAGCTCGCAGAGTGGCAATGACTTCGGCTGAAAAACCTTGACGGATCAAGATTTCGGTCTCAAGAGCCACGCCGTCAAACGCAGAGACTTCAGGTCCGGGTGACGAACGGGCCCTTGGGTTAACAGGTCCGGACGAAGAGGGAGTGGAAGTGGAGGCGCTGCCAGAAGCGACACCAGCGTCGAGAACCACGTCCTCCTTGGCCAATCCGGGGCTACCAAGATAGCCGGGACTCTCTCCAGTCTGATCCGACGCAACACCAGAGGAAGTAAGGATATCGGTGGGAACACATAGATTAGCTCGAATTGGTCCCACGGAGCCACCAGAGCATCCACCGCCACAGCCTTCGGGTCCTTGTACCTGGACATGAACGTCGGTAACTTGGCATTGAACATGGATGCCATCAAATCCACTTGGGGAGTTCCCCAACGGGAGCACAGCAGTGCAAAAATTTCCAGATGAAGACTCCATCATGAGCCTGGAGCTCCTCGTCCCACCTTGATGGTTGATATACGCGACTGCCGTCGCGTTGTCTGTCTGCACCCGGACTGGCAGACCGCTTAAAGGGACCGTCCAGTGTTGGAGGCAAAGGAAAATTGCCCTCAATTCCAGGATGTTGATCGGCAAGACAGACTCTTCCGACGACCATACTCCCTGAATCCAGAGATCGTTCCAGACACCTCCCCAGCCCGTCAGGCTGGCATCGGTGGTTATGACCGACCACCTCGGAGGGAGGAAGGACTTCCCCAGGGATAACACTTCCGGACGTAACCACCATCCTAGAGACTCTCGTACCCTGTGGGAGATGATGACACTGCAATCCAGTGAAACCTGCGATCGATCCCAACGGTTCAAAATGAGCATTTGGAGAGCCCTGGAATGAAATTGGGCAAACGGAATTGCCTCCATCGACGCCACCATCAAACCCAGAAGGCGCATACACCTTCGAAGGGACATTGCTGTCGAAGACTTCATAACCTGTACATGTCGAAGAAGACTCGCTTGCTTGTCTGGAGGCAGAGATACCACTGCTAGTACCGTGTCGAAATGCATTCCCAAAAACAGGATTGACTGTGACTGTTCCAGGAACGACTTCTCCCAATTGACCAGCCACCCGAAGTCCTCCAGGAGCCGAAGGGATAGATTGCGAGCCGTCACTGACTCCTCCTTTGAGGACGCCACAATCAAAAGGAAGTCCAGGTAGGGAAGAATTGTAACCCCCTGTCTTCGAAGAATCGCCATGAGAGGTGCCAGAATTTTTGTAAAAACTCTGGGTGCTGAGGCCAACCTGAATGGCAGGGCCAGAAACTGGTAATGGTCCTGACCTATGGCCAAACGAAGGAAGCGTTGGTGGGCCCTTCCGAGGGGAACATGCAAATAAGCGTTGCGAATGTCGATCGATACCAAAAAGTCGTTCTGCGACAGGGCCGCCACAACGGAGCGAAGCGACTCCATGCGGAATTTCCGGGTGCGTATATGCCGATTCAATCTTTTGAGATCCAGAATGGGGCGAAATTTGTCCTCCTTTTTGGGGACCACAAAGAGGTTGGAATAAAACCCTCTTCCCCGGTCCTCCGGCGGAACCGGTACCACCACACCCTTCTGCAGAAGGGAATCGACCTCCCGCCGTAGAGCGGCAAATAGCTCGGGCTCTGACGGAATGCGAGACTGGCAAAAACTGTCTGAGGGTCGAGAAAGAAACTCTATGAAGTAGCCTGCCGACACAACCCGCGTCACCCAGGCGTCCGACACGCGGGAAGCCCAAGTCGGTTCGAATTGGAGCAAACGACCCCCCATTCGAGAGCCTCGAGTGAGACCCTGGCGTCAGTCCGCCTTAGCGGGCTTTTTGTCAGCTTCTCGCTTGTCTTGACGGAAGCTCTGTTTCCAGGGAGTGCGGGATTTCTGAGAGTTCATTTCTCCTGAAAAAGAGGGACGACCCGATCCCCAAGAGGGCTGACCGAACCGTCCCCTGGGCCGAAAGGACCGCCGACTACTACCGGCACTAGGCCTGCCAGACGCAGAAGTCACAGCTCTTCGCTGCGGTAAAGCCGTTTCTTTTGCCTTTGCCTTGGCAATCAGCTCCGTGAGGTCAGATCCAAATAGCTGACCACCCTTGTAAGCTAAAGATAGCAAACCTTGCTTGGAAACCGCGTCCCCGGTCTACTGTCTAAGCCACAGAGCTCTTCTGACTGTGACTGCCGAGGATTGCGCCCTGGACAGCAGTGACGCAGTATCCAAACCTGCATCACTGCCATATCGGGCTGCATCCTCCAACAACTTGAAAAGCCCATCTACCTCGGATAGTGGGGATCCATCTTGCCACGCCGTCCGTAGACGGTCTAACCAGCTCAGGGAAGCTTTACAAGCACACATGGACCCTAGTACTGCTCTGAATCCATGACCTGCGGCCTCGTAGATGGATTTCGCCGCCATCTCCGTTTTTCTGTCCAGCGGATCCTGCAGACTCGCCTTCCCTTTAACCGGAAGTAAAGAGGATTTGCTAAGCTGGGATAAAGGGACATCCACTTCAGGAGAAGGAATCCAATTATCAATCAACTCCGTCTTACACGGATACAGCTTCTCAAAAAACCGTGTCCCCTGAAAACGTTTATATCTGGACACAGGCGTTCCTTCTCCACTGCCCCATTAAGCTCATCCAGAGATGGTAATGCTGATCGCGACCTATGCGACTCCTGAAACATCCGGGCCGACTTACCAGGACGTCTAGTTACCTCCTCCGGTAACTGTAACGCCTCCCTCATGGCTCCAATAAAAGCCTCTGTACGGCCCAAAAGAGAGGTAGAGTGTCCCTGCCGCAATCACCTCCCATCCGAGCTTGAAGGGGAACCCTCCATGCCCGAGATCTCCGAGTCGCTACGCGGGAAGGATGGTACCGGCCTGTGTCGCTTCCTGCCATGAGAGGATCTAGCTGACACCCAATAACCTAGAAGGTCAGACAGGCCATCAATAGAAGGAGCGAGGGCCTCCATTTTGACATCACTGAAACCTCCGACCGCTGCGCTTGACTCCGTCGAGGTCTGCGTGTCAGATACGCAAGACTGATCCTGTAACGGATCTGGGAGACGGTCCGCACCTCCTGGACCCTGATCTGACATGCCCTCACACAGTATATGGCAGGTTAAACCTGTCAGTAACTAGAACAGTGTGGTTTCTTAAGGAAAAAACGAACGCTAAAGGGTTAAAGCTCTTAAAGAGAGAGCTACCCCAGCTGTCCCCAATTAAGGGTTAACCGCCTAAGAAGGGGTTAATGTCGCAGACTCCCCACAACCTCTGTTAATGAAAAAGGGTGTGCGAGCCCCAGACAAAAAAAGGTGCCTCTTATGAGGTAACAGCTGCAGGACAGCGCAGTCTGCCACCTAATTGTGCCTCAGAAAGGTGCACTGCGCTGTGGGGGTGAGAGGGTTAAGCTTCTGCCCTGACAGGCAGAAGCGACTCACCCAGCTGGTCCGCGGTGCAGTGTCCTAATTGTCCTTCGGTCGGTCGGGAGAGCGGAGAGTGAGGAGCCCGAGGAGGCCGTCAGTAATGGCCGCCGCGCTGAAGGAAAACAAGAGGAGGCAGGGAAGCGCGCGCTCAAGCGCTCCCGCGCAAAGAGGGAAAGCCGAAGCACACCCCCCCCGCCGGCTTCAAAAAAGGCGCGATCCGCCTCCGCTCCTGCCGCTCCATGTCTCAGCACCACTGGACAAAGTACACAATCACCAACACTGAAAACATGTAGCAGCGGCTGCCGCAGCAGCCGCTGAAGCACTCAAACACATATTAAAATGTTGAGTACTCACCCAGCTGAGCGCCACAGGGACCCCCAGGGATTTGTGGCGCTGTGCCCATAGCTTTCCCCCCCAGGGCGGGGAACGCAGTGACCCCAGAAGCGCGGTTTGGGTCCCCGCCAGGGAAGCAACCCTCATCCCCCAGGGCCGGCAGGGTTCTGCAGGGACCACCTTAAAGGGTAATGCAGATCCGCCAAGGGAGGGGTGGGGGTCCAGCAGCGCTGAGACCCCTGAGACCTCAAAACCACAGGGGTCCAAGTCTCTGTCCGATAAAAATAAAAAATCTTCTGAGGAGCTGCTCCAGCAGCGTCTATCCTCTGTGACCTCAAATTTTAGACTGGAGAGCTGGAGTAGGAGGAGACCAAGCTGGAGGGGCCGGTCAACACTCTTTTTAATCTGAGGTGTTCTATCCTGTGTGGGCTCCGCCTACCCACTAGTAATGACTGTGTCTCCCTTCCTTCCATCTGCTGCTGAAAAAAACTTTTTCAGTACCCCAAAAAATTAATCTAATATTGTACAATGTAGGTAGAATGGAGGGGTTATAGCTGCATGTGAAAATTCATGCTGTGAAAGGTGAAGAAAATGAAGGAGAGGGCATCTTATCAGCTGTGCACATCAATACCATCCACTAGGAGAAGCTGACATCCTACATTTATAGAGGGAGACCGTACGTATTTTCAAAAGACATACCTGAGGAAAAGTTGGACTTCTGGAGGACAGAGCGACTGTAAAAACTGCAGGTCGTTCAAAGAGATATCGGGAAGCTCACTATCAAACCTTCTTGGCTTTCGGGTCTAAATTGTAAATGTACAATTTTAATGAAATAATGCAAAAATAAAGAGTTTTAAACTACACCTTTGAGAAGAACATGTGGTGTATTATGAAATAACTCAAATGATGCAATAAACAAATAAATAACATAAAAAAGAGGCTCATATACAATTCATTCAAGAAAATTACAGCATTATTGTCACATTTACAATTTTCACTGGGTGGAATGAAACACGGACATACAGTGTGGCTAGCCTTCCACCCAAAACGCTACCCGCCCATGGCAAGCCAATGGCCACACCCGAACTAAAAGGAATTAATGGCATTTGGCCCTTTGGCTAATCACTATGTGATTTAATGGACACATCCAAAAAAACATCTCCCTACGTTTTTCAATAAACATGAGGAAACACATGTATTAAAAAAATGCTATAATCTAAAGATTTTGGACCATAGTGTTAGAGCTTTCAGAACCACTTGTAGTACTTGGTCTGTGAAATAGTCGGACAGCCCTTGGACTCCAAAACATCACTGAATAACGGTCTGTTTTATTGTGTACAAGATAAATCAATGATGTCTGAATGAGCTCTTAGTTTAGGCTTTTTGGGATGCAACACTAACCAAAAAATTCCATCGCTAGCTTTCTGCCATCGGCTTCTCAATATCAAGAAAAGTCGCATAAAGGTGACAAAACAGATCCCAAATTGGCCTTTTTGGACAAATTAATTTTGCAATTTAATGCCTGCTTAAGACAAGTTGTAAAATATTTAGCTTCGACAATTCAGAGTATCAAATGCCAGACAAAAAAGAAATGGAGTCATTACAGTATACATACACAGAAAGATGAAGGCCAAGAGTCAAGTCCTCGAAACAGACGATTTCTTAAATAGGATTTCCCTGTTTGAATAAAAATAACATTTCTGATTACATCGTCGACCTGCTGCACCACGATGACAAAAGTATATTATAGAGTTAGAAGGTTTCGCTTCACAACCAGAGGACGTACACCCTCATGGGCTATATTAATTTATTTACATTTCCATTAAAAAAAATAAAAAATATCACATTGCCTCTATGAGACTGGAAGCAGAGGAAGCCTTGGTAGTAATTTGTTCACCAATACAATGGCTGCTGTGTTATATGTTGGCCAGAGCCACAGTCTTTCTCTTCTCCAGCTCACTCACCCTCTCAGGCAAGGAAAAGTGAAGACACATGCAGAACCTATGTGTGGAACTACATGTCCTAGTTTTATTATGCTATTCCTAATTTTCATAAACCATGGGGCTGCTTAAAGGGAATCTGTCATCCCATTTTTCGACTATGAGGTGAGGCCACCGCCATCAGGGGCTTATCCACAGTATTCTGTAATGCTGTAGATAAGCCCCCGATGTTACCTGAAAGAGAAGAGTTATATTATACTCACTCAGGGGCGGTACGGCATCCGATTCGGTCCGGAGGGAGTTGCGGTCCGGAGCCTCTCATCTTCTAGCGAAGCCATCCTCTTCTTTGCTTCCAGTCGCGGCTCCGGCACAGGAGCACTGATCTGCCCTGTTTGAGGGCAGAGTAAAGTACTGCAGTGCGCAGGCGCCGGACCTCTCTGACCTCTCCCAGCTGCTCTGTACTCTGCTCTGCCCTCAACAGGGCAGAGCAGTGCGCCTGAGCCGGAGCCGCGACGGGAAGCAAAGAAGAGGATGTCTTCGCTAGAAGATGGGAGGCGCCGGACAGGACCGCCCCTGGGTGAGTATAACTTGTTTTTCTTCTCTTTCAGGTAACATTGGGGGCTTATCTACAGCATTACAGAATGCTGTAGATAAGCCCCTGATGGCGGTGGCCACATCTTATAGTCGAAAAATGGGGTGACAGATTCCCTTTAATAAGTGGGGAGTGGCAAAGCCTGAGCTCCCTGATCTTATTAGTAGAGCCCTGGAGCTGCAGGGGTTGTAGCAGGTCACAATGAAGTCACAGGCTGGTCATGTCACACTTCACTGTCTGCTGGAGAAACCATGATCACACCGAGAACTCTGCACGAGGGGCAGGGAGTGGTGACCAATTCTATGGTGCTGGTGGGGTGGTCTTGCTTTGGGTGTAGATCTTGGATGCTGCTCCGGAGATGTACGGCCGGTAGTGGGGGGGGAGTGATCTGAACATAGGCTAACGTTGTCATCGTTTTCTCTATCTGTATGTTCCTAAAGCAGAATAAACGCTTTAGAGTCCTTAAAAGCTTCTGTGGATGATGGGGAAGTGGAGGAATATAACATAACACAGAATTCTGATGTGTGTGTTATTACATTAGTGCACTATTGTTGGGACCTCTAGAGCATATATGAACGATGTAGGGGTTAGCTCAGCTGAAATATCATTAGACAAACATGACAATGCAAGACTTACTAAAGATTTTCCCAAAAGTTTCCCTTTTTGCCTTCTCGTTTTCATAAAGACATTTTCCATCTTTTACTAAGGCATTTGCCCACTGTAACAGAAGAAATGCTAAAGTTAAAAAATATATAATAATAATAAAAATAAAAAAACTGAATATTATTCTATTCCATACAGCTTAGTGAGCAGTCACGGCATGTACGGGGCCAACATAATACACGGATTTTGGTAAGAACT
The DNA here is from genome assembly GCA_033576555.1 of Oophaga sylvatica. Classification (NCBI taxonomy): domain Eukaryota; kingdom Metazoa; phylum Chordata; class Amphibia; order Anura; family Dendrobatidae; genus Oophaga; species Oophaga sylvatica. The sequence goes on from JARQOD010000006.1 coordinate 349,439,462, forward strand.
TACCTGTAAAATCCTTTTCAGCGAAGGAAGGGAGGGAGACACAGGATTCATTACTGATGGGTAGGCGGAGCCCCAGATCAGGATGTCACCTCAGATCAAAAGCGTGCTGACTGGCTGGCCCCTCCAGCTCGGGCTCCTCCTACTCAGCTCCAGTCGTACCAAAGCTTTAGGGAAGAAACAAGATCACCAGCGGAGCAACATAACCCTGTCTGAAGGAACTTCAGAGAAAAACACAAGGATACAGGTTATGTACACAAAGTAAGCCAAAAACCACAGAGTTCCAGGTACTAATCACTGAACCTGACTACTGCGATGAGCTGGCGATGCTGAAAAGAGCCTTAACGCGCTGACCTCAGTCCAGATAATCGCTATCAGATAAGAGTCGCGCTGCATCTGAAAACATCAACACACTTCTGCCTTGGGCGGGATCTGTGTCTCCCTCCCTTCCTTCGCTGAAAAGGATTTTACAGGTAAGTTCTTACCAAAATCCGTGTTTCAGCTGCAGATGGAAGGGAGGGAGCCACAGGATTCATTACTGATGGGACGTCCCAAAGCAGTTAAAAAAATAAGGGGTGGGAAAAAACCAACAAAAGGCAGAAACCCAACAACCTTAACAAGAAAGCGCAACCAGCGCTAAAACACAAGTTCCACAAGAACTTCAAACTACAGCTGCCTGCAAGACCCTACGTCCGAGGGCTGCATCAGCAGAAGCACTGACGTCCACTTTATAAAACTTTGTAAACGTGTGGACAGAACGCCAAGTTGCCGCCCGGCAGAGCTGCACTGCCGAGGCGCCTTGATGAAAAGCCCACGATGAAGCCACAGCTCTCGTGGAATGGGCTCGAATCTTAATCGGACAAGATGCACCCTGAAGACTGTAAGCTTCCAGAATAGCTGACCGAATCCAACGAGCTATAGAATCCTTGGAAGCTCGCTGACCACGCCGGCGACCAGCTGGAACCACAAATAGAGAGTCCGTCTTACGAAAACCTTGAGTAATAGATAGGTAAAACTTCAAGGCCCGCACTAAATCAATGTGTGCAAATCTCGCTCTTTCGCATTCTTCGGATCCGGGCAGAAAGAAGGCAACACAATATCCTGGTTAACATGAAATTGTGATACCACTTTAGGTAAAAAATCACCCCGTGTGCGAAGCACTACACGATCCGGAAAAAACTCCAGAAAAGGAGGCGAACAAGAAAGAGCTGCCAACTCAGAAACTCTCCTCAAAGAAGTGACCGCTACAAGGAAAGCCACCTTCCAGGAAAGTAAAGAAAGGCTAGCCGAACCCATAGGCTCAAAAGGTTTATGCTGAAGAGCCTCCAAAACAAGGTTGAGCCGCCAAGGAGACACAGAAGCCTTCCGCGGCGGAAACTTACGAGCTATACCGCGGAAAAAGGAAATCACGTCCCTATTTGAAGCAATGGTTCTCCGAAACAATAAAGACAGAGCAGAAATCTGACCTTTCAGGGTGCTGACTGCCAAACCTTTGTCCAGCCCATGCTGCAGAAAAGCCAACAGATTGGGGATGGAAAACTTTCTCGGATTCCGAGAGGATCCCAAACACCACGAAAAGAAGTTTTCCCAGGTTTTGTGGTAAATCCTAGTAGTAGCCGGACTTCTCGCAGCACGAAGGGTAGCAATAACCTCGGCTGAAAAACCTCTATGGGTTAAGATTTCGGTCTCAAGAGCCACGCCGTCAAACGCAGGGACTGCAAGTCCGGATGACAAATGGGCCCCTGAGTCAACAAGTCCGGTTGAAGAGGAAGCGGAAAAGGAGGTGCCGCCAACAGCGACATTATTGTCGAGAACCACATCCTTCTTGGCCAATCCGGAGCTATCAAAATAGCTGAAATTCTCTCTAATCTGATCCGACGCAGTACTAGAGGAAGTAAAGATATCGGCGGGAATACATAGATCAGCTCGAACTGATCCCACTGAGCTACTAAAGCATCCACCGCCACAGCCTTCGGGTCCTTGTACCTGGACATGAACGTCGGTAACTTGGCATTGAACCTGGATGCCATCAAATCCACTTGGGGAGTTCCCCAACGGGAGCACAGTAGTGCAAAAACTTCGGGTGAAGGCTCCATTCCCCAGGATCCATCTTCCTGCGACTGAGAAAGTCCGCTGTAAGATTCTGAACCCCTGGAATGTGAATCGCCGAAATGGCTGGCACACTGGCCTCGGCCCAAATCAGAATTCGAGACACCTCCACCAAGAGCCTGGAACTCCTTGTCCCGCCTTGGTGATTGATATACGCGACAGCCGTCGCATTGTCTGTCTGCACTCGAACTGGCAGACCGCTCAAAGGGACCGTCCAATGCTGGAGGCAAAGGAAAATCGCCCTCAATTCCAGGATGTTGATCGGAAGAACAGACTCTTCCGGTGACCATACCCCCTGAATCCAGAGATTGTTCCAAACACCCCCCAGCCCGTCAGGCTGGCATCGGTGGTTATGACTGACCACTTTGGAGGGAGGAAGGACTTCCCCAGGGCAAAAACCCCTGGACGTAGCCACCATCCTAGAGAATCCCGCACCGCGCGAGAAATGGTGACACTGCAATCCAGCGATTGCGACCGATTCCATCGACTCAAAATAAACTTTTGGAGGGTCCTGGAATGGAACTGGGCAAAAGGAATCGCCTCCATGGACGCCACCATCAGTCCCAGAAGACGCATACACTTCCGTAGGGACATTGCCGTTGAGGATTTCATAATCTGTACATGTCGAAGAAGACATGACTGTTTGTCTGGTGGTAGGGAAACTACCGACCGAAACGTGTCGAGATGCTTTCCCAAAAAGAGGATTGTCCTCGATGGTTCCAGGGACGACTTCTCCCAATTGACCAGCCAACCGAAGTCCTTCAGAAACTGAAGAGACAAATCCCGAGCCATCAACGCCTCCTCCTCCGAGGAAGCCACGATCAAAAGATCGTCCAGATAAGGGAGAATCGTAATCCCCTGTCTTCGAAGGATTGCCATGAGGGCGCCAGAATTTTTGTAAAGACTCTTGGCGCTGAGGCTAAGCCGAACGGCAGAGCCACGAACTGGTAATGATTCTGACCTATGGCAAATCGAAGAAAGCGCTGATGAGCCTTTCCGATGGGAATATGCAAATAGGCGTCGCGAATGTCGATTGACACCAGAAAATCGTTCTGTGACAGAGCTGCCACAACGGAGCGAAGCGACTCCATGCAAATTTCCGGGCATGGACATGCCGGTTTAATCGCTTGAGATCCAGAATCGGGCGAAATTTGTTCTCCTTTTTGGGAACTACAAAAAGGTTGGAATAAAAACCTTTCCCTCGGTCCTCTGACGGAACCGGTATCACTACACCCTTTTGTAGCAGAAATTCGACCTCTCGCTGTAGAGCGACAACAAGCTCGGGTTCCGACGGAACGCGAGACTGACAAAAAACATTTGGGGTCGAGAAGCAAACTCTATGAAATAGCCTGCCAACACTATCCGCGTTACCCAGGAATCTGGAACGCGAGCCATCCAAGTCGCCTTGAAAAGAAGCAGGCGACCCCCCACTCGAGAATCCTCGAGTGGACCCCTGGCGTCAATCCGACTTGGCGGGCTTCTTGTCAAGTTCCCGCTTGTCCTGGCGGAAACTCTGCTTCCAGGGAGTATGAGTTTTCTGAGAGGATTTCTTTCCTGAGAAGGAAGGACGACCCGATCCCCACGAGGAGTAACTAGATCGTCCTCGGCCCCGAAAGGACCGCCGACCACTATAGACACCAGGCTTACTGGACACCGAAGCCATGGCCCTACGCTGTGGTAATGCTGATTGCTTCGCCTTAGCCTTGGAAATCAGCTCTGTGAGGTCGGATCCAAAAAGATGGCCACCCTTGTAAGGTAAGGCCAACAACCCTTGTTTGGAAACTGCGTCCCCGGCCCACTGTCTGAGCCATAAAGCTCTTCTGACTGTGACCGCTGAAGCTTGCGCTTTGGCCAGCAGAGATGCCGTATCCAGACCGGCATCAAAGATATAACAGGCTGCCGTTTCTAACCATTCACAAGTTTCCCGTATCTCAGATAACGGAGATTCATTTTGCAAGTCCGTCTTCAAACGTGCCAACCAGCCTAGAGAAGCTCTAGCAGCACACATGGATCCTAGCACTGCTCGGAATCCATGACCCGCAGCCTCATAGCTTGCTTTTGCCGCCAATTCCGTTTTTCTATCCAAAGGCTCTTGTAAACTCGCTTTCCCCTTAATAGGGAGTAGTGAGGATTTACTAAGCTGAGATAAAGACACATCCACTTCAGGAGCAGAAGTCCAATTAGCCTTTAACTCCGCAGAGCAAGGATAAAGTGTATCAAAGAAATGCGTTCCATGAAAACGCTTATCTGGACACAGACGTTCCTCCTCTATTACACTATTAAGCTCATCCAAAGCTGGCAATGTTGTACGCGAAGCACGGGACTCCTGGAACATGCGTGCTGATTTACCAGGACGACTAGATACCACCTCCGGTAACTGTAATATATCTCTCATGGCTTCAATTAATGCCTCCGTACGCTTCGCCATAGAGGAACGCCCCTGCGGCTCGTCCGCATCTGAATCGGATATTTCTCCATCCGAATTTAAAGGGGAACTCTGCCCAATATCAGATACATCTGACTCGCTCCGTGTAGAGGCCGGTAACGGCCTGCGTCGCTTCCTCTGAGAGGAATTAGCAGACACATATTGACCTAAAAGGTCAGACAAGTTGTTGATCGATCGAGCGATATCGTCCAATTTTTCACCGCTGTCGACCGCAGCGCTAGACGCTGTTGAGGTCTGCGTATCTGATTGCCGCAATGGCACTGGGACGTGGTCCGCGGCATCTGAACTCTGTTCAGACATGTCTCACCTGTATGAGCAGGTCAAAGCGGTAATACCAGCAAAAACTATGCGTTTTTTTTTTTTTTAAACGCTGAAGGGTTAACGCTCCACCAGGCAGGGTTACCCCAGCGGTATTCAGTCAAAAAAATTGCTGGTAGAAATAACCCTCAGAGGGTTAATATTGCAAACTCACCACAATATATATGAAGTGTGAGCCCCAGCCAATTTTATGTCTCTAATGAGACTGCAGCTGCAGGATAGCGATCGCTGCGCTGCGGGGTGAGGAATCAGCACTCCCCAGCTGGCCGTGGTGTCTTATGAGGAGAGGAGCGGTCTGAGGAGCCCAGGAGCCTGTGTAATGGCCGCCACAGTGGGGGAGTCGCAGGAGAAACGCCAGAGCGCGCGTCTTCCTGCTCAGAAGACCGGAATCGTTAGGCCACGCCCCCTGCTAGCTCAAATAATGAGCGCGAACTCCCCCGCTCCTGCTCCCTCTCTGTCCTGCAGGTATCTGCCTGCGGACAAAAATCACCACATCTACTATGTAACAGCGCTGTCACAGCAGCGCTGAAGCATACTGACATACAAGTAATAGCGCTGCTCACTCAGACGCTAAAGCACTCACACATAATTATAATAAAAAATTTGTGTGGAGTACTCACCAGCCAAAGCGCCACAGGGACCCTCAGGGGTTTCTGGCGCTGTGCCCATGCTTCCCCCCAGGGCGAGGAACGCAGTGACCGCACGTGTGGTTTGCGTCCCGCCAGGGAAGCTCTCCTCATCCCCCAGGGCCGGCAAGATTCTGCAGGGACCATAATTGTGATACAGATCCGCCAAGGGAGAGGTTGGGGTACAGCAGCGCTGGTACCCCTGAGACCTCTAGACCAACTGGTGATCCAAGTCTCCTGTCCGAATATAAAATAATAAAATCTTCTGAGGAGCTGCATTAGTAGCGACCATCCTCTGGGACCTCAAATCTTAGACTGGAGCTGAGTAGGAGGAGCCCGAGCTGGAGGGGCCAGCCAGTCAGCACGCTTTTGATCTGAGGTGACATCCTGATCTGGGGCTCCGCCTACCCATCAGTAATGAATCCTGTGGCTCCCTCCCTTCCATCTGCAGCTGAAAATACTAATATTGATAAGACACCGTACCATTAACCCCTTAGAGTAGCAGGCATTTCATATTTCCATTGCTGCCTTCAAAGAGCCAAAGATTTTTTTTTTTTTACTTTTCTGACAAAGTAGCAGAAAAAGCACCATTGAGCACACTGAACTCCGTCTTTATAGCATTCACTATTCAGTAAAAATTAGAACTTTACGCTATAGATCATCAGAACTGCAGCCCTACTACATTTTTATAGTGGTGTTTATGATTTATTAATGTAAAATGTCACCACATACTGAGACTTTTTATTTTCATCACTGAAGCTATAATGGAGTTTCCTCCTTTTCCGAAATGAACTAAGCTTCTATGACAATGGTGGCTTTTCGTGGTTATCTGCATTAATGGTTTCTGCAGTCAATTGATCTCTGTGATGCTTCATGGAAAAATAAAACAAGAAACTTCTTAGTAGCGCTGCCAATTTAATTTTTGCGTTTGGCAACAGAAGGCTGTAAGTTCAAGGTAAATGTCAACGTATCTACATCATATGCATCAGAGGCAAAGCTTAAATGGGCATATGTCATCTGAAAAGTAATTGTTTAAAGCAGCTTTCTATGTTAAATGTATTTTTTAAAGCATTTTTTAGATCACAATCTACATTTCAAAGAAAAAAAAGATCTTGCAATTTTTACAGTGGCCACTGGGGGGAATTTTAGACTAACTCCCAGTTCTTTCAGGAAATTCACCTGTATATTAGCAGCAAGACACTATGTTTTGTATTGAAGCATCCAATGTTGGTGTGCAAAGGTCATTGTGAAGGGCGGGGGCAGGCTCAGCTGTGATATCACCTATTGTGATTGGTGAGTCTGTGGTATCAGCAGTGGAGAAAAAGTTTTTACCTTTCACGTAAGGCTAAGTGCACACGTTCAGGATTATTCGCGTTTTTTTCGCGGCAAAAAACACATAAAAACCGCATGAATTAAGCATCCTATCATTTAGAATGAATTCCGCAATTTTTGTGCACATGGTGCTTTTTTTTCCGCTAAACAAACGCATCACGGAAAAAGAAGCAACACGTTCATTAATTTCGCGTAATTCTAAAGTTTTTCCGCTATATTATTGACCTAGAAAGTTCAGGGAAAAATCGCAACAAAAACGCGCAAAATCCACGCTAAAAACGCACCAAAACCTCGCAAAAAACTGCGCGTTTTTATCGCGAAAAAAGTCCGGTTTTGCTCAGGAAAATTCTGCACACATTCCTGAACGTGTGCACTTAGCCTAAGTCTACTTTCACACATCAGGTTTTTTTCCGTCAGGCAGGATCTGGCTATTTTTAGAAAAACCGGATCCGGCGAAATCTGCCGCCGGAACCAGTTTTTTTCTCATTGACTTGTATTAGCGCTGGATCGCGCCGCATGGCCTCCCGTTTCTTCCGGCTAAAATTTTAATTCCGGAGTCTGGAAAAAACGTCTCCAGTAACGTTTTTTGTCTGCAGCAAAAAACCGAACAGCGCTGGATCCGTTTCATCAGTTTTCCCAGAATTTACACCAGATCCGTCGCTCCGGCTCGACGCCGGATCTTGCCTGGCGGAAAAAACCTGATGTGTGAAAGTAGCCTAGGATACCGTCCTATGGCTGATAGGACGGATCCGGCGCTGATTTTAAAAAAACTGATGCAACTGATCAGGTTTTTTGCCTGATCCGTCCTGAAAAAAAACTGATGCAACTGATCAGGTTTTTTGCCTGATCCGTCCTGAAAAAAAACTGATGCAACTGATCAGGTTTTTTGCCTGATCAGTCCTGACCTTTTCAACCCGGAAAAATAAAATTCTCCATGCTGAAACCGGGGGGGGGGGGGGAGGAGAGAGAGAGAGAGAGAGAGAGAGAGAGAGAGAGAGAGAGATCAGTTTTCTGACGGATTTGTCAAAACTCTGGTCCGGCTTCATAGGTTTACATTGTTTCCGGCCGCCTGAAGTGCCGATTCAAGCACTGTCAGGCGCCTCTGGAAAAAAAAAAAACGTTACAGCAACCGTCTTGTCCGGCCGCCGGAATGTACAATTCCGACGCATCCGGCCAAAAACGGATGCAACGCAGTGACATCAGGCGCGATCCGGCGCTAATGTAAGTCAATGCTAAAAAAAAAACCAATCCGTTACCGGATCCGTTTTTTTAGAAACACGCCGGATCGCGCCTGATTCAAAAAGCCTGATGTGTGAAAGAGGCCTTACCCTGCATGTGACAGCGCAACTTTTAAAAATTCTTCACTAAAAAACATGCACTATATAACTATCTATGTACACACAATATATACATGCCATACGTAAATAATATATTTTATATATACATATACACACACATACACCATATTTATGCTATATACAGTTGAAACTTTAAGTTTACATACACTATATAAAAAGACACATACACAATTGTTTCCGGTGGCAGGGAAGACAGAAATGGCAGCGAAATACTTCCGGGACATAAAAAGTAACTGCGTATGCCGGCGCCTGCGCACGCGCCAGATCCCATTTGAATGTGCACGCCAATATCTCTACGCGATCTGTGATATTCACGGCAAGGAATGTGTACAGCAAGTCGAGGAGGGGTGGAGTGAAGGAACCGAAGCAACGCCCATAGGACCAGACCGAACACATTACCATACAGCGCGGGAGCAATAAAAAAGGTTTTAATGAGTGATACATGGGGAGTCAGGGGGTTTCAGAAGCAGTTGTGGATTGCATAGCTGACACTCAATTAACTGATATTTTTAGCCAAAAAAGTGGCGACAGGTTCCCTTTAAAAAGACCACTGTTCTAAGGAAACAAAAAACAACAAACAAACTAACATATACTCAAGAGGTAATGTAGGACTCAACAGCTCTGTATGGAAAGGGTGAATGCCACATCAGCAGGGCCTGTCCACCCATGCTGGTTGATTTCCCCTTATATTGTTCAATTCAAATCTCTTGAGCTCACAATAAATACTTTTAAGTAGTTATCACTATTGCAAGGAAATGTGTGATAGACAATACAATATTAAAACAAAGTGCCACGGTTGTTGTTATATCAATATTCAATCATGGGTAGAAGTAAGAAAAACCTTGGGTCATGTAATAAAGGAACAATCTGACCCGGTTCGTTCACAGATAAGACCAGGTTATGCTCCAAACTTGTCCTAAGGTCCTGGCAATCCAAAGGAGAGATGGAGCAAATTCCACTACTACATCAACTCCCACCATAAAGGTATCCATGTGTCCTTTAGTGACCAAATCCCCATCATCTCCTGATGTGCTTCATTTTTCCAAATCATCAGGGGAGGCAAGTAAAGAGGGGGGAAAGGATTCCTTCATACTAAGAGAGTGCATACTCTATGCACAGTATGGTCCGGTCTAAATCTCGTTCTAGTCATGGTTTAGATAGACCGCCCTTCTACCTGTTTGGTTGTCATTTCCTGCACGCCTCTGGAATCTACACGTCCGCCCACATTCATCACTTCCGCTGCGTCTGTGTGCTCTACAGTGCAACGCATAAACCAATAATTTGCATGTTGGTACACTTTAATTATGGAGCGCATGACCCAGAAGTTGTACATTCCTTCGGGAGTCGGCAGCAGGTCAGGTCCTGCGTTCCATGTGGAACGCCCACTGATGCGATTAAACAGTGGAGCGCATTACCCGGATGTCCAACCACTCCTTCCGGAGTCCGCGCATGTAATCCACTGTATATTACAGCTGGACCGGAACCTTGCATACAGCGCTGAGTCTCCGGGGGACCAGATTAAGTCCCACTCCCTGGAACGCACCGCTGGGACGCATGCATCTCATATCCGGTATAAGTTTAGATCACTAAATGCCAAATTAAAAATAAATTGCACCTCAAAAGAACTACTATTCCCATTCTGATTACAGTACAAATTGCAAACTAGGACCATATAGGGTTTCTTAGGGTCAGCCGCCAAGGAGTGGGGGCGCAGAACTGTATGCAAGGTTCCGGTCCAGCAGTAATATACAGTGGGTTACTTGCGCGGACTCCGGAACTTGCTGGAAGGTGGAGGAGCAGAGGTCTCTAACATCCACCAGCTCCATGATGTCGTCTTGGAGGAGTGGAAGAGGATTCTAGTAGTAACCTGTGAAGTGATAATTAACTCCATGCCCAAGAAAGTGAAGGTGTTGCTTGAAAATAAAGTGTGGCCACACAAAATATTCAAACTTTGGGCATAATTTGGCCATTTTCACTTTATTGACAGTGGTTTAGACGATAATGGCTGTGTTGAGTTATTTAGAGGTCACACCAAATATACACTATTATGCAATCTGTACTGTGACTACTTGTCCCTTGAAAAGATATATTTAAATACAAAAATGTGAGGGTTGTACTCACTGTTCTGATATACTGTATATACCAACATAAAAACATGCATTTAAACATAAAAAATATATTTAATTTGAAAGCAAAAAAAAAAATGGACATTTTGATGAGGAATTCCTGGTAAAGAGACATGTTACTACCGCATAATATTTAGAACAATTCCATACCTTACATCTTTCTGCTGTACAGGCTCTAGCTCCCTCCCGTCTCTAGTTATGGCTCACACTATTTAGAGTGCTCAACATGTATATAGTCAGCGCCAAATAAAAAATGAATACATTGAATTATCTTAGCTGCTAAACTATCAAGAAAGCGATTTGTGCAAAATATTTTGTGATCCGTCTCTCTTCACTCTTCAGAGTGACGCCCAGCTAAATGGGATACATTGAGCTGTCAAAGAAAAAAACACGAGAAGAGTGGGGTCTGCCAGAGCTGTGCCCCATTTGGCTCCAGGTAGAGGACACACACACCATTTTGATATTAATATGACTTCACCGAATAGACTGGTGTTGATGACCCCTTGAAAATCTTAGGCTAGTTTCACATTTGCGGGTGGAGGTGCTGCGGAGGGTTGCGTACTTCCTCCGTGAAGCTCCGCCCACTTCCGCAACTCCTCCGGTCAGCTCCGCCTATGTCTGCATGTGGCCTGCGTACCTATATAACATTAGGTACGTAGGACGTGCAGATGCCTCCGCATGCGTCGTTATGACAGGGCGGCGTCCTGTGCCGAACGCAACATGTTGCATTTTGTTGCGGTCGCCGCACCGTCAAAATGACGCATGTGGCGTCATCCGCACGGCCAGTGTACCTAATGTTATATAGGTACGCAGGCCACATGCAGACATAGGCGGAGCTTCATGGAGGAGGTGCGGCGGAGCTTCACGAAGGAAGTACGCAGCCCTCTGCAGCACCTCCACCCGCAAATGTGAAACCAGCCTTACAACATCATTTTAGATAGTTGATTCACTCGGCACTTACCTCTCTGTAGTGTTTTGTGAACATCTTTCTTCTTATTACTTCCACCACTGCTAGGCAGTACATTTGAGGAACTGTACTTAGCGCCTCCACTATTTTGATCCTTTCAAGTAATTCTGTTAAAAGTCTGAATAAAGCCTGAAGTTTTTCCCCATCTTGATCAGCATGCAGCATTACAAAGCAGCACCACCTACAAAAACACAAGTGATACATTACCATGACATATGACAATGCTTGCAGACTATTGGTGCTCACTTATGAGCATTATGCTCTATAATGTCCAGAGAGGCGTGAGGATGACGAGGGTGGCAATGCCTTGCATTATATCTGTAAACAAGAGTAGAGTTTGTTACATTGCGGTGTCAGAAGGGGAATAGGTGAAAAAGCCTTAATCTAAATCCTGCTAGTGCCATTATCCTAAAAGACTGTTTCTGTCTTTATGGTCGATTTCAAGAAAGAGAGAGGTTTGCAAATATATGATTAACTATTCCTAGTCTAGTTCACAGGTATCATGGCCTGGACTGTGATTACTCTGTTATCTAAAATTTCTGTTCATTTTCTCCATGCTGTGTTATTAAATTGTTGTAATTAGACATAATGTAAGTAAAGTCAGTTTGCAACTGACTTGCTTTTTTTTTCTTTCTGCCATTCACCAGCAATGAGAGCTATAAAGGATTTGTTCACTACTCAGACAACCAAGTCTCAATCAGCTTGTTGGCTTCCAGTAAAATAACACTTGTATACTCCCCTCCGGCGCCGGCATTGTTGCAGCGGTGTCAGCACTCGCATCACATTGTTATGTCACGCAAGTCCTGCACCCAATCAGCGCTGGCTTCCCTCTCCCCGCCTCCAGATGAATCAGATATTAAGAGGTCAGCGTTGCGGCCGGTCGCTCACTTGTCTTGATGTGCGATTCATCCAAAGGCAGGAAGAGAGAAGCCAGTACTGGGTGCTGGACTTGCATGACATAACAACGTAATGACGGTGCTAATACCGCTGGAACGGCACCAGCACCAGAGGGGAGTACAAGTGTTATTTGACTGGGTGAAAACATGCTGATTGAGATGGGGGCTGCACAAGCAGTGGACAAACTTTTTAATCTATCCTAGTGTACAGCTGGCTTCCATGGAGCTTGACCACCAGTGCCTGGCCAGACCCTAGCCAAGAGTGTGCAGTAGTTACATACCGGGAAACAAGTTAACTGTTAACATCCCAGCCACCTCTCTCCAGCTTAAGGCTGGGTCTCACATAGCGATACACCAGCGATCCTGACAACGATCAGGATCGCTGGTGTATCGCTACATGATCGCTGCTGAGCTGCCACACAGGCAGCTCAGGGCAGCGATCAGCACAGGGACACTGCGGGTAACATCGCTTAGTTACCTGCAGTGTACCTTGGATACCAGCGCCCTGATGCAGGGAGCTGGTAACCAAGGTACACGTCGGGTTTCCAGGCACCGCGCAGCGCCTGGAAACCCGACGTGTACCTTGGTTACCAGCTCCCTGCATCAGGGCGCTGGTATCCAAGGTACACAGCGGGTTTCCAGGCACAGCCCCGCGCCTGTCAACCCGCTGTGTACCTTGGTTACCAGCGGATCGCTGGTCTCCCGCCTGTCACACGCAGCGATGCGTGCCTGTCAGCGGGAGATCAGAAATCAAAAAAATGTCCTGACATTTCTGACACGACCAGCGATTCACAGCAGGGGCCTGATCGCTGGTACGTGTCAGAAATAGCGAGATCGCTGCTGAGATCGCTGTTTAGCAGCGATCTCGGTAGCGATCTCGCTATGTGAGACGGGTCCTTTATTCATTTCTATACAGCAGTTAGCTGCTTAGATCGCTCCCTGTCTCTCAGCTGCTGAAGAGATACTGTTATAAATTACCAGCCCTGTAGATTTCAGAGCAATCATGGCTCTCAGCTCTCTCTGTCTGGAACAGCGTGCTTGTTCAATTGCTCTGTCATCTCTATGTTTAAATGCAGAGATAACAGTATATATTCTACATATCACTGATAACAGAGTGTGTTCTAAGAAAACTTGTGCTGGGCTTTATAATTCTACTAATACTCCAGTTCTATTCACCAGAGATGGTCATTTAGGAAGAAAAGCCCGCTGTACTAGAAATCAAGAAGCAAGGAGACTGCATAGCTCTGAGCTGCTCAAGAGACGGCTTGAGATTATCCCCTCTAATACCAATGAATACACATTTACACATTACATACACAGTCACACATTATATTGCTTTAAATTTTCTTAAACCATCTGCAACACAAATGTGAACAACTTAAAAAAAATGAATAATAATATAAGAAAATAAATGTCAATCTTTGCGATATTCTTACTTTAATCGAACTTGTAAGTTATTGGCAAGCTCCTGTTTGGCAGTGGTACATTTCTGTTTGATATCCAACAGTTTTCTGTGGTTTGTTAACATGATCATTAGTTGATTTGCATGGCTCAAACACAAATCAGGTAACACAGAGGGGTCCTTCAAGTTTTCAGCCCGCTTCTGATTGGCTAAAAATCCCTGAAAAGAACAGAATGCTCTTCACATCAAAATTTAATACAAATAGCACTATCATTTTTATAACATGCATAACTAGTGAAAAAAGGAGATTTTTGTGTACTCACCGTAAAATCCTTTTCTCCGAGACGCTCATTGGGGGACACACAGACCGTGGGTGTTATGCTGCTGCCACTAGGAGGACACTAAGCAATACATTAAGCACAAAAGATTAACTCCTCCTCCTGCAGTATACACCTCCTGTTGGCTCAATCCTGAACCAGTTCGGTGCCAAAGCAGTAGGAGCTCATAACAGAGTGCAATATGTCACAAATCAAATAACTAGTTACAAATATACAACGAGGCTTCCAATTAAACCAGGGTGGGAGCTGTGTCCCCCAATGAGCGTCTCGGAGAAAAGGATTTTACGGTGAGTACACAAAAATCTCCTTTTCTCCTTCGCCTCATTGGGTGACACACAGACCGTGGGACGTCCCAAAGCAGTCCCTGGGTGGGAAACCATCAACAGATGGAGCCTCGTGAAAACTTATGCATACAAAACGCTTAACTGGTTAACGTCAACTTACAGATGCGCAACAGCTGATTGCAGAATTTGCCTGCCAAGTGCCGCATCTGAAGAAACCTGAGCATGAATTTGATAATGCTTGACGAAAGTATGAAGACTGGACCAAGTCGCAGCCTTGCACACTTGCTGTGCCGAAGCCTGGTGCCGAATGGCCCAGGAGGCCCCCACAGATCGAGTGGAGTGTGCCTTAATCCCAGCCGGGATAGGATAACCTTTAACACGATACGCCTCTTGGATCGCAGAGCGAATCCATCTGGCTAACGTGCCTTGGAAGCAGAAAAGACCGTCTGCTCTTCCGGAAGCACAAACAGAGCTCTCACCAAATCCAGGGTGTGAAGAGCTTTTTCAGTACGGTGAATCGGCGCCGGACAGAACGAAGGCAAAACTATCTCCTCATTGATGTGAAAATCCGAAACGACCTTAGGCGTGAAAGAAGGAGACGTTCTAAGAACAACCTTGTCCTGGTGAAAAATAAGGAAAGGAGATTTACAAGATAAGGCTGCCAACTCCGATACCCGTCTGATAGAGGTAATCGCCACTAGGAAGACAACCTTCCAGGAGAGAAGCGATAAGGACACTTCAGACAAAGGTTCGAAGGGTGATTCCTGTACGGCACTGAGGACTAAATTAAGGTCCACGGCTCTAAAGGCCTATTGTAGGGCGGAACAAGATGTGACACTCCCTGAATAAAGGTCCTGACCTGAGACTTAGATGCGATCCGTCGTTGGAAAAGGACGGACAACGCAGAAATCTGTCCCTTGAGAGAGGAGAGAGCTAACCCTGAATCCATTCCTGTTTGAAGAAACTCTAGAATGGAAGGGATAGAAAAAACCAAAGGGGAACGACCCTTGTCTTTACACCAAGAAAAAAATGTCTTCCAGACTCGATGATAAATGCGTGCGGAAGCCGGCTTCCTGGCATTGATCATTGTTGAAACCACGTTGTTAGAGAAACCAGCCTGACTTAAGATCCAGGCTTCAATGGCCATACCGTCAAATTCAGCGCTTCGAATTGTGATGGTAAATTGGACCCTGTGAAAGAAGGTCCGGACGATCTGGTAATCTCCAGGGAACGTCTGCGACAAGACGCACTAGTTCCGCATACCACGGACGGCGAGGCCAGTCCGGAGCGACCAGAATGAGAGGAACGCCTTCCGCTTTGATCTTCCGAATCACCCTGGGGATTAACGGAAGAGGTGGGAAGATGTAAGGAAGGCGAAATTGACTCCAAGGGAGAACTAGCGCATCCGAGCCGATGGCTAATGGATCGCGTGATCGACTTATGAAAGTCTGAACTTTGGCATTCAATCTGGATGCCATGAGATCCACATCCGGAATTCCCCAACGCTGGCAAATGAGTTGAAACATTTCCGGGTGAAGGGACCATTCCCCTGAGTCTAAGCCTTGGCGACTGAGGAAGTCGGCCTCCCAATTGTCCACTCCCGGGATGTGAACCGCGGAGATGGGCGAGCGGTTTGCCTCGGCCCAGCGCAAGATGTGCGATACCTCGAGCATAGCTGTTCTGCTCCGAGTGCCCCCCTGGCGGTTGATATACGCCACGGCCGTGGCGTTGTCTGACTGAATCCGGATGGGACGTCCGGCCAGTAGATGATGGAACTGCACGAGAGCTAACTTGATAGCTCTGATCTCCAGGATGTTGATCGGAAGACGGGTCTCTGATAGAGACCATCGGCCTTGAGCCGTGTGATGGAGGAACACTGCTCCCCATCCGAGGAGACTGGCATCGGTGGTCACCACCAGCCAATGGATCGGCAGAAAGGATTTTCCCTGATTCAGAGATGAAGCCTTTGTCCACCATTTTAAGGAGCTTCTGACTGTGGGAGACAGACGGAAGTGGCGACCTAAAGACGCAGGGTTCCTGTCCCAAAGTGATATTAGCTCCTGTTGAAGAGGACGAAGGTGGAACTGAGCGAATGGTACTGCCTCGATGGACGCTACCATTTTCCCCAGGACCTGCATCGCGCTCCGCAGAGAGTGCGAGTGGCCTAGAAACAACAGGAGTACTCCCCGTCTCAGAGAGTTGATCTTCTCTGGAGGGAGAGATACCAACCCCCGTCTCAGAGAGTTGATCTTCTCTGGAGGGAGAGATACCAACCCTTGGAAGGTGTCCAGAATCATTCCCAGAAAAGGAATCTTCTGAGACGGAATGGGAAGAGACTTGTCCAAATTGATTAGCCAGCCCAAGCGAGAAAGGGTGTCGATAGTGATCTCGACACTTTCTGCGCAGGCCTGAAAAGACGGACCTTTGATGAGTAGGTTGTCCAGATACGGGAGGACTACCACACCCCGAGAGTGTAAAATTGACATGGCGGCCGCCATGACCTTTGTGAACACTCTGGGGGCGGTTTGCGAGACCGAAAGGCAGAGCGGCAAATTGAAAATGATCCTCTCCGACAGCAAAACGCAGAAACTTTTGATGACCTCTGAAAATTGGAATGTGTAGATACGCATCATTGATGTCTATAGACGCCAAGTATTCTTTCCTTTCTAGAGATGCGACCACAGAACGGAGGGATTCCATCCTGAAATGACGGATTCTGATAAACTTGTTTAGTAATTTTAGGTCTAGAATAGGACGCAAGGAGCCGTCCTTCTTGGGAACCACAAAGAGGTTTGAGTAAAACCCTTTGAATCTTCCCCTGTGAGGGACTGGGACGATGACGCCGCTGGAACGAAGTATGTCCAGAGCCTGGAGGAAGGGGACTATGAAATCCTTGGACTTGGGGGGACGTGACTGAAAGAAACGTGTTGGGGGGAGGGACAAGAATTCGATCTTGTAGCCGGAGTGTACAAGATCGAGGACCCACCGGTCCTGAATGACCGACCCCCAGACCTCGCGAAACAAGAGTAGGCGGCCGCCAACCTTGTTTGGGTCCCCCATCCTTGGTAAGGAGTCATTGGGAAGACTGTTTGCGAGAAGAGGAGCTCCTATTTCCCGCCTGAGAAAATCTGTTTCTCCAGGGCTGAGAGGACCTGGACGATGGTTGCGAGCCCCTATCTCTGCGAGATGGACGGGGTGCTCGAGACGAGGTCGAGGACCAATTAAAGGAGCTACGAAATGGCCGGGAACGACCTTGGTATTGATACCGAAAAGGTCGATTGATTCTGCGCTGCGAAGAAATTTGCTCTTGCCCCCAGTGGCGTCAGAAATAATTTGATCAAGACGGTCTCCAAAAAGACGTCCTGAAAGATAAGGCAGCGAAGTCAAAGTTCTCTTTGAAGCAGCATCTGCACGCCACTCTCGGAGCCAGAGGGACCTCCGAATAGCGATAGCATTGGCTGCTGTGAGTGCAGCGCAATGAGCTGCATCTAGGGACGCATGAACCATGTAGTCACCTGCCCGAGTAATCTGATAGGCCAGATTACGTGCCTCGGGTGAAAGGGAGATATCGCTAGTTGTTTTAACTAGGTCCTCAACCCAAGCCACCATAGCCCTTGCTACCCAGGTGGCCGCAAAAGAGGGAGAGAGAGAGGCTCCAGCCGCCTCAAAAATTGATTTTGCGAGGTTGTCAATTTGTTTGTCAGACGGGTTCCTAATGGATGAACTATCTGACACAGAGAGCAGGGTTTTTGAAGATAGGCGAGATGCTGGGGGATCTACCACTGGAGATTCAGTCCACTCTTTCGCTACAGTTGCTGAAAATGGGTAACGAGCTTTCAGAGACTTCAGCCCTGAAAAACGTTTGTCTGGACGCTCCCTCTGTCCCTGGACAATTTCCGTAAATTCAGGGTGATTACTAAACACCTTGTGAGTACGTTTAGCTCTTTTGAAAGAGATAGGGTGATTTGGTTGAGACCCAGGTTCTTCATCTAGTTTGAGGATTTTATTAATTGCCTCAATGAGAGAATCTAACGATTCCTGAAATTCTGGCGAGTTGGGGTCATCACCAATGTCCGACTCGTATTCGGAATCATGATCACTACGATATCTGGGCGAGGGGGAGCGAGAGCCTGAGCTCGCCGATGCCGAACCGCTGGATGGATTGGGAGACGCATTATGGCGGCGTCTTCTGGACGACCGCTTTGCGGACGCCGAGGGTTGGCCCCTGTCGGATGAGGTCTCTCTGAAGGCTAACGGGCCCCTTTCTGGAAAAAGGACGCCCTGGGAAGAAGAGGAGCCGCGGAAAGTATCCAAGGCCCTAGTCAGAGAATCCATGGAATGCGCCAGAAATTCTGGCCATCCTGAATGACCTGGCTCAATGGGATCAGAAATAGGCAGAGACTCCTGAACGGTAGTAGGGGGCTCCTGAGCGGCAGAAGCAGTGGGCTCTTGGGCACATGTTGTACAGAATTGGGAACCATGCTTTGACGGCAGTGAAGCGTTGCATGAAATGCAGGCGGCATATACTACAGTGTAGTTTTTTAGCCTTTTTAGCGACATATTTTCTGCAATTTTTGGAGCCTGCTGCAGTAGAAGGGTTAATCGCTGTGCCGACCTAGTCGCAGCGTGCACTTACCCAGGTCCTGTGCAGGGAAGAAGGAGAACAGCGTCTGCCAGCGCTGCTCCACCAAAAAGATGGCGCCCGAGATTATAGCAGCGCTTCTCGTGTCGTACGAGAAGCGCCAGAGGCAGTGGGAGGAGAGGGGGAGGACCCAGGAGAGAGACCCATGTGATCTAACGCTGGCCAATAGCGTTAGAGATGGGCGGAGCCGTTTGGCCCGCCCCTTCCCTTGAGGCCTATCCCGGCCTGAAGCCGGGGACTAAATTTAGAAGATGCGGCCTATGCCGGCCCGAAGCCGGGGCCTAAATTTTTTGCGGCCTACCCCGGAGCCGAAGCCGGGGAGTATATTTAAGCGGCGCGACTGTAGTGCTAGCGGCGCGGCGCAACACCGCTGCGGCCGCGATGCGACGCTAAAGCGGTCGCGGCGACATGAGGCAACATCGCTCTCCTGATATACTCACAGCGGGGGGCGAAGATGGAGACCGCAGGATTACAGCATTTATGGCCGTACTTCCTCAATCCACCAACCCCTTTCATTAGGGGGGTGGAGAGGGATCTTTCATGCATCAGACCGCCACCGCTTCAGGAGAGGTGAGCGGGATATTCAATCAAAGGTGCCACGCGAATCCGTCATCCACCTCGTGGGATATCTCATGGGGAGAGCGGCCCGTGTCAGGGATCTGTCGCCCCATGGTAGCGTGGCAGGAGGGGTACGTGGAGGCGACACTTGCACGATGCCGCCTGTTGTTGGTTTTTGGGAGATCGTGACTTTTCGTACAAGTCCCGTCGCCCATCCGTGCGTGAAGAAAGTAAAAATAATAAAAGGTTTAAATCAGAAAAAAATCAGAAAAAAAGTGGGGTCTGAGAGCAGACCCTAGTGCCTCCTACAGACACTAAGCAAGAACTGGTTCAGGATTGAGCCAACAGGAGGTGTATACTGCAGGAGGAGGAGTTAATCTTTTGTGCTTAATGTATTGCTTAGTGTCCTCCTAGTGGCAGCAGCATAACACCCACGGTCTGTGTGTCCCCAATGAGGCGAAGGAGAAAGAACCTTTCTGCTAAGTCGTTAACAAATGTATCCCCCTTGAAAGAACAATTCTGGAGCATTTTTCCTTAGGACGCTGTATGGTGAAGTCTCTGTTATACCTTCTGGAAATATATAAATGAAGTGACAACCCTTCTTGTACAATTAAGAGCTGTCAGGCTGTGTAAGGACACAGTCTACAGTACTAACAAATGGAATGACTAAATGTAATCATAGATTTCCAGGAAGAGTATTAGAGAGATGGCATGAAGAGTCTTAGAGAGAAATTGCTCCATATCGGTTACTTCATGGGAAACATGAGTCTTTGTTAAACAGCAATTCCAGGCGAGCTGACAGATCTTCCTCAGGCCTACATCAGATGGAACATTACTAATCTGTGCTTCATCAGATATTTACAGATGGCGATATGGTGAACATGTACACCAACAGGGTTATTCACATGGCTATTTATTTCATGTTCTAGGCTCTTTTTTCCCCTTTCATCTTTCTAATGGATAAAATATGTCCACTGAAGTCTTTTGAGGCTGCTAAAAATTTGGATGTATCATTTTTCCTTCCATATTTGCATTGATTGCTATGATTTTATATTGGGCAAAAACAGTTTTGTCCTTGTACAAAAGAACATCATTACAATGAATGGAAGAACAGATGTACTCAGCCATCTCAGGTCCAGTGCCGCTTCTCTGCCGTTGTCACATTCTTTGTTGACAAGATGCAGCCACTATAGCCAATCACCACAGAGGCCAGTTCTTAGTTATCCCTGGAAGCCCATTTACAAGGGAACCTGTTAGCAGCATTTTACGAAGTACAGACAGGGCCATATTGACGTGCCACACTGATTAAAATGATATCTCAGGTGAAAACGTTTGTTTTGTAGATTTTTTTTAAATCTTTGCTTGAAGTTTCCTTGAATTCATGCCGTCGTGCATCGGGACGAGCCTGTGGGTAGGGTCTTCAGCTTTGTTCCGTCCCCATTCGCTGTTTGGGTGTCGGTTCTTCGAAGAACGGCAAAGACTAATAGGGGGCTTCAGTAAAATTTTCCTCAAGACTTCCAAGAGCTCAATCTGTGCCAAGCGCCGCCTGCAGCTAGAACGGCACCGGCAAAAAATTTTAAATAGAGAAGAGACACCCAGACAGAGCGGAGGGGATGAAACAAAGCTGAAGACCCTACCCACAGTGCCGCCCCAACACACGAAGTCATATTATATAAATATTTTGTTTTAAGTAGACATGGGAAAATCTGCACATATTGACATGTTTTAAGAAATCAGTTATTGCTCAAGAGAAACTTACAGTATACGTCAGCACTTCTTCACTGGTATACAGATGTGTATGTCTGACGTACAACTAGGTGTTATGGATAGAGCCACGATCACAAGATAATCTTAAACGTTTGTGACAGGCTCAACTGTTTACATCTTCCCAACCTTCACAGTAAAAATTGTCATGCTGCTTCATCCTTTAATGGAAAATAATTAAAATACTTTCCACCTGTGATATATAAAGCCCATAGAGCGCTATTTTACACTGGAGCCATGCCAAAACAGTTACGGCTTCCTTTCACCCCTTGCCATGCGCTTCAGTGTTATTTACCCCTATAAAATAATGAAGATCTTTTGGAAAGGTTAACACTTTTGCGACCCGCACACACAGCCCAGCAAACGGGAAACATCTCAAGGGAAGAAGAAACTGACAGTCACATGCTGTGGATAATGGGTTACAGTAATTTCCACTGTGATGGCGTATTGAGGGCCCCGCCGATCTGTAGCATAAACGGGATATAGTATTTATTAGAAGCAAATCTTATGCCACTGCTTTGAAGTATGTAAAGAACCCTGCAAGAATGAACAAATCAGTTCAAGTAACTAATACTCTTTTTTTTAGTTGGGTAAAGCAGAAGAACCTGTGTCAGTCAACAATTTATACAATCAAGGAAAATAGGATCTTCCCTTCTTACTGCCTTTGTACTGTTGTAATGATCTAAAAAGAGTATTCTTGCCTAATCTGACACTGTTGCAGCATAGACAAAACGGTGTCAGAGTGTGAATACACA